>JAQPPZ010000938.1:1223523-2447047 GCA_028583015.1 Wollemia nobilis | reverse complement strand
CTCGTCCAATCACTCCCCTCCGATAAGGAGTTGGCTAGGTAGACGCGTGTCGCCGTGTCCTCCCACTTACAAAGCGGAGATGCCGGCTACGCCGCTTCGGGCCAATTCCCGACACAAGGCTCGGCCTCCGATAAGCTTGGTGGGCCGTACTTCGATGTCAAACTCCCGGATCTTGGCAATCCATCCCGCTCTCTTGTGACCCGGTTCCCCTTGCAAGATGAAACCGCGAACATCGGGGTGAATCACAAAGACAAGTGGTCTTACTCTGGGAGACAAAGTGCCCGAGCTTTCAAGGGACTTCATGACCGCATGGACCCGCCGCTCTATAAAATTGTACTTCTCTTCGTGTGGCGTAATCACTTGGCTTAGGAACGCAATGGGGCGCTCCTCACCGTCGTCTCCCTTCTCGAGTCGGACTGCAGCAGTAACTTTCGGGTTCTCCCACCGCATACAGGATGAAGTCCTTGGAGTAGTCCGGGTTTGTCAACACCGGAGCTTGCGCAACTCGAGCCTTGATTTCCTCGAAAGCTTGCTCTCTCTCATCACCCATTCGTAAGGTGTATCTTTCTTCAACACTTCGGCCATAGGCTTGATCACCCGTGCGAAATCCGGAATGAACTTCCGCACGAGTTAATCCGACCGAAGAAGGACTGCAGACCTTTTTTATCGTGCAATGGGCAAGCGTAACGAGGGCTTCGCTCTCGTCGTGGTCAATGGCGAGGCCTTCCTCGGAGATGACATGTCCCAAGCAGCCTTTCCTTCCTTTACCGCGAAGACGTACTTCTTCGGGTTTATAGAGATGCCGAATTCTCGACAACTTTCAAATATCCGCCGCAGTGCGAAACATGATCTTCTCGTCGGTGAGAGAAAATGACCATGTCATCAAGATAGATGACAATAATCTTGTTGAGCAGCTTCTCTAAGGCCAGGTCCATGGCCCTTTGGAACGTGGCACCAGCATTGGATAAGCCAAACGGCATGCGCCGATAGGCGAACGTCCCCACTTCGTGGTAAACGCCGTCTTATGCCGGTCTTCGTCTTTGACCCAAATCGGTTGTAGCCGGAAAATCCATCTAAAAGTGAAAATCTCTCGGGCTCCAAGGAACGATATGCAAAATTTGGTCGATTTGGGGAAGCGGATAGTGGTCCCTGAGGGAAGCCCGATTTAGGTTTCGAAGTCGACACAGTAGACGTATGTCGCCATTCTTTTTCCTCACGGGCACCATATTCGCGACCCAGGATGAATGTTTGATGGGGTAGATGATCTTGGCCTCCAACATCTTCAAGAGCTCGGTCTTCATCATGGCCTCAATCTTCGGATTTACGGCCCTTTGCTTTTGTCGGAACGGCTTGGCGCCATCCTCTAGCTCGATGGTATGCCGGATGACAGATCTGTCATACCCCCTCAAATCCTCGTAGCACCGTGCCACGATGTCGGGGAACTCCCGGCACAGTTGATCTAATCCGCACCAGCCTCCTCCGACGTGCGACCTGTTCCGACCTTGATGGTTTTACCAGTGTTCGAGCTCCGTGTCAGGATACCGCCTCGGGTCTACTTTGATCCCGTGGGATATTGCTCGTCATTTCGATCAAAGAGACTTTCTAATGTAATCAGTCCTTTTGGGACGTGATTATTCCGTAACTGTATCAACCCCTCATATTGCTCGTCATCAGGGTCTCTACCTTCGATTACACACACTTCGTTAACCAGGAATGTGACGATCTCCTCGTCACATCTGAATACCCGCTGTAAGGTATCCCTATCGTGCACGTAAGGCCCGTAAATGGTGCGGACCGGCTTCGCTTCGGACGACGTCTTCACCTGAACGCACTGGCTCCAACAGACGCCGTAATATCCGCGTGCTTGTTTCTCTCACGCGATATTGCCTTAACGTTCAATGAGTCAAACGATTCCATCAGGTCCCGCACCCGATTGCGGTACGCTCTAAGATAGTGATGCTTAGACGCGCATTTATTCGTAACTTGATGACACACTAACTCGAATCTCCGAAAATTTGGAGATGCTTGATTCCTAGCCTTTCCGCCTTTCGCAGACCCAAGCACGTGGCTTCGTATTCCGCCGAATTGTTAGTACAGCTCCAGGCCAGCCTGTAGGCATAGTCCCTCTGGACTCCGGTTGGAGAAACCAGGAGGACCCCTGCACCGGCGCCATTCTTGCAACGGGCGCCGTCAAAGAAAAGCTTCCACAGCTCTTCGGGTGCAGGTCCTACTTCCTTCGCAACGGACACGTCAAGCTCCTCGGGCCGCTTAATGGAATAACAGCCTCGCTCGTCCCGATTACGGCATTAAAATCCCGCAACGAGAACTCGTCTTCTAGCCGTAGCACTTCGAGAGCTTGCTCGGCCGGCTCTACCGTCACCAGCTTCTTCTTCTCGACAACCGGACCATGCAGCCCATCTCTCCGCCGGGTATCTTGTCTACTAGAAAAGGGGAAGGCTTCTCATTGAAAATTTTCAGCCTCCTTCCTTTGAAGGGCACTTCCATGTGCGAGTAGTCTAGAGACAGTACCCGCCCAACTTCGCAGTGAACTCCCGAGAGAGACACATGCCGAAGTAAGGCTCCAGGTCAACAATCACGACCTCTTGGATGACCACAATGTCGAGAGCTTTGTGCAGCCGGATAGGGATGTCCTTTATGACACCAACCGTCTTGACAGGGGTGCCGTCTAATTGCAGCACACCTTGGCTGCTCCGTGTGTATTCCATCCCGATCTCATCGCAGACGGCCTTCGGCATCACAGCCGAGGAAGCACCGTAATCCACCATGCAGCTAGGAACTATGTGCCCTTGCATCCGCAAAGACAGTATAAAAGGGTGGCGGTCCTGCTCTTCCCAGTGGCGGAGATCGTCAAAGGTTGAACCAGGACAGCAGGCCGCATCTGCTTGCCGTTCTTCATGTTTTTCAGTGATTCTTGCAGCAGATCTACCCGGCCCGGAAGCGTAAGGGCATCGTACATGCCGATTCCGCGCAGAGTCTTCTTTAACTCGTCTACAATGTCGTAGCCCGAGGTACTAGCTCCTTCTGCCGGTTTAGCCGGTTCATACTTGGTCCGGTATCGTTGGGTGGCCTCAACTCGCCGTCTCTTGGTCGAGACGGGTACTTCAGCCTTCTCCCCGGGCTTGTTCTTTGGTTTCGGCCGGGGGCTGAAGTACAGGAAGCTTAGCTGGAGTTGGGGCCTTTGTCGGAGGCTTAGCCGGAACAAGCAACGGTCTTTGCTAGAGAAGGTTTAGCGGGAGCTTTATCTTTGGATGCCTTCTCCCGGGCCGTGTAAGGCCACGCCCGCTAGTACGGTGGCAGCCCATTGGGCTGCGGTCTTTCTCTTCTCGCATATACTCGCAAAGGTTTAGCCGCGTCCGCAGCCTTTCTTTTCTTCCTTGGCGGGCGCCACCGGGTTCTCTTCTCGGCAGTGGCAAAATTGGCCTCGCCGTCCAAGATCATGTACAGCTCATCATCTTCTATAGTGCTGCCGGCCAAGGTCTGGATGTAGTGCCAGTGCAAAGTGCAATCTTCCTCCGAATGCGGGTCATTGCACGTAGTGCACTCGGCTGACTCGGTCGGGAGGACCAGGTGGGTCATCTATAGCAAGATTTCTGGAGGCGGACGCCTCCGCGGTTGGTTTTCCGGGGCTTTATCTTTTGTCGCTGCCGGTGGCGCATACGGCCTTCTAGGAGCAAAGTCCATTTGGGCCTCCTTCTTTTTCATAGCTGTCATGTCATTGGACATGGCATGATATCCGGAGGCCAAAGCCCGCACATCTTGTAGAATCGTGTTCGGATGCCGTCGTAGGAGGCGGCAACTGTGCCGGTGGAGGCAAAGCGGCCAATGGAGGAGGGTTAGAATAAGACGCATACTGCGGGGGAGCAGGAAGCGCTGGAAAATGCGGAGCGGGAGGAGGCGGATGAGGGTAATGCAACTGAGGCGGGCCGTATTGAGTTACGACCGGCGCCGGATTCCACTGCGGCCCGGGGCCGCTGCCTCGAAGTAGACGGCACACCACCGTAGCGTAAGGATACCGCGATCTTGGAAAGTCGGGATGAATCGGCTCCCGCACTCGGACGGAAGCCTGCCGATGGAGATAATGTCGCCTTCAGCTTGCTGGGCAGCTTCGTACAGTGCAGGGAACTCGTCAATTCGGGCGATCTTCAAGAAGAGGCATATGTCTGAGTTGAAAGACCTCAGATAGTAGTGAGCAGCCATGCCGGCTGAAGGCCGAAGTTCGCGAGGTACCCGTTTCCAGGATCTCGCAAACCTAATGTTAAAATCGTACACCTCCTCTTGAGGATGCCTCTCGGATTGCTTGGAACCGATGCAAGAGAGAGGTAGGATCAGCAGACTCGTTGCATCCTTTTACGAGCCTCCCCGGCAAGTCGGGCCACCCAACTGATGGATCCCTCTCGGCGCCGATCTCCACCAAGAGAGAAGCTTTCCCCTCAGGGAAAGGGCCAGCAGACGGGTCTTCACACTTTCATCGGTGATAGTATGCAATGCGGCCAGGGCAAGGATGTCCTGGATGTGCTCGTACGCCGTCTTACCGTAGCCGTCGTATGTGGGAATAGACTTTAAAGCAGCAGGGGGCACAACTTGTCGACCGATCAGGGCCAAAGGCCCCATAGAGTCCACCGCCGGGAAGAGATCATCGTCATTCGGCTGTTGATCACCCATTTCTTCTTCTTCTCCGCCGTCGGTTGTGTACTCGGTATCGGTACTTTCCGAGGATACAGGATTTTCCTCTTCCTCGGCCTCTTCTACTTCGTACTCGGCTCTTCCGACCTCAGCTTCGGCCTCTTCTTGGATCTCACCTCGGCTTCGTCGAAACGAGCTCGCGGATCAGCCAGACTGGGTATCTCGCCTCGAGCGTGGATGTCTAGTTCGTAGAACTCAAGCGGGCTTCTCGGATTTCTTGTTCGCCACCTTCTCGTGCGCATGAAGGTGACCGGACCGGTCTTCTAGACTCGGAGGATTTGTTCGTGCAGTAGTCGCCAGTGTTCGGATTTGGAACAGCAATGAAGCGAACACCGGTGCTTCGATTCCGTCGGGGTGAGAAACTTCCTTGTCTCACCAAGAGCTCGAGAACCGTCGCGCCGGTGGAGACCGATCGGAAAATCTCTCGTCGGATGTAGGACCCGTGTTCCGCCGAGCGGGTCGAAGAACCGTTGCGCTAGGTGGAAACTAGATGGGTACTCTTTCTTTAAATCGTGGGACAAGCGTCCCACCGGCGTGCCGTAGAAACCGTTGGTTACGAATCTGCCATGAGGAAAGGATTTTTGGTTAATGCGCCCGCATTCGCCCACCGAAGATGAAAGGCCGGAAGGAAGAGATGCCTTCCGAGCCAATCTCCTGAGAAGGCCGGCTCCTTTTAGGGGGCTTGATTTAAGCTAAAGGGAACAGGAAAGAAATAAAGGAACGGAAAGAGACAAATGTACGTAAAGAGATACAAATATGTCCAAAGGTTGGTGGGGGGAACTAACAGGACGGGAACACACCAATCACCGCTACTTACCGCATACAAACACAGAGCATGACAAGGAACCGCAAAACCTAGGCGTACTTCCGATACACCAGCAGCGTATGCACACCTTCAATAGCTCCCTAGCAAACATTCCCTACAAGGAACTAACAAGCTAGGGATCGTATCAATCACCGGATACGTACACCGACAGTGGGTAGAAAGTAAACCTAGAGATGTCGAGAGCTGTGTATATGTGTTAGGTAGAGAGTTTAACCGCACAGCCTTCAATGGCTCCCTAGCAAACATTCCCTACAAGGAACTAACAAGTAGGGATCGCATCAATCACCGGGATACGGGCCAGCAACGTCACACACAACCGATGGAACCGCTACCAAATTTATAATGAATGCTTTAAATAATGAAGTACATAAGGTGCTTTAAGCAAGCAATGCTAGAGGAACCCGATCGCCAAATGCCAAAGTGAATTAACGAGCAACGACACAGGTGGGCCTAAGGCATATAATGAAAGACAAAGATAAAAGAATAAAGACAAGAGAATGTAACCGTGCATACGTATTGTATTCATAAGCGTAAGCACGGTTACAATAAGCACGATAGTTCCCTAACAAACATTCCCCTTCCACCCTTTACAATGAATTTCGGATGGGCTTTTATAGCCCGAGTCCCACCCGTTACATTAATGGGCACAGAGTCCCGACCAAACATGAGCCGACGTAAGCGGCGAAAGAGCCGCAAATGCCGACCTTTTGTCGGATCGGGTCGTACCCGCAGCATGGTCTTCCCGGAAGCCGGACAGCTACGTGGCGGAGTGCCGGGTAATTCTTCAAGTCGGCAAGCTTGCTAGTAGTCGGAGCAGGTGAAACCTCGCATCAGCTTTGAATGAGGCTATTAACGCAGGCGGTGCAAGCAGCCCATGCTTATCCCTTTTGGTCGGCAGCCTTGGTTCAAATCCCGAAGCCGGACACTTGTCCGATGATGGGTTATGTCGTGGACACATGCCCGCCTTAGAGGGCAGCCTATCCATCTTTGCTTGGGATCGGGGCTCCTTGGGATGCGTGCAGAAATCGTGCGCTCGGGGAAGGCCTTCAAGCCTTGGTCAAATTCCGGGTTTGTTCCCCTACCGTACACCCGTCAAGGGCGCATTCCCGCTCCGTTGAGAAGTCGAATCGCGCACAGTGCGAACACCGGTGTCCGCCGCCATATGGACTCGCTCCGGCATTTTACCTTTTTTCTCGCATTGACCCGCCTCTGCCAGTGCAAGGTGCGCCCAAGAGGTGGGGCGAAGTACGCACTTCGCACCAAAATCGGGGAGGGGGGGGGGACGAAAAAGGGCGAGGGCGAACTTCGCACCAAAATCGGGCGAAGTGCGAACTTCGCACCCGCACTTAGCCAATTTCGGATAGACCCGCCGGAAAGCCGGAAAATCAACTCGGGGAACTCCAAGGAAAAAGGGGGGAGAGAAAGAGAATGGGAAAGAAAAGGAAAGGGAGAGAAGGGAGAAAAACGGAAGGAGGAAAAGAAGAGCAGCACTGTTACAAAACAACATTGAAGACATTGCACCCCGTGCAAAATGTGACAACAGTAACTCATTAGCAAGTGTAGCTTAAAATTTACTGATAATTTCTCAAGAAGAACAAGGATTTGTATCATAAAAAGAGAAGACATAGCATTTGAAAAGTTTGTTGAATTCAAGGTTTCAATTAAAAATTGAATTGGTTTAAAAGAATGGCTTAGCTTTAATTTCTTCACTTAAGCCATCTATATAGATACAAGTTTAGTTGTCGATGAATTAGCTTTCTATCTATTGTAAGATTTTCCATTCTTCTTTAAGACATACCCTAGTTGATACCTAGTGAAAATGTGTGGGGATCCCAATCCAAATTGATGACGAGGCTCATCGACAAATTTGAAGATAAGATTGTCTCCCTATTAAACAAAGGGGGCTCTAACAAGAATTTGTAAGCATATATGTGTTGAGAAATGTAGCTCGGACAAGAACTTCTTGCACATGCTTCAGTATGAACGTGCTAGAAGTGGTTCGAGACATTTCTAATTCTATTTTGAAATTCACTTAAGTGATTTTCTATTTTTAAGTTCACTTAAGTGATTCTATTTTGTAATTCACTTAAGTGATTCTATTTTGAAATTCACTTAAGTGATTTTCTATTTTTAAGTTCACTTAAGTGATTCTATTTTGTAATTCACTTAAGTGATTCTATTTTGATATTCACTTAAGTGATTTTCTATTTTTAACCTTACATCTCAAGATGAGATGAGATCTAATCTTAGGGTTAGAGAGATTAGGGTTACCTTTTTCAAGGATAAAAGGAGAAGATCAAGAGTGTTTTAGATACACATAAAAGAATGGGAGGAGAACAGATTGTTGAAGGAAAAATACAAGCTTAGGAGGAGAAGAATAGTGATTGCTGGCTAGAAAAGCAGCAAGAGAGCAGAAGTGTTCTGCTGTAGCTGTAGCCTCTTTTATTTGTAATATTTCAGGTTCAGAAATATATTTAACTTCTGCTGTTCACGCTGTTTATTTTTCCAGCCATCTGTGTGACTGTTGCATGTTTGAATAAATTATTCTCAGATCTGATTTATTTTAAAATAACATAGGACAACAGTTATCTAGGGCTGGAAAATTTACATGGTATCAGAGCTAGGTTCTGTGATTGAGATCCTCAAGGGTTTACAGCAATAGATCACTGCTGGATATTAAAAAAAAAACAGCAGTTAGGTTTATAACAAAAAAAAAACAGCAGTTAGGGTTTCATATTTTTTTTTTGGCTTGAAGGACTAAGCTTATTTGCAGGACTGTTTTTTTGAGTCATTAATATTTCAGCAGATCTCAAAGATGGCAGCAGCTAGCCTCAGATTTGAGGATAGATTGGAAGGTGCCTCAAATTTTTTGCCTTGGAAAGTTAGGGTAATGTTCTTATTGGAAGAGAATGATCTCCGGGATATTGTCAAGGATGATGTGACTTTGCCTACAGATCCGCAACAATTGGCAGCTCACAAAAAGAAGGAAGTGAAGGCCAAGCGGATGATCTTGGATGCAGTGAAGGATCACTTGATTCCTCACATATCCGAGAAGACTAAGGCAAAGGAGATGTTCGATGCCCTGGTTAGCCTCTACCAGAGCGAGAACATAAATAGGAAGATGATATTGCGGAACAAACTCAGATCTATGGAGATGACCAGATCTGACACCGTTACCGGTTACTTGATGAAGATCACGCAGATTCGTGATCAACTAGCAGTAGTAGGGGAGAAGGTTGAAGACACAGAGTTGGTGAACGTGGCACTTAATGGTTTCTCAGCTTCATGGGAACCATTTGTCAAAGGCATTTGTGCTCGTGAGAACCTTCCCAAATTTGAGAAACTGTGGGATGATTTCATCCAGGAGGAGACTCGGATGGAGTCAAAGGCCAGCAAGAAAGGTGGTGACGATAACCTAGCTCTTTTTGGGCAAACCAAGAAGGGCAAAGGTAAAGGACCCAGCAAGGGTAAGGTAAAGAATGAGGAGTCAACCTCACAGTCAAGGAAGAAGGACTTGAGCAAGATCAAGTGCTTCATTTGTCATAAGCACGGCCATTATGCATCACAGTGTCCAGACAAGAAGGGCAAAGGGAAGCAGCAACAGATGCAGGTAGCAGCCTCTACAGAAACTCAGATGAGTGAGTTTGCTGCCAAATTCGAGAAGGATTTCTCATTGGTCTCTTGCCTTTCTACCAGCACGGTTCCAAGGAATGCTTGGTATGTGGATAGTGGGGCATCTCGGCACATGACATCAGCCCGACAATGTTTTACCAGTCTACAAGAGCAGGACTCAGGGGTTCAGGTTGAGCTTGGTGATGATACCAAATATCCATTTGTAGGAATTGGTACCATTCCTTTTCGACTCCAATCAGGGAACTCTTTAGACTTTGATGATGTTTTGTTTGTTCCAGGTCTCAGGAAGAACTTGCTTTCAGTTTCGGTTATGGAGGATAAGGGTTATGCAGTGGAGTTCAAGAACCAGCATGTCCTTATTAGACCAAAAGAATCTAGCCCGGAAACAACACAAGTAATAGGGGTTAGAGAAGGCAATCTATACAAGTTGCGTGGTGAACCTGTTCGAGCCCTAGTTCATAGCAAGAATAACTTGTGTGAGTTGTGGCACAAGAGGATGGGGCACTTGCATCATAGAGCGTTGCCTATTCTGAGGGAGATAGTCACAGGTCTTCCAGAGTTCAACATTGAGCAACAAGGAGTATGCAGAGGGTGCACGCTTGGCAAGCATGCCAAGGCTGTTTTCCCAAATAGCGAGCATAGGTCTAAGAAGATACTAGATCTAGTACATTCGGATGTTTGTGGACCGATGTCAATAGCATCAATTTCAGGTAGCATGTACTATGTTTCCTTTATTGATGATTTCTCTCGCAAGACATGGATCTACTTCTTAAAGACCAAGGATGAAGTCTTTAGCAGGTTTCAGGAGTTCAAAGCTCTAGTTGAGAACCAGACAGAGAAGAAGATCAAGGTCTTGAGATCAGACAATGGGGGTGAATATACCTCCAAGGAGTTCGATGGTTTCTGCAAGCATGCAGGAATCAAGAGGGAGTTGATTGTTCCATACAACCCACAACAGAATGGGGTTGCAGAGCGAAAGAATCGATCCATCATAGGGGCTGCTAGGGCCATGATTCATGACCAGGGCTTGTCGATGTTTCTTTGGGCAGAAGCATGCAACACAACAGTCTACATCCGTAACAGGTGTCCTCACAGGATCTTGGAGGACAAGACACCGGAGGAGGCATTCACCGGTGTGAAACCAGAGGTGAGTCATTTCCGCATCTTTGGATGTCCAGTTTATATCCATGTTCCGGTAGAGAAGAGGACCAAGTTGGAGCCCTCCAGTAGGAAGGGTTTATTTGTAGGATACAGTGAGACTTCAAAAGCTTACAGGGTTTATATTCCAGAGAAGAGGAAGACAGTAGTGAGCAAGGATGTAAAGTTTGAGGAGGACGTTGCATCCAGGAAGTCCCATGAGCCTATTCCAGTGATAGAGAATGAGGAGCAAGAAGCTCCGAAGGTTGAGCCAGGGTCACCAAAGACACCAGTGGTTTCCAGTTTAGCACAACAACCTTCAGGTGAGGAGGTGGAGACATTAGCCCCTTCCAGTTCTATCAGGAGACCTCAATGGCTTACACAGACATTGAGGGATGTTGAGGAGTATGTTGAAGCTCCTAGCAAGCATGATTAGGGAGAGCAGACCTCCAAGGAAGTTTTCAAGCTACATGGCATTGATGAGTAACATCATAAATTCAGAGCCTACCAGTTTTCAGGAGGCAACAGACCTTTTAGGTTTGGCGGGATGCCATGGTGGAGGAGTACACCTCCATCATGAAGAATGATGTTTGGGACATAGTGCCAAGACCGGAGGGGAAGTCAGTTGTGAGTTCCAAGTGGCTCTACAAAATTAAGCATGCTGCAGATGGCAGCATCGAGAAGTTCAAGGCAAGGTTTGTGGCGAGAGGGTTCTCCCATAAAGAGGGAGTGGACTATGAGGAGACTTTTGCTCCAGTCGCCAGATACACTTCCATTAGAGCAGTTATGTCTTTAGCTTCATCTATGGGATGGCGGATTCATCAAATGGATGTGAAGACAACTTTCCTTAATGGGATCATTGAGGAAGAAGTGTACATAGAGCAGCCTCAGGCCTTTGAGGTAAATGGGAAGGAGTCCCATGTTTGTAGGTTGAAGAAAGCCTTATATGGACTCAAACAGGCACCGAGAGCATGGTATTCTAGGATAGATGGATACTTGCAGAGTGTGGGCTTCGCCAAAAGTGATGCAGATCCTAATCTATATTACATATTTGTTGGGACTGATCTACTCATTTTGGTGCTATATGTAGATGACTTGTTTCTTACAGGTGCAGAGAAGCTCATTGCTGGGTGCAAAGCAGATATGGCAGCTGAGTTTGAGATGAAGGACATTGGCATGATGCATTACTTCTTGGGTTTGGAGGTTTGGCAGAGACCATGGGAGATATTCCTTGGGCAGGGTAAGTATGCAGTTGAGATCCTGAAGAGGTTTCGGATGGAGGACTGCAAACCTATGGCCACACCCATGATCACTAATCTGAAGAAGGTGACAACTTCAGATTCAGAATTGGTGGACCCTACGTTGTACAGGCAACTGATAGGATCCTTGATGTATTTGGTCAACACTCGACCAGATATATGTTTTGCAGTGAACACCTTGAGTCAGTTCATGGTGGAGCCAAGGCAGGAGCATTGGGTAGCAACAAAACATGTGCTCAGATACTTAAGGGGCACGGTGGAGTATGGTCTAAGATATCTTGGAGATGGTGAAGTGAGGTTGCAGGGGTATACAGACTCAGATTGGGCAGGCAATGTAGCAGACAGGAAGAGCACCTCAGGGTGTTGCTTTAGCTTGGGATCATGCATGATATCCTGGTTCAGCAGGAAGCAGACTTTTGTGGCACTTAGCTCAACAGAGGCCGAATACATGGCAGCCAGTATTGCTAGTTGTGAGGCCATCTGGCTTCGCAAGTTGCTTACAGTATTGATTGATCAGGAGTTGGATCCCACGGTGATATACTGTGATAATCAGAGTTGTATCAAACTCTCCGAGAATCCAGTATTTCATGACAAGTCCAAACACATAGACATCAAATATCACTTCATACGAGACAGGATTCAAAAGGGAGCCGTAAAGCTCCAAGATATTCCCACAGATCAGCAGGTAGCTGATATTCTGACCAAGCCCTTAGTGAAAGGGAAGTTTGAAGCATTCAGAGACAAACTTGGATTGGTGCAGAATTCCTTCCTCGCTAAGAGGGAGTGTTGAGAAATGTAGCTCGGACAGGAACTTCTTGCACATGCTTCAGTATGAACGTGCTAGAAGTGGTTCGAGACATTTCTAATTCTATTTTGAAATTCACTTAAGTGATTTTCTATTTTTAAGTTCACTTAAGTGATTCTATTTTGAAATTCACTTAAGTGATTTTCTATTTTTAAGTTCACTTAAGTGATTCTATTTTGTAATTCACTTAAGTGATTCTATTTTGATATTCACTTAAGTGATTTTCTATTTTTAACCTTACATCTCAAGATGAGATGAGATCTAATCTTAGGGTTAGAGAGATTAGGGTTACCTTTTTCAAGGATAAAAGGAGAAGATCAAGAGTGTTTTAGATACACAGAAAAGAATGGGAGGAGAACAGATTGTTGAAGGAAAACTACAAGCTTAGGAGGAGAAGAACAGTGATTGCTGGCTAGAAAAGCAGCAAGAGAGCAGAAGTGTTCTGCTGTAGCTGTAGCCTCTTTTATTTGTAATATTTCAGGTTCAGAAATATATTTAACTTCTGCTGTTCACGCTGTTTATTTTTCCAGCCATCTGTGTGACTGTTGCATGTTTGAATAAATTATTCTCAGATCTGATTTATTTTAAAATAACATAGGACAGCAGTTATCTAGGGCTGCAAAATTTAAAATATGTATGCTTAAGTGGTTGTAGAATCCAAGCTTAACGCAATGCAGCTTGCCCTAAATTTGCAACCAAGGAAGTTGTACAACGCACCAAATGTCACTATCTTCGAAGCCAGCAAATGCATCCCCATTGGAAGGATGGGGAAACACATCCATAATGGTATTGAGTGAGGTGAGATGCATCCCTGTCCAACATATAAAATGAATGGTTTCTCATTATAGTAACAAGAACATCTTAAACTTTACTGATGATTTCTCGAAATCAACTGTCATCAAAAGAGAAGATATGGCATTTGAAAAGTTTCTGAATTTGTCGATTCAATTAAGAACCAAAGTGGTTATAAAAGAAATTGTTTAGTTTTAATTTCTCACTCAAGCCCGTTATTTCAATGCATATATCTTTGTTGACAAATTGATTTTCTATTATAAGATTTTCCATTCTTCTTTGAGACAGGCCTTAGTTTGGAGAATCACAATCCAAACCAAAGTGATGAGGAGACTAGTTGTCAAACTTGAAGATAACATTGTCTCCTTATAAAGCAAAGAGGGCTTTAACAGGAACTTGTATAGCCATTTTGTATGCTTAAGAAGTGGTTACAAAATCCAAGCAAAACTTGTCCTAGATTTGACAAGTAGGGAAGGTGTTCAAGAGGCACCGAACTTGAGGAATGCCCAAGGCAGCCAGCACGTCCCTATGGGAAGGGACAAGGGAGCACATACCAATAGGGGTATTGAGTGAGGGGGGTAAGGGTAGGATGCATCCTTGTGGAACATAAAAAATAAATGGTATGTCAGTAACAGCTAACAAGTATATCTCAAACTTTACTAATGATTTCTAAAGAAGAACATGGATTTATATCATCAAAAGAGAAGATATTCCATTTGAAAATTTTATTGCATTCAAGGATTCAATTGAGGATCGAAGTGGTTTAAAAGAAATTGTTTAGCTTTAACTTTTTCCCTCAAGCTCTTTATTTCAATTCAAGTTTCTTCGTCAACAAATTGGATTTCATTCTATTGTAAAATTTTCCATTCTTCTTTAAGACCCTTTGGTGAGTAGAATTCGATTATGACTTGTTACTTCTTATGTTAGCAATTCCTATGCATTTGGATAAAATATCAAAAACAGTTTGCTCATGCTCATTTGTTAAAGAGAATTTTTTTTTTAATGGGTTATATAGGATTGAAATGAGTCCCACCCATACTACATCATGACCACATAGTGGTATTATAACAGCTTGGCAATTATGCATGTATCACTTGGCAAGATACAACCCATGGTTTCCTCCTTAAGAGTTGAGGAATTTAACCAGTTGAACTATTACCATTTGATGTAACGAGAACTTATTTCTTATTACATACTGAAAATTATTATGCTTGTGTGTTATAATTTTAAATATCTTGTAATTATGAACAGAATTTGGAGATTTTTTCTTATTGGGTCTCTTCTTCAAGGTCACACTCACCTTGTTAAAATTTTAACCCTCTTTTTTTTCATGTTTTTATTCATCCCATCAACATTTTGTAATAGAAATTGAGCACATGCTCAGACAAATTCATTTGTCTTTCTCTTTCCTCATAATTCTAATTAGTTTTATAATAAATAGGATAATTATGGCTACAAATTGGGATATCAGCTATGGTTGTATAAAGGAGAATAGGCCACATCATTCCCATTCATGCTAGTGATATGAAATATAGGGCTTGAGGCGACACACATTTCTCTCAAGTTTCATTCCCTCACTTCCCTTACAATATGATGATAGTTAAAACTTGACAGTCATGTTGATGGGGCAGCTGGTTCCTTCTGTAAAGGACTTAAGGGGAGAAAAGGGAGAAATTAATTTTTCACGTATCTGTTTTAGTGTTGCTTCTCCGATTTGATCTTTGTTGTTGTATTTGGTGATGTTTTCTCAAGTACCTCACCAATAAAATGATATATGAGCACATTGCAATCTTGAAACTTATAATTTTGTAAGTGGTAAAAGGAGATTGCAACTTATAATTTTGTAAGTGGTAAAAGGAGTTGTGGAAGAGGAATCTTCCTTACTAATGCTCCCTTGAATTTTGTAAGTCATCCACTGAAAAAAATCAAACAAAAAAAGAGATATGGCCATTGCCTCTAACCTACGGGGTGCTACCACTAATTCTATAGAAACGGAATATAACATACTACAATACAATTCCATTGCCACTTATATAAACAAAATATACAATGGGAATACTTACAAATGTAAATGGATACACAACACACAGCATGTAACCTGCACAACAACCATCTGGAATACATCATACTTTGACCAACAAGCACTCTTTGACCAACAACAACAAGCACACACACTTGCATCTCCAACATAGATGCGTACTTATAGACATAACAAGTTCAGTAGTAGGCAGTTGGCAACTACCCAACTACCTCTGAACTACCCATTTACATAAAGCATTAAAAATACCTCATTGCATTATTTCAAACACTTTGCAACATACACATTATTACAAACACATTGCATGCGCTCATTATTACAAACACTTTGCCATGTCCACACACAACAACTCATTACAAACACTTTGTGCACACACATTCCCACATATATATTCCTGCACTCAAACATGCATTCATTCATGCAAATGTGTCAATTCATCTACCTACATCTATCCCCTCCTCTAGACTTGTTGGCATCCTCAAAGGTAGAAGCACTAAACACTCTGTAGAAATGGATGACCCAACTTCGAACAGGCAATGGCGCTAGAATGTAGAAATGGAATACAACATACTGCAACACAATTCTATTACCACTTAAATGAACAAAATATACAATGTGAATAACTTACAATTACAATGCATACACTACGCACACAACATATATCAGATTGCCCGACACAACAGTTCAAACGGCCCGGCAAAGTAGTTCAAATGGCTTGACACAACATTCAAACGGCCTAGCATAGCATCTCAAACAGTCTGCTCCAACATTCAGATAGCCTGCAACAACATTCAGACAGCTTGATACAACACTTCAATACCATGCTGACCTTGATACCCATGTACCATACCAACTTTTCCTTCTATGCCAACAACATGAATGAATGAGGGAGGGTTCTTATTTATACAACTAACGAGGTAGTTGTATCCTCCAACTATCTAACTACCCAACACCTCATCATTTCCTTAAAAACATTTGACATGCATGTGACTTACATTTACATTTCATTTCATGACTCACTTTATGACTTATCTGTACATAACTAATACTTCACTTAACATTACACATTGTCACATACAATATTACATCACGACTTTATAACATCAAATATATCAAAACTCTTAATGTGCGCATACTTGACTTCCAATACACTTATTCAATTTGCCTGCCTACACACTGTACTATAATCTCTTGTCATGCTCCTTACGCGTTCTCTTGTTCCAAATATCTTCTGCAACTGGCTTTACTTCAAATTGTTGCTAAGAAACTATTGTTCTTTGATTGCTCACTCCACTTGCTGCAATCGGTTGCATCACCAACATAACAGGCAATGCCCATCACCGCCCATGTTAGGGATCAAGGGGGAAAGACCCCGATTTCAGGGTCAGCATGCATCGCCCCTTGGGGGTCGCCAAACCCTCATTGTCTGAACTGAATTTTTCTCCTCGTTTGCATTTTTGTGCCCTTCGTTCAACCCACTCAAACAACTTCTCCTCAGCTCTAGACAACTTCTCCCACGACCTCTACGTGTCCTCAAACAGCCTTGCCTTGGCCTCTGATAGACTACCTTTTGGGCCAACGGCCCTATCTTGGCCTTTGACAATCTACTTCCTGGGCCTGACGGCCTAGGCCAAATGTCCCACCTCCTAGGCCAAACGACCCTAGGCTTGATGGCCAACTCCTTGGCCCAGAGAGCTAGACGGCCTCCCTAGTCGTCCTGGTGGCCCACTTCCATGGCCAAATTGCCTGGCCTATTGGCCTAACGGTTTAGGCATCGTCTAGGGGTCAGACAGTCAAAAAGGAACCCAAATGGCCCCCCACATCCAAGGACCACTTCCCCCTTCCAGTCAGGTAGTCCTGGACGACCCACGCAGATAGCTTGGGTGGCCTAACGGCCCACCCAAACTGCTTAGGGAATTCGTCATCTTTGGCAAACTTGCTCGTCCTTGTGTTACCATCTAAACACTTAGTTGATTTCTAAGATTTTCGACTTGTTCCTCCTCTCTATTGACCTAGACTCCAACTAAGCCTAACAGCACTTGTCCTCCTTCCTTTGTTTGTTCGTCAAAATGTAGTAAGCTCTTCATCATCAACTTCATCATAAATACTCCTGAGCCAATCTTCCAAGTGTTCACGCCCTACTTGTTGCACTGTATTCTCTAGAGACATAATTCCACTATCTGGCGACTCTTCTCCCTTACCTGATTGGCTCTACCCATTTATCTGGTGAATGGCTATCTAGCAAATGAATTACTACTTGGTCGTTAGCACACCTCTATGTTGTTGTCCTTGGCAAGCTACATAACTATCCCCTATGGTTATCATAACTACCCTGAATGTTTGTTCTTTGCCTTTATAAGCCCGAGTTGGAGTTGGCACTACTCTATTCTTCTTCTTCACTGCTCGAGCTTGTCAAGGATACATTGTTGCTCTCCGTCATCAAAGGACTATTTGGCAAGTCTATTCTTGTTGTATTATCATCATCATTAGAAGGCTCAACAGGTACCTCAAGCACGTCCCTCCATCCAACTTCTACCAACCCTCGCTTGCCATGCTTGTCAAGCTGCTTGTCGTCAAGTTGTTGCTTGCCATGCTTTTCAAGCTGCTTGTCATGCTTGTCAAGCTGCTTGTCGTCGAGTTGTTGCTTGCCAAGTTGGTCGTCGCCAAGTTGCTTGCCAAGTTGGTCGTCACCAAGTTGCTTGCCAAGTTGTTCATCGCCAAGTTGGTCGTCAACAATTTGTTCGTCGCCAAGTTGATCTTCACCAAGTTGTTCCTTGCCAGATTGCTCGTTGCTAGATTTTTTGTCACCAAGTTGGTCGTTGACAAGTTCGCTGCCAAGTTGCACTTCACTATTTGGTGAGTGGCCACCATACAAAGGACTATTTGGCAAGTCTCTTCTTGTTGTATTATCATCATCATTAGAAGGCTCAATAGGTACCTCAAGCACGTCCCTCCATCCAACTTCTACCAACCCTCGCTTGCCATGCTTGTCAAGCGGCTTGTCGTCAAGTTGTTGCTTGCCATGCTTTTCAAGCTGCTTGTCATGCTTGTCAAGCTGCTTGTCGTCGAGTTGTTGCTTGCCAAGTTGGTCGTCGCCAAGTTGCTTGCCAAGTTGGTCGTCACCAAGTTGCTTGCCAAGTTGTTCATCGCCAAGTTGGTCGTCACCAAGTTGCTTGCCAAGTTGTTCATCGCCAAGTTGGTCGTCACCAAGTTGCTTGCCAAATTGTTCATCGCCAAGTTGGTCGTCAACAATTTGTTCGTCGCCAAGTTGATCTTCACCAAGTTGTTCCTTGCCAGATTGCTCGTTGCTAGATTGTTTGTCACCAAGTTGGTCGTTGACAAGTTCGTTGCCAAGTTGCTCCCACCAAGATGATCATCGGCAAGTTGTTCTCTGCTAAGTTTGCCATCGCCAAGTTGCTTGCCAAGTTGTTTGCCACCAAGTTGTTCCTTGCCAAATTGCTCATCATTAGATTACTTTCCACCTCCTTGATTGTAATCAAGTTCACCACCTCAATTAGAATCAGGTTCATCAAGTTCACCTCCTCTATTTCCTGGCTAGGATTGAGACTTTTATCCAACTCTTCGAACCCTCTACACATCACTGGTTAGTCTCGACCCACAATACTTTGACATTCACATGCAAAGTACCCCCACAAATGGCATCGCCAACATTGCACAACAGGTCTACCCTCTGTATCATACTCAATTGGCGTCTTCCAATTCTCTGGTGGTTGTCACATACCACAACGCCAATGACGTTCTTCTTTGGAACAATCTTGCATATACTTGTAACGATAATCTTGTGATCTCCAAGTCGCACTCATCCTCAATGTCATCGCTCTTCTCTTTAGTGTCACTCTCTTCACTAATTTCTCAACCCCACACTTAGACAATGCACTCAAATCATTGTCCAAACTACTCTTGTTTTCAAAATCATCACTTTCACTGCAAGAGTCACTCTCATTGTTAGTCACTTTCAACATTTGAGTCACTTCCATCTTCGTGGTCGCTCTCATTCTCATTGACATCACCCCAACATTTTGATGATGTCTTTGCATCGCTGTCCAAGTTCAAGGCCCGTTCAAAGGACTTTTGATATGATGTCAAAGGGACCACCCTGATCTTCTTCCAGTCATAGGAAGAAAGCCCTCCATAAACCACCTTTTCTTCAATGCATCTGATGGATCCTCCTCCAGATGGATAAACAACCCACTCAACCTCCGATTGTAGGACCGAACAGATTGTGTCTCGCCCGATTCCATTCTATAAATTTTAGTAATGACCTCATCGTCATTGTGGAACAATTGAAATTCCTTCACAAATACTTCGTGCAACTCTTCCCAAGTTTGGTACTCGCCCTCTAGCAATCTCATGTACTAGTCCATTGCGATTCCACGAAATGTTGCAGGAAATAACCTCCTCCAATCTGCTTCATTCTTCTGCACATTGGCCTTAAACACTATGAGGCAAACTTTCCAACGCATGATTGGGTCCTCTATTTCACCACCATGAAACATGGGACACACATGCAATATGCCAAAATTGGTCGTTGTCATGATAGGTTGATTCAACATTGGCAGTGGTTGTTCACATGTCTCACCCTCTTCACACGCATCATCAACATTCCCCACAACAATTGCTCTCGTGTTGTACTCCCATCCCACACACCATGAAACATGACAACCTGCAATTGCTTTGATGTTGGACTCTCATCCCTCTCACCATCAAGCACACCAACCCGCAGTTGCTCTAGTGCCAGATTCCCATCATGTGCACAGTCAGACACGCCATCTTCCATTTGCTCTGATGTCAGACTCCCGTATTGCTCACCAATGAACACAGCAACTTGCAATTGTTTCGTAGCCAAACCTTTGTCATGCATACTGTCTACCGCACCACTTACTGCAACAACTCCTAGCCTTTCTTGCCAAACTAGGTTTTCTCCTTCGTCAATCTCGTCGTCAGCTTCGTCACACCCAACTTCATCATTATGAACACGAACTTCCATATCTGCACGCATGTCTTCGCCTATGAGAGCTCATTCGTCTGCATGCACCTTCGCTTGTGCGAACTTGTCTCTCTATGCACACGTCTTTATCGCTTCCACATATGTTACCACACACTTGTTCATCTGCATCAGCGCACACTTCCACATCAACATACGCATCTTCGCTTTTACAAACTTCTTTGTCGGCATGCACATCTTCATGTGCACAAACTTCTTTGTCAACATGCACATTTGTTTCATGCTCAAACACTCGTACGTTGCCTTCATGCGCAAACACTTGTGCTTCTCCCTCGTGTGCAAACACTTATATATCTCCTTTGTGCATGAACACTTGAGTGTCTCCTTTGCGTGCAAACACTGGCATGTCGCCTTTTAGTGTCTCAGTATAAGCGTGTGTTGGCTCAACAACTTGCTAGCACTCAGACTTGGAGGGAGATTCTCAACACTATGGTGTAGACTTTGTACAATATCTATCAATGCTTGAACACTACCTATTGCATGCATATTTTCAGCATTGCTAAGAATTAGTGTAACACCCGGTTTGAGATAAAGTGGTTTTGTTGCATGAAAACTCTGGTGGCCACAGCAGTTGCGAGACAGGAAGACATTGAGCATTACTTCTTAGTCAGTATGATGGATGTACTTAGTAACGTACACTCTTTTTCCTTTTCTAGGTTTCAAATACAAAAACCCACGTGTTGTAGGTGAGTTGGAGAGGAGAGGGCAATCCTCCAAGGGAGGTCCCAGGTTCGAATCTCCACCCTACCAAAAAGCTGAATTGGGTACCCAAAATCCAATTGATAATGTTGGTACGGGCAGGGTTGGGTGCGACCCCGGGTGACTTTGATGGTGTAGAACCCCCTGTTCGTGGTCTCTTAGACCAAGGCGGCCCCGCAAGGGGTTTTTCGTTTAAAAAAAAAAAAAAAAGGGTTTCAAATACAAAAATGGAGTGAAGATACAGAGACTAGCATTTGAAGGATGCTTGAGAACATATGCAGACAAAGGCCAAAAGCATCGATGAAAAATATTTTTCTACTTTGATTCCAAATAACCTGACTTTGATACCACTTGAGGAGAATGTAAATAAGATAATACTTTATTCATATTCCATACTTAATTCACTTACTTCATTCCATATTATACTTAATTCACTTAACTTTCATATTGTCATTGTATTCTATGTTGCAGTGAGCAAGAAGTGTGACTTTATATATTTGACTCCTTCCATATTTAACAAATAATGTAAGCACTTTACTCAATCATTCCATTGAGTTAAATCTAGTGCTAAAGGAAGAGGGGAGGGGAGTGGTTCCAATATATAAAGCACAAACATAAATGGGGGTAACCATGGTAACACACATTGTGAGAATCCAACGCTAGACAGGATGTTATTCAGATCTAAAACAATTAGTACATACAATCTGGCCTAATTTTGCCTCAATAGTAAGCACAAATACTACCTATGCGCTGAACCTTAGCTTTATCCTACAATCAACCTACTATTCCAGATAAAGGGATGCATCAAACAGCTACAATTGTCATATTCCAGTTCTTTCTGCATTTAACTAAAGCAAAATTACTCCTTCCTGTTTCACTTTATCATTCGTTTACACCAGCACTTCTACAATATACATATTTGCAGCTGCCGCAATACAAATCACAAATATTACTTAGTTTACAAAATCCCCCTAACAATTAATATGTTATATTGTTTATTGCACTGCACCACTCATGATTTGATGTATCATTAGCCTCATAGAGGTGCACTTATGTAAATGTATTCATTGTGATTATGTCTGCTCTCTATCCCTCAACACTGAATTCACTGCTAAACTTGGACTTGGGTTATTCCCAACCATAGCAAGACTGCATCCCTTCACCTCTTTTCTTCTGCATCATCATCATGTAATTATGATGATAAATATTATTATTCACGTACATCATACACAAATTCTAAAACAAATTTATCCACTCAATCAAGGGAAACAAAATTCTATTGCAAAGTTCCAATCATAGTGTCAAAACTCGGGCTCTGCAACCCTATTCTCTTGAACCAGACTGAGACTCAGGTAAAATCAAGAAAAAAATCAGCAATGATTCGACAAATAAGAACAAAGGGACCCCACCCATATTACATCTTCAACATATTAATATGGTATTTTTATAAAACACATAATGGTATCAGAATCATATTGCCTGGCAAGATTTGAATCTAAATTTTCCTATTAAGAACGCAATTTTTTAACCACTTGAGCTAATGTCATTCGATGCTATGGTTCCAATTATCTACAAGTGTGATTCTATGCAGTATACTTTGTAATGCTCCATTCCAAGATTACACTATCACTGCAATCTATCTCAGGAAAACATTCATAATTTCATTATCATACAGAATATTGGTAATATCACATGTCCCTTGCCATCATCAAATCTATCGTAGATCAACAAGTTCAAGATAATCAATATTTAAGGCTAGTTTCTAATTTTTATTTACTCGTCTTGTGACCTTTTTTTTTCCAAATGTTGCACAAATTTGGTTAAACAGTCTCAGGATTTTTTTTCAGAATTGTTAGCTTCTGATGATACAAGTGCATTTAAATTTGAAGCAGAAGTAATAGTCCTATCCTCCTGAGAAAAAATAGGGAGATAAGACCTGTTGCGTGATACGAAATTGCGTGCCACTTGACCATATATTGAGAAAGTGCCAACCACAGCTGCACCCTACAATTCACCAACAAACGTGCACTTATCAATTCCACAAATCATTCAACATATTGTAACTTTAAGCATTGAAAGAAACATTGAGGTTATTAGATTGTTCAAAGAACACCAGTGCTATTTGACCCCATGACACATAAAATGAAAAGAGGAGAATTATATGAATGTGCGCAAATTAATCTGGATTAGTAGAAGCGTAAAACAAGAGCATAATATGGCCACCATCACAAAGTCTTGAGAGGTTTTCAGGCCAAAACAATTGATAAATCGTGATGCACACTTTAGCAAAGAAACAAGGCATCATGTGAACCAGGAGAAATTAGAGAACAAAATCAGATTCAAAACCTTTAAATTCATGTTTCAACACAAAATAAATTTGACAAACATCAGACTTTCATTATTTTCATGTCTTATATCCAAAATCTTAATTTCTATAGTAACTTGATTTGTCCATAGATTGTATAAACAGGTGCAAGCCAGAAATCTAAATGCATGAGGGATGTCAGATAATTTATGGAGTGACTTTGAGATCAAACAAGGTTGTTCATTGTCTACCACTCTATCTGAACTATACATCGACAAATTGGAAGAATGGATTAACAAATTAGAGGGTGGAGAAATTCAACTGGGCAGCTAGGAGGTGAAACTTTTGCTCTATGAGGATGATCTCATTCTAATAGCAAAATCAGCTCAATACTTGAGGGACCACTTGAAAGCAAGAGAACTCTTATGTAAGGAAGAAATAATGCAAGTAAACATTCAACTAAACCAAGAATATATACTCTCCCTTTAAAAAAACAAAGGAGATATGCTTTCAATTTGAGAGAAAATCTCTAGAGTAATGTCAGAACATAAAAAATCTAGATTTGGATTTCCATCAGAAATTAAACTTGGAAACATGCAGGATGAAAAGAATACAAGAAGGATAGAGTGTACCATAATTGCTCCAAAATAAATGGAGAAATGCAGAATTATCGGATTGGAATTTGGGGGAACACTACAGTTTTCTTTGGATGGGAAATTTGGTCCAGCAGCACATCAGAACTAAAGTGTAAAATGGAGACAAATATAGACAATTCAGAAATGCTTGATCACAAATAGCTTCAAAATCAAAATGTCAGTCCCCTACAAGATCCTTATGCAAAAACTGTTGAAATGTGTAATCTTTCATTGTTTGGCCACAGCCGACATTGTACACCATATTGTATTGCATTGTATTAAGCCATGGGCCCATGTAACACCTTGTATTGAGATCCATGTGATGTTGTATTAGCCAATAATATGTTAATGTTTACATTTTATTGGGAATTGTGCCTTTATATTCAAAGGTGTATTTATACAGCACCACCAACCATGTTCTGTATCATGTGGAGATCACTTTTCATTAAAAATGAATAAGATAATTGGTATCTAAGGGCACTCTTCCCATGTCTCGTGTCTATCTTTTGTTTTTTGGTGTCTCTTTATGCTTAATCTGAGGAATGAGCTGATTTTGTTCGTTTCTCTCTAAATATTGTGAATTTCTTCATGGTATCTAAGAGAGTGTGAATCTCCATTACTCGATCCTGCTTTTTTTTTCTGAAAAATACTGCAATAGTCCATCTGGAAGTGTGTTTCCAAAGAAGCAGCTGTGGCATTGTTTGTTCTTGGACCCATTTTTTTAGGATTTATATATTATAAAATATCCTAGGTTCCTCAACTAAAGGGCTCAATAGTTGTTCATCCAGATCCATGCTCCAATAGAGGCAACAAACAGCTGAGCTGATTTTTTTTTTCTGGATTTTTCCTCCAAAAGAAATATCCTTTCTACAATGTTTTCAAGAGGTTCAATGGACACTTTGTCTCTTAGGACATAGCATTGATACATTTTCAGGCAAAACCTTTAGCACTACAAAAGATGACTCTCAGGTTTGGTCTATAAGGAAACACGGGAAGCTTCGCAAGTTTTGGATATCCAATGCACCTGTTTATAAGAAGTGCAGCCATATCCATTTTAGCCAGACAACAGCATAATTGTTTGAACTTTGAACCATGAATATTCTCTTGAAAGAGGCTCATTTTTGGATTTTGTGCAACAAAACATGGGGAACTCCAATTTAGCAAATCGTCTGATTTCTTTGTTTTGAGCTCCAAAGTCCATGTTTTGCATTTCATGGAAATTTTTTAATTTGAATATTTAAGAAAGGGAAGGAGGAGGATCACTACCCTCTTCCCACCGTGCTCCTTCCTGACATGGGCCCTTTGGAGCATTTATGGAAAGAGGATCATTAATTATGATCCTCTTCCCTTCACTTTACCAAGGGCATGCCTGAGTCACTTAGTGAGACCGCACTCACCAAGGCGCTCCAGCCAAGGAGGATGCTGGTTCAAATACACACCCTGTTTTGGGTACGATGCTATTTGGATCATTCAATCAAAAAGGTCCATTGAATATGGTGCCCTTACCTTTCTCGAGAGTGCCCCTAAGCGATTTAGTGAGACCATCCGCATCAAGGCAATCAAGGCAAGGAGGCTTCTAGGCTCAGCCCACTATTCAACAGCCAAAAAAGACCACTCCCTTTTGTCACAAGGGCGAATCGTTAGCCAACACTAATGTGTCAACGGGGGGCCCAAACTAAATAAAGGGGCAAATCGTTGGACATCAATGTGTGGCCACAAAGGTCCAACTAGCTTTGTTAGTGTAAATTTTCCAGCCCTAGATAACTGCTGTCCTATGTTATTTTAAAATAAATCAGATCTGAAAATAATTTATTCAAACATGCAACAGTCACACAGATGGCTGGAAAAATAAACAGCGTGAACAGCAGAAGTTAAATATATTTTTGAACCTAAAATATTACAAATAAAGGAGGCTACAGCTACAGCAAAACACCCTGCTCTCTTGCTGCCTTTTTGGCCAACAATTTCACTGTTCTTCTCCTCCTAAGCTTGTAGTTTTCCTTCAGCAATTTGTTCTCCTTCTCTTCTTTTTGTGTATAAAACACTCTTGACCTTCTCCTTTTATCCTTGAAAAAGGTAACCCTAATCTCTCTAACCCTAAGATTAGATTTCATCTCATCTTGAGATGTAAGGTCAAAAATAGAAAATCACTTAAGTGAATTTCAAAATAGAATCACTTAAGTGAATTACAAAATAGAATCACTTAAGTGAACTTAAAAATAGAAAATCACTTAAGTGAATTTCAAAATAGAATCACTTAAGTGAATTACAAAATAGAATCACTTAAGTGAACTTAAAAATAAAAAAATCTGCTTGTTGTGGTGCAGTGGTAAATGCCCTGGGTGCTGGTAGAGGCCGACCCAGGTTCCATTCCCCTTGTCTCCATCCTGCAGATATATGGTATAGTTAGGAATGTCCTATGTGTTGGTAGAGGCCGACAAGGCTCCATTCCTCCTATGCCCAACCTGTTGAAAGTGGCACCTCGAAAGGGGTTTTTTCCACTATAAATTAGTTAACCCAGGTGTTGTAGGTGAGTTGGAGAGGAGAGGGCAATCCTCCAAGGGAGGTCCCAAGTTCGAATCTCCACCGTACCAAAGAGCTGAATTGGGTACCCAAAATCCAATTGATAATGTTGGTGCGGGCAGGGTCGGGTGCGACCCGCGGGTGACTTTGACGGTGTAGAACCCCCTGTTTGTGGTCTCTTAGACCAAGGCGGTTCCGCAAGGGGTTTTTCGCTTAAAAAATAAAAAATCACTTAAGTGAATTTCAAAATAGAATTAGAAATGTCTCGAACCACTTCTAGCACGTTCATATTGAAGCTTGTGCAAGAAGTTCCTGTCCGAGCTACATTTCTCAACACTCCCTCTTAGTGAGGAAGGAATTTTGCACCAATCCAAGTTTGTCTCTGAATGCTTCAAACTTCCCTTTCATTAAGGGCTTGGTCAGAATATCAGCTAGCTGATCTGTGGGAATATACTAGAGCTTTACGGCTCCCTTCTGAATCATGTCTCGTATGAAGTGATATTTGATGTCTATGTGTTTGGACTTGACATGAAATACTGGATTCTTAGAGAGTTTGATACAACTCTGATTATCATAGTATATCACCGTGGGATCCAACTCCTGATCAATCAATACCGTAAGCAACTTGCGAAGCCAGATGGCCTCACAACTAGCAATATTGGCTGCCATGTATTCGGCCTCTATTGAGCTAAGTGCCACAAAAGTTTGCTTCCTGCTGAACCAGGATATCATGCCTGTTCCCAAGCTAAAGCAACACCCTGAGGTGCTCTTCTTGTCTGCTACATTGCCTGCCCAATCTGAGCCTGTATACCCCTACAACCTCACTTCACCATTTCCAAGATATCTTAGACCATATTCCACCGTGCCCCGCAAGTATCTGAGCACATGTTTTGTTGCTACCCAATGCTCCTGCCTTGGCTCCACCATGAACTGACTCAAGGTGTTCACTGCAAAACATATATTTGGTCGAGTGTTGACCATATACATCAAGGATCCTATCAGCTGCTCGTACAACGTAGGTTCCATCAATTCCGAATCGAAGCTATCACCTTCTTCGGATTAGTGATCATGGGTGTGGCCATAGGTTTGCAGTCCTCCATCCGAAACCTCTTCGGGATCTCAAGTGCATACTTACCCTACCCAAGGAATATCTCCCCTGGTCTCTGCCAAACCTCCAAACCCAAGAAGTAATGCATCATGCCAATGTCCTTCATCTCAAACTCAGCTGCCATATCTACTTTGCACCATGCAATGAGCTTCTCTACACCTATAAGAAACAAGTCATCTACATATAGCACCAAAATGAGTAGATCAGTCCCAAGAAATATGTAATATAGATTAGGATCTGCATCACTTTTGGCGAAGCCCACACTCTGCAAGTATCCATCTATCCTAGAATACCATGCTCTCGGTGCCTGTTTGAGTCCATATAAGGCTTTCTTCAGCCTACAAACATGGGACTCCTTCCCATTTACCTCAAAGCCTTGAGGCTGCTCTATGTACACTTCTTCCTCAATGATCCCATTAAGGAAAGTTGTCTTCACATCCATTTGATGAATCCGCCATCCCATAGATGAAGCTAAAGACATAATTGCTCTAATGGAAGTGTATCTCGCGACTGGAGCAAAAGTCTCCTCATAGTCCACTCCCTCTTTCTGGAAGAACCCTCTCGCCACAAACCTTGCCTTGAACTTCTCGATGCTACCATCTGCAGCATGCTTAATTTTGTAGAGCCACTTGGAACTCACAATTGGCTTCCCCTCCGGTCTTGGCACTATGTCCCAAACATCATTCTTCATGATGGAGGTGTACTCCTCCACCATGGCATCCTACCAAACCTGCTGGTCTGTTGCCTCCTAAATAGTGGAAGGCTCTGGATTTATGATGTTACTCATTAATGCCATGTAATTTGAAAACTTCCTTGGAGGTTTGCTCTCCCTAATCATGCTACTAGGAGCCTCGACATACTCCTACGCATCCCTCAATGTCTGTGTAAGCCATCGAGGTCTCCTGATAGAACTGGATGAGGCTAATGTCTCCACCTCCTCACCTGAAGGTTGTTGTCCTGAACTGGAAACCACTGGTGTCTTTGGTGACCCTGGCTCAACCTTCAGAGTTGCCTGCTCCTCATTCTCTATCACTAGAATAAGCTCATGGGACTTCCTAGATGCAACGTCCTCCTCAAACTTTACATCCCTGCTCACTACTGTCTTCCTCTCCTCTAGAATATAAACCCTGTAAGCTTTTGAAGTCTCATTGTATCCTACAAATAAACCCTTCCTACTGGAGGGCTCCAACGTGGTCCTCTTCTCTACCGGAACATGGATATAAACTGGACATCCAAAGATGTGGAAATGACTCACCTTTGGTTTCACACAAGTGAATGCCTCCTCTGGTGTCTTGTCCTCCAAGATCCTGTGAGGACACCTGTTCTGGATGTAGATTGTTGTGTTGCATGCTTTTGCACAAAGAAACATCGGCAAGCCCTAGTAATGAATCATGGCCCTAGCAGCCCCTATGATGGATCGATTCTTTCGCTTTGCAACCCCATTCTGTTGTGGGTTGTATGGAACAGTCAGCTCCCTCTTAATTCTTACCTGCTTGCAGAAACCATAGAACTCCTTGGAGGTATATTCACCCCCATTGTCTGATCTCAAGACCTTGATATTCTTCTCTGTCTGGTTCTCAACTAGAGCTTTGAACTCTTGAAACCTGCTAAAGACTTCATCCTTGGTCTTTAAGAAGGAGATCCATGTCTTGCGAGAGAAATCATCAATAAAGGAAACATAGTTCATGCTACCTGAAAATGATGCTACTAACATCAGTCCACAAACATCCGAATGTACTAGATCTAGTATCTGCTTAGACCTATGCTTGTTTTTTGGGGAAACAGCCTTGGCATGCTTGCCAAGCGTGCACCCTCTACATACTCCTTGTTGCTCAATGCTGAACTTTGGAAGACCTATGACTATCTCCCTCAGAATAGGCAACGCTCTATGATGCAGGTGCCCCATCCTCTTGTGCCACAACTCACGCAAGTTGCTACTGCTATGAACTAGGGCTCGAACAGGTTCACCCTGCAACTTGTATAGATTGCCTTCTCTAACCCCTATTACTTGTGTTGTTTTCGGGCTAGATTCCTTTGGTCTAATAAGGACATGCTGGTTCTTGAACTCCACTGCATAACCCTTATCCTCCATAACAGAAACTAAAAGCAATTTCTTCCTGAGACCTGGAACAAACAAAACATCATCAAATTCTAAAGAGTTCCTTTACTGGAGTCGAAAAGGAATGGTACCAGTTCATGCAACTGGATATTTGGTATCATCACCAAGCTCAACCTAAACCCCTGTGTCCTGCTCTTGTAGACTGGTAAAACACTATCGGGCTGATGTCATGTGCCGATATGCCCCACTATCCACATATCAAGCATTTCTTGGAACCGTGCTAGTAGAAATGCAAGAGACCAACGAGAAATCCTACTCGAATTTGGCATTAAACTCGCTCATCTGAGTTTCTGCAGAGGCTACTACCTGCGTCTGCTTCTGCTTCCCTTTGCCCTTCTTGTCTGGACACTGTGATGCATAATGGCCGTGCTTATGACAAATGAAGCACTTGATCTTGCTTAAGTCTTTTTTCCCTAACTGTGAGGTTGACTCCTCACTCTTTACCTTACCCTTGTTGGGTCCTTTACCTTTGCCCTTCTTTGTTTGCCCAAAGAGAGCTAGGTTATCGTCACCACCTTTCTTGTTGGCCTTTGACTCCATCCGAGTCTCTTCCTGGATGAAATCATCCCACAGTTTCTCAAATTTGGGAAGGTTCTCACGAGCACAAATGCCTTTGACAAGTGGTTCCCATGAAGCTGAGAAACCATTAAGTGCCACGTTCACCAACTCTGTGTCTTCAACCTTCTCCCCTATTGCTGCCGATTGATCACGAATCTGCGTGATCTTCATCAAGTAACCGGTAACGGTGTCAGATCTGGTCATCTCCATAGATCTGAGTTTGTTCCGCAATATCATCTTCCTGTTTATGTTCTCGCTCTGGTAGAGGCTAACCAGGGCATCAAACATCTCCTTTGCCTTAGTCTTCTTGGATATGTGAAGATTCAGGTGATCCTTCACTGCATCCAAGATCATCCGCTTGGCCTTCACTTCTTTCTATCAGCTGCCAATTGTTGCGGATCTGTAGGCAAAGTCACATCATCCTTGACAATATCCCAGAGATCATTTTCTTCCAATAAGAACTTTACCCTAACTTTCCAGGGCAAGAATTGGAGGCACCTTCCAATCTATCCTCAAATTTGAGGATAGTTGTTGTCATCTCTGAGATCTGTCGTACAAACTTTCAGATCTAATATGAATGACTCAAAAAAAATTGTTCTGCAAATAAGCTTAGTCCTTCAAGCAAAAAATATGAAACCCTCTAACTGCTGTTTTTTTTTAAATATCCAACAGTGATCTACTACTGTAAACCCTTGAGGATCTCAATCACAAAACCTAGCTCTGATACCATGTAAATTTTCCAGCCCTAGATAACTGCTGTCCTATGTTATTTTAAAATAAATCAGATCTGAAAATAATTTATTCAAACATGCAACAGTCACACAGATGGCTGGAAAAATAAACAGCGTGAACAGCGGAAGTTAAATATATTTCTGAACCTAAAATATTACAAATAAAGGAGGCTACAGCTACAGTAGAACACCCTACTCTCTTGCTGCCTTTTTTGGCCAGCAATTTCACTGTTCTTCTCCTCCTAAGCTTGTAGTTTTCCTTCAGCAATCTGTTCACCTTCTTTTCTTTCTATGTATAAAACACTCTTGACCTTCTCCTTTTATCCTTGAAAAAGGTAACCCTAATCTCTCTAACCCTAAGATTAGATTTCATCTCATCTTGAGATGTAAGGTCAAAAATAGAAAATCACTTAAGTGAATTTCAAAATAGAATCACTCAAGTGAATTACAAAATAGAATCACTTGAGTGAACTTTAAAATAGAAAATCACTTAAGTGAATTTCAAAATAGAATCACTTAAGTGAATTACAAAATAGAATCACTTATGTGAACTTTAAAATAGAAAATCACTTAAGTGAATTTCAAAATAGAATTAGAAATGTCTCGAACCACTTCTAGCACGTTCATACTAAAGCCTGTGCAAGAAGTTCCTGTCCGAGCTACATTTCTCAACAGTTAGTTCAAGCCCCTCATGGCCCATTGGAGTACACAAGTTTGAGCCTACATGCTACGTGTTGACTTTGACATTGGACCTTTGTGAGGCCCACGTGCATTCAACGGTCAATTGGGCATTTGTGACCAACATGACACATCTAGGGGACCTAAAGCCATTTTTTTGTGCCACACAAGCCAATTCCTCCCAACCCCTTTGTTCTCTCTCTCTTTGTGGACAAGCAGTAACATTCAACTAGCCCAAAGAGGACCTTTCCTTACCTCACAAGGGGCATCCTTGGAACAATTGGAGGGAAACTCTAAGGTTAGAGTTTCAATTTTTTCTACTTAGGGTTGTTTAATACGGCCTTGCTTTTGGAGCCCATAACTATCATATGAAAGCATTTTTGGCCCCTTTTTCCAGATCGCATAGTTTTCCAAGCTCCAAGTAGTGGTGGCCTTTTTTTGTATTGTGTGGAGACTTTTTTTTTTTGCTTGAACGCAATGGATTCCAAGGCATATGTTGCCCATTTGAATGGGCTAAACTACAAAACCAGGGCTTCTCAAACGACTTGTTTACTGTGAAGTAAGGGATTACGGAGTGTTTTCAAGAAGGAAACAGCAACAGTACTTGACGAAGCAACTCTTCTGGCTAAGAAGGAAGAAGCTCTTGGTCTCTTTTCCTTGCTGGTTCAGTTTAATTTCTTTTCCACCTTCAAGATGATTCAGATCCAGTTGTTGTCTAGGAAAAGCTGAAGAATCTGTTTGGAAAAGTGAATGTTACAGAAGTCAGCTGCCTTGAGGAAGAGCTTGAGAACTGTATTGGCAAATTTAAGGCTTTGAAGGCAAATATTGCTACCTTTGGCATCACAACTAAAACAGATCCAGAGTATATCAAGATTTCCTCTCCATTCCTCCTTCTCAAATCGTAACACTCAGACTTCTCCTTCATATGCTGCCTATGGTTACCCAAAAATATACTGCCCAGTCTCTTTATGATGTTTTTGTTCTTTTCATGCATTTTCAGGTTGCTCTACAAAATTGTGGTGAACTTCCTAGTGCACAGGTTCATGTGAAGACCATGTCCAAATCAAAGGAGGACAAGACAAATAAGCCCAACGAGGTTAAGATAGATGAGTCCAAAACCTCCAAGAAGAGGCCACCCTTCTATGAGTAATGCCAAAGAGAAGGTCGTTGTTCCAAATATTGCCTTGCTGACCTTCAAAAGATTGAAAAAGAATTTAAGAAGGCTGGTCCTGATGAAAGCCTTATTGATCATCAAGATAATGAGGGAGCTACTGCTCACAATGTCCATGTTGTTGTACATTCTCACAATGTTTATGTTGTTGTACATTCTCACAATGTCCATGTTGTTGTGCATTTTGCTTATTGGATGCACAAAATACATTCATCCTTTGGTGGTGTCATTGAGGTCCCATAGACCATATTTGGGTCTCGTGGACGTAATTAAAATCATTCATTCTTCCAGGTGATTTTAATGTCTGTAGTGGGACCCAACAAATAATTTTTCATGATCTCACAAAAGATAAGCTCTAGTTCTTTGAACTCAATCTTGTGGATCTTGCATTGCATAGAACCACTACAGATGAGAAGCATCCCAGCATGATTACGGAAAACATTTGCTTCAATTTTGTGAATTTCATGGCCTCTTGTTACTCAGGTTTCCTCAATTTATAGACTCTTACAAGTTCACTTGTTTTCCACATGGAGGAGTTGCAAACATGATTGATTATGTCCTCACCAACACATCCTTGCTTTTTGACATATGTAACTTTCAGGTTTCAAATCAGCGTCCCTTGGTTGATCAGGCCATGTTGACTTTCTCCTTGGGTTCTCCCTCCCTTTCATTCTCATCTTCTCCCCCTCCCTCGCCTAGTCCTACTCGCCATCCCATTACCCATTTTGACTACCAATATGGCAACAATTATGTTATTTGTCTCTCCAAAATAAATATCTAGATATTATTATCTTGATTCCAGCATGATGGCAATCAAATACGGATTCTTACCTCATAACTTGTAGGATGCATCCCTTGACTCTTTTCCCGTACATTCTTGAAGCCGAAGTTAGCTAGTCGCATTGGTTCTTGTGCCATGAATTGTTGGCATGATGAAGAATGTATATTTCTACATAAAACCTCTACTTTACTCTTCATCATGAGCCCGTTGTTGTATCCTCCATCTAGAAGGTATATAAATACCTCATTTGATGCAAAAAAAAAAAAAAGGTTTCTTGCTGCTAAGCATTGTGAGTTTCTAGATGTCGTTCATCACTCGCCAAAATCCTTATGGCACATCCTTCTTCCCAACAATCCCCTCCCAATCCATTGATATGCAAACGTAGGTCTCCTACGCTAATTCTCTATATAATATTCCAAGGCAGCCCACTATCCAAATCCCCCCCCCCCCCCCATATCACCTCATTTCTTCAACGGGCATCAAAAGAACTATATGAAAATTATGCACAAGCAAAGATGTTGATTTTAAGGTTTGACATCTCCATAGATCAAGTACCTCCATTCAAATAGATTGAGTTTAGAAGTATGGCACCGAATCTATTGGCCATACCATTTCAAAGTTATTTAATGAGGTTATATGTTTAGGCTTTCCACAGTCCTTTACAAATTTAAGGTTTGGGGCACAAGTCTATGTGCACTAATTGGGATCACATTAAGAGGATCCACACTATTCTACTCCAACAATTTATCTAACATAGAAGAAAAATTTGCAATGTATTTTTCAAGCTGAATTTGAGGCTCATCCTATTTAACCCAAGAGCATCTTTAGGATTATTTTTAATCTTCATCACCTTAGATCCATGGGTGACCGCACCTCAAGCCAAGAGAGATATCTCAGAATGGATTTCCTCTAGGAGCAGTTCTAGTCATCATCAATGCTCGTATTTACAATCAATTTCCCTTTCTTTACTCAGTTGACATCTCACTAGATCCAGTACCACCTTTCAAATACTTTTTGAATGATTCTCCCCACATTCCTAATAAGAAGGTGATTAATCAAGCAATCAAAGATGATATTAATCAACAATATATTCATATCACTTGGATTGTTCTCCTTGAGCCTCTTAGTCCTACGTTAGCTTTCTACACTAAACATTTCATGAGAATTGAGGATGGCATTATTGTTCATGTAATCATATTCAACAACATTGAACATACAACCTCATGATCCCTCTTGGTCAAGTTTGACTCCGTTCACATCAATTGCGAGTGGAATTAGACCACTATATTCCTCGAGAGGAAAGGGTATGTCGCTTTGCCTCTCTTTAGGAGGTGGAAACTGAAAAGCATTCCATATTCAAGCATCCTAGTTATTACGAGATTTGCAAGAAGTACCATTGCTTGTATCAAGACTCAAGCAAATCTCTTGCCACATTTTTCCACTATCTTGACTAGAGATGCTTGGCTCTATAACTTTGAGAAGCTACAGATCTTCGACATCAAGTGCTACACGAGAGATCAAGTAGCACTCGTTTTATCACATCATTCTTTCACCCTATTTGCCGTCAAGAGCAATAAGAATTCACCTAAGGCTACAACTTTCTAGAATGATAATAATAGATCTATGCATTCTTGTTCACATACAAGAATGGATAATAGCACTGCAACACCTTCTTCTTCTTGCATTCAGAGAGGCAAGACTATGGCTCTCTAACATCGAGTTTCAGCCACCCTCACTAACCCAACAGTTGTAAACAAATGTAACTCACCAATTTCTTAACTTCTTCTATCGGTTCCTCAACCATGGATGCTAAGATATTTTGGAGGGGTTGGAATCTATACTCTCCTTGTATTATCCAACTAGGGTCCCTTAGCCATGGCCATTCTAGGAAAAGCATCATTAGCTCCTATGTTGGCTCTTTTGGGAATATTGATGATGATGATGATGATGGTTCTATTCTATCTTGCATCCAGTAACCGGTTAGAGTTGGTTATTGGATCCACTTGGGCTCTTCTTTCTTAGTGGTTCCTCATTTCTTCTCTACTTGTATCTTTTGGGGTTCTCCTTTTCTAGATCCACCCACAATGATGAGAATTGGTGGTGCATAGTGATTTTATTTTAATATACTTTCTTAAGTAATTTACTTTATTTTGGTTTGGTACTTTTTTGGTTGTTGCAGTACATTCTAATAAGCAAGGTTGTATTTGTACTCGAGTGCATGGTATGAGGATGCGAGTGCAGAATACTCGACGCAAACCTTCAAAATCAAAGTATATGAATGTGAGGGCATGCATGGTGAAAAGGTGCAACAGTATGGAGACGTTGGGGTGCATGCTAAAATTACGTATGCATTGCCAAAATGGACTCGTGCCCATCAATGCACCTAATTTATCATTGGTTGCATCATTAGAGTGTCGTATATGCACCCAAGCACCTGCTACAGGTATGTGTCCCTATGGCGAGCCCAAAATGATGAGTACATGCCCCCATACAATGCTATAATAAGTTATTTCCAATGAGTTCCATTTGCCTATGTTAGTCATCCATGGAAATCAATAGAATTATCTTATCTTATCTATTAAGGCAATTTTAATTTCAAATTGTGTATCTTCCCAAGCTTTAAGAATGGTTCGAAGTTTCCACCACCTAGCTTTTTGTACCCAACCAAATTTCATGAGAATCTCTATTATAATCTTTAAGACTTTAAATATTGATTGTCTAGGAAATTCATCTTTCTTTGTGACTACTGTTTTTCTGTGAACGAGAACCCATATTGCGGTACACACTCCTATAAAAGTTGGGATTCATATTAGAGATATCTGAACTAGTGGATTGGTAGTGGTGAGCTCAACGAGGCCGGTAATAAAAGGTTTTTCTTGTGTCATAATATGTTCCCTTATTACTATTAGCTAGTCATGCACACATCACACAAATTTTTGCTCATCTGTTGTGAACTTTTACATAGTTGTGAAAAGGGGATAGCAAATTCAGAAGCCTAGAGGAGGCATGACATTTTGTGCTTGCATAGGATCCCACTGAATGAAGTGTTTTTCTGCTAATTCAGTAATATCCTTTCCCATTCGTTTTAAACAATCACCTCAGGTACAGTATGCATTCTCCCGAGATTTCTAAATGCTCTAATAAGATAAAAGTGCCTCTTGCTTGAACAAGGATAACTAAGAATAGAACAGAAGGCTTTTAACATCTGCAAAGCCAAACAACCTATGGGACTAACAAAGAGAACCATGAAAGAGATGACTTTCTTTTTCCAACCTGATTTTGATAATCTGATTGGCTCTATGAAAAGTAACTATCATCCTTAGGCAAGTAGCAACTGGACCATTGAGCTCCATTCTTACGAGGTTCAATCTCATATTAATGTTTGAATTGGAAAAGGAAAAAGAAAAAACTAAAGAACAAGCATATCCTGCAATAAATGCTCCCACCGTTTTTTTCAATAAAACATAGGACCTTACCTACCAGAATATAATATATTTAATAATGCATTTTCAAGAAGACCATCATAGATTGGGCATTAAAATAATCTGTCAGTGTTTTGATGTATTATCATTATCACTAAAAAGAGATTAATTATTTTCTTTTTGCTTACACTTTTGCTATTTGTCAAACCGAGACGTGATATATTCGTTTCTATAGACCCACAAAAATAGAAATTGAGAGAAATACTTCACAAACAGGCACCATAGGACTCTGGCTTCGGGAGTTATAACTTTGAAATCTACAACAAGCTTGCCAAGAAATTGTATACAGACCTTAAATATCATTACAGTTTCCCGAACATATATACCGAACATGCAGAATCCTTGTTCACATTGTAATAATCAGATAGAACCTCAATTATTTTCTCACGGTTAACAAAACAGCTTCCCTGGCTTAGAACTATAAAGTGCTCCTTCATGCTATAGCCATTACAAAGCTGTCTTTCAGCAAAACCAAATATTCCAGCAAGAGTACTCCTATTTAAATCAAATGTCTACCCTCGGGCAAGCCAATTCTCTTCACTGCTCCAAATTTCGAAATACACATACACAATCAACATGAAATTGCAGAGAATAATGAAAAAATGGAGGGCAAGCAAGAAGCAAATTTTTACAAAAAGAGGAAGAGATTCATTGCATAGGCGCACAAAATATGTGAGAAAAATAAAATTGCAGTGAAATGGGTATTAAAGGGGTGAAGTGAGTAATGAACGTACCAAAACAACATTAAAAGCGGCTTGGGAGATGGCGCGGGGGATGCCAAAACCACGAATCCAGTCGTCTCGAACGTCGCATCCGATGCTGACGGCCGCCTCCTGTGTAGCGAGGAACACCTGCTTCGCTATCTTTTGGCCTTGCGCGGCCGCATCAATCACTATCTGTTTCACCTGTTCGTCCATTTTCCTGTTTCTCTTGTGCTTGTGCGCTGCCTGCCCTCCCCCTCTCTCTCTGTAAATTTAAATGGCTTGAATCATAGTCAAGCAAGGGTGTTGTATATATGTGAACTTATGACAGTCTCTCCCTTATCCCCTGCCAAAACCATTTCCCTGAATTGGCCAGTGTATCAAGTGTTCTTTCTATGTAACATTTGTGTCGATGCATGTCAAGAGTTCTGGTCACATGGATTAGACGAAATAGGTAAAATAAACGAGGGAAGGCTATTTAAAAAAAAAACAAAGTTTGTAAAAAACAACTAAATTTACGTGAGTTTTTTATTTTAAGTAAATTCTTGTGACTTCTCTTATTTCTTTAATATATAAATAACTATTTTATTTTTCTTAAGTTTGCAATCATTATCTTATCCTTCTTGTTAAGATTGTCATCTATTTTCAAATTTCGGGCCTTCTTCTTAAGATTGTCATCTATTTTCAAATCTCGATCGTGGACTGAACACTTGTCCATTTTTTTGGTGCTTTCAGTGGTGTAAAAGGTTTTAAATGATTGTGACATAGCGGTTATAGGGGCGGATTGCACGAAGATCTGTGTGACGGTTTTTGGGGCGGACAACATAGAATACTGTGGCGGCCATAAAAGTTGGACAGCCTACCAGATTCGTGGCGGCTACCGATTCTACTATGTTAAAAAAATACTATGGCGGCCATAAACGCCGTTGGACAGCCTACCGGATTCGTGGCGGCTACCGATTTCACCATGTTAAAAAAAAAAAAAAATTTATCATCTATTATTAAGTTCTTTTTTATATAAACTTTTGTGTTTATGAAATGGAAAATTTTAATTACATCCCTGAGACCAAGAAAAAACGTAGTTTCGGGACTTTCAAATATGGAAACACAGTTATTCAAATCATATGACCATTAATATCTTTGAGAAGGTTGTTCCTTTTCCTACTGAATTGGGTTAGCAACTTCCCGAATTTTTTTATTTTATTGTCTTTAAATAACTTTGTCATAGACCCTTGTCCAAGCGTTTCTTTGTATTTGTCACGGATGTCTGAAAAACTCGGGCATTTATAGATGAAATGTTCTTATGTCTATATTGCCCATGTGCTGCATAGAGTACATATATTTTCTTCCCATTGTTCCTTGGTGTTGTCAATCTCCCTGTTTCGCATCTAAGCCTATGAGAGCTAGTCCTCATCTTAGGATTTTTTCCCTCCACTTAATTTCAGCATTTATATATGATTTTTCATTGTGGTCATTCGTTGGGTTAAACTTTGCACTATAGTATTGTCTTTTCTTGTTTGCGTTTTTCCACATTCCACTTTTAAACTTTTCGTTCACATAGCTTTTTTATGTTTTTATTGAAATTTGGACATTCATTTATATTGATTTTCCAACATTTCATTTATCGAGTTAGTTGAATATCCTTATTAAAGGGTCCCAATCCCTTCACACTGAGTGCGATTTGAACTTTGAACTTCTAAAAAAAAGTCAAAGCCCTTAAAATATCCTCATACTGAATGGGGTTTGAACCTTGGATTTCTCAATGAAAGGCAAAACCCTTGCTACTAAGCTTGTAGTTAGAACATCCTCATTCTTACTTTGACTCTAGGCTGATTTTTTTCAAAATCATTTTATTAAATAAAATACTTCGCTTATTTTTATGAGAAATATTATACATATATGGAAGGTAGGACTAAAGTGTTTAGTTGAGACGTTATAATGGTGTGTCTGCAGGTTCTCATTCAAGAGACCTAGGTTCAAACTATTGTAGAAGAGACTTGAACCATTTCAAAAACTCGTCCTTTACCCTTAAAAAAATTCTTTATGTAACCAAAAAAAACAAAAAACAAAGCAATGGGCTTTTAAAAAATATTTCACTTGTTCTTTCTTTATTTTTAAAGTATTTATTATTTAGATATGAAAATAATACATGTCCACGTGGGCACATACGAGGAAGAGATCTAGGTTCAAATTTCATGGGCATGCCCAATCTAGGCCAAAGGTAGTAGTCTGACTTGAGTCTGCTGAGTGTGCGTTAATTTGATGACGGTGGTACAAACCCCGAGTTACCGAGGGTCTCCCTCACTCCGGGTCATGTTTAATGAGGTGAGATAGGGATTACCGGGTCATGTTTAATGAGGTGAGATAGGGATTATAGTGGTAACACCATGATTTGGCGCTAGGATAAGAGACAATGCGAATAAGGGATTATAGAGATTATAGTTGTTCAAAAAGAAAGGTAGTTGTCAATTCCTTTATGTATCAAAAAAATAATACATAAATTTGGTTTTAAAATATTGTAAGGTATTTTTATGTATAAAAAAACAAAGAGATTAACTCTTAACCTTATTAAATATTTCACTTTATTTTATTTTATTTTTAAGTATTTCTTGTCTAGATAAATATAATAATACATAAATTTGGTTTTAAAATATTTTAAGGTATTATTGTTATTTAAAAAATTTGGTGTCGAAGGAAATGAGTTAAGAGGGAGTGTAAGCCAAGACTTAACCATGGTGGAAGAGGAGGAAGTGTGAGTTAAGAGGGAGTGTAAACCAAGACTCAACCATAGTGGAAGAGTAGCGGGTTCATTTCATTGCTTTAAACCTTTACCACGAATGCATGGAAAATTGTTGAAGAAAAGGAATGACAGGAAAAAGAAGAGACATGGGTTATTGTGAGCCAATAGGGAGTGCAAGTCGGGAGTGGGTGTGAGGGAGAAGAGAGTTCAAGTTCAAGTTGGGAGCGAGTGCAAGCTAAAAGGGAGTGCGAGCCAAGAGGGAGTGCAAGCCAATAGCAAGCCACGTTAGCTAGTATGAAAGGAAACTCATATTTGAAAGCCCTGATGGGAAGTTAGGATGCCCTAATTGGAAGTATGGAGCCCCAAGTTGGAGATAGGCATAAGAGCGAATACATGGCAAGTTCAATCCAAGTAGCAAATTCAGTCAATATGTGAACTAAGAGGGACTGCGAGCTAAGATTCAGTCATAGTGGAAGAGCAAAGGGTTCATTGCTTTAAACTCTTACCATGAACACATGGAAAATTATTTCCAAAAAATTGTTGAAGCAAAGGAATGTCGAGAAAAATAAGAGATAGAGGCTATTGTGAGTCAAGACGGAGTGCAAGTCGAGAGTGAGTGTGAGGCAAAAGAGAGTGCAAGCTAAGAGGGAGTGCAAGCCAAGAGCAAGCCCCATTAGCTAGTATGGAAGGATACTCATATTTGAAAGCCCTAATGGGAAGTCAGGATGCCCTAGTTGGAGATAAGCAGAAGAGCGAATACATGGCAAGTTCTTAAACCAGAAGTGGGTATTAAGGATGAGATGATTGAGCATGATATAATGGTTCTTAAAAGTAAAGGTTTAATATGTGAATTCCATAGATCATGGCCAGGGTTTTGGGAGATTCAAAATTGGATCAAGTGAAAGTGGGGATTAAATTCAAATTACTCAATGACTTTTCTTCATAAAGTTCTTTTCTTCATCTTTTCTAGTTCAAAAGGTAGGGATAAAATAATGGTTGATGGCCCATGGTTTAGAGGAGATGCACTTTATTTGAGACCATGGAATAAAAAAAATTATATTGAGACAGAAACTATTAAGAAGCTTCTAATGTGGGTCAGGCTTTTTGGACTTCCATATCAGCTTATAAATAAGGATGTTTTAAAGAAAATTGGAAATACCCTGGGGGATTCATCAAGGAAGGACTAACTACCAAGGAGTGAAAGCATGTTATATATACTCGAGTATGTGTTGCTATGGATATTTCAAAACCTTTTTCACAATCCATTAAGATTAAATATGAATCAAGAGAACGAAATCAACAAGAAGATTATGAAAATATCACATTTTGTTGCCACAACTCTTGTGATATTGGACACATGGCAAGAGTTTGCAAAGTGAAAACTATGAAGAAAAAGACCAAAAAATCTAGCAATGAGATAAACTTCAAGATGAAGCAAGAAAATCATACAGTAATAGAAGCTAGATCAAATCAAGAATATTCCACTCCGAAAGAAGAAGCAAAGAAAGCCTATCTACAGTATCATTTGACAAGTTTAGAAGGAATTAAAGGTGCAAAAGAAGATGTGGAGAGAAATCCTAAAACAAATATGACAAAAGAGGTCAAGTTTATTCTAGGTAAATCATCTTCATTTTCCTCAAGTAGTATAGAATCCTCTTCAAGTAATAAAAGTGAAAGGGGTGAAGATGTTATCCCTTACACTTTAAGGTTTAAAGATAAGCATGATAAAGAAATGAGAATGGAGGAAACCCATGACAATTTAGGTTTTTTAGGAAAAAACAAGAAGATAATTGCTACATAAGAGCATCCTTGCACTTTAGGTCTTCTAGGGCAACATAAGAAGATCCTTTCACTTCATAGCCTTCAAAACAAGACAAACCTAAAGATGATAAGTCTCACTATGAGCAATGTGAGAAGATTGAATGGATTGACGAAGATTAAAGTATTGCTAGGAATGAAAAAAAAAAAAAGAGGAATACCCAAGAAGCAAAAACAAAGAGAAATAGAAACCCAAAGGGATATTGATATGGAAAAACTAAATCAAATATCACTAGTGCTAACAAGAAGTGGGGCTAAACCCACAAATAATAACAAAAAATAACAATGGAAATAATATCTTGGAATATTAGGGGAATGAATAAGAACCTTAAATATATGTATTAAGAAATTGTGAGGTTGTTATAGACAAGATATTTATAGATATAAACATTGGGCAACAAATTTCTTAGCCATTTGTAGTGTTTAATTTCATCTTGATAAAATTTAAATTTTATAAGACATCTGATACAAAAGAAGTTGATTGTCAAAACTTAGCAGTTTGAGGAAGATGAAAAATATCTTTGATAGAAAGGCAAATGAAGAATATTTTTGATAGAAAGAAAAAGTTGGATATGCTTTAATTAACTTGTTAGAAATGTAACGTTCTATTTTGGTAATGGGAGTGGCCCCCAATAGACACTACACATAACTTATTCATATATATATATATATATATATATATATATATATATATATATATTTAAGGTATACATTATAAATGGGAAGTGAACTTTAATTATTATAAAATAAAAATATGTATAATAAAGTTAATATATAAAATAAAGTACAAGTCAAGAGTAAGTTTTGTCTTTTCTTTTTTTATATTTTTGGGAAAGAATAGGAAGAATGCAAACAAGATGTAAAGGCAAGTAAAAGTCTTTATTTTCCTTGCTCTAGATCTTTAGAAATTAAAAACAATAATAAAGGAATCTTATCAGAAAAAATTAGGTAACATAGAAGGAAATTCATATTTCAAATCCCTAATAAAAAATAATGATGTCCTTGCTAAAATATGGATGCCTAAGCTAGAGATTAAGAGGAAGAGCAAATATATGGTAAATTTGATCCAAGGTTACATCATAAATTATTATGAAGGATGAGATGGTCGAGCATGATATAATTGTTATTAAAATCAAAGGGTTAATATGTATGTTCCATAGATACTGACCAGGGTTTTTAGAGATTCAAAATTGAATCAAGTGAAAATGAGGATTGAATTCAAATAATTCCATGATTTTTCTTCCTAAAGGTTTTTCATTATATATTTTTAAGTTTGGAAATTAAGGATAAAATAATGGTTAGTGACTCATGGTTTAAAAGAGAGATGCTTTACATTTAATACCATGGAGTGAGTTATTTTTTGTCAAGATAGAAACAATTAAAAAGCTTACAATATAAGTTAGGCTTTTTGGACTTCCTTATCAATGTATCGATAATAATGTTTTGAAGAATATTGACAATACCCTAGAAAGTTCATCCAGGAGGAACCAACTTGTAGCACCCTAAAATTGGTGCAGTAAAACCTTGGTAAATATTTAAATTTGAATTTTAACCCCGAACCGCCTGTTAACCGCCTGTTAAACCGCTCTCCCCGTTTTTCGTGCCATTTTTAGGATTTGTTGTGACCGTTGGACGATATCGTCACCGATCAGACGATATCGCCTCAGATCGGACGATTTCGTCTGGAACAGAGCGTCCAGACGATTTCGTCCCAAAACTGATTTTTCAAAATTAGTTTATGTTTCAACGACGTCTCTAAGTTGGGCAGAAGCGTGTCTGCACCGTTAGAGACCTCCCCCGTTGGAGATCTTCCAGATTAGGATGATCTCCAACCTCCTAACCTCCCTCCTAAGCCTATTTAATCTTAGGACCTCCCCTTGACCTTCCCCTGGCTGAATTTCTCTATAATTTAAGCTTTACAAGCATTAGAATACCTTGGATCACTACTTGCCTTTGTCCCTTTCGAATTTTTCTTGCAGGAACCTCATTGTTTTTCAGTCGAAGCAAGCTCAGATCGTAGACGATCTCGTATGATCTCGGACGATCATGCCAAAATTCAAGATGATTTTGTATCCTGTAGATGATCTCGACTGTAGCCAACATTGGGGGCAATCAGTGCCCTAAGTTTGCATTCTTTGTCCATTATCTACTTGTTTTGTTTTGCATTAGTTAGGCTTATTATTATTTTGCATCTTGGAGTTCACCTCATGTAGCGTAGATGCATGATATAATCAAAGTTAGTCATTAAAACAATAAATTTTACTTAATTTGTTATCTAAAGTTATCATTCTAGCATTCATACTTTCTTTTCTATCATTTTCCCTTGTTACTTTAGCAATTGTGTTTTTTGTTCTTGGTATCCATTTCTATAATTGCAGGTCTCTAACAAATTCGTTCGAACGAATTCGTCAAATTTTAGATGATCTTGTCAGATATAGAGACGATCTTGTCATATCGAGGCGATCTGGATCGCTTCAAAAATCAGAACCTCCATCAAACATCCAGATCAGGTATGGCTTTTTCTTTTAGAATACTCGTTGTATTTCACGTTCAATTCTATTTTTTGTATTCATTTAATTTGCATTTTCATAATAGTATAACTTAGATTCATTTGGCCAAACCTAGGACTTGGATGATTAAAGTTAAAACTGAACACATCAAACTCATTCCCAACCTAGGCGTGGAAACTACCACTAAAAGTTTCTTGGTGAACCCCACCATCCGTCGAAAATTCACCCTTATACACCTCCCCCGAGAGGCGGGACCTTCAAAGGGCCTCTCAGTCCGAGGTATTGTCCCATCCTTTTCACATCCCCCTTCCGGGCACGGATCCTATAGCCTAAAGGTAAGGGTGCGAAAATTTTGGAGCGATACATTTTGGTGAACCCGACGTGAAAAACTAAAAACCTTTTGAAAACAACTCAATTCAATCCAAAAAAAAAAACAAAACATAAATGCATTTAGAATCAAAGATTGCATGTCATATTTAGATGGTAGATTATAATAAAAGACGAGATGTCACCATTAATGTTGAAAATCAATTAGTAGCTATAGAGATTACTTCTTTGCTTAGAGTACCTCAAACAAATAGGGTTCAACCTTTGTGGGATGAACTTAATAGGAGATTAGATCTCATTTCATCTAGAGCAACTGAACTTAGGCAAATCAAGAGGTTTGTCCTAGATAGAATCTTGGATCTCGATCAAGTGATTTTGTATCATGAACTTCAGAGAGCTTGCCATAGGTGGTTAGCAGATAAAAGAGCCCTTGTGTCTTTTGAGTTGTATACCTTTGAGGAATACCTCGATAACGCAGTTGTAGTACATCAATTTCTAGCTCGTATTGAGGACCAAGAAGCTGATCTTGCAGATAGAAAAAGATGGAATAGAGTTCCCAGAGCTGTGTTATATCGAGAATATTGCCATGAGATTTATTTTTACAAAACAGAAACTGAAACAGATAATATCACTATAGCACACTTTATTAAGTTCCTGAAAAACAATTTCCAATTTGAAGAGGAGCATTTTATGATTCCTGATGAACTTGATCCTATCAATGACATCTATAAACTATTTATAGAAAACTAAGTTATTATTTTATTATTGTTGTTTCTTGTATTTAGTGTGTTGTTTATTATATTTATAAAAATATATAAATAAAAATATATATATATATATATATATATATATATATATATATATATATATATATATATATATAATAACAAAAAACCAAAACATTTTCTTTTAAATATTATAGTAGGTATATAATTAAATATATACCTCCCAAGATCTGTTGCAAATATATTAATATATATTTGCTAAAACCTAAATTTAGACACAATGACTAGACTCAGGAATGGAAAACAAATTGAAGTAGAAGAAGATTGGTTAGGAAAAACCAATAGACCAGATGCCCTTCTTGAAGAACCAATTCAAGAAGAAGTAACTTTAAACCAACAAGAAGAAGAATTTGTGGACGCAAATGAACAAAAAGAAAATGATAGAGAGGAAGGATCCTCATCTCCTAAAATAACCCCAGAAGGAGCTGTTACTTTTGAAAACATGGAACATTTTTGGAAATTTCTCAATAACAATATTGGCACCCTTAATAGAGCAGTTCATATGGATAAAGATCAAATTAGTGATACTCAAGCAACCCTAGAAGATATATATCGCATACACACTAATCCTTTGTCCTTTTTTGATCAAGATAGTGATCAAGCCGGACCATCCAATTTGGACATGGCTGCTATAATCCAGAACATGCAACAACAACGAGTGCCTATTACCAAACCAAGGGTTATTCCTACACAAAAGAAACCTTCATTCACTGCTCTATTTTGCCAAGCTATTGATCAATATACCTCAAATCAACAAAAGCTTAAAACAAAACCAAATGTTAATTTCCAACAATCTGGGATACAACATAATGTTACCACAAATCCTCTTCATAATACTCTTTCTACCAATCATTTGCATAATAGTAACATAGCATCAAATCCTTATGTTCCGCCTTCTTACGCTCACAAATCCCATTCTCATGTACCATCGAACCAATATGGTGGGCAATCTGGTAATCTAGAAGCCATGGTGAAACAGTTAACCTCTCGTATGGACCAAATAGATCCCTACCGTCCCTCGTACAATTACCGAGAGATGTGTAGTCAACCCCTAGATCCTATAGTTGTAGCACAACCATATCCCAAACACTTTCCTATGCCTGTCCTACCTATATATAAAGGAACCAAAGATCCCATAGAGCATCTTCGTATGTTTAGGATAGCATGTCATGACATATCACATGATGATTTGCTATTACTAAAAATGTTCCCGAAAATCTTAGGCGGGATGGCATTGGAGTGGTATTATCAACTACCCACTCATTCTTTGAGAAATTTTGAAGAGACCATTGAATCTTTTGTGCATCAATTTAGTGCCTATATCGAAAGGCATGTAACCATTAAAGATTTGTACAACCTAAAACAAGACAAAGATGAGTGTTTTGCTGACTTCTTATCTCGATGGAGACAGTTGATAGGAAAACTACACTTTGTGTTACCTTATCGGGAGATGTTGGATATTTTTATCAATAATTTACAAGAACAACTATCCTATGAATTATCAACTGCTACCTTGACCACCTTCGATCAAGCTATAGACTTAGCTCGAAGGGTGGAAGATGCTCTCATTAGAAGAGGTCAGCTCAAAAAGAAAGATGATGAGAAAACATCCAAAAATCGGTATAAAAATAAACAAGTTGTGGGTGACGGAGTCACTGATAGTAGAAACATTGCTAATGTTAATACTACGAAAACAACGAAGAAGTTCATATTGAAACCTCCTGATAAACCACCCCAAGAATTTACTAGGTTAAATCAACCTTTATCAACCATTCTTCCCCAATTACTAGCATGAGGCTTGATCCAATTACCAGCTATCCGAGAACCTGATCCAACTATACCCGGATACAGAGCTGATTTACATTGTGATTTTCATAAAGGACCTGGACACGCTACAAACTCTTGTAAAATATTAAAACATAAAATACAAGATCTGATTGATAATAATGAGATGGAGGTGCAAGCCTTCCAACCTAAACAAAATGCTTCTAATAACGCTCAAAAGAACATTCCCCAAAATCAGAATCAGAATGCCAATAAATCATTGGACATATTTCAACATCCTTTACCACAGCATGGTAAAGAGGTGGCTAATCAAATCGAACATCATAATGTTCCCCCTCCTACCCGATATGTAGGGACTATTAGTGGACAATTATCTGTTCAGGATCCTCAAATATTTGGCACAACTTTCTCCATGGTTACGTCCAGACCCCTATATAATACTCAAACACCGGATCTTAGTGATGTAGAATCGGATACTGAAAGTGAAATAGACATCACCTCAAATCAATCGAATAGTTCTGAAAACGAATCAGATCCGATTCAACCTATCACAGATTCTATGGTTCTGAAGAACCATTTCCTAGAAGAGTTACTACTCGACCCTCTTCTAATCAGTTCCTTCCTAATGAACAAGCCATAAATGCTAGACCAAGACCAATTCAGTGTCCTCAACATAACATTGTAGGTACCATCGGAGTCGTTACCAGACAACAGGCTCAAAATTCTCAACAGGATCAAACTCAGAATGATGGATCAACCCCATTTGTTTTGAAAAATCCCAATAAAGGGAATCATATGTCTAATGTTCAACCTAAGCCTCCTTACAATATTAATGAACAATTATCCAATACTACAACCAAAATTTCCCTTTTGGACTTGTTAAGATCTTCTCCTACCCATAGGGATGAGTTAATGCTTACATTAAGCCAAATGATGGTACCTCAAAATATTCAACCTGAAGCCATGTCCAATACTATCATCACTCGAGAAGTCGATTGTATTGACTTTCGAGATAAAGATATCCCACAACATAGTTTACATAAGGATAATCCCTTATATATTACTACCCTAATTGGAGATGTAGTCGTTAAATGAGTCTTGATTGATAATGGTTCATCTTTAAACATATGCACTTTTGACTTTTACCAACGATTTGGCTTTAGGAGTGACGAGATGAAAAGAACGGATATGATTATCAAAGCCTTCAATGATGAGACACAAGAAACGTGTGGAGTCATTACTATACCCTTGCAAGTTGGTCCTAGAACCCTAGATACGACCGTGTTTATTGTACATTGCCCTGCATCGTACAATATACTTTTGGGTCACCCTTGGATCAATGTGATGCGAGCGGTTCCCTCCACTTTACATCAGTGTGTTAAATTCGAATTTAAAAACTAGTTTGTTACCATTCATGGTGATCCTAGACCCTTTGATATGTGTGCTTTGGCAAAACTTCGTTGGAGTGCAATTTTGCCCCGCCCTGTCATCCACACATCCTAGTTCTTATCATCCGTCCAAACGTGTGAAACACACACCCATAACATCATCTACCCCATCAACTACACCTATACATTTAACTCAACCATATTCTGAACAAACCACATTAGGACCTCGAAAAGAGCCTAAATCTACACCCAATACTTCTTGTTTTACTCCTATATCTTTCATACCTCTAGATTCACCCATCAATATTCCTATGACATCTACATCCACTACAGGCATTCTTTCCACATCAAAAGATCAAGGAAATGTTCCTTCTACCTCTTATGCTCTCACTGATGAGCTCTTACCCGATTTATCTAAAATTCTTATATCATAAGAGATTAACACTGCCATGCAGACTTCCCTCCTTTTAAATAAACTCCCACCTTCTCCTCGTACCTTGGGCCTCCCACAACCTATGGGAAGTATCTACCAAGTCGAAAGTTGTGATTTTATTTATAAAGGATATGATTGGGGAAGAATACCCCAAAACATCAAGACACATTGTGATGGATATGCTCGATGCTATTTTGCTAATGAATATATTAAAGCTAAACCCATGATGCTTAAATTGGGCTATAAAGGGAAAGGTTTGGGACCTTTCCAAAATGGTATGAAAGAACCTTTCGAGGTAGAACCGTGGCCTGCCCGCTGTGGTGTGGGCCTATTTTCTAGTAAAGGTCAGCCCTTTCCATTTGAGGATGATGACCATCTCGTATGTTATCAAGATTATCTAGATAAACAAAATTCTTTGTATCCAAAGAATAATTCTTTTACCTGCAATATGCTATCCATAGCCTATCCTGAAATGATTGCCGAATCCGACGACGAGTTGGAGGGAGATATCTTTCATGATATTTCCATTGAGGAATTGTTATATAATGAATTTTATTTTGATGGCTCTATACCTAGTATAGCCCAGCTTGAGGCCTCGACTCCTCAAAATGAATTATCCAAGCTAACCTTGGAAGAATTACAAGAATTGGGTGTTTCACCCGCCCCACCTAATTTTGAGAGATATTTACATATGGAAGTTGAAAACGTTATAAAAATTAACATTGGAACCGAACATAACCCCCACATAATCAATATTGGATCAGAATTAAGTCAAGAAAAACAAGATAAATACATTTCATTTCTTAAAGACTATGAAGATGTCTTTGCTTGGACATATGAAGACATGCCAGGTCTGGACCCTTCCGTAGTCATGCATCATCTAGTAGTCCATCTGGATGCTAAACTCGTTAAATATAAACTTAGAAAAATGCATCCCAAAGTGGCCTTACTAGTCAAAGGAGAACTAGAAAAACTGTTGAAAGTCATTTTTATACAAGCCATTGACTATGCCGAATGGATCTCAAATGTAGTTCCAGTAACTAAGAAAGAAGCCACTAAAGTTAGGGTTTGCACCGATTTCAGAGACATTAATGTTGCATGCCTTAAAGATGATTTTCCTCTTCCCAACATGGATCAGATCATTGACTTTATTGCCAAAAGCGGAATGATATCCTTAATGGATGGATTTTCCAGTTATAATCAGATCAGGATAGCTCCTGAAGATTAGGCCAAAACAGCCTTTATTACCCCTTGGGGAACTTTTTGTTGGAAAGTGATGCCATTTGGCTTAAAGAACGCAGGTGCAACCTATCAACGAGCTATGACTTATATTTTTCATGACATGATGCATGATATCCTACATGATTATGTAGATGATATCATAGCTCGTTCCATCAAAGAAGATGATCATTTAAATGACTTAAGGAGAGTATTTGATCGGTTAAGGGAATATCTTATCCGACTAAATCTTGCTAAATGCATATTCGGAGTTAAGTCCGATAAATTATTAGGGGTTATAGTTTCTTTACGTGGCATTGAAATTGACCCTCTCAAGATCGTGGCTATCACAAATATGCCCACACCCACAAATATATCGGAATTACGAAGTTTACAAGGTAAGCTTCAAGCTATTCGTCGCTTCATCGACAAGTTGGCGGACAAAACCGGACCCTTTCTTAAGCTTCTTAAGAAATATGTCTCTTTTCATTGGGACGACGAATGCCAAGAAGCATTTGAACTCCTTAAGAAATATCTCCTCAAACCTCCAGTGCTTTCCCCACCTAGATCCGATCGTCCTTTTATCTTGTACATTTTTGCTTCTGATTCTACCTTAGGAGCTATGTTAGCTCAGCTGGATGATGAGAAGAAAGAACGTGCTAATTATTACATTAGCAGAACCTTAATCAGTTATGAAACTCGTTATACTATATTAGAGAAATTATGTCTAGCAATCGTATTTTCTACATAGAAACTACGACATTATATGCTCAGTCAGAAAACCTATATTATTGCCAAATTCGACCCTTTGAGATATCTCATGACTCGACCGTATTTATCTGATCGTACAACCAAGTGGGTTCTTGCACTAAGCAAATTTGAACTCACCTTCATAGGACAGAAGTCTGTTAAAGGTCAAAGCATAGCATATCAATTAGCTGTTGCACCCTTAGAATCTACTCATCCCCTCATCATTGAGTTTCTTGATGAATGCCTTAAACTTGAGGCAAACCATTTCGAGCAATGGTCCTTATACTTTTACGGAGCCCGATGCATGAGTGGGGCTGGTGCGGGTATTATTTTAATATCTCTCGCAAAAACATCTTATTCCTCTGTCCTTCAAATTAACATTTGCTTGCACTAATAATATTGCTGAATATGAAGCTCTTATCCTTGGATTACGAGCTGCCTTGGCATTGAAAATCAAAATTTTATTGGTTTTGGTGACTCCCAACTTGTCATAAATCAAATCAATGATGTTTATCAGACCAGAGATGATAAATTACACCCATATAAAGCATATTTTTTGTAGTTGTCCTTGTTTGATAAAGTTACTTTGGAAGCTATTCCTTGAACTAGCAATCGTGCGGCTGACGCTATGGCTGCAGCTGCATCTCTTTTACCCTTGGAGTTAGACGATGAATATGCTACCATCATTATTCGTCGACTCCAGGAACCCGCTTCAAGAAAATCATGTTTAGAACCCTTGGATGTGTTTCTCATCAACGAAACAACTCCTGAACCATGGTATATTGATATATTTATTTTTTTGCAAAAAGGAACCTTCCCTGATGGTTGCACTAGCAACCAGCATAGGTTATTACGTAGACAAGCAAGTCGCTTTGTGATTATTGGTAATACCTTGTACAAAAGATCTTTTGAAGGCATCTTATTGAGATGTTTGAATTTAGAAGAATCCAGATCAGCTTTGAATGAAGCCCACAATGGATCTTGTGGGGGACATTTTAGTGGTAGCGCCATTGCTAAGAAACTCCTTTGGATAGGATATTTTTGGCCTACCATGGAAAATGATGCACATAATTATGTGCGACATTGCGACAAGTTCCAGAAACATGCTGACCTTGTCCATGCGCCTACACAAGAGCTGTAGGCTATTTCATCTCCTTGGCCCTTTTCAAAATGGGGCCTAGACATCATTGGAAAAATAAACCTTGTGTCATCTGATGGACACAAATTCATCATAACTGCCATTGAGTATTTCACGAAGTGGGTTGAAGCTATGCCATTAGCTTCTTGCACTGGAACACAAGTTTCCAAGTTTGTTTTTAATCAAATTATTTGTAGGTTTGGAATTCTTGCCAATCTCATTTCTGATAATGGAACTTGTTTCAAAAATAGAGATGTCAAGAAATTATGTCAAAAGTATAAAATTCAACATCGCTAGTCCACTCCCTATTATCCTCGGGGTAATGGTCAAGCGGAAGCATCTAATAAAACCTTAATCAAAATTCTCAAAAAATTGGTCAATAAAACCGATCGAGACTGGCACATTCAGTTATATCCTGCTTTGTGGGCTTATCGAACTAGTGTTTGAACCCCCACTGGAACTTCACCTTTTGTCTTGGTTTATGGTGCTGAAGTCATTTTTCCCTTTGAATTAGAAGTTCCTTCTTTAGCTCTACTACTTCAAGATACCGAAGTAGGGGATGAATATCGTGCTGGCAGATTTAGTCAGCTAGAACTTCTAGATGAAAAGCGCATCAATGCTTTGGAGCATCTTCGCGCCTACCAAAACAAGCTTAAGAGAGCATATCTTAAGAAAGTTCATCCTCGATCCTTTGAGATCGACGGCCTTGTCTTAAAATAAAATAAAAAAAACACTAATGCAACTACAAACCTTAAAGGTAAATTTGAGCCCAAATGGCTTGGACCATATGTCATCACTGCTAAATTTGGATCAGGAGCATACAAATTATCTACCTTAGATGGTAAAGAACTTAAAGAACCTATGAACATTATGCATCTTAAATGTTACTATGCGTAAAAATTGGTCATTTCATCATTGTATATATTTGTTTAAAACATTTCAAAAAACCTCTATCTCGTATTTCTTTCAATTCATAAACTTAAAATATAAAAACACCAAAAACATCCAAATCATCAAAATCTTCAAAAAAAAAACATCTTTTATTTTTATATCTATCAATTTGTGAAGTATTGCAGTTATATTTTTAGTTATTTTGGATAAATTAGTATTTATTTGGAATCCCGCACTTTCACATTCACATGAATAAATATCTTGATTTTATTTGTTATGATTATTCATCTCTCTTATATCAAAGTCCACAGTTGAATTAAATAAAGTTTTGAGCATAGAGAACTGATCTTGTTATTTACTTGAACCAAGTATATCTTTTCACATTAAAATGATTTCATTGCAAATTCAATATGATGCTACATAGTAAAAATGGTTTCCTGAGCGAAAAGTTTCCCCTGCTATCCTATCATGCACATGGTCTAGAATCTTTGAGAATTGACAAAAGGACAAGCTCACCCCTACCCAGAATAAAAATCCCTTGCTCTACAGCTAATCCGAGCAAGTATCCCTAGCATAGGAAGAAAAGAAAAGTTCAAGAAAAAGAGAAAAAGAAAAAGGTTATTTTGAATCATCACAGCAATATTTTAGCATTATCTCAAATATCAAGCAAAAATACAAAAGTACAAAAAAAAAAAGAAAAAAGAGCAAAACGCAAAAGCAAAATGCAATAAAATCCTTTCCCTACCCCTTGAAAAGAAAAGAAGGGTGAATGAGCTTGAATCCCTGGAATTCTCAATTATTCAAAAACTATGAGGTAAGCCCCATAACAAGTGGTTTGTGCCCAACCCGCTTGGCCTTGGGTAATCCCTAGCGTGGTGATATGTCTGTCACATTAGCGACCTTCTTTTGTACAGACCTTTGTTAGCTTATGGATTAGCTAGCTCTTGATAAACCTAACTTACATAGTAGTATGGTATGGTTACATGCACATAAATCATGGTCAACGAACATTTATTTGGTCAAGGCAAATTACTTGTATCAAATTATCTTGCTCAAAATTGGTAAATGAACAATACAATTGCACACACATTTGTATTTGAGAGATTTTGTATCATTATGATAAATCAATATTGGTAATGAACTCACATTTGCACATGAGGATTTCTTATAAATCTACATTTCTCTTTGAGATAATTTAAAATATTTCTGTAACTCTTTTCGGAATAATTTTATCCTTTTTCAGAATTTTTGTTTTGTATAAAAGCAATTACATACATCTTCTCATAAAATCTCAAAAAAAAAAAAATTCAAACAAAATTTTCATATTATTATTTTTCTGTTTATCAAAAGTCAAAAATGCATCTTGCAATAAAACCAACAATCTATTTTCTTCTTTGGATTTCGTGATGATGGTATAAGTCTATACCTATATATTCTATGCCTAGCGCAAACCATTGTTCTAATTTTATTTCCCATTTATTTTAAAAAATCATAAAAAACATATGGCTCCAATCATTATGTTACACAATTATGCTTTAAAAGAACAAACACTTATTCTATTTCATGTCATTATGTCAACATTCAATTTTGCAATGATGGTATAATTCCTAGGGAATTATTCAAAAAATTTATCACACTTAGGAATTTATGCCTAGAAAAAATCATTTTTATTATATTTCATGCAAACTATTTTTCATGGAAATCTGAAAACAAATCACCATCACCATCATAATTTTCATCATCATAACACAAAGTCTTAAGACAGTCTCTTAAGCACTCTTTTACTTTTAACAATATTTCTATACTGGGATTAGCTTGACGACCGAGTGAGCGGCGACTCCATGAAATGGTCTATAATAGCGACAATGTCCTTTGAAATTATTGTTAGAAGTCCCTTTTATTTTTTATCAAATCACACCACAAACAACCATTTTTGTTTACATCAGATTATTTCATTTAAATTTTAAAGCATGACATAAAATTTTAATATTTCCAAATGGCATAATTACATGAATCATCAAACAAACAAATCAAAACATCAAAGCATCATACAAACATATACACAAGTCATATCACAAAAAAAATATCATATATATATATATATATATATCTCAACAATTATATACATTATCTCAAAACTGGATTGGTATGCCACAATCTGTACCTCGGCATACTCAATCCTCTCAAAATAATAATGGCAATATAGTGCAGTCTGTAGTCAGTCAGCAGCTAGCCTCGACTGCAGAGCTCTAAAATCAAAAAAATAATAAAAATGAATAGTAAAAATGAATTAGGGTCTTTACCCTCTTTTCTTAAATTCAAAAACAAATTAACAACATTTTTAATTTTTGCTTTTCGTGTTTTTACCTCAAACGTTCGATTTGGGGTAAAAACACGGAGGGGGCACCATAGTAAGCTGTCGTACGATTCGACCTAGAATCATCACCTAAAAATGGGAATAAATTTTTGCTTTCTCGTAGATCGAGAAGAACTCATCTTTAATGCATTTTCTTCAAAAAATTCGCTAAAGAGGGGGCAAAATGTAGCACCCTAAAATTGGCACAGTAAAACCTTGGTAAATATTTAAATTTGAATTTTAACCCCGAACCGCCCGTTAACCGCCTGTTAAACCGCTCTCCCCGTTTTTCGCGCCATTTTTAGGATTTTTTGTGACCGTTGGACGATATCGTCATCGATCAGACGATATCGCCTCAGATCGGACGATTTCGTCTGGAACAGAGCGTCCAGACGATTTCATCCCAAAACTGATTTTTCAAAATTAGTTTATGTTTCAACGACGTCTCTAAGTTGGGCAAAAGCGTGTCTGTGTCGTTAGAGACCTCCCCCATTGGAGATCTTCCAAATTAGGATGATCTCCAACCTCCCAACCTCCTTCCTAAGCCTATTTAATCTTAGGACCTCCCCTTGACCTTCCCCTGGCTGAATTTTACTGCACTTCGAGTTTTACAAGCATTAGAATACCTTGGATCACTACTTGCCTTTGTCCCTTTCCAAATTTTCTTGTAGGAACCTTGTCATTTTTCGATCGGAGCAAGCTGATCTGTAGACGATCTTGTACGATCTCGGACGATCACGCCAAAATTCGAGACGATTTTGTATCCTGTAGATGATCTCGACTACAACCTACATTGGGGGCAATCAGTGCCCTGAGTTTGCATTCTCTGTCCATTATCTACTGTTTTGTTTTGCATTAGTTAGGCTTATTATTATTTTGCATCTTGGAGTTCACCTCATGTAGCGTAGATGCATGATATAATCAAAGTTAGTCATTAAAACAATAAATTTTACTTAATTTGTTATCTAAAGTTATCATTCTAGTATTATTATTATCTTTCTACATCATTTTCCCTTGCTTTTGGTATAGTTGATTTTTTGTTCTTGGTATCCATTTCTCCGATTGCGGTGTCTCCGACGAATTCGCCGGATCTCGAGACGATCTTGTCATATGCGTAGGCGATCTGGATCGCTTCAAAAATCAGAATCTCCATCAAACATCCGGAAATAGGTATGCTATTTTTCTTTTAGAATAGTCTCTATATTTTTTGTTTAATTCTATTTTATGTATTCATTTAATTTGCATTTTCATAATAGTATAACTTAGATTCATTTGGCCAAACCTAGGACTTGGATGATTAAAGTTAAAATCGAACACATCAAACTCATTCCCAACCTAGGCGTGGAGACCGCCACTCAAAATTTTCCTGGTGAACCCCACCATCCGTCGAAAATTCACCCTTATACACCTCCCTCGAGAGGCGGGACCTTCAAAGGGCCTCTCAGTCCGAGGTATTGTCCCATCCTTTTCACATCCCCCTTGGGGGCATGGATCCTATAGCCTGAAGGTAAGGGTGCGAAAAATTTGGAGCGATGCACAACTCATAAGTAATGAAAGCATGGTGTATATACATGGATATGTGTTACCATAGATGTTTCAAAACCTTTGCCACAATTCATTAAGATAATTTTGAATAATGAGAATGGGATCAAAAAGTGTATTATGAAGACATTGCTTTTCGATGCTACAATTATTATGAGATTGGACACATGACAAAAGATTGTAAAGTGACTACTAGGAATAATTATTACATTATTTTTTGGCATCATCATAGAACACCTAGAATATCAAGAGACATCTCATCCTAGTCCCTTCAACCCAAGAGATACAATTTTGTATAAATAAATGATTTATGCTCCTAAATTGATTGATATAATGAAAAATACTTTTGTGTCTCTAACTTTCACTTGTTTTTCAACATCTGGTATCGAAGCAATGGAGGGTTTGTGTGTTTAAGGACAATCGTTGCCATATGACGACATGCCCTATGTGTCTAGAGAGTGATATTTTCGACAAGACATTGTAGTCACTCCATTACGCTTGCTTATTACCCTGTTTCCCACCCATCTATGTGAATTCACTTAAAATTTTATCTACATTTAAGTCTATATTTTGATATGTCTAAGTCTCATCAAGGTAGCCTGCCCTGTGCCCCAAATATAAAGAAAATAACTTGTTATATTTTTGTAGAGCGTTAGCAACAATAAGAAAAGGGGGCCCTTGCCTGAAGGTAAACCTAAAGAGTGGTGGATATTTCAATACAAGTGATAAAGCACATTGTGAGGTTAAGGCTTACATGGATAATGTTTTTGAATCATTTTCATGAGTAGAGGCTTGTAAAGAGTCTTATTTCTTACTTGCTCAGGAGATTTTTTTTAATACTCAAAACTTGATGAACAATAAGTGTTTAGCGACTCTACATAATTTGTTGTTGTCGTTACTTATTCTCAATACCTTCTACAAAATACATTATCTTTTCATAGCAGATTTTTAATTTGAAAGTTATAAAATTGATTTTATTTAATTGCTTTGCATGAAAAGATAATTAAGAGGGTGATATATTTCATGTTTTGAGTGGTTGAATGAGAAGGTGTTGCTTGGAAATGAAGAAGGTTATTTGACCTCCATATACCATAAAGAGGAATAAAAACTCAAGCATGAAGTATGTATCTTGAAGTTTTTGCCAGGTGATTTGGTTTCATGAGAGATCATGAAGATTTTGAACCCGATGATTGTAGGTTCAAAACTTCCAACGTATTCTTTTAAATGCAGTATTTTTTAAAAGGGTTCTAAATGGGAAAGATAAAAATTTTGATGATTTTATTTTGTCATAAAATACATAGTGGAGCAGTTGGTGTTTATAACCAATTTTAAAACTTTTGAAGAGTAGGTTATGGGTTCAATTCCCTTAAGGTGCTTGTTTGAAAGAGAGATTTAGTATCTTAGAAATATTGTAAATATTTTTTATTAAAGTTAGAGAAGGGGTTTTGAAAGGGACCCCAAACATTTTTAACAAAGGTGAGGGTGTTGGAAGGTCCCACAACCTTGTACATAACCAAACTATAGATAAAACAATAAGCTTACAGAAAGAACAAGGCTTTGAAGCCCAAAATGGAACAAATCTGAAACAAAGTCAGCAAACTAACAACATTGAAACAATTTTTTGATAGTAAAACAATAGTCAACTTACATTGCTATCTTTTCTTTCTGGCTTCTAGCTATGCTTAAATCCAAAGTTCTCTGATTCCCATCATAGACCTCCTTCTCGGTCTCTCTATTTTGGATTTCTTTGAGGTTAGGTCTTCCTCTTCTTGCTACCACTCCTACATCCATTTTTTTCTTGGTACTTTTGGTTATTCTCAGGCATGGAGTAGCAAAGCATTTTTTAACAGGGGAAGAAGAAATCCTTCCCTTCTTATCTTTCTGTGTGATCTCATATGTAGCCTCAACAGGAACATCCACAAATGGGGGCTCATTTTCCATTTCATTGGAAGTCTGATGGGCTTTAGTTGGATTTCGAGGAACCAACACTAATTGTTGTTCTTAATATGGATGGAGCCTCGAGGAAAAATCTAGGAAGAGCAAGTATGGGGGAGTAGGCCACCTTTCGAGTGGATCCCCTACTTTTATCTTCATAAAAAACCTTGTTGTCTTATCCAATAGTCTAGCAGAGGGATATGCCATTTCAAGGGGATTATAGAAGGCTTTGAAGGTGGGGTGGAGGAAAATTCATTTGGAATCAGACACCTAATTTATGATTAACCACTTAAAAATACCAAGCAAGCAAAATAATAAATATTGGAGAATACGTAGAATTCTTGAGCAAATACAAATGATCTAACAATATTTTGAAGTAGTGGAGTTCATACATATATTTAGAGATCAGAACAGGGTGGAAAATGCAATGGCTAACTAGGCTCTTGATCGAGATGACTTCACTTGCTATGGATATACTCATAGAGGGTGGCCTTAGCATACTTGGAAAGCTCTTTTTTCAGTTATACCATTGATGATAGTACTGCTTGTTGTATGTAGATTTCTATATCCTTGCCTTACATGGTTACTCTTTTTTGTATAGATAGTTGTAACAAACTAGATGTGAGAGAGAATATTTCCACATCCTCTTTTAAAACTTGGCTTAAAATCCTTCAATCCTAGAAAGGTAGGATATGTAATACGTTTTTCAACTAAGTTAATTTATCAATCCTTTTTACCAAAAAATAATGAAGTCTTCATTTTCCAAACAAATCAAACAACTTGTTGAAATTGAAACAGGGCATTCCATTTGAATCCTCCACTCAAATAGAGGGGGGGATAAACATCCAATATATATTTTTAATCTTTGGCACAACATGGGATCAAGATACAATTTACTACCACATTTACTCCATAGAAAAATGGAGTTGTTGAGAGGTAAAATTATTCCATCATGGAAATGATTCTATGTATGCTTACAAAAGCAAAATTTGAGCAACATTATTGGGTTGAAGTGATCAGTACTATGGTGTATCTACAAATCAGAGCATCTACAAATGTCCTTCAAGGTATTACACCCAAAGAAGATTGTTTTGAACAAAAAAAATTGTTGCTCATCTAAAAAAAAATTGGATGTAGGGCATATATGCATGTGCCAAAGTAGGAAATTACAAAATTGGATGCCAAACTCTATCGTGTATTTTTCTTGGATATGATAAAACATAAAAATCCTATCACTTGATTGAATTAATCACCAAGAAAATTTATGTAAGTAGGGATATAGTATTTGATGAAGAATAAAAGCCTAGAGAATCTAAAGAGTCTAAAGACACCACATCTCCAATTGTGAGAACTAATGAAGAAGATAGATCTCTAATTGTGAGCATTGAGTCATATGAAGAAGCTAGTGAAGTTTTAGATAATGAGTTAGAAGTGGTTGATGAACAGGTTGTAGAACTAGAAGAGGTGACACCAATACTCTCAAAGATGCTAAATTGGATACACCACCTAATCTAACTTCCACCAAACCTTCTACTCTTAAAAGTAAATGAGAAGTAAATTTGGGACCGATGACATTAGTAATGAAAAATTAAAAACCAATTTTAATAAAGGATGCACTCACTTCACCTTAGTGGAAGGAATCAATGCAAGAAAAATACACAACTTTGATGAAAAATAAAATATGGGATCTAGTTAATCTACCTAAAGAAAAGAAGCCCATAGGTTGTAAATGGATATACAAAATTAAATACAAGGCAAATGGGTCTATTGGTAAATGTAAGGATTGTTTGGTTGCTAAGGGTTTTACACAAAGAGAAGGTATTGAATTTGTAGAAACATTTGTATCCATAGACAAGATAACCACTATTTAAACAATCTTTACACTAGCAGCATAGTCTAGGTAGAAAATTTATCAAATGAATGCTAAAAGTGCATTTCTCAATTGTGATCTTGAAGAAGTGTACATAACTCAACTAGAAGGATTTATTATTTATGGGCAAAAACAAAAAGTTTATGAATTAAAAAAATCACTATATGGGTTAAAAAAGTTTTCCAAATCTTACTACATCAAAATCAATTATCACCTTTTACAACATGGTTTTAAAAGAAGTTCTTATCTGAATATCTATATCAAGAAAATTGGTTCTGACATAGTATTCCTTATGGCGTATGTTGATGATCTGGTCATCATTAGGAGTTCAAATAAATTGTTAAAAAGTGTAAGGAATGATTCAAAATAGGCCTTTTATATAATATACTTGGGACTTTTGTACTATTATCTTGACTTAGAAGTTTGGCAAAGAAAAAATCATATTGTGGTCACACAATTTAAAATATGCCAAGACATTACTTGAAAAATACAAGATGACAGATTATAAACCTAAGGAGACATCCAAGGAGCAAGGGTAACAATTATCTAGGTATGACAGATCACCACATGGACCTACCACTTTGTATCATCAACTGATAAGGGGTCTTATATACCTGATAAACACCAGGCCAAGTATTGTTTTTGCCACAAATTATCTTTTTAGATTCATGCAAGATCCAAAGGAGAGTCATGAGAAAATTGCAAAAAGAATATTGCATTACATCCATGGTACAATTGAATATGGGTTGGAATATAAGAAGAATGATAATTTTTCTTATAAGTGTACACAGACTCAAACTCTTCTAGATCAATAAATGATAATTTTTTAATTTACATGGTGGAATCGGTAGCCACCACAAATCCAGGTAGGTTGTCCAACTTTTATGGCCTCTATATTATTTTACGTTGTCTACCCCATAAGTTGCCATACAATTCTTCGTGCAGTCCACCCCTATAACCACCATGTCGCAATCATTTTAAATATTTTATGCCACTGAAAGCACCAGGAAAGGGACAAGCATTCAGTCTGGTGAGGCCTAAGATTTAAAATCAATAAATGATAGAAAGTCATCATGATATGTATTTTATCTAGGATATAGACCTATCTTGTGGCATAACAAAAAGCAACATGCAATGACACTTTCATCCATAGAGGTAGAATATCATGCAACATAAGGAGTTGTGTGAAGCACTATGGTTATAATTCATTTTATCATACATAGGTGTATATCAAAAACACCCAATAGTGTTGAATTATGACAATCAGGGTGTTCTAAAATTGATATAGAATCTAGTATTTCATGAAAGAACAAAACACATTGAAGCACAATGTTATTTCATTCAAGATCAAGTTCAGAATCACCAAATACAACTCAAATACATTCCCACCAAAGATCTACTTGCATATATATTCGCAAAAGCACTTAGACAAATAAAGTTTGAAATATTTTGCAATTATGTTTGTATACCAAATAATGTAATAAGGGGTATATTAAGCATATTATTATTACATTATTTTGGCTTTATCCTAGAAGACTTTGAATGTGAAGAGACATCCAATGTAGGTCTTCAAAGCACCAAAATTCTCTTGAAACCAAGAGACACAACTTTGTATAAATATGTAAAGCACAGTTATTTTTAAGCTAAATAGAATAAAACATTTATTTATCTTTTTGCTTCACTCTATTCCAATTTCAATGAGAAGTTGATATTAGGAGAAAATTAAGGTTGTAGAAGAGCAAACACCAATTCATAAACAAGCTAAATTTAATGAATGTATGATGGTGCTTGAAAGGAAAAAATCACCACTGCATGTGAAGAATAAAGGGCTAGTGACTACAACACAACAATAAAAGTAAAATAGAAATGTTGAGTAATATTAGGACAACGCCCCCCAAGAAAATGCACAAGCAAAATAGGAAAAATATATGGATAAAGAGAGGGGACCAAAAATAGAGAAATGCAATCGAGAGAGGATGACTAAATCCAAAGACACAAGGAATGAGAAAGAAAAAGATAGTCTATAAAAGGAGGCTATAAAATTACTTAATACCCTTCTCTTACTAATGAAGGATGCAAAATAACCATAAGATAGTATAGGAAGTTCACAATGCACAATGAAAATAACTTTGTTGAATCCAAGTTCATTATAGCCAAAGAAATGAAGAAAACCCCTGCCAAGGTGAGCATGTTAGAGGCCTTAGCCCTTTCTGGTTAAAGAGACTCCAATAAGTCCTTAAAAAATAAGAAATATGTTATGCTAAGATGGTTAATCTAAGCCTATTTAATTTAATACAACAAAACAATAGAACTTGATAGCAGAAGATCCTTTGACATCTAGGTCAATGCAACACATATCTTAAATACTTCTAAGCCCAAAATCCAAAAACTATCATCATTCTATGTGAATATAAAAATATAGAATTATCTACTAAGGAGTTGCATATTGGATTTAGGGGTCATTATGGTGATGATGACTAGGGTTTTCCACAAATAAATGGGACTACCTTACACAAATACTACTAGGATTTTGATCTAGATGGATCATACCCAAGTAAATACCATGGAAGTACTAAAAGTTTCGATCAAAATTGTTGTAAAACATCTTGATCTAGTGGTAGTCCAAGAAGTTATAGGAGTTGACCTCCCTTCATATTTTGTTATGTTATTGTCAAGAGAATGGATCCATATGTTGTCTATAGAAGTATACTTGGTGATGGACTATACTCACATGAAGGTACAATGAGATAGATGGATGATCCAAATTGAAAATGAACCTCCACGTAACTACTTGTTACATAAAGTTGGATGATTATGGCATAACAAACTTCCCAAGTTTATGGATTATGAAATCCTATAAAATAATCAACTCTCTGAGAAATACATGATTATTGACATACTCCAAGAAGATGGAGATTCAAAGACAAACTTCAAAGAAATTGAGCTAGGGAATTATTTAATATCTAAGGAATCAACCAGTACCCTAGCTTTGACTAGTTGATAGGCACAAGATCCCAATGGAGTAAGGAAATGTATTTTGATGGGGCAAGAACCAAGAATGGATCTAGCATTCATTTTATAGATCTATGGGGAGAGTAAATAAACATTACCTACAAAGCAATTCAACATGACTGAACATGAAGCATTATGCATTGGCTTAGGAAAAGATGAAAATTTTAAAATTTAAAATATCAAGGTATTTGGTGGCTTAGAGTTGGTAGTAAATCAAGTAAATTTACATTGTGCCACCAAGAACAAGTTGTTAAATTCATACAAGCATAGAGTCATGGACTTGCTAGAGAGTTTTAATAATTATGAGATCAAAGCAATTCCTCTAAAACTAAAGATCAAAATAAATGAACTAGCTTCAGTGACAACAAATTTTAATCCTAATGATGATATTTGGGAAAAACCTATAGATATGAAGGTATTTTTTAGACCAACAATCCCTAATAATTTAGGTAATTGGTAAGTCTTCAACAATGATGAGAAGATAATCAAGTTTATCGTCAAAGAAGAGCAAAATGTTGAAGATAAAAATGAATACAAGGATAACATAAAAGATGAATTTATTCAACAAAAGACGAATAAGTTACCAAAGGGTTTGATCAAGTTAGAGATCCTACTCAACCTAGATGACAATGCAAAAAATTTAGCATTTAGATAAATCATCCTCCTATCACCCTATTAATATCATTAAAGGTAATAATTTATTTATAGGTAAAGAGTGCATTGAAGACAAAACCCACTTTTTCAAGGATCTTTATGGGAAATATGGAGATATCATCTCTTGTTCCTATGAATATTTTAAGGTGTATGACAAAAACATCATAGAGCATACCATCAAACTAGAACTTGGTGTGAAGCCTTTCAGATAGAAATAGAGACCTATGAATCCAAAATAGAGGTAGTCATGAAATATGAACTATTAAAACTCCTACAAGTCCTAATTTTTTTTCTAATCAAGAAGTTGACTTAGAGAGATAACCTAGTGCTAGTATGAAAGAAAAATAATGATATCAGGGTATGTGTTGACTTCATAAACTTGATTAAGGCATCATTAAAATACCACTACCACCTATATCCTATTGATTAAATACTACAAAAGTATATATGGTCATAGATGTTATCGCTTGTGGATAGTTTCTTAGGATATAATCGTATGTGTATCAAGGATGATGATCAACACAAGATAAATTTCACCATTAAAATGGGGAACCTTCACCGACTAAACAATATCTTTTGGGTTGTTAAATGTAGGTACCACTTTCCAATGAGCTATAGATATTGCCTTCACAAGACTAGTCAGTGAGATCATCCTCATATGCCTTGATGACTTAACCATCTTTTCCAAAGAAAGGAATAAATATATCAAATATCTAGAGTATATTTTTTGAAAATTTTAAGGAATTTAGTATCTCACTTAACCATAATAAATCCATTTTTCATGGTCTAATAATGCAAATTATTAGGATATATGGTGTTAAAAGATGGATTATCCATGATCCCAATAAGATAAAACAATCTAAGACCTTCCTCTACCCATATTCATCAAAGGAATTTGATCCTTTGTAGGTTAAATATAATTTGTAGCCAAATTAATAGCCAATTTTGTACATTTGGTTAGGTTGATTGCTAGAATATTGAAAAATACTACAACCCTAGTGTAGACCAAAGAAGGTAAGAAGTCTTTCCAAGACATAAAGAATACCATCACCAAGCTCTAGTCTTCATCAATCCCAATGTCTCCAAATATTTTAAGCTCCAAATTTTTGGTACAAATGAAAGCATTGTTGTCGTATTGACTCAAAAGAATGAGAAAGATGAGAAGCATCCCATTTCTTTCATTAGTCAGATCCTTCACAACTGTTAAGAAAGGTACATGTTCATTGAGAAATAGGTTTTTTCCATCATGAAAGCCTTAAGAAAATTAGGTATTATTTGTCTTAGAGAAAAAACACTATCTTCATAGTTCATCTTGGTGTTTGAGTTACAATGCTTTATAATGAACTAGGAGAGTATATCGGAGTGGATAAACAAAATTCAAGAATTTTACATAGAGATTAATTCCACTAAGCTCATCTACAAAAGAGCCTTATGTGATAACCTTACGATGTCAACCCCAAAATACTAGATTGTACTAGTAGAAGAAATGGGATTAGATGATTAATAATGTTGGATAGAGATATCAAGAGATACATGATAATCAAATAGGTCCTAGATGGGTTAACATCTAAATAAATGGTCCTTTTTAGGTAGAAGACAATGCATTATGCATGGTTGGTGTAATGTTCCAAAAATGATATAATGGTATCCTATTTAGGTGCATTAAGGAAGAAAGAACATGATTCCTATTCAATAAATATTATAATGAAAGAGGGAATTATTATATGCTAACCACAACCTATAATATCCTAATGGTAGGATATTATTGGTCCATTATGTTCTCTGATTGCTTCTAGTGGGCAACAAATTGTAAAGCTTGTTGGATGTTCATGGGAAGAAGGAAAAAATATCCAATGCCTTTAAAGTCCATCATAGTCACTGAGTCATTCTAGAAATGGGGCCTTAATTTCATTGGCAAGATCAATCTCTTATCCAGTGCAAGACATGGGTGGATTTTAGCTATAACTGACTAATTCACCAAATGGGTTGAAGCAATGCTAGCCAAATTAGTTAAATCAAGTAGTCATTCTGATTTTGGAATATATCACCATGTTGATCACTTCATCCATGACAATAATTGATAATGAAACTTCATCCACAGGGTTCAAGGTGATGAAATTTACTTTTGAATATGGGTTTGTGCTCAATATGTATTCTAATTACTATCCCAAGGAAATATTCTAGTAGAATCTACTAACATGAACATTGTGATAATTCTAAAGAACATAACCAAATCATGGTAGGATTGACATACCAAGATGTCGAAAGCACTATGGGTAGACTGAGTGACACAAAAAAAACTACAAGATCATCCTTTTAAAAGCTAGTATTTGGCAAGGAGGTTGTGTTGTTAGTCAATTTAGAACTCCCTTCTTATCAAATGTCATATCAATCAGAGTTGGAGGACACTAATGTCGAACCAATGCAAGCTTAAAAAATGCATTATTGACCTAGAAGAAGAAAGAGAAAAGTCATTCAAGAGGATAGTCCAATATCATAAGGGTTCAAAGGTGGTTTTCTAACTGTGCCATTGATATGGATTACAAGAAAGGTGAATCAGTATTCAAGTGAGATAAAGATAGAGCTAAACTAGGAGGCAATCAAAAATTTGATTCTCTTTGAAGCAGACCATGCCAAACTCTCCAAATAGCAAGGTTGAATTCCTACAAACTTGCAACAATGGAAGGAAGATCGCTATCAATTTTAATAAATGGCTAGCACCTCCAACCTATCTAATAGAAAATCCAATGCCAAAAGAAACAATGTAAATATATACATAGCTCCTATCTTGCTTTATTTTTTCACTATTATTTTTCTTCTTTATTTTTTTCTTGTATTCTTCATCCCATTTTATCTAACGTCTTCTTCCACCATTATTGTTAAAAAAATTCAAAGGGACAAAAGAGGTAGTGGTTCACTCATACGACAAGTGATTCACTTATTGTAGTGAATGAACCACCCATCAAATACCTACATAGTAAACAAATCACCTAAGAAGGCAAATGGGCTCATATCAAGCCAGCCTACCTACCCAATGCATTTATTGTCAGGCACAGGTGAGGCAAGTATTATAAAACTCCTCCATAAGGTATTCCCCTCACTTTGTAAATGTGTGCATCAACTTTCTACCTCTTATTTCATTATATGTGCATTGTGCATTTGTAATCTAGCAAACTACTTAACTAACTCCAACTTGTAGTAAGACCTTTCCACTTAAGATTTGTGCTATTTCTTGGTAAATAAATTAGACACCTTTCATTTAGTGGTTACAATGTTCCATCATGCCATAGTCATACATTGACTGGATCAAACCTCTGGGGGCTCCCACCAAATCTAAACATTGGAAAATTGAAGTCAATTGGCAATCCATTTTTTTAATATAAGGAATCCCAAACAAGTGATTCAATCCAACCATAGATCGAATATTTTCCCTTTGATATATCCTAAACTAGCTTGAATAAGTCTTAAGGGAAGAACATTGAGTGATTTGCTTGATATCCTAAGCAAATCACCCTTTCGAGTGACTATCAAACTACCTCGATTAAAATTTCTTCAAGTCAACTTTAGCTAGCAATTTACTAGCTAACTTGAGTGAATCACTCTAATAAGAAAGCAAATCACCTCACCTACTAAACAAATTGCTTTGTATCCCAAAGTGTTCCAACTTTATCCCAATGAGTGATTCACTTATTTCACCTAGTAAATTGCTCCTCGATCAAAACTTCATAAAATTTTCCTCCTTATTTTATAAAACATCCTTCTTTCATTTTTTCATCATGAACACCACATCTGCTTCCACTAGCCCCTTGATACTAGAATTTAATCTTAGTTATTTGTCGATTACCACTACTACCACTGCAATATCAATGCCAGTAGTGCTAATTCAAACAAAACCACCTAAATTAGGGCCCTTTGGAGACAAGGGCAAGAAGAAACTTAAGAGAATAAATCCCACTCCTCTTCCTTTAAGACCTAAATAATTGTTTTATGAACCTTATAAGAGGGTAGAAGAGGGGAAATACAAACATTATTCGTGGGATGTAGGAAACAAAGCATTAATAAGGTTCAACTTAGACCCAAAGATGGATTGATGGAGTATAAGTTAGGTATAGATCTCAGGCCTCACAATGAAGATGGTACCCCAAGTTTGGAATTGTCCAGAGCTCATGGAGGACTATATTAAGAGGTGTGATTTCAATGGTGGGAGCATTATGTCCCCACAATGGATAGAAGATTTATTTTATATTCAATCTAAGAATATTATTTAGATATTGAATACAGTGGATGATCTCATCATGTGTGTTACCTATACTCTTAAAATACAAAAGTATTACTACTATAGATTTGACCATAAATTCTAGTGAGATTTCTTGTTCTCATATTACAAGGAGTTAAAATGGTTAAAGGATGATGTCTAGTTGGTATTTTATAGGATAACAACAATGCTTGGAGAGAAAAAAAATGGAGGAATTTATGAAGAATATGTGGCCCTCATCTAAACAATTAAAAACTATCCTAGGCACTCTCAAATGGTTGACCATGTGAGGTATATAGCAAACCAGATCAAAATCCAGGTGAAACAATTCAAGGAAGAGAGAAAATTCACATACACCTCCTACCTAGTTTACTTCATCTTATACCAAAAGAAATATTGGTTTCACTACATCTAGTTTAACCATATAAGGCTATATGGGTAACCATTATTAGTGTTGGATTGCATGGACTTGCCTTTTCAATAAGTGGGGCATACCTCTTACCTCTTCTATAATGTAATATGCAATTTTATTATGGAAAATATGAGGAGCAACGAACTAGGGCTATCGATGAGGTATATGACCTATTGTAATAAGAGATAGAAAAATGGGGACCAATACATCCGATTGTTTGAGCTTTCCAACTATGCCCTTTGAGCTACAAGCATATGTGTTAGACCATATTTTCAACCTTGAATATGTTAGGCAACTCGAATATGTGGAGTTGCCATATTTTAGAGAGTAGAATAAGAGCACATTTTACTTGCTCAAGAAACAAATCATGAACATCACATCAAATTTATAGGATTTCCACATGGTCATAGAGGAGAAGTTAACGGATTTAGAACTATAATACCTCTGGGATATTTGATCATACAATATTGAAGGTTACTTCCAATAATAGATGGAAGATAAGGTTTTGCACACTTTCTTCATGCATGAAAGGAGGTATAGAATCAAGGAGCAAAACTCATACGAAGAGATATCCTAAGCCACTTTGGGGAGTGGCCAAGGGTATGAAAACAAAGATAAAAATGGTACACTAACCCCCCAAAGTAGTATACCTTTTATATAGATGCAAAAGTCAAAGATGATTGTGAACCTGATGTCACAACTAAACATCAAGCATTGAATCCCTAGACAAAATAGGATCCTCGAGGAAGAAAATCCTCATCATATCGTAGAAGATGCAATATAAAATAAAAATAATAATAAGATCAGTGTGAGAGGTCCTTTCGATGATCATTTTTTAGTAATCTAGGATAGAAGGCATAGGCAAAGCACAAAAATATTAAGAAAAATAAAATAGTCCCCATAAAGGACTTTAAGCCCACATTACCCCATAGTACCTAAGATAACCATATCTACAATACCATAAATAGTCATTATTATAGTGTAATATATGGTAAGGGAGAGGTTGCAAAAAGAGAAAGGTGATACAAATCAGTCTATGTTTGGGAAGCTAGTTATATAACATAAGCATATTAACAACAAACACCCCAACATGAGGAGGGGAAATCCCTTAAGGATGAACTCCTCCCAAGTTGACAATGGCCAAGAATGTGGCCACCATATTCTTCATGACCACTTCTATTTCTCTTTCTAATACTTTAGCTTCTTTTTCCCTCCTTGTTATTCCCACTTATTCTTCTTCTTTCATCCTTCTTTTATCACACTTCCCTCACCATCCACCAATGTAGATATTGGTTCTCTTGGAGTCATTATGCCTCCTATGATAACCCTCACTACCAACACCATGCCCATTACTTCATTTTCTTTATCTACCATTCAATTCACTACTTCACAACCCCTAGTTGCCTATATGGCAAGTCCATCTCCTTCTCACCTAATATATTTGGTAGATGAAATACTAGCCCAATTTTACAATAGTAACATCCACCTTTGCATCACCATTCATCTCCATTCCTACAAAAATTACTTTTTCCACCATGCCATCCCATCCATGCCACTCCATATTGCAAGCAAGTCAACTCTTGCTACATGCAATGACATCACCCATGCCAACTCCTATGATCAAACCTGCAAAAGTCACCATAAAAACTAGCTCACCTACTGAGCTTAGCCAAGCCTTTACTTGGAACATCACTAGTGAGCCTGAAGAAACTAAGGAAACATTTGACTCTCTAAGATGAGGAGAGAAAAATCTAGAAAGAATACAAGCAACTAAAGGACAAAACTATTAAGGCTTTAGTTATCATGTAGTTTAGGCTAGTATCTAGAGGCAGGAAGATCCTCATCACATAAGTGGTCCTTAGTGACCCTTCCAAACCCACCTTAGTACCTATTAGCTTCATTACCAAATGTTAGATTTGGATTTGAGCAAAATAAATCCATATTAAATGATCCAGTTTACAATAAGCATGGCTAGGTAATTTGTCTAAGTTGAGAAGGATAATGATGCACTAAAAAGAAAGGTCATAAAACTAGAGGCAATAATGGCATACTTGAAATAAAATAATGCATAACTTTAGCAAGAAAAAGAGGCCCTGAGGAAGGACACCACATAAAAGGATAAACTACAACAATAAGGCAAGGACTTCAAGTTCCAGCTTGTTTAAGCTAATGAATGAAAGTAGCAACTAGAGGATCTTTCATAGTAGCTTGTGTTGGAGGTGTACATTATTTGGTACCTTATAAATAATTTAGGTTAGGGTGCATTTAATAATTGATTCTATATTATGTGTCATGTTATTAAGTGTGAAATGTGTCATGTAAATAATTGTGGAGTTATGTGAGTGAAGTGTCATGTTTAGAAGCGAGGAGATATGAGCAATCATGAGAGACTTTTGTTTATGTAAACATGTGAGATTTATTATTGTGTGAGAGATAAATATGAATAATTAGATATCTTGTGAGTATGAGAGATGAATAATTTATGTAAGTACAAAGGTCAAGGTTCATGTGCATATGAAGAGTCTCATGTATGTATATATTGAAGACAAAGCCTTGTAATTTGTAATCAAACAAGCATTGCATTTATGTATTTCTTATAGTAGATATATTTTTAATAAATAATTCTACGAGTTTATGTTTATTATTGTGTGAGATTTGCATTTGATTTATAATGAGATCCTGTGGAATTATCTTGTGAGAATAATGGTGATTTGCTAACACTGGTATCAGAGCCACCTTGTATGTGCTTAGAGAGAGCCATAATCAGTGAGATAACAACATTTGAAAGAGAAAGTTGAAGGAGAAGAAGATAACAATAGAAAATTGTTAAAGGAAGAATGTTTGCAAGTTTGGAGGAGATAGTACTAGAAAAATATAGCAAGAGTGAGGGTATCAAAGGAAAGATGTTTGCAGGTTTGGAGATAGCTGAAGTGAAAGTGCAAAAAAAAAAGCGAAGAAGCATTTAGTGAAAAAGAGGAAGCATCCAATAAAAGTGAATAAGTGTCTAACATGAGATAAGAAGTTTCCAATGAAGAAGCATCCAATGTATAAAGGAGGCAAGTGTGAAGAAATCATGTTATCTAAAGTTCTACGTGAATAATGACAAGTATCTAGTAGGAAAAGAAGTGTGATGAGCATGAAGAAATCATGCTTTAGAGTTGAAGAAACAATATGCATTGATACCACCTTAGAACAAAGTAAATGAGAAAAAATGAAAGCATAAGAATCTGTTGCATTCTAAGAAGCAATTGAAAGCCCCTCGAAAATGGTAGTGGATGTCAGGTACAAAAAATAAAGTGATTGGTTGACATAGAAAAAAATGTTTTTGAGTGCAGTAATGCTTAAGCATAGTTATATATTTAGAAGGTAAAGTGTGTGGGACGTTGGCAATGCCTAGGAAAAGAGACACACTAACGTGAAGGAAAAGCATCATTTATCAAAGGTACAATTTTACCTTAATTTTTTTTTCGAATATCGAGCACATATTTGATTTGGGGTTGATTTATTTGAAAGAAAGTAAAATATTTTTTGGAATATATATATATATATATATATATATATATATATATATATATATATATATATATATATATATATATATATATATATATATATATATATTTAATAGGTTGTATGGGATTGAAATGGGCCCCACCCGTATTACATCATCACCACATAGTGGTATTATAAAAAGCTTGGATATTATCCATGTATTGTTTGGCAAGATTCGAACCTAGGTCTCCTTGAAATGTTGAGGAATCTAACCGATTGAACTAATGAAACTTGATGTTTGAGAGATATATAATTAATATAAATAAATTGAAGAAGAAATTAATTGAATTGAAGGGATTTATAAGAAGTTAAAGAAGAAGAAGATTATTGATTGAAGAAGTGAAAAATTATTTGAATGAAAAAAATTGAAATTGAAGGAAAATGAATAATTGAAATTGAAGATTGAAAAAATGAATTGAAGAAGAAAATTGAAATTGAAGAAAGAAATTGTATTAATTGAAAAAAATAAGAATATTGAAGAATAAGAATAAAAATAATGAAAGAATTAAAAATTGAAGATGAATAAGAGAAGAAGAAACACATTGAAGAAAAAATAAAAAAAAATGAATTGAAAATTTGGAGATAAAAGGTCTTCTACAAAGAATTAAAAGAATTGATTAAAGAAGAATATGAAATCTAAAATTGAAAATTATAGAAAATGAACTTCTATTATGGCAAATACAAAGATTTTCCTTTCTGAATCTCAACTTCTAAAAGGACCTAATTTTACTCCATGGAAAAACAAGATGAGATCAATACTCATTGTTGAAAAACTTTGGGATGTGGTAAATGGAGAAAAAGACATTCCAAAAGATATAATTGGAATATAGAAATTTAAATATGATGATGCAAAGGCTCTTATGTTAATCACATTTGGTATATCAAATAAAATTCAGGCACACATAAGTGAGGCAAAAAATTCAAAAAGCACCTTGGAAAAATTATGCACAATATTTGAAGGAAATAATGGAGTGACCATTTTACACTTGCAATCATAGTTATATTCTCTAAAAGTTCATGATGGAGAGAGTATAGAACATTTTCTTTGAAGGGTAGCATAATTAAAATCTAAACTACAAACTATGGGAGAGAAAGTGGAAGAAATATTTTTTGTTCAAGTCACACTATGAGCACTTCCATATATATTTAAAATATTAGTCACTTATTTTCAATTACTAAATAGAACCATATCGTTTGATGAATTGATCAGCATACTCCAAGGATATAAAATGGAAAATCAAGCAAGAGATGAAATGATGAACACTACTCTTATATCAAAGAAAATGTATCAAATAATATTGCTTCACAGTATCAACCTTAATGGAGAAAAAACTATTATCACATATATAACAAGGAAGGTCATAATACCAGTTATTGTAAATACAATTATCTAAATCAATGGAATTAAATAATTAGACCTTTACAAAGGTATCAATGGAGATAATAGCAATCTCGATACCCATCAACACAACAACGATATCCAAAATGGGAAAATAAAAAAGGAAACATGGTCCAAGAAGTACAAGAAATAAAAAACATCAATGAGGGGGAAAATGAAACAATTCATAGAGCCCTCATGGGAAGAATTATAAATTTCTCCATCCTTGACAATACAAGTATAAAAAATGAAGGTATGGATCAAATTGAAAAACAATATGATAAAGATAATAATACAAGAGATTCAAAAATTCTTATTAGTAATAGCACTGGTATTATTGATAACAAAACAAGAGTTGAAAAAGAACAAGGAAAATAATAAGAAGCATGAACCAAAATAGAAACAATGGATGCTCCAAAATTGCAAAATTTGTGAAAAGAACTGTAGACATGGAAAATTGACCCATCCAAGTGAGTCATTTTCTCTAGAACCCTTGAGAAGGCCCTCAAACTTATTTGAGCACAAGTTTGGGTCTCTTTTTCCTAGCTTTTTTGAAATTGTGGTCCCTCGATGCGTATTCCAGAACTGCCGCAGAATCTTAAAGATATCAGCTCAAAATTTTGGGAAACCTTCAGATCTGCGTTCATCAAGGTTCACAAAACTGAGACCTTCATCATGAAAATCCATAAAGGCATCGACGAGGGCACCATGCCAAATAGTTTGTGCATGAAGCCTCCAAGCCTTCAGATTCCAAATCTTACTCTTCAGGAAGAGATGAACAAGATGTTTGTCGAGCTCACCTTGAATTTCCAGAAAGCATGTTCGAAAGTATATCTTTCGCCAGAAAATAAATTACTTGAAAGCTTGAAGGTTGAAAAGGATGTCATTGTCACACAGCTCGATGCACAATTGGAGCAAATATTTAGCAAAATGACTTTCATTTTAGATTTTGAGATTGCATCCTATTGGAAATTGTAAATCAAGCAAGACTTCATTGTGAAGGCCAATGCTCTCAAAATGGAACTATGTGTGGATCGTCAGGTCCAACAAGGTGCAATCGACACTCAAAAAGCTGCTGAGAAACAACAAGAAGATACTATCATGGATGAAGCCAACACCTCGGTGGCCTCCCTCATCAAAAAGGAGTGTGCTCCACTCTTTTATGAGATCCAAGAGCTTAGAAAATTTGTCATAGATCTTTTTGTTTACTCTCGACCCAACTCCCGCAATCCCTCGCTTCGAAATCGAAGGAGAAGGAATATAATACAGAGGCATTATCATAGTGGATAGCAGCAACAACAACCTCAACAGTTAGGCCAACCCTAAACATGAACCAAAATAGAAACGATGGATGCTCCAAAATTGCAAAATTTGTGAAAAGAACTATAGACATGGAAAATTGACCCATCCAAGTGAGTGATTTTCTCTAGAATCCTTGATAAGGCCCTCAAACTTATTTGAGCACAAGTTTGGGTCTCTTTTCCCCCTTTTCCTTCCTCTTTTTCCTAGCTTTTTTGAAATTATGGTCCCTCGATGCGTATTCCAGAACTGCCACAAAATCTTAAAGATATCAGCTCAAAATTTTGGGAAACCTTCATATCTGCGTTCATCAAGGTCCACAAAACTGAGACCTTCATCATGAAAATCCATAAAGGCATCGATGAGGGCACCATGCCAAACAGTTTGTGCATGAAGCCTCCAAGCCTTCGAATTCCAGATCCTACTCTTCGGGAAGAGATGGACAAGAAATTTGTCGAGCTCACCTTGAATTTCCAAAAAGCATGTTCAGAAGTATATCTTTTGACATAAAATAAATTACTTAAGAGCTTGAAGGTTCAAAATGATGTCATTGTCACACAACTTGATGTACAACTAGAGCAAATATTTAGGAAAATGACTTTCATTTTAGATTTTGAGATTGCATTCTATTGGAAATCGTAAATCAAGCAAGACTTTAATGTGAAGGCCAATGCTCTTGAAATGGAACTATGTGTGGATCTTCAGGTCTAACAAGATGCAACCGACACTCGAAAAGCTATTGAGAAACAATAGCAAGATATTGTCATGGATGAAGCCAACACCTCGGTGGCCTCCCTCATCAAAAAGGAGTGTGCTCCACTCTTTTTTGAGATCCAAGAGCTTAGAAAACTTGTCACAGATCTTATTGTTTCCTGTTTACCCAACTCCTGCAATCCTCCACCCCGAAATCGAAGGAGAAGGAATAGAAGCCAAAGCCTTTCCCGTAGCAAACAACAACAACAACAACAACCTCAACAGTTAGGCTAAAAACAACAATAGTAGAATCACCATGACAGACAAAACCAACGATCTCAATCAAAAAATGGGTCATGGGACCGATCCCAGAGTAGAGTTCACCGGTAACAACCAGAGAACGAATTCATACCTCCTGCACAGTAGTAGTCGTGACAAGGCTCTAGCAAAACTTTCCAAGGATCTGGTTCCTAAATGAATCATAACTTTGTGAGATCATGTTCCCAGGAAGTCAGGTTTGGGATTGCAGCAAACCCAAGGCTGTCCTCACGATGGTGACATAAACTGCTACTGAATCATTGGAGTGTCATCTTCAGCCCTACCGATAGATGTTTGCTCTTATTTAGCAAGAGCATGGTAGCTTTTGTTGATGGCATGATCACAAATACCATTGTTCATAATTTATCTGATAGACCTCTCACAACGGTAAAAAAATAGCTTTTTGGGCTAAGATTGAAATATATCCCTGTCCCACCTCCCATGGCCCTTGATGATGTTCGTGCAGAGTCTGTTCTATTTTCCAAGATTTTTAAGCTTCAGTGGTTTTTTGATCCAAAAGCAAGGAACATCGCCAACTAGGAAGAACCTGCCTACTCTCCCTTTCGTATTTTAAATTCTGCATGGGAACCTGATGTGAAATACCAACCCCTACTGGATCTTTTTAATGACGAAAAGCATCAAGTTGAACAATAACTTGCTTCCATAGAGAGTATCTTCCAACCTCCCTTGTCTAGGCATCTGGAAAGAGCCTTGCATTATCTCAGATATGATGATTCCATTATCATCAGGCCCATTGACAAAAATATTGGTCTCACTATTCTTAGCAAAGCATGGTACCTAGAAGAAGAGATCAGACAACTTTCAAATTTGGAAGTTTACCAAGAGGTTGTTTCTGTTCCTTGGAACTCTCTTTTTCTATCTTGGAGTCCATTATTAAAAATGCACAAAGAAGTCTTCTCCTTGATAAAAAAACAATGGATTATATTCTGCAAAAGAACCCCATCATTACTTGAGTCTATACTTTCTACCTCATTCTAAAGGTTCACAAACAACATATGAAGGGTAGACCCATCTGCTCGTACTGTGATTATATGTTGGAGCCTATTTCCAAATGGCTTCACCACCAGTTTCTCCTCATTCTCTTGGAGCAGCCAAAGCATCTACAAGACTCTCTGAGCCTAATGAAAATCCTTCATGAAAGAGATTTCCTCCAAGCTGTGTTCTGTTCACCTTTGATGTTGAGAGATTGTACCCAAGCATTCCTACAACAGCAGGATTGGCCGCTCTTCAACACTTCATCTCGGGGATGTTCAAGCCAGGTTTGGTAGAGTTGATCCTCAAACTTGTAGAACTGGTCTTGAACATACATTATTTGGAATTTTATGGTAAGATCTATAGGTAGAAAAGAGGTATAGTAATGGGGAGAAATTTTGTAGTTGTCTATGCTTGTCTGTTTCTTTGTTACTTGGAATTGCAAGTTTTCGATCTTTTTCCATCTATTTCAAAAAATATTTGCTTGTATAAACGATATATTGATGATGCTTTTGGAGTTTGGAATGGTACTAACAAGAGTATTCAAGCTATCTTTGATTCTTATAAAACTGTTTATCCCAGCATCAACATCACTACTGCCATTTCCACTTCTAAAGTTAACATCTTGGATATTCTGGTGGTCAAACTACCCTCCATGACTGTTCCAGGTCGTCTAGGTACTAAACTATACCAGAAACCAATGAATGTGTATCAATATATCTCTTTCTATTCATTCCATCCACCCCACCAGAAAAAATCCTTCATAGTCAGTGAACTCAACAGGTTTCTGGTCAGAGAGGCGGATGATGAAGTATTTAGAAAGATGAAGCATAAGTTTTTTCATAGGTTGAGAGCTCGGGGCTACCCGTCCCATTTATTATTTCCACTCTTTGCCTAGGTAGATTTTTGACACCGGCCTGCACTACTCTAGAAAATATTCTAGAAGATCTCTTTAAGACAACCAGGTTTAAAGAAATCTCCCCCAGTTCTGATGAAGTTGTACAACTGTCAGTTTGCGCGTGATCTTCGTCTAAACAAAAACGTGTTTGGACCTCTCTACAAAAAATGGAGCAAATACCATCAGCTCTCCCATATCGTTCGTGGCATCATCTGTTGGAGAAATAACAAAAATATGAAGAAATTTATGTGTCGCAGCCGGGTCATGAGAACCCAACCCAACTTCAATCGGCCATAACTTTTGCTACAGGGCTTCGATTCTCGAACCGTTTGAAGCGCTGGAAAGCTTATAAAATTTTCTATGGCGATGGATTAAACCCATTGGATTTTTAAGCAATAGGCCCTATTTGGGGTCTCTAGACCCTGTAAAATTGAGTTTTCAAGTTTAGAATTTTTTCATAACGTCTTTTTTTCATAAATTAATGCCCCATATTCATGGGTGCACATCTCAAGGAGCATTATTTAATATTTAAGGCACTTTCAACTGTTATCCTTGGCAATCACTGTCTTTTTTGGCTTGTTGAAGCTAATGAATGAAAGTAGCAAATGAAAGTAATGAATGAAAGTAGCAACTAGATGATCTTTCATAGTAGCTTGTGTTGGAGGTGTTACATTATTTGGTACCTTATAAATAATTTAGGTTAGGGTGTATTTAATATTTGAGTCTATATTATGTGTCATATTATTAAGTGTGGAGTTATGTTAGTAAAGTGTCATGTTTAGAAGCAAGGAAATATGAGCAATCATGAGAGACTTTTTTTATGTAAACATGTGAGATTTATTATTGTGTGAGAGAGAAATATGAAGAATTAGATATATTGTGAGTATGAGAGATGAATAATTTATGTAAGTGCAAAGGTCAAGAGTCATGTGCATATGAAGAGTCTCATGTATGTATATATTGAAGACAAAGCCTTGTAATATGTAATCAAACAAGCATTGTATTTATGTATTTCTTATAGGAGATATATTTTCAATAAAATATTCTATGATTTTTATGGTTATTATTGTGTGAGATTTGCATTTGAGTTATAATGAGATCCTGTGGAATTATCTTATGAGAATAATGGTGATTTGCTAACACTGGTATCAGAGCCACCTTGTGTGTGCTTAGAGAGAGCCACAATGAGTGAGATAGCAAAATTTAAAAGAGAAAGTTGAAGGAGAAGAAGATAACAATAGAAAATTGTTAAAGAAAGAATGTTTGCAAGTTTAGAGGAGATAGTACTAGAAAAATATAGCAAGAGTGAGGGTATCAAAGGAAGGATGTTTACAGGATTGAAGATAGTTGAAGTGAAAGTGCAAAAAAAAGAAATGAAGAAGCATTTAGTGAAAAAGAGGAAGCATCCAATAAAAGTGAATAAGTTTCCAACATGAGATAAGAAGTTTCCAATGAAGAAGCATCCAATGTATAAAGGAGGCAAGTGTGAAGAAATCATGTTATCTGAAGTTCTACGTGAAGAATGACAAGTATCTAGTAGGAAAAGAAGTGTGATGAGCATGAAGAAATCATGCTTTAGAGTTGAAGGAACAATATGCATTGATACCACCTTAGAACAAAGTAAATGAGAAAAAATGAAAGCATAAGAATTTGTTGCATTCTAAGAATCAATTGAAAGCCCCTCGAAAATGGTAGTGGATGTCAGGTAAAAAGAATAAAGTGATTGGTTGACATAGAAAAAATATTTTTGAGTGCAGTAATGCTTAAGCGTAGTTATATATTTAGAAGGTAAAGTGTGTGGGACGTTGGCAACGCCTAGGAAAAGAGACACACTAACGTGAAGGAAAAACATCATTTATCAAAGGTACAATTTTACCTTAATTTTTTTTTGAATATTGAACACATATTTGATTTGAAAGGGTTGATTTATTTGAAAGAAAGTAAAATATTTTTTGGGAGATATATATTTAATAGGTTGTATGGGATTGAAATGGGCCCCACCCATATTACATCATCACCACATAATGGTATTATAATAAAGCTTGGATATTATCCATGTATTATTTGGCAAGATTCGAACCTAGGTCTCCTTGAAATGTTGAGGAATCTAACCGATTGAACTAATGAAACTTGATGTTTGAGAGATATATAATTAATATAAATAAATTGAAGAAGAAATTAATTGAATTTAAGGGATTTATAAGAAGCTGAAGAAGAAGATTATTGATTGAAGAAGTAAAACATTATTTGAATGAAAAGTTTGAAATTGAAGGAAAATGAATAATTGAAATTGAAGATTGAAAAAATGAATTGAAGAAGAAAATTGAAATTGAATAAATAAATTGAATTAATTGAAAAAAATAAGAATATTGAAGAAAAAGAATAAAAATAATGAAAGAATTAAAAAATGAAAATGAATAAGAGAAGAAGAAAAACATTGAAGAAAAAATAAAAAAAATGAATTGAAAATTTGGAGATAAAAGGTCTTCTAAAAAAATTAAAAGAATTGATTAAAGAAGAATATCAAATATAAAATTGAAAATTAAAGAAGGTGAACTTCTATTATGGCAAATACAAAGATTTTCCTTTTTGAATCTCAACTTCTAAAAGGACCTAATTTTACTCCATGGAAAAACAAGATGATATCAATACTCATTGTTGAGAAACTTTGGGATGTGGTAAATGGAGAAAAATATATTTCAAAAGATACAATTTGAATATAGAAATTTAAATATGATGATGCAAAAGCTCTTACGTTAATCACATTTGGTATATCAAAATAGATTCAAGCACACATAAGTGAGGCAAAAACTTCAAAAAGCACCTTGGAAAAATTATGCACAATATTTGAGGAAAAGAATGGAGTGACCATTTTACACTTGCATTCACAGTTATATTCTCTAAAAGTTCATGATGGAGAGAGCACAAAACATTTTTTTTGAAGGGTAGCATAATTAAAATCTAAACTGCAAACAAAGGAGAGAAAGTGGAAGAAATATTTTTGTTCAAGTTACACCATGAGCACTTCCATAAATATTTAAAACATTAGTCACTTATTTTCAATTACTAAATAGAACCATATTGTTTGATGAATTGATCAGTATATTCCAATGATATGAAATGGAAAATCAAGCAAGAGATGAAATGATAAACAATGCTCTTATATCAAAGAAAATGTATCAAATAATATTGCTTCACAGTATCAACCTGAATGGAGAAAAAAATATTATCACATATATAACAAGGAAGGTCATAATACCAGTTATTGTAGATACAATTCTCTAAATCAATGGAATTAAATAATTAGACCTTTACAAAGGTATCAATAGAGATAATAGCAATCTCGATACCCATCAACACAACAACGATATCCAAAATGGGAAAATAAAAAAGGAAACATGGTCTAATAAGTACACGAAATAAAAAACATCAATGAGGGAGAAAATGAAACAATTCATAGAGCCCTCATGGGAAGAATTATAGATTTCTCCATCCTTGACAATACAAGTATAAAAAATGAAGGTATGGATCAAATTGAGAAACAATGTGACAAAGATAATAATACAAGCCATTCAAAAATTCTCATTAGTAATGGCATTGATAGTATTGATAACAAAACAAGAGCTAAAAAAGAACAAGGAAAAGAATAAGAAGCATGGACCAAAATAGAAACAACGGGTGCTCCAAAATTGCAAAATTTGTGAAAAGAACTATAGACATGGAAAATTGACCCATCCAAGTGAGTCATTTTCTCTAGAACCCTTGAGAAGGCCCTCAAACTTATCTGAGCACAAATTTGAGTCTCTTTTCCCCCTTTTCCTTCCTCTTTTTCCTAGCTTTTCCGAAATTGTGGTCCCTCGTTATGGAGCGTAATTTTGGCACTTTAGGATTTTCTCTTAGAAAACCCTATTTTGGGCCAACTATTAGGACATTGGCCCTCCCCTAGGTTATCCTTTCATCTTCCTGCTCCAAACCTCATAAATAGAGGGTTTGGATCCTTTTCCCTAACTAGAAGTTCTAAGAAATGAGATTTTAAGTGATCCTTAGGTAACAATACTTTTGACAAGCAAGTCCTCTAACAAGATCAAGTGTCTTCTGGTGTTCTGTTGTTGCTCTAATGATTATTTGTTGCTCTTGGTGGATAAGTGTGGGAGCCTTGCGAAGGAATCTACCATTTTTGTGGAGGTCTTAATCCTTTGTCTATTCTTTTGTTGCCATTAGGTTTATTCTTGCATTTTTGTATTTCTAAAGTCATCCATTTTGCATTTAATTTCGTATTAATCCATCATTTTTTCACTTCTGCTATGAAATCGCGTCCCATCCATATAGGGTGCGATTTTGGTAAAATTTGAAATCGCGACCACCCCTTACAGGGCAAGATTTCAGTTTTGTCAGGTTTGGGGGTAAGGTTTCTCTCCCAAACTCTCACTGTATATTTGCATGTTTCATTTATATCATAATATTGTTGTTTGCATTATATTTTTTGCATTGTTCCATTTTATTACATATTTGCTTGTTCATTTCCAAAAGGGTCAACAATCACTTTTGCTTTTGAACGATCAGCTAAAAGGACCAAGGGGGCTTGACTATTGTTCCTCTAAGATCAGTCTTACAATAGCCTAAACATGATCCCAAACACTGATCAAATTTCCTAAGGTTTGTGAATATTAGCTTTTGATGCTTAATACTTAAAGCAAAATAACCACAAGATTTAAAATAAATTTGTTATATGAAATATAAGATAATGACAATATTCTAATCGTATAAAACTCATAAATAACTTCTATAACAAATCATAAAATTTCCATTAATAAATACTCACAAAAATAGTATCTTGATATAGAATAAAAATCTCAAATACACCATACTTCCACACACTCTCACTCTACATTGTATCCCCCAAAAATACATACACATAGACACATATATAATGGGATGTGACTCTTCATATGAAGTACTCTTGACCTTCACTCTTCTTGATACTCTTCACTTTCCTACTCTAAGGACACATGCACATGGACTAAAATACGCATTTACATTATTAAATACTTTGCACAATCTAATAATACTTGTACATTGATTACATTGCATGAAGTAAATACTCACACTCTACTCTAAGACACACTCCTAATCTAAGTATGTACCCAAGGTGGTACATTTACATGTACCAAACAATGTAATATACTCTAACACCCCCTTGTATTACATTATTTGGTTATTGAAGACTTTAGTCTTCAATATGGTCTTCGTCATAGTTCTGGACCATGTGCTCTTCTTTTGGTTCAGTCTTCATCTTGCCTTTTATCTAATTATTTTTCTTGCTTCAATTTTTCTTTCATTTATGTATTTCATAGATGGTATGTATTTGACACAATAAGTTAGTAAATCATCCCAATAATATGACATTTTTTCCAATGACTCTTCTTTGAGATCATTTCTTTCAACTTGTATCTTTCCTTGAAAAAGTTCAAAGATAATTAATGAAAGATACATCATTAGACATTCTTCTGAAGTGAATACAATGATATTTTGAGATTCCCAACAAGATCTAAAAAGCTTCTCATAAAGATATCCCATAAAAGTAGTAAATTTTCCTTCTTTAGCTTCTTTAAAAAACAAAATCAATTTATCTTTTAGGACATCAAATATTCAATCTCCATCAATGTTGGGTATTAAGCTATGTGAATAAAATCTAATTGCATATATTTCTTCACTATCTTCATTAAATACTTTCTTCACTATTTCATCCATAGTCCTATAACTTTGTATCTTTTAAACCTTTGAAGTAGAATTCCTTATAGCTCCCTCAAATTTTGAATATAATATAGCTTCGATAAAATACTTAATCTTCTAAGTTTTCCTTTGAGTTGAATCTCTTTTGTCTCCCTAATTATGAGTGTATGATTAAATATAATTTTGATCCAATTTCAATTTTGATAAAATTATCTACTTCCAAAAACTTTAAGTTGGATTCCTTATGTCTCGTTAATTTTGAATGAGAGACTAATGTCAATGCAATTTTTCAACTTTCCAAAAACTCTATGTTATATTCCTTATATCTCCCAAATTTCAATAATATGGTTTCTAAATTTCACAAACCTAATTTGATGTTGAATTCCTTATAACTCCAAAATTAGAAATTTAGAACTTTAGTAAAATGTATTTGCAAAAATATTATTCCTAATTTGATGTAGGAAACCTTATTTCTCCAAATCTCAAAATATTTGCAAATATTAAAATTTGCTACAATAATTCAATTACAAAACTTAAAAAAAATCTTTTCAAAATTTGAAATGGATTCCCATTTTTTCTCAAAAATATTTCAAGGCTTCTCAAAACTTTCCAAAAATAACTAATAATGTTTCTAAGGTTTAAAATTTCACTCTTATACCTTATTTCTCCAATAATTAAATTAATCTTACAAGCAACTAGATTAATTTTCCTTCAACCTTTGAAAAATATTAATACTACCCAACCTTATAACTCCCAACTTGGGTAAATAACTGAGTTTTAAATAACTTGCTTTACCTCCCAACTTGAGGCACAAAATATTTGGTCAAAGATGTTTGACCTGCCCTTGAATGGTGCTCTTCCATGAAATCTCACTCCTCTACCACATGTATGGCGCTTCTCTCTACTCTGTCACACTCAGACCTGATGCTCCATGAAGTCTTCAACTCCTTTGTTCTCCACAAGACTTCCTCCATGTGTGGGCTTTAAAGCTTTCAACTTCCTCCACGTATGGGATTTGAACCTTTTGGTTTCCTCCACAAATAACTTCTCTAGACTTAGCAATAAATTTGACTTCCTCACTCTTTGTGTATGAGCTTATCTACGCTCCAAAATAGTGCTCTCCTTCAAGCACTCCACTCTTTAGAATTACCCATAATGTATTTTCCTTCAATGCATTAAATATAGTTCATAAGGTATTATTTCTTCCACCAATGACCCTTGGAATTCCTCCTTCATCGTGCCAAGTGACAAAAATCTCTTCAACCACCTTCCAAATGGCTCTTTACCTCCTTTGTAATGCTTGTTCTCTCGTAACACTCAGATTGCACTTGAACTCCTACAAATCCTTTCAAAAACAATACTTGGTCAATTGTGCAATTCTTCTACCTCACCATGCACCAAATACCACGTGCTCTACAACATGTTGGTAGTTATGAAAGCCAACGTTTACCTCCTCTTTGACTGTTACAATGCCAAATGAACCAGTTGTCTTTTCCACTCCCTTTCAATATCCAATAAAAAACTATTTGATTGCAAACTTTCCAACATACGTAGGTGATGATTCCTCTACTTAAAATGAGCTTTTGGTGGTTCCTCCAACATTCGATAGCTAACTAAAATAATGCACCTCTTTCTTAGCTAGTTTGGTGGCTTCTTTACTCATCTAGTGGCTTTGTTTCTATATGGAGTGGCTCCTCCTTTGCTCATTTGGTGGCTTGACTCCTCTATGCGATGGCTCCTTCTTTGCACACTTGGTGGATTTGCTCTCAAGCTTGGCAACTCTTGGGTACTTGCCCCCCTATGCTATGACTGCAACTCTACCTTGTTGTCTTATCTTTCAACCAAATTGTTCTCCTCCTTCCTTGTTGCCTTATCTTCTCTACAACTTACTAGCTTTGTTCTTTATTATTTCTTGCTCCTTCTCAAACTAACTTGTTATTTTGTAGGTATAATGTTGGTTCTTTGGTGATAGCAAGCTCTTAAAATTTTTCCTTCAAAAGACAAAACTATATCTCCTCCTTTTGTTGCCTTTTACTTGCTTATTTCCTTCACTATTTCGATGCACAAAACTTTCAAATGTGTTGTAATTTGTTTGCTTTAGTTGCTGCCCAAACTCTTCTTTCTCCTCTCCTTCAACTTATTCTTCAAAAAAAAAAAATATCTCCTTCCAATTGTGTTGTCAATAAATAGCTTCTTATATCTCCAAAATATTTTGTCCAAAGATTCTTTTTCTCCTTCCAAAAGTATTGCCAAAAAGACTAAAATTTGCAGCTCAAATTCTCCTTCAAATGTTGTCTAAAATACAACTCTATCTCCTTCAACTTGCTACCTTTTTGTTGTTCACAAACTCTATATTTTTGCAGCTCCAAATGCTACCAATACGCTGCCTTTTTGTTATCCAAAAACTACCTCTATGTCCTTCAAATACTCTACCTTAAATTGTTTTTAATTCCTCCTTCAAATAGCTATCCAATAACACTTCTAAATCTACCCAAAATTTCTCCAATTTGCAGCTCTTTTATCTCCTTCTAATGCTGCCCAAATTCACAGTCATAAAATCTTCATATGCTACTCCAATTTTTTTACTTCTCCTTTATCTTGTTGTCCTGAAACTCTTCAAAGTCTGCCTCAAAAATTTGTAATCTTCTTCTTCAAAAATTAGCCTTTAAAACTTTAATGGTTGTCTCCAAAAATATTAATTTGTGGCCTCTTTCAATCTTCTTTCTCTTCCTTGGCTTCTGTTGAATTCTATCTTCAAATTTGACCTCTTTTTTGGCCTCTTCTTCAAGAATTTGAATATCTTGAAATCTTTGAAAATACTTTCTCAAATTTGGAAAACTTCTTGCCAAAAATCTTCTCCTTGAATCAGTTTCACAAATCCTTTTGGGTTTGTTGTTGGATGACAACAATTTTCCCAATTTTTGATGTGATTACCTTTATTCAGGTTTTTCTTCTTCTCACAATGTTCTATCTCAAACTTTCTTCAAATCTTATCCAATGACCACTTCTTCAATTTATCAATGGAGCTTGTCTATTATCCTTTTTTCTGCTTCCAAATTTACTTGAAACCTCTTCTCTTGGGTTTCCAAATTCTTCAATCTTCTTTCTCCTTTCTCAAACTTGCAATGCAGAACTCTTCTCTTGGGTCTCCTCTTTATTCAATCTTCAATAGGGCTTCTTTGGCCTCTTACTCTCTTCTTCCTTCAATTTGTAGTCTTCAATATTCTATGGGACCTCTTTCTTGGGTCTCCTCAATCTTCAATATTCTATCTTCTATGGGGACCTCCTTCTTGGGTCTTCCTCAATATTCAATCTTCAATCTTCAATGGGACCTCTTTCTTGGACCTCCTTAATCTTCAATATTCAATCTTCAATGGGACCTCTTTCTTGGACCTCCTTAATCTTTAACCTTCAATATTCAATGGTATCTCTTTCTTGGACCTCCTTAATCTTCAACGTTAACTATTTTACTGCAGCTCTAAAACTAATCTTTGCATGAGGAAAGCACATAGACTTTCAAGCAATCGAAGGTGAAATTCTTCTCTATCTATTGTAGGAAGCTTCTCAACTTTTGAGAACTAATTTTTTACAACAAAAACTTAGATAGTAGCAACCAAATACATCTGAGCGACCAGTTTAGCCAATGTAGGCTAGAGCAGCCACAACTAGTCGCTACTTATGACAACGGCTAGCCTTGAAACACGAACTACCATCATGAATTACCCAAATCACGGGTGATAACAACAGTTTGCATGCATTTCAAAGGAATTTCGACGAGTAACTCCCAGAGTTCCTCCTAACTGCCCCTTCCATGCCAATTCAAGACTAAACCTTCCCTCAGACAGTCAGTTGGCATTCATATCTGGAGCTTGGCTTCCCCAGGAAGCCAAGCCCTAGATCTAAACCTGAAACCTAGAATTCTATATATGCAAATTTCTAGTAAGGCAAAGGATCCATGAATGTTCAAATCTTATGCAATGAAGCCCTACCAAATCAAAGAGACAGAGAGTTCAAATTGTGTGCATTGGAGAACCATCTAGCTGAGCCACATCCACGCATCAGTATTCAAACCCATCGTGCTTAACCGCCAATCAGTGTAGGAGACACACCTGACGACCCTTGAACATCAATTCGAGCCAAGGAGTGATTAATTACAGCCCATAAGACCTAAGGTAACCTATTAGTTAGAGGCCACTGTCTTTGATAGCGACCCATAAACATAGCCGGGTTTTTAATATGGTCATTCTTTTGTTCTTAGTAATAGATCTGCATTTATTATTATTTCATTTACATATATTTAGCATAGATCTGAATCTTTCATTGCATTTAGATTAATATTTCTTATTTTCATATGCATATTGCCCAGATCTGGTATATTTCAATACACATTATGCTTATTTATCCGGATTATCATATTTTCTAATAAGAGCCTCTTCTAGAGAGGCAGCCCGTACTACTAAGCATGCTTTGTTATTTCCATGTATGCAGATCTACAGGTTTACAGGACCAGATCAAGACATTCAGAGCCTGGGATCCCACCTGGATGAGAGAAGGATAAGGAGGCATTTGTAAGCCCTCGTACAATTTTGTGTGCGAAACCAATATCATGGGGGACCACATACACTTGTCCTTGATGTATGAATTTTAGATTTTGGTGCACTATGGAAGGTATGCATTCCATATCCCTCATCCATGGTCTGCCTATTAATATGTTATACTGCTTGTCAGCCCCCAAGATATGGTACAATGTACATATCATCTTTATCCCAACATGTATAGGTAGGATTATTGTGCCAATTGTTGGGGAAGTAGCATCATTGAAGACCCTCAATGTGAATGTTGAGTCTGTAATGCATGACATGACAAATTTAAATGCTTCAAGGCTACAACTGTGATGATGTTGATAGACGACCCAGTGTCAATCAAGACTCTCTTGTATGGAATATGATTGATGCTTGCTATGATGTGTAGCGGAGGATCGGGTCCATCTTGAGAGATTGGCTTAATCTCTTATCTGTGAAAGGTAATCACAGGGTCATTTTGTAAGTGAATTGAACTCATTTTTGGTGTGGACCATGATAGGTTATCAATATTAGTTGATCTCTTTGGTATGTGGGGTTGATCAAGGCATATTTTGCTTCCTGTTGTAGTATTGATCATACCGATAAAACCCTCATTAGGCGGGGCTAAATGCACCTTGTTGACATGCTCAACTTGATTGTTGTTGGCCCCATGATTGGGAGGAGAATTTTTGAATATGTTGATGCTTTTCAATTCATTCTTATCCAACATATCTTGCACTACATTATTGAATGCAACACAATCCTGGATATCATGGCCATTTTGCCGATGGTAAATGCAATAGAGATCTTCCCTATATCCCTTAGATTTGGGGCAATTAGGATTCAAGGTGCACACCTTGGGCAAGCTCAAAACCTTGGATTCGTGCAGGCGGTTGAAAATTGATGCCAAGGATTCAGGCAATGGTGTATAGTTGTGAGGGGGTTATTTATGTTTGCCCTTGCTTTTATTCTTGTTGCACTGGTTGTAATGCACAGTAGGAGGTTGAGCCTGAGAGTTCTTTTGTTTTTGGCTTTGTGCTGCTTTTGGAATGTTTAACACAATCTGGTTGACGTACGTAGGTTCGGTCTATTGTGGTTGATGTTGCATGCTCTCATTCCATTCTTTCTTGCTACAAAGCTTTAGTTCTCCTTCTTCCAGCTTTATATCTTCAATAAACTTGGCTTGAGCCAAGGCTTCTTCGAATGTATCATATTGTTGTAGTTGCAATAGTAACGAGATGTGCTTAGCGTAGCTTTTTGTGAACATTTGGATTAGCTCTTCGATCGGGATGGAAAATGACAACTTTTCCATGATTTTTATCCATCTATCCCCATAATCCATGACAACTTTTTATTCATCTTCTTCTTAGCACCAAAAGAGAAACATTTTAAGAATGCATTCACTAGTTGTTCAAAACTAGATATGTTGTGCTTGGGCATATGGTTGAACCATTGAGTGGCAGCACTCGAAAATGTCATAATGAAGGTTCTTAACATAAGAGCATCATTGTCTTCAATATGAAAACATGCATTGATGAAGTTGGTAATATGCTCTTGTGCATCCTCTTCACCCTTAAATTTGTTTAACATAGGCATCTCAAAGTGCTTAGGATATGCGGGGCTAGGGACTGACGGGCACAATGGTTGGTTGTGTATTTTACTCAATGTTGGTTGGTGCCCAGCTGTATCTTGCTTCTCAAAGGATTTGATCTTTTTAGCGAGTGCCTGGAATGCCTTTGAGGCAAGGATTTCCTCTTCTTATAGACCCACTCGTGGTGGTAATGGAGGTAACCCTTTATCCACTTGACTTGTTCTATTCTCCTCCCTCCTAAGAGGGGATTCAGGATGTGTCTGATCCAGATCTACTATGTTTACCCTTTCCCCACCAAGTTGATTTTGTTCATGGTTTGAGTGGGGGTTTTATTGTGGGTTGATGTGAGTGTTCTCATCTTCTTGCCTAGTGTGCCTTTCTTTTGGTGAGCCAGCACGTTTATCTCTTTGGTGATCATTATCATTTGCTTATAGGTTGATATGAGCTAGCTACTCAACTTGTTCTCTTAAATGCTACTCATGTTGGCACAAAAGCCTTTCTCTTTGTTTGTCATGCTCGAGAGCTTCCACTAGCTCTCCCTCTTTGCACAATACATTTTCTAACTGTCGCACATGGTCAAATTATGTTGTTAGAGAAGGTTCATATCTATCTGATTATGTTCGTGTAGTTCTAATTCGCAGGTCCCTTGAAGAGGTTTCTGCTATTTCTATGCTTTGGCTAGTTAGTGTAACTTGATCTTTGTATTCGGTATGTTGATAAGTGTCCCTATAGTCGGACGCTATATGTGAACTGCAGGGTTGCTTTGAAGCTTCCCTAGGTTGAGTGGTGCGTTTAGAAGTTACGCTTTGTGAGCTTCTATATGTAGAATATTATGTGGCTATGGTTATGGGAGTTAGCCTCGAATAAATTCGATCCAATTCCTCCAATTGATCTTGGAGCATGTGTTCTCTCTAAATTGCATGTGACCCATGTGACTGATTTAATCGGTTGGCAACTCTCTTCCCTCTATATTGCCCCTCATTGGGATAATTTGAACTCTCAGTGTAATGAGATGTGGTGGGTATGGAACCTGATTCCCTCTCTAAATTCAAGGTCTTGCTCACCATGGGAGGTCTCCCGACCATAATTTTTGTTATAAAATTTTTTATTTCCGAAGAAGGTTGTGGATGTCATATATCAAAACGATCAGTGTGATACACTGATCACAATGAGCTATAACTCCAAAATTTGACTTTTGGGTTAAAATTTTGTATTTTTGAAATAATCGGCCAACTAGGGTTCATGGGGAAATGCCCACTTTTAGGAATTTTTAAACCATGAATAGTTAGGACTCAAAATTTTTGGGAGAGGTGCCTTAGGGGATAACTAAGACAATAAAACAATTTTTGCAGTTTTTGGAGTTATCTAGCCTACTTTATGACTGTTTCAGTGCAGTTTTTCGCTATTTTTAGCCTTGAAAATAGAGTAAAAATAAAACCAAAATAACTTTTTCGTTATAGCTCCGTTTTACACGATTATCGATTCATTGTATGCATAATGAAAAAAGTAGCTTATTTTTCAATAAATCTCCCTAAAAATTAGGGTTAGGGTTTGGTCCCAAAAAACAAAGAAACGCACAAAGCAGACAATATGATTCTCTTTTATGGATTAAATGTGTTTCCTAAAACTGGTTTCAGTGTGTTTATGTTTGTTGTTGCTCTTGCTTTCTTGCTCTTGTTCTTGGTTTCCACTATGGATGAGTCCCCTCATTCTAAAAACTAAATCTTAGATTCTACAACTCTAGATATTTATGTCCTTAGAGCCTTAGGGTATGATGTCTCCTATGGTCATCAGGCTAGCCTATGCAAGGGCTTTGATTGAGAATTATGAAGTTAAATTTTCCTTTCCTTGGTTAGAGGAAGTAGTAAGTTTAGTTTAAGCTGACAAGAAAATATTGACTACCTAAATCAAATAATGATCAAGATTTACTTTAATGTTTTCCATTAGTAATATCTACTCTATTTATAACAATTATCCAAATTCCAATCTTCTAATGATGTCATTATTCTGATGTCATCGACAGACTAAATATCGCCAAAAAAATAGGTTACATTTATCCATATTTATATTATTAGTTACTCAAATACCTTTTATGTTTAGGAGACTACTCATATGAGCACATTTGAAGACCATATGACCAATTTTGGACCTTTCCAAGAGCAAGCAGTGGTCCTAACCACTCAAAACGGTTGTTTTAGCCCATTTAAGCTTAGCAACTGTAGACTAGAGTGACCAGTTTAGCAGCTGTAGACTAGAGCGACCAACAATATTGGTCACTGTAGGCTAGAGCACCAGTTGAACGACCTATTTAGTCGTTGTAGGCTAGAGCGGCCACAGCTAGCCACTACTGATGACAACGGCTAGCCCTGAAACATGAATTATCGTCACGGATTACCCAAATCATGGGCGATAACAATAGTTTGCATGCATTTCAAAGGTATTTCAATGAGGAACTCCTAGATTTCCTCCTAACTTCCCATTCCATGCCAATTCAAGACTAAACCTTCCCTCTGACAGTCATTTGGTATGCATATCTGGAGCCCTAGATCTAAACCTGAAACTTGGAATTCTATATATATTGATTTCCAGTAAGGCAAAATGATCCATAAATGTTCAAATCTTATACAGCAAAGCCCTACCAAATCAAAGAGACATAGAGTTCAAATTGTGTGTATTAGAGAACCGTCTAGCCGAGCCACGTCTACGCATTAGTATTCAGACACATCGTGCTTAACCGCTAATCAGTGTAGGAGACACACCTGGCGACCCTTGAACATCAATTCGAGCCAAGGATTGATTAATTACAACCCATAAGACCTGAGGTAACCTATTAGTTAGAGGCAAAAACATAGAATAAAACAATTCAATTATTTATTTTATTTCATTTATCCGATTTGGTAACAAGACTACAACCCACAACCTTCTAAATAAGGAAATATTACTAGTTTGGAGAAATAGATTACAAAACTGATCAATTTAAATTACAAAATATATTCCAATGGATTGGCTGAGTACCTTGACCAATTTGACTAGTTTTGGTTCCTTTCTATTTGTTTTTTATTTTAATGGGTAAACCCCCATCCAAGTGTTATTCTAATTATTTATGATGATATTTCATCTCTATCCCGGGGAGCGGTCCGACCACAAATAACCTTCTCAAGGAGTTAGGATGAGCAATTCTATTTATGCTTGTATTGCATCACTTGGTTTAGTGTTTTGGTGTCATAAGAGAATTAGGATGATTCCATCGTTCAAATCTTATGCAACAAAGCCCTACCAAATCAAAGAGATAGAGATTTCAAATTGTGTGCATTGGAGAACCGTCTAGCCAAGCCACGTCCACACATCAGTATTCATAACCATCATGCTTAACCACCAATCAATGTAGGAGACACACCTGGTGACCCTTGAACATCAATTCAAGCCAAGGAGTGATTATTATAGCCCATAAAACCTGAGGTAACCTATTAGTCAGAGGATGTTGTCTTTGACAGCGGCCCATAAACATAGCTGGGTTTTTAATATGGTCATTCCTTTTTTCTTAGTAATAGATTTGCATTTATTATTATTTCATTTATATTTCTTTAGCATAAGTTTGCTATAAATGTTAAATGATTATTGTATGTGAACGGGTGGTCACCTCTTAGTTAGCTAGCACTTCGTTGCTCCTCAAGGGTGCTCAAATATGCTCTCCAATTCGATATGGCTTCACCATAAAATGATCTCCAAGGAAAGCTCTGCAAGTCTTCGAAAGCTCTCCTCAATGATCCAACCTGTTCAAAATTTTGATATATATTTGATGACCCTGTAGCCTTGCAATCAATGAAATAACAACACACGCGTAGATGTTCGAGATTGCCTCCCCAGATGAGGTTGTTAGCAAGAATATGCTTAATGAAAACAAATGCAATGAAACTGGTGTTATGAATGCAAATTAAGTAGATCTTATGCTAATGATATGAAAACACAGAGAAAAAGCCTCAACCAGAGCAAGCACCAACTCGATCGCCTTAGCAACCTAGCAAGCATCCCTCATTTCCTAAGCCTGCATTATTGACTTTCAATAGGTTAATTTTTGCAAATGCCATCACCCTACCGGAGGTGCAACCTTTAGATGTAAATAATCCTAAACCCTGAGGGTATGAGGAAGAGTCACACTATCTATATCATAGGCAAAATGGGCATGATATTCAATCATTTCGAGGTTTCAAAGCCATAGTACACAACATGCTCAACAATAAGCAACTTCATATATTAGATCTGGATAATATGCATATGAAAATAAGAAATACTAATCTAAATGCAATGAAATATTGAGATCTATGCTAAAGACATGTAAATGAAATAATAATAAATGCATATCTATTACTAAGAACAAATGAATGACCATATTAAAAACCTGGCTATGTTTATGGGTCATTGTCAAAGACAACGACCTCTAACTAATAAGTTACCTTAGGTCTTATGGGCTATAATGAATAACTCCTTGGCTCAAATTGATGTTCAAGGGTCACCAAGTGTTTCTCCTACACTGATTGGTGGTTAAGCACTATGGGTCTGAATACTGATGCATGGACATGGCTCGGCTAGATAGTTCTCCAATGCACACAATTTGAACTCTCTGTCTCTTTGATTTGGTAGGGCTTCACTCCATAAGATTTGAACATTCGTGGATCCTTTTGCCTTACTAGAAATATGCATCTCTTATCTTATTGGCAGATTAGACAAGTTTGGACAAACTCATTGACATCCTTCCTCATCTTCGGCTAGCACATTCCCCTCTCCAACAAAGCCATAATGCGATGCTAACCTGGGTGCCCCACCCATAGAGAATCATGACATTCCTTTATAAAGTCTCGACGGAGACTCCCCCACTTAGGACATAGACCCAACTCTGGCCAAACCACAAAATTCCATCTATCATGCTAAACTTATTCATTCGGCCTTTTCGAGTCTCTTCTTCTACAGTATTGACCAATGTAGCTTCTTGGGGATCATGAAATCCCACCTAGACGAGAGGAGAAGGAGGCATCTGTAAGCCCTCGTACAGTTTCATGTGCGAAACCAGGAAACCTGTGAAAATGGACCACCCCTTTTCAAAGGGGGAATTTTATTCATTTGTACTTCATTGTATCAAAATGGGTATCCCTCAGAGGGACCAACATGTAACCGAGTTTCAATATAAATAAAAGGATCTCTCTTTGTTATTTTCGTGTTATATGTATTTCATGGTATTCCATTTCATTTCGGTATAATATTGCAAGTAGAGTGAAGGTGTGTGCTTCCTGGGATCGGTTACAGATTTCAAGACATTTAGAGCCCGAGATTTTGCACACGAAATTGTATGAGGGCTTACAGATGTCTCCTTCTCAATCTAGTGAAAATAAATCTATGTTGAGTCCTAGTCTTCATGATTTCTCCTGTAACCCTATATAAAGAATCTAGCGAAATAACAACTTTCAAATTTTGTAAATGAAATCTCCCTATCTCCTCTCAATCTCCCTTGTGGCTCTCTCTATCTCCTATCAATCTTCCTTGTGGCTCTGATACCACTTGTTAGCTTTTGATGCTTAATACTTAAAGCAAAATAACCACAAGATATAAAATAAAGTTGTTATATGAAATATAAGATAATGGAAATATTCTAATCATATAAAACTCATAAATAACTTTTGCAAAAACTCATAAAATTACCATTAACAAATGCTCACAAAAATAGTATCTTGATATAGAATAAAGATCTCAAATACACCATACTTCCACACACTCTCACTCTACATTGTGTCCCCTAAAACACACACACATAGACACATATATAGTAGGATGTGACTCTTCATATGAAGTACTCTTGACCTTCACTTTTCTTGAGAATATTAACTTTCCTACTCTAAGGACACGTGCACATGGACTAATATGCACATTTACATTACTTAATACTTTGCACACTCTAATAATACTTGTGCATTTATTACATTGCATAAAGTAAATACTCACACTCTAATCTAAGGCACACTCCTAATCTAAAGATGTACCCAAGGCGATACATTGGCATGTACTAAATAATGTAATATACTCTAACAGTGAAGTTGTTTTGCAGGTTGTGAAGTAGTTGGACACATTTGGACACAAGTTAAAAGCTAATGTCATCCGTCGGATTAGATAGTTGCTCTAAATTAAGCTCTTAGGTTGTTTGTTTTTTAATTTTTATCTATTTTAGATTTAAACATAAGCAAAAGGAAAATATTTTGATTTTATTTCTAGGCATTCAAAAGAGAAAAATCATACCCAGGTGTTGTAGGTGAGTTGGAGAGGAGAGGGCAATCCTCCAAAGGAGGTCCCAGGTTCGAATCTCCACCCTACCAAAAAATTTGAATTGGGTATCCAATATCCAATTGATAATATTGGTGCGGGCAGGGTCGGGCGCGACTCCTGGGTGACTTTGACGGTGTAGAACCCCCTGTTCATGGTCTCTCAGACCAAGGTGACCCCACAAGGGGTTTTTCGCTTTAAAAAAAAAATTCATATAGTTTGCATTCTAGGGTTAAATATGTTTGTGCATTCTCTTAAGCCCTTACTGGAAAAGAAAAGATTTATTTTATTGCAAGCTAGGTTTTAGTCATCATCAAAAATCAATAATCATTCTAGGGTTAGTCTTTGCTTATATTTTTGTCTATCCTATAGTGTTTTTTCATTTTCATAGATTAGGTTTTAGAAAAGCCAAACATAGGTGTTTTCCCAATATACACATCAAACATTCCATCCCCAGACTTGGAGTAAGCTCTTAAATTGTTCCTAGTGAACCCTTCAATCCCCAAGCCCCCGAGTGTAGAGAATATAACACACCTCTGTGGTCACCTCGGCTCCCAACGGATCCAACCAAGAATCATACATGGTATGGAAATTTTCCCCCTCTACATATTTGGTGAACCCAACGTGAACACATGTCTTAGTGGCCAAGATAGGAAGCCTCTTCCTTTTGTTTTTATTTTGAAAACTTTAAGCAAGACCACTAAATTTGTTTACTTAGAATTAGAAAATATTAAAAACATCTTAAGAGTCTTCTTGTGTTTCTTTTGTTAGTTTTCTCCTCTATCCTTTATCTTCCTCCTAATGGCTTCCAACCTTAAGAGTAAGCAAAATATTATAGAATCTGGTCATAGTTTTCAAGAGGATGGTCAAGTTGATAGGGAGAATCCCAATCTAGATGTAAAAAATGAAGAACATAAATAAACTGGAAACAAATTTGATCCTTTCAAGGGGCCTAATGGAGGATTCAATTTTTTATCATTTGATCATATATGGAGTTTTATGAAACACCATAAGGAAGCTTTGGTTAAGGCTATGGAATAGGAAGCTTGACTTAAAAGAGGTGGGATGCCTCCTCCTCCAACCATATCTCCTAGGAATTTTCATATAACCCTTTATTTGAATCTTCACATCATGTTAATCCTTTTCATAAACCAACATATGCTACTACTATGACCACCAATATTTGGGGAGTTCCACAAACTCCTCCAATAGTTAGTGCATCCTAAAATTATGCTCAATTTCCTCCTCATTTTGCTCATCTCAACATTCATGCTTCTATTCCACCAAATGTCAATTATCCTTCACAGAAAGATATCACATATCATAACCCATACCATAATAGTGTAAATATCTCCAACATTGGCCAAGTTCCCTTTCAACAACCTACCTATACCTCTCCCCTAGGGAACCTAGGGGTATTGCACAACAACAATCCTGATATGCAAATTTTGACAAGTGTGGTGAAAAAATTGGTTTCAAGAGTGGATATGATTCAACCTATAAGTTTCACCTACAACTACCAGGAAATGTGCAATCATCCCTTAGACCCTATTGTCACTTCTAGGCCCTACCCTAATCATTTTCCAATGTTGATTTTACTTATTTATAAGGGAACAGAGGACCCAATTGAACATTTAAGGATGTTTAGGACATCCTGCCATGATATTATATATTATGATATATTGTTACTAAAGATGTTCCCTAAGAGCCTTGGTGGCATGGCATTGAAATAGTATTATCAACTACCTCATCATTATTTGAGGAATTTCGAGGAGATAATGGAATAGTTTGTTCAATAATTTGGAGCTTATGTTGAGAAAAATGTGACTATGAAAGATGTCTATATGTTGAAACAAGGTGAAGATGTAATTTTTTTTAGAATTCTTGTCTCGTTGGAAAATTTTATTGGTATTGTTGAGATATACTTTACCTCCTCAAGACATGCTAAAGATCTTCATTGGAAATTACAAGAGCAAATATCTTATAAATTGGAAGCAACAACTATTACCTCTTTCGACCAACCAATAGATCTGACAAGAATGGTAGAGCAAGCCCTTATACAAAGAGGTCAAATTAAGCCAAATAAAAAATAATATAAGACCACGAAAGCTCATAAGAATAAACATGTAGTTGGTGATGGGGTAATAGACAATAGACCTATTAATAGTGTTGTAGGATGTTAATAGTGTTGTTAACATCCTACAAAAGATGGTGCTTAACCAACCTCAAAAACTCCCACCAAGGAATTTTACAAGACTCAACACACCTATGGTGGTGGTCCTAAAGCAGCTTTTGGAAGAAAATATGATTGAGTTACCTCCCATAAGGCAACCTGATACCATGACTAATTGGTATAATCCTGGTCAACATTATGAGTATCATAGAGTGGAGGGGCACATGAAAAATTCATGTAAGAGGTTGAAACATGTGGTTTAGGATTTAATTGATGAAGGTTGCCTTGTTATAAAGGGTCCTCAACCCAATCCTCCAACAAACAATCAACCTCCTACTCAACAAGCACCTATAACTAATCAAGACATGGGGATCTTACAAGATCCCTTTCCTAAGCATAGGTAACATGAATCTAACCAAGTGTCATATCGTAACGTGCCACCTCCCTACAATAATATGGTTGGTATGATATTAGCAACCACAAGATAACAAGCTCAAGCACAACTAACTCAATGATCTCAACAAGAGATGAGTTTTACATCCAACCAACCTTCAAAAATACCCTTAGTTTTGAAGAGTATCCAAAAAAGGAGAATGAGAGTAGAAAACCCACCTTTAGTGTTGAAACCATAATCTAAAGTCTCCTTCAAAATTCAACAATAGTTAGCTAGTACCCCAACTAAGATATCCCTCTTAGAACTTTTGTAAACTTCTCATATTCATAGGAAAGCCTTGTTGAAGCTTCTAAGACAACAATCTATTCCTCAAGATATTTCTCCTAGTGCTATAGCTAATGTTGTAGGTTCCCTTGGGATACATCATATCACATTTTTGGATGATAATATTCCTTCCTTAGATTTGTGAGGGATTCTTCCCTCTATATCACTGTATTTATTTGGGAAACGTCTATCAAGCGAATCTTGATAGATAATGGTTCCTCCCTTAATCTATGCACTTATCATTTTTCCAAAATTTTGGATTAAAAGAGGAAGATTTAACTAAATCTGATATCATCATCAAATATTTCAACAAGAAGTTCCAAGAAGCCTATGGTGTTATATCTCTCCCCCTTAAGGTTGGACCTAAGATCTTAGATACCTTGTTTTATGTGGTACCTTGCCCTGCATCTTTTAATATTATTCTTGGATGCCCTTGGATTCATGCAATGAGGGTTGTCCCTTCCACTTTTCATAAATATTTGAAGTTTGAATTCAAAGATCAACTTGTCACCATTCTTGGAGACCTTCATCAATTCCAATATTGTTCAATGGTTGAGCAATCTCAATCTGATATCAATTTATATCCATTAGTTTCTTTATCTCACATCACCAAGCAACTTGAAAATCTAAATATGAGTGAGGAACCGCTAATCAAAGTCTCATCACAGGATCAGGTCAATCCCTTTCTTTAAGAATCTCTTTTATAGCTTGCCAAGCTACCACATTCACTTAGGACTATGGGTTTACCCTATAAGAAATATGAAGTACACATTGGTATGTGGACCTTTATCTTTGTGGGTACAACCCTCAAAGAAAATATCCATGGTAACAACCCTCTTCCTGTAGAGCATTCTTTTTCCCATTGTTATTTGTCCAATGATTACTCACTTCCTAAGAAAATCCTATCTAGTATAGGATATATAGGTAAAGGTTTAAGGATACAATAGAAATGTATTCATGAGCCTTTGGAAGTTGATCTTTGGCCTAGGAGATGCAATGTAGGATACATCCCTAATAAAAACCAGCCTTTTTTATTTGATAATGATGATCACCTTATTACTTATGCAGAGTATTTATATCATCAAGGCTTGGAGTGGAGTGTTGAGGACGAGGGACCGCCTTATTCCACTAACATTTTTTTTCAATGTGGTAAATTTGGTACGTCCCGAGTTAGTTGTGACCCCAAAGGAGTATGTTGAAGTGAATACTCTTTGTGATATGGATCATGAGGATATCCTCCAAAACAACTTCTTCTTTGATAGGTTAGTCCCTTGTGTCATGCATGTTGAGTCTTCTAGTTCTCGAGAGGACTTTGGTTTTATGTTTCCTAAGGACCTTGAGCAACTAGGAGTGATCCCCGCCACACCTCACCTTGAGGATGAGTCTAATACTCTCATTGAGGAGACCATAGATGTTAGCATAGGTTTTAAGGAGAACCCTAGAATCCTTATCAAGGTAAAGCCTTGTCTATGGATGAGCAGGAGCAATTGACCAATTTGTTGAAAGATTTTCATGATATTTTTGCTTGATCATATGCCAACATGCTAGGGATTGATCCCTCCCTTGTTATGCATCATTTGGTAGTCAAGCCTAGTGCTAAGCCTGCTAAGCGAAAACTTAGAAATATGCATCCTAAGGTCACCCTTTTAGTCAAGGAGGATCTCCAAAAACTTCTTGATGTCGATTTCATAAAAGCTATCAACTATTATGATTGGATATCCAACATCGTTCCTATGACTAAGAAGGTAGGAACAATCATGATATGTATCGACTTTAGGGACATTAACTTAGCATTTCCCAAGGATGATTTTCCTCTCCCCAACATAGATATGATCGTAGATTTTATTTCCAAATATGGTATGCTTTTGCTCATGGATTACCCCTAAAGACCAGGCCAAGGCAACTTTCATCAACTATGGGTACCTTCTATTATAAAGTCATGCCTTTTGGATTGAAGAACATTGGTGCCACATATCATAGGGTTATGACTTATATTTTTCATGACATGATGCATGATATTCTAGAGGACTATGTGGATGATCTTTTGGGTCGTTCCATACATCGATAGGATCATGTTTACAATCTAAGATAAATTTTTGAAAGGCTTAGATAGTTCAGGGTTTGTATTAAGCTCTCTAAGTGTGTGTTCAAATTCACATCTGGCAAGTTGTTAGGTTTTATCATTTCTAGGAGAGGTATCAAGGTGGACCCCACTAAGATAGCGACTATCACTGAAATACCTCCTCCCCACACCTTAAAAGAATTGCATAGATTGTAAGGTAGGCTTCAAGTTATCTATAAATTCATAGCTTAGTTGGTCGATAAGTATTAGCCCTTACTTAAGCTTCTTAAGAAATATATAGTGTTCTATTGGGATTCTAAGTGTTAGCAAGTTTTTGATGACCTCAAAAGTTATCTCACTTCCTTGTCTATCTTTATTCCTCCTAGACCGAATAATAAGTTGATGCTTTACATTGCAACCACAACTCACTTTGGGAGCCTTGTTGGCCCAACATGATTATCAAAATAAAGAGTAAGCTATATACTATATTAGTAGAACCTTGGTTAGCTATGAAACCCGGTATACCCCCTCCGAGAAGCTTTTCCTTGTTGTAGTGTTTGCTTCCTAGAAGTTAAGACACAACATGCTCAACCATAATATATTGGTTATTGCAAAGTTTGATCCTTTGCACTACTTGATGTCTACGACCCACCTTTCAGATCGAGTTGCTAAGTGGGTTTTAGCCCTTAGTGAGTTTGACCTCACCTTTATAGGTCAAAAGGTTATCAAGGGTCAGGTGATTTTTGATTAGTTAGCCTTCGCTCCCCTAGAAGCCACCCATTCTTTGGTCATCGAGTTTCTTGATGAGTGCCTTAGTGTAGAAGCTAAAGAGCCAGAGTCTTGGATTTTGTTTTTTGATGGAGCCCAATGCTCAAATGGCACTAGTGCTGGAATTGTTCTAGTTACCCCACAAAAATAGTTCATCCTCCTCTCCTTCAAGCTTTGTTTCTATTACACAAATAATATTGCAAATTACAAAGCTTTGATCCTTAGTCTTAGAGCAACCTTAGCCTTGAAGGTGAGTATACTTTTGGTCTTTGGTGACTCTCAACTTGTGGTCAATCCAAATTAATGATGTTTATCAGACTTGGGATGATAAGCTAAAACCTTACAAAGAGATTGTCACCAAGCTTTAGTCCGTATTTTATCAAGTGATCATAGATTCTATTCTTAGGTCCTCCAACTGCCATGTGGATGCCATGGTCACTGCTACATATTTGTTTTACTTAGAGTTGGAAGATCATCAAATATCAGTTATCATTAGAAAACTTTGGGAGCCCACATCGCTTAGTTCTAGTCATTTTGTTAGATGTTTTAACCATTGAATCTTCCCCATTTGAGCCATGGTATAATACCATATTGATTCCTAATGTTTTAGATCGCAATCAGCATGATATTTTACACAAAATAACGTGTCGATTCGTTATAATAGGCAATACTTTATATCAATGTTCTTTTGAAATCATCCTCTTACGATGCGTTAACTTCTATGAAGCCCGATTAGCTCTTAGTTAAGCTCATGAAGGTTCATATGGAGGTCATTTTAGTAGCAATATCATTGCTAAGAAGCTCCTTTGGATGGGATACTATTGGCCTTCCATGGATAAATATTCATGTGACCATGTTTGATGCTATGACAAGTTCAATGCCATGACAACCTTGTTCATGCTCCTCAAAACCTTCAAGTTATTTCTTCTCCTTGGTCATTTTCCATGTGGGGATTGGACATCATAGGAAAGATTAACCCAACATCATTTGATGGTTACAAGTTTATCATAACAATGACAAAGTACTTCACGAAATGGATCGAAGCCATATCTCTAGCCACGATGACTGAAGCTCATGTATCCAAGTTCATCTTCAAGCAGATCCTCTATAGGTTCGGGATTCCTTCAGTGATTTTTTATAATGACATTCCTTTCAAGAACAAGAATATCCATAAACTTTGTGTTAAGTACAAGATCCAGCATAGGTGGTCAACTCTATATTACCCTCAAGGTAACGGTCAAGCCGAAGCATCCAACAAGTCTTTGATCAAGATCCTCAATAAGTTGGTTAGTAAGATTGATCACGGCTGGCATATCCAACTTGATCCTACCTTGTGGGCCTATCATAGTAGTGTGTGAGCTCCTACAGGTGCTTCTACATTCTTCTTGGTCTATGGAACTAAAGTGGTTTTTCTATTTGAGTTAGAGGTCCCTTCATTGCACATCTTGCTGCAAGATGCCTCAACTAGCGATGACTATCGCTTCAATCATTTGCACCAATTAGATTTTTTGGATGGAAAGCACATATATTCCTTAGAGAATTTGTGAGCCTATTAGAATAGACTCAAGTGATCTTATTCTAAGAGAATTTACAATCGCTCTTTTGAGGTTTAGAATCCTGTACTCAAGGAAAAACAAAAGAACACCAATGCTCATTCAAATCTTCAAGGTAAGTTATCATAACCCTATTTCACAACACTAATTTTTTATTTTACTCTAAAGGATGATCCTAATATCTTATCAAGGAGTGAACCTAAATTTGGCAATAATCCTGGATGTTCCAAGTTGCAATAGCTCTCTTTCCTCTTTTTTCCACTTGATCTCTTCATGCCGCATCCATCTCCACTTCTTGCATATGTTAAGCTATGCAAGAGTACTAGGTGTAGCAATATTAATCAAGTTATCCTTCTCATTAATCCCCTAATGAGCTAGCTCACTTTATTTCATTCTACCAAAAGAAGTATGTGGTCCTCACACCACATAAGCATTTCTATGTTGGTGTCAGGAGCATATTGAAAATTGATTATCCTTCTCATCTAATTGATGAGTTAGTCTCTCCATTGATAAGCCTCATTCCTAAGTCTTATTTTTGAAATCAACAATTTGACAACCCTATTAACTAACCTTTCACTAGGGTTATCATTAAGCAAGGCAACTCATGCTACATCAAGAAACTCTTCTCCCTTTATTATTCCTTTATATTTATCTATTTTCCAAACCCATCTAATTCCTTTATGTTTGATGTTGTTAATAATAGAACACAATACATTTCATTGTAAGTTGTATATTACCAAGCTTGTTTAGTCAAGCCCTTTTATTAATTTCCACGCATAATACCAAATAAATGTAGTACAAAATGGAATGCTTGTTTTATTGAAAGTCTTTAAAGAAACACTAGCATGCCCAATACTTGCATCTTTTACTAAGACTAAAGTGTATCCATTTTCCATTTGGAAGCATAGTAAAACATTCAAATCTATAAACATCTCATGATATTTTTTTTCTAGATTTACTAAGCATCACTAATAGGACTGTACACAAAATAATTTACCCAATTTTAATTGTAATATCTCAAACATAACATATTTCCTAAACAACTTCAAATGAACAACTATTGCCATAAAGTGAAAACCACACAATCCACATAACAACATAATTATCCTAAGAAAAAACCCGAAGGGAAAACCTAGCCAAAAAAGTTCTTAATTTTCTTATTTAATAAATCCAACTCTATACATTGGGACAAGCAATCTATAGCCCTTATTTCCCTTCCAAGAGATCGTGTCTCTCATAGATTTAGCTCAGGAATATATGTTTTAATTTCCAATTTCTACACTTTCTAAAGCTTGGATCAAAAGTATGCCATAAATACTCTATCCTCCTTTTAAGGAGCTTCTATTTTACTTTGGTCACTACAAAACTCTTTTCTAGGCTTCTAATCAAAATTACTACATAATCCCAGTTTCCAGGGGTAAGCCACAAACACATCGTAAGGATCAATTGGGACATAGTGACTCGTTACTCATATCCCATACTGTAACATAAATGAAACACTTATGTTTAAATAGCAAACATCCTCCAAACTACGGCTAGCCCACAACTCTAGAAATCTCCAATCGCATCACGAGAAAGTCTCTAGTCCTTGTATGAAAGCTTGTGCGTGGAGTGTCAATCCTCAATACCATTCAATTATCACAAAGGAAACCATTTCAGTATTAAGTATTCTTTCAATTCAAAGTATAAGTGTCATAAATTCTCAAACATTTCGTGCATTGATGAATCATTCCTGCACTAATGAAACAACAATATATACTTGTAAATCAAATTTACTTCTTTAAATGGTCTGCAGGAGAAAATACCATACATGAGTCTCCTTAAATATGACTTCAACAAAAACTCATCAATTATTGTGAGCATAAGATGAATACCATCAACCGAATACAAAAGAAACTCTTTTCACACCATCGAAACTCACATAAATTTACCTAATAGATCTGACTTAAAAGTACATTCGTTTTCCTCGTACTAATAGTTTAAGTCTCTCCAGCCACTACAGTTTCCAACAATATTTACTTGAAGTGACACGCTAGATATTCACCATTCTAAGCTTAAACATGACTAAAACCCAACATACCATTGGAATTTTAATATATATAAATATATATTAGTTTTTTTTACATCTGGATCGTTTCTTTTAGAAATGTAGCAAGGCTTATCCTCTCTAAAACAAGTCCATAGATGGTTTAATCTTCATGCGGCTATCTAACATGGTTTGACTCACCCAAAGTCGATAACGACAAAAGATATATCTTCCCTAAAATAAGATCATCAAGCTATCATAATGACAAATGATAAAGCTAACATACTGCGTCTTGTTTGCAGATTAACAAATATGAAAAGCCTTAGTTAATCCTATTCCTTTATACCTCAAGGTGAATCTAATATTACAACCAACACAACTGTGCTATCTCAAAATCCAGGCTAAATTCACATCTAACATAATCTTCGAGATCCATATCCGGCGATATCTAAGATTAATTACCTTTCCAAAACACAAGTGGGCTTCCAGAGATACACGTGTGCTCTTCCAGACTAACTCAAGCTGCAACCCACTAAATGTTAGCTAAAAATCAACATTGGAACAAAGGAGACACTAGTTAAATCTAAGATGAACTAGAAATTTAATTTAATTTGCCTATCATAACAATACCTTCTAGAAAATGGTGCAAGCAAGACTAGTAGCTTCACTCCAAGTCATTTTGTTGGCCCTTTACCCATTTTAAACTGCATTTTTCAGCAACCCAAAAAATGTATGTGCAATGCATATCATTACCAAAGGAGGTTGCACTAACATAAGTGTTCATTAAACGATCTTATCAAATTTAATATATCTACTTCTAATAAATTATACCTGGTACTTCTACGGTTTTCTTCTGCTAACTCTTCAAGATAATCAACCTCATTCACTGGTTCTCCTATCTTTGTCTCTTCCTTTCTTTCACTCTTCTGCTCCTCTCTCCCTTTGATGACTCATCCCAAAAAAACTCTCTCCTCTTTTTTCCCAAAAATAATTTGCTTCTCTCTTAGAAACAAAGCCTCCACTCCCCTTCTCTTCAAGGGTGTCATCACTGTCCCACTTTGTCTGCCAGGAGTAACTTAACCTAACCACTTCTTTCACTTCTACTCACATGAACTAGCATATTCCATTTGATGACAACAAAAACTCCTCCATTAATTATGTAATCCAGGAGGCGTATCTACCACCAAAACTTGAATTAATGAAATATTGAAAAAACTACATTCATCATAGAATAAACAAGAGATTGTTTTTTTTAATATTAGCCCATCAATAATGTGCAGAGATACACACTTGACATATCTCCATCTTCAAAGTTTTCTCATCCTGAGAAAATCATAAGATAAAATGTTAGTCCAATAATTTTTATATTAAGATATGCAAGGACGGTTGACAAAAGTCCATGAGGTTAGTACCCAATCATTTTCAAGTATCCTTCAAAAATCCAATTGATATCAAAATATCATTTATATGAATTCTTATGTCCTACATAACTTAACACAAGGAGTAATCAATCATTCCATAAATAAAATATATAAATCATTTCCATAATATATATATTGCATATCTAGTCTTGAAGTAGTCAATTATTCCTTTAATAAAACAACACAAAAAATCTTAAATTCATTCATATAACAAGTCTGCCAAGGGAGGGCCATGACACAAGTTCCAGCCCAGTTGGTTAGGCCCCTTTGTCATAACAACCAAGTTTGGTTCAAGGGCCTATCATTTAGCTTCTTTGGATGGTAAAGAACTTAAAGAACCAATGGACATAATGCATCTCAAAAGATACTATGCATGACTCTACATTTTCATATTATATTTAGCTTAGTCTCATATTGAATTTTGGTTTGCTTGCTCATACTGCATGACTGCCTATCATTTTTTGCATGGTTTACCTGACATTCTATTCTACTTTACATTTTTCTTATCATATAGTTGCATTGTTGCTTGATCATATTTGCATGAATTCTTGATCATATAGATTTTTGGGGATTTTGTGAGGATGGAAAGCAATGAAATCTAGTTAGGTATTAGCTCACATGCATTCCACTCATACTAGGGCTCTAATGCCTAGTGAATCCCCAACTTAGGACCCATTTCCATAATTGCATTTACTCATGCCTTTCTTCTTCTTCTTTTATATCCCTTGACCTTGAAATATTTCCATCAATTTCTAATTTCTTCAAGTCAAGGGATATAGTTCTCTATATCTTGTATGTCCTTTGTCCTTGAATGTTTTAATAATTTATTCTCTTCTCTAAGACAAATGACATACGTTTCTTCTTCTTTCTGCTGCTACTTTTGCCTTTCTTTCGCTCACACTTTTCCTTCTCAATATTTTACTTGTTAAGAGGTCCTCGTGGGATAGGATAGATACCGCATGAGTATCATATATGATATTCATGTGGCTAATGAATATATTATATACACCTCTTAACTCTCAATAATTCAACAAGGATGCACATATGCACTATCATTTTGCTTCTTGATTATTCTATTTCTTCTATCCTCTTTTCACACCTGCACACACTCACGTTGTTCTATTGCATTTTGCTCTGCTCATTCATATTTTGCACACACTACACCTCTATCGGGTAGTACTTGTTTGGGAAAATTAATTTCATACTTCACCCCATATAGGATAATATTCATGGCCACATGTGAGGGAGCCTCCATATCGGTCATTTGTGAGCATACATCCTAATGGGTACCTCTTTCATCTTCGACCATTAGTGAGCACTACATCCATAGCGATTATCGCTCCACACTTAACCATTTTTATGAGCATAGTACCCTTAAATGATAGCTTCATGGCCACATGCGAGGGGTAACCTCCATCTTGATCATTTGTGAGCATACATCCTTATAGGGTCCCACTTCATTCCTTTAGTTTTCGCTTGGTCTATGTTCATTTGATCACAATAATCTTTCACAATCTACGTTAATTCAAACATCATCTTCCAAGCACCTTTTTGCTTTGTTGACCTTATACATCTTTTGCTTCTTCATCTCTTTCTTATTTTCTTCTTCTATTTTCTTTTATATTGAAATTTCACCCTATCTATATGGGGCACGACTTCGTTTTATGCTGAAATCATGGTCTATCTTTATGGGGTACGATTTTGGCAAGAGCCAAATTTTTCTCTCATTTTCTTTCCTTCTTTCTTCCATCATTTATTTATTTTATTTACTTCCTCCATCCATGCATTTCATTCATTTAGTTAGTTTTATTTCATCATACATTTCATAAGCCTAGTCCATTCATGCATTTCATAGTTATGTCATGATTCATTTATGCATAGTCAAACATAAAAACACACAAAAATAATAATACACACATAAATGCACACATTTTAATTAAAGCAGCATGATATTACTCGAGAAATAAAGGGTACATAGGTTTTTTTGATGGGTGTGCCATAGTCTGAGCCCAGCACACTCGATCCTCCCTAGGGATGCATGCCACACTCAAAATTGGTATGTCATCTCAATATTGCTCCTAGCTTTGGGATCCTATCTCCTTTACCTCACCCATCGAAGGTGTTCCTAGTGGGGGTATGTTCATAGACTTTGAAACCATTTGTGACCTAGACTACAATTGACCTTGTGTTTGAATAGATGAAGGTGAAGGCACCTATTTCTCTATTAGAACTGCTTGGAATTATAGTGTTTGGTAGAAGGCCTCCCTTCTTATCGATACCCCCAGTCTCTCCCCTACCCTCTGTAGCTTTGCATATAGTAAGCAGATCCCCTTGCCCTATTGGCTATTCATCATGATAGCTATCCCCTCTTCCTGAGCTTTTTACCTCTCTTGGTCTAGTTGGCTCACCTCACCCCTAAGGCGATATTCCTTAGCCCATGTCACATCATGCTCTGTGAGTGTCATGCTCAAGGCACTCTATAGCCCCTCGATCCTCTTGGACCTATTCTATTGGAGTAAGTTCATCTTCCTCTATATGGATAGTATTAAGGCTTGCAGTACCTCCATCTCCCTCGTCGGGTCCTCTTGAATTATGGTCCTACTCGACCTAGCTACCTCTAATATGGATGCCTCTATGGCCACTCTTCTTAGCCCAACCCTAGCCACCATGGAGAACCTCCTACTACTTTCCCTCCCTAATCCTAGCGGTAATGGTGGCCATTGCCATCATCTCTATCTAAAATTGTGCTCATTCCTATCACGAGGCCTCCTAGCCCTATCACCATCGCTCTATGGTGCATCAAAATACCTCTTGAAATGCCAGTTGCACTAGGCAACCCATAACCTAGAACCTTTACGTTGGCACCAATGGGGAGATCCTCAAGGACATAACACCCCTATACCATTTCTAAAATCCAAGAGCCACCTCGACGTCATCCACCCTTGTATCCACATAGAGTGGGTCATCCAAGTCCTCCTTCACCCATCTCCTCACATCAGGATCCCCTCCAACTCTCGATGGATCCCTTTGCAGCCACCTGTACTAGTAGTCACCCAAGTTTGGTATCTCCTTGAAGATACCAAACTGTCATTGGACTCAATAAAATCTAAAGAGCTCCAACCATCCCCTCTCTATAAATACCCATTTGATCCTCTTGATCCAAGCCAAATCCTTCATGTCCTTTATCCATCAAGGATGTAAATACCACAACTGCCATATGATCCTATACTCTCGTAGCTCATCTTCCACCCACCTCCCTAGTGGCTAGTTTTCAGCGTATATCCTCTAGACTCGCTTGAATCTCTTGGACCATATGCATGCCACTGATCACTTTGGGTTGGGTAATGGTCCTATAGTGCATGTAGTCTCTTGACCACTATGTGCTTTTAGCACCACACCCGAAGCAATATCGTACATACCAATCCTGTATGCCCTTTGTACATGACATTGTATAATATCTTGTACAATTAGGCCAACACATATGGACCCCATGTGAATCGTACATACTGGTATCGCATATTTGTCACTACTTCCAACACCCATGGTAGGTATCACCTACTTGTATGGCATACCTGGAATCCCACCTCCACCCCATAGAGCATGGTCATCAAAGCATCGATACCATAGCATCCCATCAACTCATAAATTGGGATTTTACTCTCTCGGACTTGGTGGGTCCAACCCCTTGATAGCCTCTATAGTATCACCTATTACCCTTGGGCTCTATAAACTACCCTTCCCCTTATGGGGATGCATAGATGTGCCACACGTACTCTAGTGTGATCGTCATATCCCCTATTGGTAACTGGAAGATTGATGACTTTGGATACCATCTCTTCACCAGTGCTGTCAGTAGCACTCTGTCTACCTCCACCCGGGGCATATTTGCCAAGTGATGTAGCCCCACTACCTATATATTGTCCATATTTTCTTGTGAGAGACCCTATAGTTCCACCTCCAAGGAACTCGATCATCACTCGCGACTCTCTAGTACATCATGTTGCAACAAAAAACATAGCAAAATTTTAATCAATCCCATATAAATAAAAATAACAAAAAAATAATAAATAATAAATAAAAATATATAACATAAATTAATCAAACAACAACATAGAGCAACGTCTTAACATCCAATTTTGCTTGTCTTGGCCTCTCTTTCCTTTTTCTCTTATTTGTTTGTTTATTTTTATTTTTATTTTATTTTTCTCTTGGTCGAAATCGCGTCCTGTTCTCCTAGGGCATGATTTTATATTTTTCTCTCTTTTGAAATTTTACCTCGTGCTTGTGAGGCATGAATTCACAAAATTGTGCCTTGCAGTTCTTGGGTGCAACTTTGATCATCATGGCGAACCAACCAAAATCACGATCGACCCTCGAAATCATGTTGGGGTCGCGCATGACAAATTCTTCCAAAAAGACAAAAATGCTTAAAAAGGTACTAAAAACCTAATCTAGCCTAGTCTAGAGGAAGTATTTTATTCCTTATCCATTCTCGCTCTACTTTTATGCTGACCTCGCCCCTTGCAACGACTAAATAGTGTGTGGGTAGCATCATTTGTCTTTTTATCAAAAGATCTTCTCATCTCCTTCGCTTGGTGAAAATGAAATAGGGTTTTCACCCCTTTTACCTTTTTATTCTCCTTTTTACTTTTTCTCTCTCCTCTTTGGTGCTCTTTTCACTATTTATCGCTTTGATTCCTTCTACATCAGCCATTTCGAGTTTCCTCTAGAATGTGACATTCCTTTCAAAACTTGAGGGGGCACCCCATCTTGAGAGGCATTAATGTCCCTAATGCCTCGTATTGCATGCATAAATATTTAAGTGTCTAAAATAACACCATTTTTGCACCACCCCTTTGATCTAAACCAATCACCCCTTGTTGTGTTCTTTGTTCTTCGCCCATAGGTGTCTACACCTTTCTTTGATGGATTTATTAGGCCATAAATGCATAGAAGAGGCAAAAAAATGTAGACATGGAAAATTGACCCACCTAAGTGAGTCATTTTCCCTAAGAACTCTTGAGAAGACCCTCAAACTTGTCTAAGAACAAGTTTGGACCTCTCTTTACCCTTTTCCTTCCCCTTTTTCCTAGCTTTGCTGAAATCACAGTCCCTCCTTACAGGGTGTGATTTTGGTAACTTAGGTTTTTCTCTTAGAAAACCATATTTTTGGACCAACTCTCTGGATGTTGGTCCTTCCCTAGGTTGTATTTTCATCTTCCCGCCATTTTTCCCTCCAAATCTCTTATAAATAGAGGGTTTAGATCCTTTTTTCCTAAATAGTAGTTCTAAGAAGTATGATTTTATGTGGTCCTTAGCTAACAATTCTTTCAGCAAGTAAGTCTTCTAACAAGATCAAGTGTCTTATGGTGTTTTGTTGTTGCTTTATTGATGATTTGTTGCTCTTGGTGGATAATGTGGGAGTCTTGAGGAGGAATCTACCATTTTTGTGGAGGTATTCATCCTTTTTCTATTCTTTCACTACCATGAGGTTTATTCTTGCATTTTTGTATTTCTAAAGTCATCCATTCTGCATTTTGTATTTAATTTCACATTAATCCATCATTTTTATAGTTCTACTATGAAATCATGCCCTATCCATACAGGGCACAATTTTAGCAGAATCTCTATTTTGCTAGGTTTGAGGGTAAGGTTTCTCTCACAAACCCTCGCTTTTGCTTTCAAATGGTTAGCTAAAAGGACCAAGGGGGCTTGAATGCTACGCCTTCAAGCTCAATCTTACAGTGGCCTAAGTAGGCCCCCAAATGTTGATCATATTTTCTAGGGTTTGTGAAGTTGTTTTACAGATTATGAAGCGGTTGGACACATATGGACACAAGTTAAAAGCTAAGGTCAACCATTGGATCAAATAAATGCTCTAAATTAATCTCTTAGGTTGCTTTTTGTCTATTTTAGATTTGAACATAAGCAAAAGAAATATATTTTGATTTTATTTCTAGGAATTCAAAAGAGAAAAATCATATAGTTTGCATTATAGGGTTAAATTTGTTTGTGCATTCTCTTAAGGCCTTGTTGGAAAAGAAAATATTTATTTTATTGCAAGCTAGGGTTTAATCATCATAAAAAATCAAGAATTATTCTAGGGTTATTCCTTGTTTTCTTGCATTTATGTTTGTCTTGCATTGTTCTTTCATTTTCATAGATTAGATTTTAGAAAAGCCAAACATAGGTGTTTGCGCAATATACACATCAAATATTTCATCCTCGAACTTAGAGTGAGTCCTTAAACTGGTCTTGATGAACCCATCGACCCCCAAGACCTTGAGTGTAGAGAATATAACACACCTTCACAGTCACCTCGACTCCCAACAGATCTAGTCGAGAATCGTACGCAAGAGGGCAGTTTTCCCCCAATACAAGTACAAAAAATAAAGGTATGGATCAAATTGAGAAACAATATGACAAAGATAATAATACAAGCCATTCAAAAATTCTCATTAGTAATGGCACTAATAGTATTGATAACAAAACAAGAGTTGTTAAAGAAACAAGGAAAAATAATAAAAAACATGAATCAAAATAGAAACGATGGATGCTCCTGAATTGCAATTTTTGTGAAAATAACAAACCAAAGACTTGTTAGAAAAATAGAATAGAAGTACATTATGTATGGATAAGTAAAACATAATGGAATAGAATTATGAAAATGTTAAAATGTTTTTACAAGAAGAAAATAAGTCCGATAAGCATATATTTGTATTCAAGATTTGTAGAAAAGAAAGAAGAAGATACAAGTAACAACTTAATGTGATAGATATAGTGCCAAAATCCAAAATAGTACTAAAGTCGGAGCTAGAAAACCAAGACAATAATTAAAGAATGAGAGTACATGAAAGTAAAAGACCTTCATCTAAATAATGTAATAGGGGGTGTTAGAGGTATTACATTAGTTGATACCTTTTAAATAGTTTAGTTTAGGGTGTGTTTAATGATTGAGTCTATAGTATGTGTCATGTTATCAAATATGAGTTATGTGTCATGTAAATAAGTGTGGATTTATGTGAGTGAAGTATCATATTTAGAAGTGAGGAGTTATGAGCAATCATGGGAGACTTTATCTTTATATAAATATGTGAGGATTTATTATTATGTTGGAGAAAAATGTGAAGAGTTAGATCTCCTATGAATATGAGGAGATGAAAAGTTTATGTAAGTGCAAAGGTCAATATTCATGTGTATATGAAAAATCTTATGTATGTATTATTGAAGACAAAGCCTTGTAATATGTAATCGAACAAGTATTGCTTTAATGCATTGCTTATAGTAGATATATTTTCAATAAAATATTCTATGAGTTATTTTCATTATTGTGTTATTGTGAGATCCTATGGAATTATCCTATGAGAATAGTGGTAATTTTCTATCAACTTGCACAAGGGTAGGATAAATTGAAGAAATAAGTCAAACAAGAAAAATTCATAATTAGAACATCAACTAAATTAGATGCAAAAATCCTAACAGGAGGACCTTCAAATATCCAAACTCTAGGAAGAAAGTATCAAATTGGAAGTAGTAGTGGAATATAAGGGGTAAGACTTTGAAATCGATAAAGTGAAATCTCTTTGGGACAACATAAAATTTGAGGTGATAAGTTCCAAAAGACACTTTGAATTTATAGCTAACGCCAAGAATAGTCTTACCCAAGTGGCAATAATCATCAAGCAAATTGAAGAGGAGTTGGATGCAAAGGAGATGTACTAAGAGGTACTAAGAGGTACTTAAACTATTGGCCACAATGATGGTAACTCAGATGCAACATATAGGAATAAATAGAAAAGACCTCATCAAAAGGTTGAAGAAAATCCCTGATGCCCATAGAGACTTCTAGACATGCAAAGATGTAATGACCTCTCTAGAAACCCCCATACATGAAATGAAGAAAGAAATTTAGAGTCTAATAATTTCTAGGTTGCTTGATGTGTTTGATCCCCATAATAAACTCCTTGATGATGACATTATCAACTTGATAATTAAAGAGGAGAAGTCCAAAGTTGGAGTGGGAACAACAATGAATAAAGCCAAACAACTAGAGATGCTACTAACCAAATTGTAGAAAATGGTAGGCAAATAGAACAGGTCATCCAAAAACTTGTATGGGGACTTAGCAAGAGATGCAAATGACCTTGTGAGTACTTGCTTACCAAGAAAAATAAGTGGCATAAGCTATTGAGGTTGTTGCCATGAGAACAAGACAAGGAGGACCAATAATTTGTAGCAAAGATACCCCAAGAATAAAGGTAGGATCTAGGATCTCTCACTAATCGAGCTTAGCACCCTTTGAAGTCACCAAAAATATAGTGAATATGCCTAGCCTCTCGTAGTGTGATTACAAGTATGTGCTTTACTTAGTCTTGCAAGACACATACTCCTTTTGAATGTTGTTGCTTTTGATGAAGTTGTTAATCAAATTATGGGTGTTACATCTAAACATTTGTGCTTGTTATCCTCTAAACTTGGAGCTATGGGTGTGTTTATTAATAACATGTTGTTCAGGAAATATAATGAAACTGTTTGTTAAGAAATAACTATATAATGGCACCAAACAAGTCAAGTCTATGGTTGCCAAATCTTGGATCATTGATTTTATAATTGAGAATAGTTACCTGCTAGAGGCAATCACTACATCACATGCAAAACAAAGTAATTGATTTTTTAGACACTACTTCATCCTTTTGTGGCACTCCTACGAAAATAATATTTACTCTAGATAATAAAAGTCATACACACTATTTTTACCTTTCCATATTGAATATAAATTACTCTATATATTTAATTTTTTTTTTGTGTTTGTGATATTGTGCTCTAGTGTTATGCACTCATATACATCTAAATATGGATGGTGGATATGTATACTAGTTTTAATTGTGGAAGATATGTTTGGTTAATTTTGTAGATATGTTTCCTTTTCTTACGCATTTATCACAAATTATTTCTATGCTTTAAATTTCTTCTTCTTCTTCCCTCTCGATATATAGTTCAAATAGTTTAGAATTTTTATATGTTACGTTGTTTTTTTACTATTCAATGCATTTATTTCATAACAATACAAATATTTTGAGTGACCGCTTGTATTGGCATATAGAAGGTATTCATAAAAAATGTTTATAATCTCGTTCTTAGTCACTTTCAAAAAGATAATATAATGTTATATATGTGCCTTGATTTAATTTGATACTTTTCTCGTATTTGCATTAAGAACCTATATTGATTTACAAAATGTAAAATGAATGGATTAAAAAACTCATCTTTATTATGCATAGAATAAAGACCAAAATAATGAGCATCATAATAGTCTCTATAGGCTATGCGCTAATTCCATAGTTGCTATGGATTCTCTCACATCCAGTCCTATGGTAATTGCATCCTCCCTTAATTCTACTACTTTTATACATATTCAAAAGCTTTTATTTCCTCCTCAAGTGTCTCTTCATAGGAACCACCAAACCATTTAAGTATTTAAAGGTCTTCAAATCCACCTCAAAGGTTTGCCTTACAAGGCCCTGTTAGCTTTTGAGGATATATGCAGTGGAAGAGATCTAACACAGGTCCTAAGAAGATATAATAAATATGAAAGCAAGTGAGTCTGCAATATGACTGAAATATACTATAAATAGAAATGATGGAAATACAATGCAATATGGAGGAAATGATCACTCCATTAATATGAGCTAAAAAACCACATTGTACTCCATACAGGAGCACTACTACTATCTACTACAATGCACTTGATAAGAACTTGTGTAACCACCAAAAAGGCTCACACCCAATCTAACTATCGCAATTGAAGAAGAATACACAAATAGGAATGCATAATTTGATAACAAGAAATAACGTGAATACAAGGAATCCTTTATTAATTTCAATGGAGTCACATTACAGATTCGTCCCTCTTAGGGATACCCATTTGATACAATATTACAATAGGAGTGCACAATTGTTTTCCCTATCAAGGGTAGGTGTGATCAAAATGCCCCTCAAGGTGACACGAACTGCTCTAGGGTGTCGATGACCCTCTTCTTCGCAATGGGGAAGGAATTGGATGCTTTATCTCTCCTTTGGAACTATTCCCTACGGTCAAGAAACAACAAGAATGTCAAAAATATAGGCAACCTCTCATGATGAGGCCCTTTTAGGTAAAATGCATAATGACACCATTAACATGCATAATCAAGAAAGCATAAAGAAAGTTGCTAAACTATGCAAATTGAATCAAGATTCATGTAATAGCATAAAGTAAAATAGCATCTACACTATGCATGGATCAAATATAGAAAATGAAGCATAAACATGCATAAAGAAAACATTTTAGTCCTAATTAAAACATAAGCATAAAATGTGAATCTAGCCTAGTTCTACGGTCAAAAGTCTTCTAAAATGCTATTAAATCAACAAAATAGCTAATCTAACCTAACTAGCCGGACAAAAATGAAAAGAGTAAGGTGATCTATCACCTATTGCAAACCGTAGCTCTGGTGAGCGGTCTGCACTGTGAACCATGGCTGACAACCATGGTTTGACCTCTGATAAGTTTACCCTCAAAATCAGGGGTAGTGGGCTCAATCTCCTTGTCCAAATTGATGTTCAAGGGTCACCTTCATTGTCCTCAGACTGATTTGGTGGTCAATTCGATGTGAAGGGCCTTCGTTTGCCCGGATTTGTGTTTCTTGATCCTCCTAAGCACCTAGGGCATCCATAATGCAATTCATCATGAATGGTGGCAAAAGGGTCGGGGATTAAGTGCAATAGCTCTATCTCTTAGTATACTCAGTTTGAGTGTACAATTCACTAGGGCTTCACTGCTCAAATCTCCAATGCTTGCTCTCTCTTTCTCTCCCCATTTGGAGGGGGTATTTATAGCATGCCCCTAGGGCTAGGGGTGGCTTCATGGAGAAGCCAAGACCAAGAAGGGTGGTTAGGATAGTTGGGATGGAAGCCTCTGGAATCTTCTATCCTTCAACTACCTCCTTCTAGATCTTTTGGCCGTTCCAACCGATTTGGCTCGGATGGAAGGCCTAACTGAACTTCAGTTAAGACCGTAGGTCACAGTTGTGGTCTAGACTGCAGACCGCAGGTGTCAACCGTGGTTTAGACTGGAGACCGTAGGTCTGGGCTGCGGTTCAGATTGCTTAGGCCAAAATGCCTAAATTGAGTGGTTAGAACCATTGCTCTATCTTGGAGTCTATCCAAGATCCTCCATATGGTCTTGTAGCATGTCCATATGAGTAGTCGCCCTCGACATGACGTGTTTTAGGTGTCTACAGATGCCCCTTTTGAGATGCATTGTGAGATCGAACAACGCTGAGCAAAAATAGACCTCCTAAAATGATGTCGAAGGTTCTATGATGATCATTAGTCAGATCAACATTAGATGCCCCATATCCTACAAAAGGACGTGCATCCTAGAATCATTGCTTTCAACTGGGTGAAAGGCTTAAATTTTGTGCTTTGGCATTTTTGGGTATAATCGGGTAGGACCGATGGACGGAGTGACAAAGGCTTACACTTGGTGCTCTGGCACTTCTGGGTATAATCGGGTAAAACCGATAACAGAGCGACAAAGGCTTACCTCATCATATTTGCTTTTTGCCCCTGTAAAGGGTAAGCTTATGATAGTTGTTGACAATGATTCGTAAGACGAACACAATTTTGACAAGATCAAGGGATCTACGATCTCAGGGATCTTCTACTGATTTTAATTATGATTTGATATTTATGACTACCCCCTCAAGCGACGAGTCGATGAGGGTAATGACAATGGAAGGAAGCGACGAGGTCGCTTGACCACTATGAATGATCTGAACAAACTTAGAATTTAGCATTTAATACTTGGCAAGGCCTAATCAGCTATGATTGCAACTATTGATAGTAATTGCCTATTTCTATCCCATGGAATGGTCCAGCCATGAAGGCTTTCTTAGGGAATCAAAATGAAAGTAATTCCAATTAAGCATGTGTTGAATCATATTATCGATGATCTACTGAAATGATCATAGAAGAATTGCAATAAATATATCATTCCCATGGAGAAGTCTGGTTGTCTAGGCCTTCTTAGGGATTGAAATGAAGCATAGCAACTTCACGATGATGAATTTGCCCCAAATGTCCTTATGGTATTTTACTCATCTTGCCGGATTGCATGGATCGCAAGTCGCTGCAACCGCCAAGTGTATAGGGTAAAGAACTAGGTACAAGGCACATTTGGATTTTGAGTTATTTGATTTTTTTGTTATTTTTACATTTTTGAGATGCACGTGGATGCACTGCTTATATGATGTGATATATGGATGACATACACTAGATAGCTATTTTATTTATGATGATGATATGCAGTGATCTAGATGTTTAGATGTGCTATATTATGGATGCATATGGATGCAATGTTTACTTAAATGCATATTTGATTTTGCTTAATGGCATGCATTTAATTTTATGACACTATCATGATATGCTAATGTAATGTATGTAATGCACTATTTACATGATGGTAATCTAATGGGAATGAACCTGTATGCTTTAATCACTTAAAACATAAGGAATGAATGTAAATTATGTATATCAATTTTAAAATGCGACACCACAGAATGTATGACAATCATGCAAGATAATTGATAATTCTCATTACAAGAACTTAATCAATTAATCACCCATATATGAAATGCAGTGAAATGGATTGGTATAATGCTAATGAATGAATATGTCATTCTGTATATTTCTTCTTTGTTGCACTATATAGTCAGTGGTCATCTAAACATCATTTCTAATATTCATGCGGTATCTATCCTATATGTTTGATTGTGCTTTGTAAAATGCATTCTGATGAATGAATGACTCATATTTTTGATGTTTAATGATATTTGGTATCTTGTTGCTATTAGAGAACTTTTTGGGGTTTTCCTTGAGACTCAAACACCCTAGTAGACTTCTCCAAAAATCACATACTAACTGTACAAGGCTTTTATTGGACAAGGCTTTTGTCATGACAGACCCAACTATTCATTATCCCTATGTGTGCATGTGAGTATTTTTAGATAGACCATAAGCATACCCCGTATGTCAATCGGGACTCTTTCAACCCATATGTGAGATAGGGTTCCTCATATGATCGTACCATCCTTGTTTCAGCTTTGATTAGACTTATACAACTAGACAATCCTAGGTACCTAGAGCTAGCTCATCTTGCAAATTGATCAGGGCTACCCCTCCAAATGCAGGTGGGACTCTTTCAACCCATTGCTACATTTGGGGATCACCCAATAGAACTACCCCTCCGATTGTAGGTGGGACTCTTCCAACCCATTGCTGTGATCGGGGATCACTCTATGGCTTTCAAAAGGTGGACAATCTAGGGATTCAAGTTCTCACCCTTCTTACTTGCTCATATGTAGTGATAAAAATCACTGTTAGTCCACGTGTTACCATTTTATTTGAGCAAGGGATTTTTATAGTGCTTTTGATTCACTATGTCACTTTACATTTGATTTGAACTTTGTATTTTGAAATTTGCACTTTGTAACTTGGGATTTAAACTTTGTAACTTTGGGATTTATAGGGGAAATTCTTGTCCTTTTGCCAAAGTTCACCTTTCTAAACCGACTATTTGCAAGATAAGCAGGTCGTGAAACCCATCTCTCTAGATACCTAAGACTGCTTTCGTAGCTTTCATCATCTCTTGTCTTAGCAGGATTTTATATTGTTTTGCTTAGTGATGGGATTCTGATATGTTGAAGCACTATCCCAACTAATGACCTCGTCTATAAAAGTAAAGCAAGCTTTCTACAATATCTGAAGAACCCACTAGGTATGTTTGAGTGACTGGAAAACTTAATATACATACATATTTCTCCATAATAAGTATCGTGTATGAATGCAATGAATTATGATAAATGCAAGGGTGCATGATTGAAACACAAACGTGTGATCGTTTGTAAGATTTTGATAGACACATTACACTCTATTATGGAATGCAACGGATGACAAATGCCTAAATGCAATATGATGATGTGAATGCATGTATGAAAATGCAAACTGCAAAAGCAAATATTTTTGGATTTTAAGCTTTACCAATTTTTTTGGATTTTATTGATTTTATAATTTTTTATGGGTTTTGAGCCTCATAATTGACCAAACGGTGAGTACATGCCTTTGGAGCCTTTAGATTGACCAAGCGATTTTTAGTAATCCTTGGAGCTTTTAGGATTGACCAAAGGGATTATGTGTACCTTTGGGATGTTTTGGGATGACCAAGTAATTTTGAGAATCCTTGGAGCCTTTGACTGACATGACCAAGCAATTTAAGGAACCCTTGGAGCCTTTTGGGGATGACCGAGTGGTTTTATGTAAACCCTTGAAGCCTTTTGACTTGACCAGGTTTTTAGGAACCCTTGGAGCCTTTTGGGGATGACCGAGTGGTTTTAGGTAAACCCTCAGAGCCTTTTGAATGACTTGACCAAGTGGTTTTAGAGAACCCTTGGAGCCTTTTGGGGATGATCGAGCGGTTTTAGGTAAACCCTCGGAGCCTTTTGACTGACTTGACCAAGCGGTTTTTAGGAACCCTTGGAGCCTTTTGGGGATGACCGAGCGATTTTAGGTAAACCCTCGAAGCCTTTTGACTGACTTGACCAAGCGGTTTTTAGGAACCCTTGGAGCCTTTTGGGGAGGGTACGCTACCCTAGATACCCCTAGTGTGTGTGCCACTCGATGAAAGTGAGGGAGGTGTTCTACCTCTAAGATCCTCACTTTGCCTCATTGAATTTGGCATGGATGGTGGGGAAGGTATGCTACCTTGAAGACCCCCAGCATGCATGTTATCTACTGAAATGTAATCAGCTTGCTTAGGAAGAGTGACAGAAATCAACTCTCCCAATTGAGGCATGGACCTCAGTGGATTGCATGTGTCTAGGTGCGGGTGAACGAGAGAACCATCCTCACGGATAGCGTCTCGTTCTACCAGGTTTTGCATTATCTTATTAAATGGATAGCAACCACAAATGTCATGCCCCTACATATGGTGATAAATGCAAAAGAGGATTTCATCCATGGACCCATATTTGGACTTTCTTCGTTTGATCTTAGGCAATACCAATGCATTTGCCTCGTACAACTTTTGGAATAAAGTTGTAGTAGTCATCTGAAATGCAAATACTTGTGGAAGAGTCTTGTTAGGCCTATGAGGCGATGGGTGCCTTTGAGGTGATGATTGGGATGAGGAAAACTCTATTTTAGTAGGTTGGGGCACTGTAAGTGAACCATCTACGTGATAAATCCCACTATCTATGAGGTTTTGTACCTTATGCTTGAATCCATAGCAATCATGAATGTTGTGACCCTCCATTCGATGATAGAGACAATAATGATCCTCTCTATAACCCTCAGGTTTGACTCAATTTGGGTCTACAGGTTTGATGTCAGGTAAGGTGATGACCTTAGATTCTTGTAGCTTTTGAAGAATGTCAGACATAGACTCGTTTAAAAGAGTCCAAATGCGTTGCGACTATCTTGGGTGCCTAATCCGCATTGGTTTGCCATGAGGACCCAATGGTTGAGTTAGCCAAATTGGCTCTTGCTTTTGCTGAAGCTTTTCCTATGGTTGCATAGAAAGTGGTTCAGCCTTAGATGTGGGTTGCTTTTGTAATTCTAGGTTTTCAATCCGGTTCATGATACTGTGCAACATCTTATCTTGCTCATCCATTCGATGCTCCATTCTATCTATACGACTTAGAATGGATTGCAATACTGACAAAGAATTCATGCATATTTCCAATGATTGGTTTGAAATACCCTTGTCTATTGAAGGAAATGAAAAAGTGGATGCTAAAGATCCACCAGATAAGTGCACATCACCAATTTCCTTCCTTTGAGCTGATGTGGCTACTTCTTGATGATTCACTTTGTTAGTGTCATCCACATGCTCAGGTTCATGACTTAGTTCATATTTTTGTTTCATTTTGTACTGTTGAACTGTGTAAGCTTGAGTACCCCCAGTTTGATGTGGGGAAGGCACCCATTCTTTCTCTTGAAGAGGCACCATGAGCAATGAGTCAGGAGTGACTAATTTCAAAGGTTCTGGCCCTTTCAATGTGGAAGCAACATCTGATTGCCCCCTCTCTTGTTCTATCTGCTTTAGAATCCCTTGATCCTCTGGCTTAATGTCAACCATTCCCATGAACTCTTGAGAAGGTGCTTTAGCTTTCAGACCAGTTGTAAGTAAATCATCAACTAGTCGAGATGATTCTATATCAGTCATGTTAACTGATGTTTTCTTCTCCTCATCAGGTAATATGATACCATGATTTTTGGTGATGGGAGAGGGTAGCGATTTCTTGATGCAAGCCCTAGTCGAATGTTTGATGATTTTATTCGAATGAATATCTTGAGGCTCGCATGCCACTAGAGTTTCTTGTGGCTCATCGACTTTCTTACAATATTTGAATGGCTCAGGATCATGGGGGACCACATACACTTGTCCTTGGTGTATGAATTTTAGATTTTGGTGCACTATGGAAGGCACACATTCCATATCTCTCATCCATGGTCTCCCTAGCAATATGTTATACTGCCTCTCACCCCCCAAGATATGGCACAATGTAGGTATCATATTTATCCCAACCTGTATAGGTAAGATTGTTGTGTCGATTGTTGGGGATGTGGCATCATTGAAGGCTCTCAAAGTGAATGTTGAGTCCTTAATGTGCGAAGATGGTAGATTTAAATACTTCAAAGCTGTAGTTGTGATGATGTTGATAGATGACCCAGTATCAATCAAGACTCTCTTGTACGAAATTTGATTGATGCTCGCTATGATGTGTAGCGGAGGATCGAGTTCATCCTTAGGGATTAGCTTAATCTCCTGCCTATGAAAGGTAATCACAGGGTCCTTTTGTAAGTGAATTGGATTCATTGTTGATATGGACCATGATAGGTTATCAACTTTTGTTGAACTTTTTGGTATGTTGGGCTGATCAAGGCATTTCTTACTTTGTGCTACAATATTGATCATACCGATAAAACCCTCATTAGGTGGGGCCATGTGCATCTCATTAACATGCTCAACTTGATTGTTGTCATCCTCATGGTTGTATTGAGGGTTTTTGGATATGTCGATGTCTTGATTATCGATAGCAGAGGGGCTATCTATTTGTAATTTGTTCTTATCCAACATATTCTGCACTATATTCTTGAATGCAACACAATCCTGGATATCATGGCCATTTTGTCGATGATAAACACAATAGAGATCTTCTCTATACCCTCTAGGTTTGTGGTGATTAGGATCCAGGGTGCGTACTTTAGGCAATATTAGGGCCTTAGCCTCGCAAAGGCGATTGAAAATTGATGCCAAAGATTCAGGCAATGGCGTATAGTTGCGAGGTGGACATTTTTGTTTATCCTTGCCTGGATTCCTATCATGTTGATTGTGATGCATGGGAGACAGTTGAGCCTGATGGTTCTCTTGTTGTTGGCTCTGTGCTTCTTTTGGAATGTTTAACATGATCTGGTTGACACGTGCAGGCTCAGCCTACTGTGGTTGATATCACGTGCTCTTATTGTTCCATTCTTTCTCGCTACGAAGCTCTAGGTCTCCTTCTTCCAGCTTGATATCTTCAATGACCTTGGCTTGTGCTAAAGCCTCTTCGAATGTTGTATATTGTTGCAACTGGAGCAACAATGATATGTGTTTGGCACAAATTTTTGTGAACATTCGATTAAGTTCAGTAGTGGGAATAGAGAATGGTAATTCTACCATTAATTTTTACCACCTATTCCCATAATCCATGATTGGCTCATCATCATTTTGACATAGATTGGCCAAGTCAGATAGATTAGCTTTCTTTTTGGTTCCAAATGAGAAGCGCTCAAGGAAAGCATCCACCAACTATTCGAAGTTGGTGATGTTGTTCCTAGGTAATTGATTAAACCATTCAGAAGCTACACCCGAGAGGGTCATAACGAAAGTTCTTAACATCAAGGCATCATCATGTTGTATCTGGAAGCATGCACTAATGAAGGCCGTTATATGCTCTTGTGCATCTTCATCACCTTTAAACTTATCCCATTTAGGTATTTCAAAATGTTTAGGGTAAGCAGGACTTGGCACTGATGGACACAATGGTTGATTGTGTATCTTGCTTAGAGTGGGCTTTTGACTAGCCACATCTTGTTTCTCGAGAGATTTGATTTTCTCGGCAAGCACCTTGTAGGCTTGAGAAGAGATGATCTCTTCCTCCCAAAGGGATCTTCGGGGTGCAAGTGGAGGTAAGTTCCTTTGAGTGTGAGGTGGTCGATTGTATTCATCAGCCACGTCTACAGAAGATGGTTCAGGATATCATTGATCCTGGTCATCCAACTCTGATCTTTCATACTGCTTGTGCTCATGCCTGTTTGGCACTAAACGCTCTCGTGGCTGAGAAGCATGTCGAGAAGTATGGCGAACATAATCATCTACTCTCCTATTATGCAGCTCAAGGTGTGAAGTAGCATGTCTCTCATTGTGTTGCTGCTTGTACTCTCTGTGAGGAGGTAATTTATATCGAGCCAATCTGTTTGATCGCTCTTCTTGCTCCTTTAAATCAAGGAGGCGTTGCTCTTCTAAGCGGTGTTCATATAACCATTGTAGGTGCAACCACTGTTGTTTTGCACTTTCTCATTCTAGATTTTCTAAACACTCACGCTCAATGCGCAAATCCTTCAATTGGTCTTGAAGCATTTGTTCTCTCTGGATTGCATCTGACCTATGTGATCGATTTGATCGATTTGTTGTGCTAGGTCTAGGACTCTGCAACTCCTTGTGAGGGTTCTTGTTTGCTTCGAATTGCGCAACAAGGTTGGCAACTCTTTTTCCTCGATGAGTCAAGATTACATTGATATTATGCTCTTCCCTAGGGGTGCAATTCTCATGCAAGGATGTTGTAGGGGTACCGCGTGTTCGCTGGGAACACTCACTATGGGTGCGGATAGGATGCAACTGCGTGATAGTTCCTTCATCCATGATGTACTCCTCAGTGGATCTGGTAGATCCATGAGAGGAATGATCATGATGTATGCTTCTATGCTCCAATTTCCTATGTTGAGATCTTCCAACACCTTGGTCTAAGAAGTCAAAGTGATGAGACTTCCAAGGTTGTGCAAGAGGAGTACCTTCCTCACCAACACTACGATAAGACAAATGACATCCTCCATGATCGAAAGGATTTGGCATTATAATAGGCATGTGAATGGTTGTCTTACCTCTATCTCACCCTTCATTGGACTGATTTGAACTCTCAGTGTAATGAGATGTGGGAGGTTTAGAGGTGTTCTCGTTTAGGTCACGAGAAGATCTGTTGTTAGTTCTCCTGAGCGGGGTTCCTTGATGAGATCCATTGTGAGTGGTGTTGTCTCCTCTAAGACTACTTGAAGTGTATTCAAGTATGTTTTGGGCAGATGTGCTGCCTCTAGGGTGATCCAGACCCTGTGGTGCATTGGGTGCAACCTCAGTCTTAGATCGGGGATGACCCCGTGCATTGACCATGACCTTATGAATTTTGACTTCTGAAAAAGGTTGTGAGTGTTATATATCAAAATGATCAGTGCGACGAGCTGATCACAATGAGCTATAACTCAAAAATATGATTTTCGGGTCAAAATTTAGTATTTTTGGAATATTTGGCCAACCGGGGCTCGTGGTGAAATGACCACTTTTAGGAATTTCTTGGAAATTTTGAACCATGAAGAGTTAGGACCCAAAATTTCTTTGAGAGGTGCACAATGGTAAAACTAAGACAACAAAACAAATTTGGCAAGTTTTGGAGTTGTCTAGACCATTTTATGACCGTTTTAGTGCAGTTTTTCTCAGTTTTCGGCCTCGAAAATAGAGTAATCATAAAACCAAAATAAAATCTTTGTTATAGCTCCGATTTACATGATTCTCAAACCGTTGGATGTAGAATAAAAAATTATTATTATTAGGGTTAGGGTTTGGTCCCTAGATCAAGGATCTTATGTTGATTTCCCTAACAATAATGAAACACACAAAGTAGACAATATGATTATCTCTTTTAAGGATTAAATGTGTGTCCTAAAACTGGTTTAGTGCATTTGATTTGTTGTGAATATACTCTGAACTCTTATCGTGTTTTTCAAAAGTTGATGTTATACTCAATTTGTTCAAAGGTTTTCACCTATATACTCGCACAAGCCGAATATGGGAGTGAAGTCCATACTCAACGAGGTAGCATAGGTACTACCAACCCTCACCCAACACACCGTGCATAGTGATACACTCTTTCGAAGATGAGTGCATGCTATTTTGCATGGATAGGATAGTTCTTGGGTCGGCCTTGGCCACGAGCGGGTCCCGATAATACAATTTCAAATGAGCCAACCAAGTGGTAATGACATCCACTGTTGGTCTCAATCAAATGGGTTGGATGTGAGAGCCCAATGCCACTGATGTTTAAATGAAACATGGTGTGTGTGGTTCATTTTAATTTGCATAAAATAAAAATGCATAATATAGCACAATGATTGTTTCCTACATGTAATGTAAAAGAAACATTTTATATTCAAATATGCATGCTATACTCTACATGATTTTTTGACAATGCAAACTAGTATGCAAATGGCCACTACTTGGGCCTCAAACATGCAAACCTACACACAAGTTCTAATATAGCACGTTGTATTCTAGGGCGGACTACAATCAGAGATCCACTGTTCCTAGCAGTGCCTATCGAGAATTTAGAAAAAGAAATCTAAGGACCTAATCCATTTTTAGTTCATTTTAGCCTTAGTAAATTTACGTTTCAGTTTTTGTTCTCTGGAAAACATAGACAGAAACAAAAAAACACAGAGGGTGAAAATGGGGCCTACCTCAGGTCCTCATCCGATCTGCACTCTATTTTCTATTGTCTACTCTGTCAAATGTAAACCGTAGGTCTGGTCTATGGTCTGCACTGTAAACCACGTGTTGAACCTACGGTTCAATTGTTGGCCCATAGTTGATAGCTGCGGTCTGTACCTACAAGTGCAAAAACAAGTAAAACATAGTCAGGTCCTATAAATGTGGGGTTCCACCATGATCACCATCTGTAACCACCAAAAAGGCTCACACCCGATCTAATCTATTGTAATTGAAGAAGAATACACAAATAGGAATGCATAATTTGACAACAAATGAAACAAGAGAAGAAAGGAATCTTTATTCCATTGTATTCAAAGCCAAAATCCAATTACAAGTATGTCCCTCTTAGGGATATTCATTTTTGATACAATATTACAATAGGAGTGCACAATTGTTTTCCCTCTTAAGGGTAGGTGTGATCAAAATGCCCCTTAGGGTGACACGAACTGCTCTAGGGTGTCGATGACCCTCTTCTTCACAATGAGGAAGGAATTGGATGCTTTATCTCTCCTTTGGAACTGTTCCCTATGGTCAAGAAACAACAAGAATGTCAAAAATATAGGCAACCTCTCATGATGAGGCCCTTTTAGGTAAAATGCATAATGACACCATTAACATGCATAATCAAGAAAGCATAAAGAAAGTTGCTAAACTATGCAAATTGAATCAAGATTCATGTAATAGCATAAAGTAAAATAACATCTACACTATGCATGGATCAAATATAGAAAATGAAGCATAAACATGCATAAAGAAAGCATTTTAGTCCTAATTAAAACATAAGCATAAAATGTGAATCTAGCCTAGTTCTACGGTCATAAGTCTTCTAAAATGCTATTAAATCAACAAAATAGCTAATCTAACCTAACTAGCTAGACATAAATGAAAAGAGTAAGGTGATCTATCACCTGTTGCAAACCATAGCTCTGGTGAGCGGTCTACACTGTGAACCATGGCTGACAACCATGGTTTGACCTCTGATAAGTTTACCCTCAAAATCAGGGGCAGTGGGCTCAATCTCCTTGTCCAAATTGATGTTCAAGGGTCGCCTTCGTTGTCCTCAGACTGATTTGGTGGTCAATTCGATGTGAAGGGCCTTCGTTTGCCCGGATTTGTATTTCTTGATCCTCCTAAGCACCTAGGGCATCCATAATGCAATTCATCATGAATGGTGGCAAAAGGGTCGAGGATTAAGTGCAATAGCTCTATCTCTTAGTATACTCAGTTTGAGTGTATAATTCACCAGGGCTTCGCTGCTCAAATCTCCAATGCTTGCTCTCTCTTTCTCTCCCCATTTGGAGGGGGTATTTATAGCATGCCCCTAGGGCTAGGGGTGGCTTCATGGAGAAGCCAAGACCAAGAAGGGGTGGTTAGGACAGTTGGGATGGAAGCCTCTGGAATCTTTCATCCTTCAACTACCTCCTTCTAGATCTTTTGGTCGTTCCAACCGATTTGGCTCGGATGGAAGGCCTAACTGAACTTTAGTTAAGACCGCAGGTCACAGTTGTGGTCTAGACTACAGACCGCAGGTGTCAACCATGGTTTAGACTGGAGACCGTAGGTCTAGGCTGCGGTTCAGACTGCTTAGGCCAAAATGCCTAAATTGAGTGGTTAGAACCACCGCTCTATCTTGGAGTCTATCCAAGATCCTCCATATGGTCTTGTAGCATGTCCATATGAGTAGTCACCCTCGACATGACGCATTTTAGGTGTCTACAAATTGATATACCACTATGAGGCCCTTTATGTAGGAAGATAGATTCCTTGGCAAACACTCTACCTAACTGTACAAGGGGACACCTTGCAGATTACAACTTGCACATTGCCACTTGTGCATTTATTACATTGCTTGAAGTAACCAGCTAACTTCCTCCTAAAGTAATCTCCTAATCTAACTATGTACCTAAGGTGGTACATTTTACATGACCTAAATGAAGTAATATACTCTAACTCTAACACCCCCCTGCATTACATTATTTGGGTATTGAAGATTTCAATCTTCAACATGGATCTTCTTATTTGTCTTGGAGATTGTATTCTTCTTCTTCTTTTTTTGTAACTTGTTTAAGTAGTTAGTGTATTCATAACCTGTTGTTCTTGCTGAAAGAGCTTTGACTTCATAATCATCTGTAGATTCTTCCAGTTCTTCAATTTCTTCTATCCTTTGAGCTAGGTGTCCTTTCTGATTCTCTTTTCGATACTCCAATTGGGGATAATTGGTTGGATGCTGAGCTTACTACTGATTTTGATATTGTTGTGGTTGAAATTTGCTTCCATTGTTCATCTAATTTCCTTGATTCTTATTTTTGGGATTGAATCTGCAATAGTTAGTGCTATGACCTTTTCTCTTGCATATATGACAATACCTGTTATACCATGGTCTTTGTCCTCTAGATGATGAAGCAATATTTCCCTGTGGATTGTCTTTTGATGTCAATGCAGTGTTAGTCATTTCATCTTTAATTGTATTCTCTACCTCATTTTCTTGAAGAATGTTGATTAGGTCATCAAAATAAGTATCTTTACTTAGGATTTGTAAAGATGTTACGAAATATATGTAGCTATCTAAAAGTGCTCTCATGGTTACTTGAGTAAGAATTTCATCTTTAATTTCTTCTCCTAAGGTTAGTAAATTTCCCTTTAATATCTGCTACTTTCCTTAGGAATAGTTCTATGCTCTCACCACTGTTCATTTTTAGAGAATGTAGTTGAGTTTTTTTTGGTAAATAGTGTAGCTTATATTAAAGGGTTTTTTCTTGGATCCCAAAACCAATAGTTACAAAAACCTCAAAGGAGGCTAGTAACTTAGAAGACAAAACTTTAAAAAAGTATTTATGTACATGGATAAACACTGTTCACCATATATTGATTAAAAGTCGATAAGCCTAATAACAACACCCCAAATAATATTGATGCAGATAATATATGGAAAACACCCCAAACAGGATTGATGCAGATAATATATGTAAAGTTAAAATAATCCTCATGAAAAAAAACCCCAGTAAGGACCCAAAGAACCATAAACAAAAAAAGATCCATGGCCCTCCATCATGCGTCAACCACCTTCTTCTTCGCAGTGCTTTCCTCAGTCTTTATGAGATACTTCAACTTCTCGCTAATGCTGTCAAGAGAACTAATAAAGCTGCTGATGAAGATGTTGGAAATATGATGATGAATCTCCTGCTTCGGTGCTTTGCTATTGATTTGCCCACTCTTGGTTGGCTTCATTGATAATGTTTAAGGGCAGATTATTATCCCATACAGTCAAGGAATTCTTACTGATTCCCATGTTTGCTAATAGGTCAATCAATCTGTTTTCCTCCTTGTACATATGTCTGCATATCATGCTGCCCTATCTTCTGATCATGTTTTTGGCTTCCTTGATGGTATTCATGACCTTCCACGAAGGATTGGAGCTGTTGTTGATATAATTTATGATGTTTAGAGAGTCCCCTTCTATTTCGTAGTTTCCTTTGTGCTTTTGGATGATGTTGAGACCTCTCCATAGGGCATGGGATTCTACTACATGATTAGTTTGAATGCCTAGGTTCTCCACAAAGGTGACCACAATCTTACCGCTACTATCTTTGACCAGTCCTTCTGCCCTTGCCATTATCGGGTTTCCTTTAGAAGCTCCATCGAAATTGAGCTTGAGCCATCCTGTCGAGTTGGTTTCCAAGAAGGTGTGCCTTAGGTGGGGATGAGTGACATGAGGATTATCTTCCCTGGGGATATTAAGACTGCTGAATAGAAAAAGCTCCAATCCCACATCAGGGGGTTATGTGCAAAGGATGAGTCAGGAGTTATTTGTGGCAAAGTTGATGATTTTACTAGCAATGGAGGTAGGGTCCTTGGGAGTGTTAGAGAAAACCCTACTGTTTCTTTCTAGCCATACCTGCCATAAGAAATGGTGAGTGCACATTTTCCACAAGGATTTCAATTGAGGGTTTTTGAAAGGATTGGGCCACTGAGTGAAAATATCTACCAGGGAGTTGGGTTGGACCTAGTTGATGTGGAAATTGGACAGTAAGTTACTCATCATAGTATAAGAGAAATCACATTTAGTGAAAATATGGTTTATGGATTCCCAAGCTTTATAGCACAAATGGCATCTATTGGGTACCATAATCCCTCTCTTGATGAGATTATCAGTGGTTAGAATCTTGTTTTGAATTGCCAGCCAGAAAAACACTGCCACTTTAGGGATGAGGTGCTTGATCCATATTTGGCTAGGAGATAAGGAAGCTTGTTATGGATTGAGGATAAGTTGGTAGGCAGATTTGATAGAAAAACACCCACTGTCTATTTCTTTCCAAATTAGAAAGTCTTCTCTTCCATCTTTCGAAATCACTGTAGTATTCAGCTTAAGAGCCAAATCCCTCACTGCCCTGGTTATGTGCCCATCATTTGAGTTAATGTTGAGGTATTTCCAAGTTTTAGACCCATTAATGTTTTGGATGAAGTCTGCAACTTTGCTGCCTATGGTACCATCAAGGATAGGTTTTAGGACAGATATCTCATCATCTTCAACTAAGGGCTGATCACTGACCCACCTGTCTATCTAGAAGTTTATGGCAGTACCTGTTCCCAGCTGCCACCTTGAACCTTTTTGGAGAACTTCTCTGACGTGAATAATTGACCTCCAAAAAGCTTATCCCTCTTTGGAGATATCTTCATCAGTGAATTCTTTGTGCTGAAGGTATTTCCTCTATATTATTGACACCCATTCTGCTTTGAAACTTGTGTGAATTTTCTAAGCTTATATGCTTGATTCTTCTAAGTCCCAGACCCCCTTGGTTTTTTGGCTGACAAACCTTTTCCCATCCAACCAAATGAATCTTTTGCTTTTCATTTGTGTCTCCCCATATGAATCTTTTTTGTATTTGCTCGATTTGGGCATAAACTGAAGCAGGAGCTTTGAAGACTGAGAGGAATTAGGTTGGGATGCTTCGGAGGCATGTTGCAGTAAGAGTGATTTTACCTGCTTGGGTTAGAAAAGCCCCTTTCCATCCAACTAACTTTTTTTTTATCCTTTCCACCACATGACTCCACATGGATAATTTGGGATGACTGTAAAAAAGAGAAAGCCCCAGATAGCGAGTAGGGAGCTCACCAATGCTAAATTGAATAATACGCCCAATTTTAATTTGCCTGGAAAGGGGGGTATTGATGAATAAGCTTTTACTTTTGTTATAGTTTATTTCTTGCCCAATCGCTTTCTCATATAAATCAAGAATTTTTTTGATAATCTTGACCTCCACAACTGAAGCATAGGTAGCGATTATTGTGTCATCCACAAATTGCTGGTGTGACAGCGGGTTTAGACTCGAGGCAGCCCTGATCCCTATGATAGTTTTCTCACTGATAGCACTCTTAAGTGCTCTTCCCAAAGATTCAACGAGTATTATAAAAAGAATGGGTGATAGGGGGTCTCCTTGCCTGATGCCTTTGTCGCTAGGGAAATAACCTGCGAGTGATTCGTTAACCAAAACTAAGAAATGAGGGTTGGATATGCAACCTCTGATTACATTTATTCATTCCCTATGAAAATCAAAATTTTGAAGAACAACCAGGAGGAAATCCTTGTTTACTCGATCAAAAGCCTTACTGATATCTAATTTGAGAAAAATGGTTGCTTTCTTGTTTTTGGAAGCTCAGTGGAGGACTTCATGCAGGGTGATTATGCCATCATGAATGGACCTTCCTTTGATCGAGTTGCCCTGGCAAGGATCTATAATGAGCGGGCGTATTTCTTTGAGCCTTGTTATCAGGGATTTGACAAGAATATTGTATATGAAATTACATAGACTGATGGGTCTATAGTCATTCATGGATTTGCACTCAGGGTCTTTAGGGATTAAGGCAATGAAGGTGGAGTTGGTGCTTCTGGGGATGGCTTTGGATTTTTGCATGTGAATAATGGCTTTGCAAATGTCAACCCCTATGATATCCTAGTAAGTTTGAAAAAACCTGGGGGAGAAGCCATCAGGCCCCAAAGCTTTATCAGGGGCCATGGAGAAAAGAGTATGCTTTATTTCTTCATTGGTAAGGTCCTTGATGAGCATGCCATTTATTTCAGGGGATACCAAATTTGGAATATGCTGAAGAAGTTGATCTCGGGCTTGTTTGAAAACAGTGGAATTTTTTCCAGTATTTTTTCAAAGAAGGTGAATTCTTCATTTTTGATGAGGTGGATGTCTCTCACACTTGTGCCATCACTGTTTATTAACTCCCTAATCTTATTGGAGCTTCTGTGATGAAGAGTGGATGCATGGAAAATTTTTGTGTTTGAGTCCCCATCCTTGAGCCACAAGGCTCTAGACTTTTGTCTCCAATACATTTCTTCCTTGGCCAGAATGTCGTGGTAATCGAAAATAAGCTTTTTCTCTTCATTCATGATTTATATTCTCATCTGCCCATTCTAAATTTGCTCTTCTATGGCTTTGAGCTTGTTGGTGATTTACTCCTTATTTTAAAAAATATTACCAAACACTTCCTTATTTCAAATTTTGATGTGGTATTTGATTATTTTGAGTTTTTGGGTAACTTGATCAATGGGGGATTCATCCACATGCTGTTTCCAGCACCCTATAATTTGATTACGTAAATCTGGATGGAGAACCCACATTGCCTCGAATCTGAAAGGGGTCCTAAAAACTGGAGGCTTGTTAGCTTCGAATAGGAGAGGACTGTGATCCGAACTGATTCTGGGTAGGGAAGTGAGGGAAGCATCACCAAACAGAGGTATGGCTTCTTGAGATAGAAAGAATCTGTCTAGCTTAACTTGGATCAGATTGTTCCCTATTCTTCTGTTATTCCATGTGAATTGAGCTCCTCGGATCTGGATATCCATTAGGTTATTCTCAGTGACAAACCCATGGAAGTCCTGAATACTTTTGGTAGGAATGTCATTGCCTCCTGCCTTATTTGATGGGTAAAGGGGGGAGTTGAAATCCCCAGCCAAAACCCAAGGGAAATTTTTGAAAGCCTACCTCATTTGACTTAGTTGGTCCCAAAAGGAACTCCTACTAAGGGGATTGTTTGGGGCGTAGATATTAGATAGGATCCAACATTGATCCTTGTCTTTGCAAAAAAACATGATATTTATAGCTCTATATAAGGACGATATTACTCTACCATCCACTTTCTCTGGATCCCAAAGGCACAACAAACCCCCAGATGGACCTTAGTTGGGACTGAAAATGCTTCCACTATTTTTATAAATGGTGTTGCCCGCCTTGCATGCTTTTGACTGATCTAATTTGGTCTCTTGAATAATGAGGATTGTTGGTTTAGTTTCTTTTCTAACAGTGCTAACCAACCTCTGCTTGGCCGCACTGTTGAGGCCCCTCACATTCCATGAGAGTATCCTCATCTGGAAACTTTAGATGATTTCTTGCTCCCTTTTGACTGTTGCATAGGGGGTTTGGGTAATTTAGGATCTTCCTTCGGGTGAGTAAATATTTCAGGTACAAGGGTTGTTTGGACTCCGTTGGCTATGTCCTCGACAATTTGGCTTCTTATTTTCTCTTGGATATTGGACCTTCCCCTTTTCTTTTCATTGCCAACATCGACACAGGATTTTTTGGAGATTCGAGTATTTTTAGGACTAAAATTTGCTTTTGTTTTCTCGGTAGCTTCTTCAAAAATAAGATTTTCAGGGGGGGTCAGGGGAAGCTAGCTTGACTGGAGATAAGACAGGGCTACTGGTGGGAAGGGGATACTGTAAAATTTGTTTGATGGTGGGGGTTTGGAGGTTGACATTTGGATCTGACATATCATTTTCTTGCTGAGTGAATAACCTTTCATTTATTTTTGAATTAGAGTGGGTGATATTTTTCGAAATATAAAATTGATTAGGATGAGCGAACAGGGAGCTTACCTGAGCTTGGTATTCTAATTGTTCTGGCTGCACTTTTTGATTTCCTTTATTTACCTTAGGGTTTTGCCCTGGTGCTTGCTGATGAGGGTTTTCACTGTAGATTTTTCTATTCTTTTGCATTGGGGGCTTCCCAAGGAAGCGAACGTCTTGGTTCCTGTAGAGATGGTTTCCATAATCTACCTACTTTTGTGGTATGAGCGAGGGGTAGTAGGACTTGAGGTGTCCTTGAGTTTGACATTCGATGCAAAAAGTCGATTTGTTTTCATACTCTATGGCTTGGCAGTGGCGAAAGGAACCATAGACTAGATTGATTCAAGTTGGGAGCTGGAAATCAAGATTTGCATTGATGCATATTATGTCTTGGGTCAATCTAGTACGAGCTTTGGTGGTTGAATCCATGGCCATCATTTCCCCTATGTATCTGCCTATTCCTTATAGGATGTCTTCATGCCAAAATTGGCTAGGGAGTCCCAGAAGACGAACCCACACTGGAGAAAAATTTATGCTTTGAGTTTCAGCGTCGAAATATTCCCCCCATCTACGAATAAACAAACTCCTCTTCCCATAGAACCACGACCCCCTTGTTAGAATGTGGGTTGCATCTTCAAGATTGTTAAGGTGGATTTGAAAGAACCCTCTAGGGAGAGCTATAATCTCAAGATTCCCTAAAAATTTCCACCTGGTAGTGGCCCATCGTCGAATGGATTCCATGTCCGGTCTACCGCCGAAGAACTTCTTAATCAAAGAATGTTCTTCTAAGGAAAGATATTTAGCCATTAGGGTTTTTGGAATCACTAAGTCTTCTCTGACCACTATCAAAGGTCTTCGGTCCTTGGTAGATTTTTGTGATTTGGTATCGGTAACCTTTTCAAGATAAGATGCAGAACTGGAGGGCCCAGCATCGGTCCCCCCTACCTTGGGATAGCCCTCATTCTTTTTGGGGGGTCCTTCCCCGGGTCTTTCTCCCACCCAACGAAAAGGTCTGTTTCAACATCAACATCTAACTCATCAGTGCCCTCCCCTGTAGCAAAACTAGGGATCTCGCCTGGTTCGAGGTTCCGTATAGCTGCCGCACCCGATACATTCCCTCCAGAACTCACCTGGGATAAAATGCTCGCCATCGCTCTCGAATCTAATTCCCCCAAAATTTTCATCCCTCTATCCATTCAAAATGTAGTTGAGTTTGAAGATGAAGGATAGTGGCTTTATTTTTTCCTTCAAATATATTTTCTAAGATTTTCCATGCTTCTATAGATGTCTTTGTTGAACTAATATAAGGTTGTATTTCATCAGTGATAGCAAAGGTTATTATCATTAGGGATTTTGCATCATTTTCATCAAACTTATGAATTTTAGTATCACTTGTGTTTGGTCTTTTTGTTGTTCCTTGAGTTATCTCCCAAAGTTTTTCATATACTAAGATTAATTTAACCTTATTTTTCCAGAGAAATAGTTTGGTCCCTTAAGTAATTGAGTCTCTGCAAGAAAGAATTTGTTTGATGTCATGATGATCCTTGTGGTCTTCTTTTAATTTCACTAGTATTGATCTGATGATACCTTGGTGAGATTCTTGGTTTTGTAGAATGTCTTATATCTCCCTAGTAATTTTGGATATGTTGAATGATAGATAAAGTGCTTTTGAGAATAATAGTTCAATTTTGGGTTGATTTTGTAAAGTTTTGTGAATAGCAAAAATCAATTTCTTTTACACCTTATTTCTCCTATTGAACTTAAGCACTTTCTAATTTTGATGAGGTTCTAATAGTTGGATCTCCTTTGTCCCTTTAATGTAATTTTGAGATAAGTATAGTAATTAGTTTCCAACTCTTGATATTCCTTATTGAACCTTATTTTATAGCCTTTGATATTTTGATATTTAATGTTTCTATATTCCAATTACCTACTTTGGTGTAGTATTCCTTATAACTCCTTAATATGGAATATCAAAAAATAATTATATTTGCAATAATAGAAGTTTAATTTATCCAGGTAGAAATCCTTATTTTTCTTATGTTTTAGATTGCAAATATTAGGCTATTAATATATATTTTCTCTTTTAATGTTGCTTTCAAATATGGTTGATTTCATTTAATATTTCAACCTTATATTATACCTTATAACTCCCTATTAATGGAAGCAAACTACAATAAGGTAAAGTTTTACCTTTGTAATGTTGCAAACCCAAAATATTCGACATTGAATTTGGTTGTAAATGACAACAAGCTTTATGTCCTTTCTTTGAGTGCTATAGCCAATGGAATGCTTTGATTCTTTCTTGGATTCAATGCTTGGATGGTAGCATCTCAATTCTTGGAGTCTTTGGCCTCCCTTGACTAGATCCTTTAATGCTCTTCATCTTTCTTCCACACTGTAACTCTGTTGCTACGAATGTGCTATGAATGTTGATGCTGCTATGTAAATCTACCATGAATGCTGCTATGAATTTAGCTTTGAATGCTCTATGAATTCGACTGAATTCTCTATGAATTCAGCTTTGAATTGGTGTTGCTTCTTGGTCTTTGGCACCTAATATAGAGACAAGTGTCACAGTGATTATCCTTGACCGCTGGAGGGATGAGAAGATGCTTATTACCGCTTGTAAATTTTTTCCAGGTAAAGGATGAGCATTACAATCTTGGATGAGCGCTCATTCTTTTTTAATGACATGTGTCTTCTCCCTTCTAACACACCAAACTTCTTCCTTGTAATATTTTCTTGGTCAAACTTGTAATGGATGGTCGCTCGTATGGAAAACGTTAGTGTTTCCTTCTAGGTGACAAGTGTCGCCTTCCCTTTGTGCATGAGATTTCTATGTAATACCTCTTCAACGTATCTTTGCAATACCCTTATTAACAATGCAACACGACCAACTCTTCCTTTGTTTAATGGCGCTTGGTATGAGTTGGTTCCAGTTGGAGTGGAGATTAATGCCTTTGGAGACTTGGAGATAGTGTTTGGGCAAAGATCTTGATGGCTTTAAGCAATGCTATGATGGAGTTTGAAATACTCCAATGATGCTCCTTCATCTAGTGTACTTTTTTGTGCTTCAATTTCTTGTAGGTTCGACTGTCCAAATCGTAGAAGATATGAGCCTTTTGAGAGCCTCTATTTGTTAGCTTTTGATACAACATGTAATGGAATACAGTAATCACAAGATACATAATAATAAGAAAGAAAGTAAATTTGTGAGATGACTGAAATATGCTATAAATAGAAATGATGAAAATGAATACAAAAGTAGCTATGGAGGAAATGAACACTCCATGATCTAAGCTACTACTCAATGAATGAGCTATGAGATTATAGCTCACACACTCTACACTAATGCACTCTCCTAAAAAACTATATGTCACACTACTATCTATGGCCCTTTATATAGGAAGATAGGTTCCTTGGCCAACACTATACCTAGCTATACAAGGGACACCTTGCACATATACAAATTGCACATTGACACTTGTGCATTTATTACATTGCATGAAGTAACTAGATAACTTCCCCCTAAAGTAATCTAATGTCCTAAGTATGTACCAAGGAAGGTACATTTACATGACCCAAATGGTGTAATATAATCTATTTCTAACACCCCCCTGTATTACAATATTTAGGTATTGAAGACTTTAGTCTTCAATGTGGATATTCCTCTTGAGAATGATCTTTGGCTTGTTCAGGTTCATCATCTCTATTTTCTATCCAATCGGCTTTATTATTCTCTTTGCAAGTATATTCATTTGGTTTTGATTGTTGATGGCTGAGTGCCTGGTGCACTTGTCCTCTCATCTTCTTGATTTTGATTCTTCTATGCTTGGCTTTATGTTGTACTGGTTCGTCATTTTCTTCAACCTGTTCCTTTGAAAATATGTTAGCATAATTGTGAAACATCACAATATCTTGTGAGATTTTTATTGAAGCCTAGATATATGTATTTCCATGGATTGATCATGTTGCTTTTATTTCACTTTGATTCATGATGAGACATGTATTGATTCCATCATATATCCAAATTTGATCATATAGTTGTCTTCTACTAACTTGCTTACTTAAATGAGATTAAATGTTAATCCAGGAACATACAATACTTTTTGTAGTAGAATATTTAGAAATGATTTGCCAGGTGTCACACATCCATATCCATGTATGGGATACGTTTGACTATCCACAAATTTTATTTTGTAGCCTTTGGTATTTTCAAGACAGTCAAACCATTGTATATTTCTTGTCATATGATGACTGGCTCCTGAGTCAATGAACCACATATTTTCATGTTTTGTAGACTAGTTTATGTTGAAGCAAATTTCACATTTATTATATGACATTCTTTTTTTATTTGAAGTAGAAGAAATGAGATAGGATATTCTTTGTAGTCTACCTTATGACTCCTTAATAGGATATATGAATCCTTGATAACTATAATATGAATCCTTGATAACTATATAAGCTTGATTTGATAAAACCTTTATTAATCCTTGGTTTTTGTAGGCTTCCTTATATCTCCCTAGTAATGAGAGTATATACTCTTAAGGATTTAGGTTTTTTAGAAAGCTTATATATTGCTAATGGATTTGCAACTTGATATTTTTTTATAAATTCTAATATTACCAAGTTTTGTAGAATGCCTTTTGGCTCCCTAGTATATTTTTGTTGAGCAAGATGCAGCGACATTATTGTCATTGTTGTCAACACACTCAGATGGATAGGTTGATGTAGTGGACAATTGTTCGGAGGTTGTTCGAAGTATGTATAGTGGTGTTCAATGCTTATGAGGATGTTTTTGATGTTCGGGTGAAGTTGTTACAGGTTGTTTGTGCAAATTTGCAAAAGTTGCAAAAATCGTCAGGAAGTTATCAAAGTAGCAAAATTGTCAAAGTTGCAAAAATCGTCAAAGTTGCAACAACGTCAATGGAATGTGTTGGACATCCCAAGATACTATTTGGAAGTTTGTTGATCATTAGCAAGTGTGCTTGCAGTGTTGAAACGTTCGATTGCTTCGTCGGTGCATTGTAGGTCAGTTTTATGCTTTATGTGACAAGTGTAAAATCTGCATCGGAGGTCACTTTACGGGAGGAATATTAAGAAATTCATGAGGAATTGGACCTCAAATATTTTATTGGAGGTATTTGGATATACTTAGAGCTTAAGTTTTAAATTTCAGCCCAAACGAAGTCCGGAAGAAGAAACGGTGAGCGTTGCAAAATGGCTATGGAGCACTTTTTCCAGTTTATGTGACAGGTGTAAAATCAACGTCAAAGGCCACTTTGTCGGAGGTACTGGGAATAATCCATGAATATATGCTTCACTTTTTAGCCCATTTGGAAATTTGAGGAGGAATTTATGACTGTTACAAAAGCCCTGTCAGCTCTTTTTGGCAATTTTGGCAGTTTCTAAGAATATAACGGTTGAGTGGTACTTTTGTGTAACTGAAAAAAAAAGAGCTACATTTTTTTAATGTGAAGCATATATATGTTTTAAAAGAAAAGGGAGAAGTGGGTTTTTTGGAGAAAGGACTATCGGTGCATGTTGTGAAGAATTTTTTTCTTTGGCATTTTGATTGAAAAAATGTGCAAGGTGTGAGATAATCAATGTGCAAAGTTGAGAAGATTGAAAAGGTTAGACAAAAGATTTTAGAGGAGAAGATTTGTGAGCTAGACCACTCAAGGTATTTTTATGAGATTTAAAACTTTTATCAAAGCTTTTTAAATTTACCGGGTTGATGCTTGGCAACAGGGGTCGGTGCTCCTTGCAGTTGGTGCTGCTAAAGTCCGGGTTGGTTGGTGTCATTCCTTGCAGTTGGTGCTGTAAAAATATTGTAAAGACCAAATATTTTTGAGGCTGGATTTGGATGGGAGTCCAAATAGTCCATTGGCACAATGGTTTTCCCACATCGGGTTTCCACTATAAATCTAGTGTTATGTGATGCATGTTTGTGTGATTGCTTGTTTTAATTTGATTTCATAGTTGGATTAAATTTTTAATACACACTGATTCACCCCCCCTCTCAGTGTCACGCTTAGTTCAACAATTGGTATCAGATAAAAGTTAATAAATAGGCTTAACCGACTAGGGTGGTCTTGGAAGTGACACAATGGTAGGTGGTGAAGGCTTCTCATCAAACAAAGCACCATTATTTGACAGAACTAATTACGCATTTTGGAGACTCAGGATGCAAACATATCTTTGTGCTTTGGGATACAACATTTGGGATTCAATAAACAATGGATACACAATACCCACCACTTATTCAATCGATGATGCTGGTAAGAAATTGTTTGAGAATGACTCAAAAGCAAAGAATGCTATCATGTGTGGATTAGTGGATAGCGAACTGGTAAAGATTATGGGTTATAAAACAACAAAGGAAATATGGGAAAAAATGAAGAGCATTCATGAAGGAGACATTAAGATCAAGGAGGCCAAGTTACAAACACATCGAGCTCAGTTCGAAGGATTAAAGATGAATGAGGATGAGAATATAGAGGCATATATACTAAGAGTTAATGAAGTCATTAATGCGATTAGAGGACTCGATGAGAAAATCGAAGATTTTGTCATCGTGAAAAAGGTATTAAGGTTCCTTCCCCAAATATTTGATTTTAAAGTTTTAGCTATAGAAGAAGCTAAAGATCTGAATTCTTTTAGTATGGATGAGATGCATGGTTCTTTGACTGCATATGAGATGAGAATAGGAAAATATAAACCCATAGACAAAGAAGTTGCTTTTAAAGCCTAGAAAAATATGAAAGCAAAACAAGAATCCAAGGAAGAAGAAACATCAATGGAAGCAAGCTTTGTTTGAAAACTTAAAAGAGGAAAAAAAATACAGAGGAAAATTACCGTTTAAATGTTTTAACTATGGAGGCGTTGGGCATTTCGTAGCTAAATGTCCACTTAATGAGAAGAACATAAGTTATGAAGGATCGCACGGAAAAAGAAGTGACTAGAAGAAAAAATCAAATTTCAGAAAAGGCAACTTCAAGAAGAAAAGTTTCATCTCCAAGAAGGTCAGTTAATCAGAAGATAGCTCCAGTTAGGATTCTAAAAAAGAAACGGGTGAAGCTCTTTTCATGGCATTCGAAGAAGAAAACCCAGAAAAAAAACATGAATGTGATGAAGAAGAAATTGACGCAGAAGTGAATTTGGAAGAGGAACTAATTATAGCTCTAGATGAATTGAAGACAGAAAGAAAAAGGAATAAAAAAATTTCAAGAAAGCTTGAGGATGCAAATGAAATCATAACAAGTTTGAAAGTGCAGATAGAAGAATCTAAGAAGATATCCAAAGATCTCGAAGTACAAATAACCATGAAAATAGATTGTTGCAACAAGTTAGAAGAAGAGATTGTTGGTTTAAGGATGCATCTAGAAGAGATGAATCAGAAAAATAGCTTTTATCACAAACGTGAAGAGAGTTCTATGAAGCTGGATAAGATCATAAAGAACCAGAAGACTACCGGTATCAAATTTGGTTTGGTTTTTGACGAAAGAGAATCATCAAATGAATCAAAGGCCACAAATGAAGAATCCACAAAGAATAAAGAAAAGAAACAGGTTAATCAAGCAAAAACGAATCATGCAAAGGAAAGCAATAATGCAAGACACGAAAGGATAATTGACAATGATGGTTTCACCAATGTCACACATCAAAGAAGAAGAAGATTTATGGCTCCTACAACAACATGGCAAATACCACCACCCATGTTCAATCATCCCTTTTCTAGTTACTGTTTTAAATGCAATGGTTATGGACATAAGATTTCACAATGCAAGTATAATGTAGGACCAAGGAATTTTACCAGTAGAAATGCTTTTTCACCTTTGATGGATTATGCAGTAGAATGTTATAACTATCATAACTTTGGGTATATTGCAAGAAATTGTAGAAGTACATTTGCATCAAATCAATTTTAGGGAAGAAAATTTCAGCCAAATCGAATAAGACAAAATAGATTTTTTTTCAAAAAACATGCACAAGCTATTGAAAAAGAAAAGCCAAAACAAGAGCCCAAAACTGTAATCAAACTGGAGTGGAAAGAAAAAGAGCAACCTAAGAAAGAAAAGGAATCCTTGATCGTACATACGACATTTAAAGCACAGAATAAATCCGCACCATTGGTACTTGATAGTGGATGCTCCAATCATGACAGGTGATAAATATAAATTTGAGAAGTTGCAGCAATATGAAGGTGGTTCAGTGAAATTCGAAAACAATGATGGAGCTAAGATAGTTGGTAGAGGTTCAGTTAAGATCAGTGATGGAAAAATCAGATCAGAAGAAGTCTTGTTTGTGGTTGGTCTAAAGCATAACTTGTTGAGCGTAAGTCAAATTTGTGACTGAGGTCATGATGTGATCTTTAAGAAGCAGGGTTGTGAAATCAGAAAGGCAAATAGTGGGAAGTTGATAGCAGTTGGATCAAGAACATTTGGCAACCTGTACACTCTCTCAGAGAGTTTTGAAGGAGCTTGCTTGATTTTATAGGAAGAAGAGACTTGGTTGTGGCACAAGAGGCTCGGTCATATCAATTTTGATAACCTAGTAAAAATCAGTTCAAAGAAAGTAGTGAGAGATATTCCACCATTGGCAAACCATCAAATAGAATTTGTGCTTCATGTAAAAAATGGAAGCAAACTAAAGTCTCATTTAAAACAAAAGAGTACTACACGAGCAAACCTTTGGAACTAGTACATACTGATTTATGTGGATCCATGAGAACGCAAAGCATAAACGGTGACAAATATTTCATGTTGTGTATAAATGACTATTCCAGGATGACATGGGTATTATTTTTGAAGCATAAATCAGAAGCTTTTGAGATGTTCAAGGTTTTCAAAAACCAAGTTGAGAATCAAACAGGAAAAAAGATTAAATGTTTAAGGTCATACATAGGAGGAGAGTTCATTTCAGAGGATTTCACAAAGTATTGTGAAAAATACAGCATCAAGAGACAATTTTCAGTAGCCAGGACACCTCAGTAGAATGGTGTGGTAGAAAGAAAGAACATGACAGTGCAGGAAATGGCACAGACTATGTTGACTGAGAGCAAAGTAGCTGACAGATTTTGGAAAGAGGCAGTCCATATTGTAGTATACATCCAAAATAGGTGCATGTTGAGGACGCATGAAAGCAAAACTCCTTATGAGTTGTGGTTCGGTAAAAAGGCAACAACAAGATATTTTAAAGTTTTTGGCAGTAAGTGTTATATCAAAAGAACTGAAGAAAATCTTGAAAAGTTTGAAGATAGAGCGGATGAAGGTATTTTTCTTGGCTATTCGTCAAAAAACAAAGCTTACAAATGTTACAACAAGAGGCTAAGAAAAATTGTGGAAAGTGTCGATGTTAAAGTTGATGAAGGAAGGGAACGAGTAATTAGCTATGAAGAGAACTACCCAATTTATAAAGAGGTCATTGAAGGAGATAAGGAAGAGGAAATGGAAAAGAAACCAAGAATTGACTCAGAGGATTCGAAAAGTGATTCATAATTGGAAGAAAACAAGAAATTCAAAATAGGTAGCTGGCAGAAAGATCATCCTAGAGAACAAATAATTGGAGACCCCATAGTTGGTGTTCATACAAGAAGAAGATTAGTAAGTAACTACTCTTTACTATCCAACATTGAGCCCAAAAATGTTGCCGAAGCAAGCAAAGATGAAAGTTGGGTAAAGGCAATAAATGAAGAATTAGATTAGATCGAGAAAAACAAGACTTGGGAGCTAGTACCAAGACCCGCAAATAAAAATGTAATCACTACTAAATGGGTCTTTCAGAACAAATTGAATGAAGATGAACAGGTAGTTAGGAACAAAGCAAGATTGGTATGCAATGGGTATGTGCAAGTTGAAGGTATTAACTTCGAGGAAACCTTTGCACCTGTGGCCAGACTAGAGGCAATTAGAATGTTTCTTGCTTTAGCAGTTTACAAGAATTTCAAAGTTTATCAAATGGATGTGAAATCAGCATTTTTGAATGGGAAACTTGAAGAAGAGGATTATATTGAGTAGCTAGATGGTTTTCAGCTTGGTGATGAACCCAAATTGGTTTGCAAGTTGAATAAAGCGTTATATGGCTTAAAACAGGCACCCTAGGCATGGTATGCAAGGCTATAAAGTTATCTTACTCAGCAAGGGTTCAAGAAAGGTATGGTGGATCATAATTTGTATTTCAAAATAGAAAATGGTCATCATATTGTTGTATACGTAGATGATATCATATTTGGCAGCAACAAAGATGAGTTGTGTAAATATTTAGCAAATAAGATGTAGAAAGAGTTTGAAATATCAATGATTGGTGAACTTTCGTATTTTCTTGGATTGCAAGTTAATCAAAATGAGAAGGGTATATTTATTTCTCAAATTAAATATGTGAAAGAGATGCTGAAAAAGTTCACAATGGAGGATTGCAAGCCAGTTAGCACTCCCATGATGACAGGTTGCAAGTTGATCAAGGATGACAAATCTCCACCTATTGATGAAACTATGTACAGATCTATGATTGGGAGCTTACTATACTTGATAGCTATTATACCAGACATTTTGTAGGTAGTATGCATGGTAGCACGATTTCAGGCTAGTCCCAAGGAGACTCATGTCATAGCAAGAGGATTTTTTGGTACCTTAAGGGTACTATGGAGTATGGGTTATGGTATCCAAAAGGTAAGGACTTCACCCTTATTACGTATTTAGATGCAAATTGGGAAGGATGTGTATATGATATGAAGAGTACTAGTGGAGATGCATTCTATCTCGATGATAATCTTGTTGCATGACATAGCAAAAAGTAGGAGTCAGTCTCATTATCCACAATAGAGGCAGAGTATATTACAATGACATCATGTTGTACATAGGTACTTTGGATGAAATAAAATTTGAAGGATCTTGGAATAAATTTAAGTGAGCCCATCTTGATCATGTGTGACAATACAAGTGCAATCAATATCTCAAAGAATTCGGTTATGCATTCTTGCACAAAACATATTGCTATCCGGTACCATTTTTTGAAGGAGAAAGTTGGGGAAGGTGAGGTTAAGTTGGATTTTGTTTCAACAATAGAGAAAGTAGCGGATATCTTCACCAAACCATTGCCCAAGGAAGTCTTTGAGTACCTTCATAATAAATTGGGAATGGTCACACTTCCCAAGCATTGACTAGCTATCAGGGCCACATTCTCACGGGGAACATTTGTGTCTTTGTTTATATTTTTGCTCATGTTTGTGATTCTTGCTAAGTGTAATAATTTTTGTCTGAGAATGTTGTGCATGGACTCAGGGGGAGTTTGCAATAGCCCATTGGTCTTGTTGTTAAAGGGGGAGAAGAGTTACAAGAAATTGTGGGTGTGTTGCCAACAATTCCAAAGGGGGAGATTGTTGAGCAAGGTGCAGTGACAATATTGTCATTGTTGTCAACACACTTAGATGGACAAGTTGATGCAGTGGACAGTTGTTTGGAGGTTGTTCGGAGTATGTACAGTGGTGTTCAATGCTTATGAGGATGTTTTTGATGTTTGGGTGAAGTTGTTACAAGTTGTTCATGCAAATTTGCAAAAGTTGCAAAAATCGTTAGGAAGTTGTCAAAGTAGCAAAATTGTCAAAGTTGCAAAAATCGTCAAAGTTGCAACAACGTCAATGGAATGTGTTGGACAACCCAAGATACTATTTTGAGATTTTTTTATCATTAGAAAGTGTGGTTGCATTTTTGGAATGGTTGGTTGCTTCGTCGGTGCATTGTTGATCAGTTTCATGCTTTATGTGATAGATGTAAAATCTGCGTCGGAGGTCACTTTGTTGGAGGAATATTAATCAATCGGTGAGGAATTGGACCTAAATTATTTTACTGGAGGTAGCTAGATATACTAAGAGCTTAAGTTTTAAATTTTAGCCTAAATGGAGTCAGAAAGAAGAAACGGTGAGCGTTGCAAAATGGCTCTAAAGCACTTTTTCCAGTTTATGTGACAGGTGTAAAATCAGCGTCAGAGGCCACTTTGTTGGAGGTGCTGCGAATAATCCATGAAGATTTAAAATTTGAAATTTAAACTGAAGGTATTCGGTTTATCCAAGAATATATTTTTTAATTTTTATCCCATTTAGAAATTTGAGGAGGAAGTTATGACTGTTACAAAAAGCCCTGTCAGCTCTTTTTGGCAATTTTGGCAGTTTCTAAGAATATAACGGTTGAGTGGTACTTTTGTGTAAATGAAAAAAAGAGCTGCATTTTTTTAATGTGAAACATATATATGTTTTAAAAGAAAAGGGAGAAGTGGATTTTTTGGAGAAAGGACTGTCAGTGCATGTTGTGAAGAATTATTTTCTTTGGCATTTTGATTGAAAAAATGTGCAAGGTGTGAGATAATCAATGTGCAGAGTTGAGAAGATTGAAAAGGTTAGACAAAATATTTTAGAGGAGAAGATTTTTGAGCTAGACCACTTAGGGTATTTTTATGATATTTAAAACTTTTATCAGAGCTTTTTAAATTTGTCGGGTCGGTGCTTGGCAACAGGGGTCGGTGCTCCTTGTAGTTGGTGTTGCTAAAGTCCGGGTTGGTTGGTGTCATTCCCTACAGTTGGTGCTGCAAAAATATTGTAAATATCAAACATTTTTGAGGCTGGATTTGGATGGGAGTCCAAACAGTCCATTGGCACAATGGTTTTCCCACATCGGGTTTCCACTATAAATCTAATGTTATGTGATGCATGTTTGTGTGATTGCTTATTTTGATTTGATTTCGTATTTGGATTAAATTTTTAATACACACTGATTCACCCCCCCTCTCAGTATCACGCTTAGTTCAACATTTTTGGATATGATAAAAAACTATTTTTATAAATTATAGCTCAATCTTGGTTGATTTTGTTTTGTAAATATCAAAATCAACTTTTACTATCCCTTATTACTCCTATTGAACTAATAACTTTTCCAAATTTAAAGAGGTTTTAACGTTGTATTTCTTTTGTCTCTCTTGAGAATTTTTGAGACAATAATATAAATTTCCAACCTTTAAAATGCTTTGATAAAACTCTCTTTAATATCCCTTATAGGATTTAATTCAAGTGTATCTAATTTCCAAATTAATTAGTTTGATGTAGTAACCCTTATAACTCCCTAATTTTGGAAAAATTATATCACAATAATATTTGCAAGTATTTAAGATTATTATCCAGTAGAAAAATCTTATTACTCCTAAGATTAATATTGAAAATATTATATTATCTTGATAAATGATTCCCTTTGAGGTATGGCTTTCAATATAATTATATTCCTCTAAATTCAACCTTATAACTCCCTAGAGATGAAAGCATATAAATATGGGAATAAACCTTACCTTATATCAAGCAATAATCAGTGTTGATTTCAGACGTGTAATGGTTGCAATGTTGACTATATCTGCTTTGACTGTATCTTCCAATAGAGTTGATTGTACTTGGCTTGTATTTAATGTTTCAAATGTAGCCTTTGAAACTTCTACCTTTGACCTATTCATACTAGAGCATTGAAGGCTCTATTTCTTGCTTCCACACTATGATGACTCCCACATTTTGGATATAAATACATTGAAGGCTTCACTGAATTGCTACATTGAATTACCGCATCCTTCCTAGTCCAAGGAGCCTTTAATAAGAGGTCAACCTAGTGACAAGTGTCACTTCGGTTACATTCAACACTTTCTTGGATGTTTGTTGCAAGTGTAACGTCTAAAGTGTTTTCTCCTTTCTTGTGTTGTCTGTATGATAACACCTATGGATGAATGTAACTCCTCTTCCACATGGTTTATGGGTGCCAAAGACTTGTTGTAACACTTTCACACGTGTAAAATTCCAATATACCTTTGAGAGCATTTAGGGTTTCCTTTGGAGGATGACAAATATCACTTGCATGTCCTATTCTTATAACACCTTCTTGCAAGCTTTTCTACATACTTTTCCATCTTCTTCTTGGTTGTATTTCGATGGTGTTGAGATGGTTCAAACCAAGCAATGTAGTGGTGGTGCTTTGGTGGAGAGATGGAGGAGCTTTGGTGGAGCTTGAACGGTAGCACTTTGATGATCCAATGGTAGTATTGAATGCTTCTTCCTATGGATGTACGTTTTTCAGTATTGTTTGCTTTGATTTCCTTTGCTTCTGTGTTGTTGGATATGTTCCCTTTAGTGAGCAACATGCCTCCTTTATTTCCTGCGTAGAATGAATTAGAGAAGTACAATATAATGTACCAATATTTATGAATAGAATACCTTTATTGCACCTTTTCTTTCACTCCTTTTGTAGGTGTAAAATTTTGGTTTTGTGGCAAAATTTTGAATGCGATGTAGGGGTTTTGAGGTTGTGTTGGTCAAATATCTGCCTAAAATACAAACATGCATTTGTGCACCCTAGACATGTCCAACATTGAAAGGTCGAAGGAAAGAAATGTCCTCCATGCCAATCTCGAGAGAGGGCTGGCTCCCTTACTAATCCTACACCGGTTGAAGTTTAGAGTTGCAGGAAAGGAATTGGAAACAACGAAAAGAAATGGGAAATATAGCCACAGGCCAAATATGTAGGATTGGGAACAGTCTAGAAGCAGTAATTCCAACCAAGTGTTATGGCAACATAGAATAGAAAGGAGGTAAGAGAATCCACTTACAGTTCTTTGGAGATAACTTCCAGGATCACATTCCAGTACTCACACTATCACCAATAATGTTCAAATCCAGATGCAAAATTTGAGCTTAACAACAGATAATAGACATGAACATAAAATAGAAATGCTTAAATAGAAAGAAATCACACATAGAGACTGCTTGCAAAATTAGAATTCAAAAATTATTCTATTTATGCAGAGAACTTGAATAGTTTTTTAGTAAAATGTCTATCCCCCTTTTTACAATGGAAAATGAGTAGTATTTATAGAGGAATTTTGACTCTTTCATTAAATGCACAAAAGATAAAATGTTTATGGATCAAGAACCTTTGAGAAGAAATTCCTCCTTTAAGTCCTTGAAAATCTTCCTCTTGAGACAGTGATCTAGTTTCTAAGGGGAAATCTCCAGGAAATCAACACATTTGGGTGTCGGTGCACAAAAAATTGCAAAGTTGGTCGTTGACTTGATGCCTCCATTGCTCCTTGGAAATTATTTCTTGTACAGGATGTCTCAGAATTCATGAAAATCACCCTATGATTTTGATCTTGCAGCTCCTTTTAGCATAAAAATTGGCAATAGTAGTCACTCTTTGTCCTAATCATTAAATTCTCCTTACATGTCCAACCTGAGCGTCTTAAAAAAAACTTCCTTAATGCTTATTAAGATCGAATTCACTCATAATGAAGCAATGAATGAAAGTGCCTCCTTTAATGTACATCATATTCCCTTTATTTGCACTCCTTTGCAGAAAGGACGCCCTCAAAGCAATGACATTCGTAATTCCATTCTATCCGCAACTTCGAATTACGTTTTTACTACTACTCATAATTTTACCTAAAAGAGAAGCAAAAATATTGATTGAAAACCCCTTCCATTACATTTGTGTCTTTGTCATAGTAGTAACCAATTTTGGATAAAATACTGGGTGAAAATGGCTCATTACTCCTTTAGTTTTGTGCTTGATGCTTCGAACCATCCTTGCGTTAATTCACCTTTAAAAGAGGCAATTGAAAACATTGCTTTTACTCCCGGGATGGAAGCGCTTCATACAAGACGTCCTTTTCCTTTAAAATATACGTTCACCCTCAAAAGGGGTGAAAGGCGTTGTCACCCTCCACCTGGGGCGAACATAATTTTGACTTTTCAATGCCTCATCTCTTTTAATATTTGCCCAAAAACAAAATAACCTTCGATGCCTTTGTCGATTCATTCTGCTTGTAGCTTCGCCCCAGTGAAGGGCAAATGGGACATTCACCCCTCACCTGGGGTGAAAGCACTTTCAACTTTTCATTTTTCTTAATGCTTGCTAAAATGGGGTCCACACCTTGTGCCTTATATATATGTTCACCCGAAGGAAGGGCGAAAGGTATTTTCACCCTTCTCTTGGGGTGAATGCAAAGTTAACTTTTCAACATCTTCCTAGCACTTAGCTATTTCTCTCATGTTCGTTCGAACTCATCTTCATCGGGCTTTCACCCTAGGGAGGGGCGAATGGGACTTTCACCCCTCACATGAGGTGAAAGTACTCTTGACTAGTCAACGCACTCCTTTGAGGATGTTCGCCCTAAAGTGGGGCGAATGATGCTTTCGCCCCAACTTTTGGGTGAATGCACTCCTTTATTTTGGCTTTGTATTTCAATTTCGGGCCCGCATGGAACTTGATTGTTTGAATGTATCTTCACCCATATGAGGGGCGAAAGGTATTTTTACCCCTCATATGGGGTGAAAGTGCTTTTGCCAAACACATTATCTTCTACTTTGAAATTTTATGTTTATCCACAAATGAGGGCAAATGAGTTCGTCGCTACGTTTTTAGGGCGAACGCATCTTTGCTCCTCTCTTGGCATAAATACTAACTTCTTTGCTATGGAAAAGGGTGACAATGCTACTATGACCTTTTACATTGAACCATTTTAAGTGCTTCTTCCTTGACGACTTTAGATGACATTCATTTGTTATGAAATTCATGAAATTTGAAAGGAAAACTAACGCACAAAAAATACTGCAACATATTAGACTAGACGAAACACTATATTATGATATTAATATATATATATATATATCGCTTTTACAATGAGAAATTATTCATAAAATTCCATCAAAAATCTCAATATGACGATATGTCAAAATTACCAACAGGTTGTCTCTTTGCTTAGACACCTTCCCCTTTTTGCTTGGATACTTTTATGATAAATCCAAACTTAGATAGAAGCTCTTTATTTGATGCAATTTTTTGTACTTTTATTTCTCTTGCACTAAACCCTGTAATGCTTTGGATTTGAGACTCACTAAGTCTCAATATTTGAAGCTTCTATTTATGATTTCAGTTAGTTGTTTTATTCTCCAAGTTTCAAAGGATTCTAACGTTTTTGGTGGCTTCTCTTGGCCACTATGAGTTGCAGATTTTTGTGCACTAATAGTATCTTTAGACACTTTGATAAATTCTGATTTTGTGCCTTTCTCAAGAACACAAACACTAAGATTTTTGAGAGTAATACAATAGTGCAAATGAACCTACTAATCTTTAATTTTCAATGCACTAACAATTACGTCTTATTACTACAATTAAACTCTCAAAAACTTATAAGTGCACTTAATCAATTTACTAAAACTTAATCAAGATTAATCTGAAATGAATCTTTAAGAATTATTCTACAAATTTCTTATAAGCAAAATATTAGGAGATAGTCTTCTTTTGGTTTCCAAAGTAGATGATAGGCAGTTGATAGATAGTTGAGAATTATGAAATCTAATAAACTGTTAATGTGCAAATGAACCTTAAAAAGAACCTTTCCTTTTGCACATTTGAAGACTGTAATACAAATCTCCTTTTTGCAACTTTAATTCGAATTAAGGTGCTTTAACAAGTCTGATAAGTAATCCAAATAATGAATCTACTTGGACCAATAGTTGCTTACCTCTTTTTGAAAGCTTTTGTAGCTCCTTTGCCACTTCTTTAGAGGATGTAGATCTTGGTGTCTAAGATCACCAAGTTGTTGCCTTGAGTAAGATCTTGCAGCTCTTTGTAGACTGTTTCAAAAAGCTCCTTCACCAAAAGATGATCTCAAAGTTTCTTTCATGAGCCTGAGATTTGGTGATTTTGTTCTCCTCTTATGGTCTCCTCCTTCTATTGTAGATTTGAAGTATCTCTAAAGTGGTGTCCTCTTGCTATGAGATATTCAAATATCCTGGATTTGGTGATCTTCTTCTGTCTTCAAGTCTTCTTATTGAATTTTGACTTCATGCAGGATCTTCTTCTCAAGATTGAATGTCTCGAGGTCTTCACTAGATTCTTCTTCTGCTCGAATTTGGCATTTCTTGCCAAATTCTCCTCCTCTTGGGTTTGTTGTCGGATGACGATAATTGTCCCAAGTCCTTCACTATCAGGGGCTTCTCCTTGGTAGTGGATTTCTCCAATGAGCTCATCTTTGATGATTTTTTCAAAAAGGCTCTCCTAGCATTTTACTAGATGATCGTCGAGACCTCGCCAAGATCTTTTGATCTTGTAGCTTCTTCTGGTATTTCTCAAGCACTTATCTTCAACCTCCTTCTTTTGGAAGTGTTGGTAGTGAGACCTTCTCCTAGATCTCTGATTCTGCTACTTTTGTATTTGAGCATGACTCTCCTAGTTCTTCTTCTTCTTCCTAGTCTAGAAGTTCTTCAATGAGATCTTCTCTTGATCTCTTTTACTTCATGTGCTGGATTGATTCTGAAGAATATACTCTTCCTAAATTTCTTGTAGGAAGCTTTCCCAACTCATTGAATCTTCTTTTCCTACAACAAAGTATTAGTACTAAAATCTACTTCTGAATTAGGTACTCTCATCTAGAGTCTTCTTTAGGATCAAATCTTCTGCACCCTATTTCAGTATCAAGGCTTTTGTGGCCTTTTCTTCAATATCAAGGCTTCTATGGCCTTTTCTAGGCTTTTGTGGCCTTTTCTTCAATATCAAGGCTTCTATGGCCTTTTCTAGGCTTATGTGGCATTTTCTTCAATATAAAGGCTTCTATGGTCTTTTCTTTTAGATCAAGTCTTCTATGGCCTTTTCTTCTAGATCAAGGCTTCTATGGACTTTTCTTCTGAATCAAGGCTTCTATGGAATTTTTTATTTTTGTTAAGTTCTTCAATCTAGGAATGGAGATCTCATGTCTTCTGACTTCACCACAATTATTTTCCAAAAGTTTATTTTGAAGTATTCTCCTCTTTGCAACAACTAATCTCCGCACTATGAAGGCACTCTGATCTTCGGGTAACGAAGTTGAGATCTCCTAGATTTCTATTGTAGGAGGTGTCCCAATCATCTGAGAATTAATTCCCTATAATAAAAGAAACTTTAGGTGAAGTTTTCTAGATCTCTTATATGAGCTTCACTAATTGATTCATCAAACTAGTGGATCAAATGTTGAGTCATAGTCTTCACGAGTTTTTCTGCAATTCTGTGGAAATAATCTAGCCATACGCAATCTCAGTATTTTTGAAACTAAGATTTCTTTCAATCCTCACTTGTGGATCTCTCTAATTCTACACCTAGACTCTTTTGAGAGTTTTTGATAGTGCCTGGTCCAACAACACATCAGGTTGACAAAAAACTCGAGGTTAATGATAATGGTGGTTTTCCTATTGATCTACTATAACTTGATATGTTCTAGCTCTGATACCACTATTAGATTTTGATACAACATGTAATGGGAGATAGCAATCACAAGATGCAAAATAATAAGAAATAAAGTAAATCTACGAGATGATTGAAATATGCTATAAATAGAAATGACAAAAATGAATACAAAAGTAGCTATGGAGGAAATGAACACTCCATGATCTAAGCTACTACTCAATGAATGAGCTCTAAGCTTATAGCTCACACACTCTACACTATTGCACTCTCCTACACTACTATATCTCACACTACTATCTATGGCCCTTTATATAGGAAGATAGGTTCCTTGGCCAACACTCTATCTAGTTGTACAAGGGACACCTTGCACATATACAACTTGCACATTGATACTTGTGCATTTATTACATTACATGAAGTAACTAGATAAATTCCCCCTAAAGTAATCTAATGTCCTAAGTATGTACCAAGGAAGGTACATTTACATGACCCAAATGATGTAATATAATATATTTCTAACACTATTCCCTTGTGTGGAGTGTGCTATTATACGACTACCTTGGGTTGTTTTACCCTGAGAAGAATGTGCCTTTGAGGCACTTTAAACCTTACCCCTTTTCCTGTGTATGGCAAAATAGAATAGTGTAGTATAATGTAAAAATCTTTGTATATAAAATATCTTTTCTGCACCTCCTTTACAATATAATTTTTTTATGGTTTTATGACAACTTCCTTATAGGTAATGGTGGATTTTGAGGTTGCCTTCTTGATTAGACACCTCTCTCCTTTTGCTTGGATATATTTCCAATGAATCCAATCTTGTAAATGCATAGATAGAAGCTCTTTTTAGATGTAATTTTTTGCACTTTTTTCTAACCTTTTGTGCACTTTGAATCTGAGACTTACCAAGTCTTGATTTGAAGCTCATTTTTCTGATTTTCGATGGTTACTTTCTTCTCCAAACCTTGGAGGAAACTGATCTGATTTGATGGCTTCTATGGCCACTAAATATTGTAGGTTTTGTGCACCAATAGTATCTTTAGACACTTTGACAACAATCTGATTTTGTGCCCTTCTTTAAAGAACACAAATTAACCCTTTTTTAGATTAATTAGTATAGTGCACATGAACTTAACAATACTTCCAATTTCACTGCAATTTTAATTACAACAATAATTTCACCTTATTGCTCCAATAAAATCTCAAAGTAATTTCTAAATGCACTTAATAAATTACTACAATTTTTCAAGAGTAATCTGTAATGAACCCTTAATGGAAACTCTGCAATTTTTCACTACAATCAATATCGTAGGATATAGTCTTCATGCTTTCTAGATAGAAAATAGGTAGATGATAATTTTATTTCTTTCAAAAATATCCAACTCCTATTTTATTTGCAAATAAACCTTAAAATGAATTATCTCTTCTTGCACTTTCTTGAAGACTATAATGCAATCTATCCTTCTGCAACTTTTAATCTAAGTATGGTGCCTTAACAATTTTTGATAGTAATACAATTTGTAGTTTAATCAATAAACCTAATTGCACCCAAGTTGCTTACCTTTTTTATGGCTTCTGAAGTAGATTTAGATCTTGGTGTTTTTGATTCACCAAGTTGCTACCTTGTAATGGTTGACTTCGCAGCTTCTTGTTGGCTGTCCAAAAGAACTTCCTACTTCACCAAACTGTAGCCTTGAACTTTCTATCTTGAGTCTTGGATTTGGTGGCTTGATCCTTCCTGTGATCTTTGATTTTTTTGTTGTAGATTCAGAGAACTCCTTTCTCTAAATTATGCCTTCTTGCTATGATACGCAATCTCCAAATATTTTGGATTTGGTAGGATTATTTTATCCAAATATTTCTTCATAATTCTTGTTGAATTTTATCTTCAAACAGGATCTTCTCTTCTTCTCAAGATTATGAATTTCTTGAGGTTTTCACTAGATTCTTCTTATGGTATTTGGCACTCCTTACCAAATTCTTCTTCTCTTGGGCTTGTTGTTGGATGGTGATAATTTTCTCAAGTCTTTCACTATCAGTTGTTTTCTCCTTGGCAGTGGATTTATCCAATTAGTTCTCCTAAAAACCCTTTTTGACGATGCTTTTATGACCTCTGCAACAAGGCTCTACAAGCCTTATTTTTTTTAATCTCCTTGAGACCTCTCCAAGGTCTTCTGTCTTGCAACTTCTCTAGTCTTCCAACTGAGACCTTTTCTTCAATCCTCTACTTCTGGAAGTGTTGGTGATGAGATCTTCTTCTTGGATATCTGATTCTATTGCTTCTAATTTTTTATAGGACTCTCCTAGTCCTTCTCTTTCTTCCAAGAATGGAAGTTCTTCAACGAGATATCTTGATCTCTTCAACTCCTTATTGAAGGAAATATTTAATTAATAAAGGAGATCACCAATCTCCTATTTCTTGGACTCTTCTTCAGGAACTTCTTTTTGGAGTTTTCTTTTGAATCAGGAAGTTTTCATTTAAATCAGGAAATCTTCTCTGTTGTATTCTTCAGGAACTCTTCTTTGAATTATTCTTATGAATCATAAATTCTTTTCTGAATTACTCTTTAGGATCTCTTCTTTGGAGTATTCTTTTGAATCAGGAATTTATCTTTCGATTTAGGAATTCTTTTTTGAAGTCTTCCTTATAATTAAGGCTTCTATAGCCTTCTTCTTGATCAAGGCTTTTATGGCCTTTTCTACTTTTGCACTCTGCAGGTATTGATCTTAAATGGAGATCACCAATCTCCTATGTCCTTATTTGACTCAACTTTTGGAGTCTCTTCTTCCTTGAGTCTAATATAAGGCTACTGTGGTCTTTTTATCACTTCTACACTTTGTAGGATTGTAGCTCTTGTAATATGACCTTTCTTGAGGTCTTTAAAATCTTCAGTCTTCTTCCTTGTTGTTGCAAGTGCTGGAATGATTCTAAGAAGATATTCTTCCTAACTCTCTTGTAGGAAGCTTCCTGACCTTTTGCTAAATCTCTTTTTCCTGCAACAAGTTGTTAGAAACTGAAATTGAAGAATTTGTAATTCTAGAGATAATAATCTTTACTAGTTGATTTGTTAATCTAGAGGCTTGAATGCTGAGTCCTAGTCTTCACGAGTTTTTTTACAACTCTATGGAAAGACTCTAACCAAATATAATCATAGAATTTCTAAAACTGAGATTTATATCAGTCCTCACTTGTGACTCTCCCTATTCCTCTTGACCTACTAGACTTCTCTTGTGATGACTTTTGTAAGTTATGATGCACACTGGCGAATCCGACTTACAAAACTATAAAGAGGAACTATGATGGATGTAGGTCCTCCTATCTCGATTTACCGTGGCTCTGATACCACTGTTATCTTTTGAGGATATATGCGGTGGAAGAGATCTAACATAGGTCCTAATAAGATGTAATAAATATGAAAGCAAGTGAGTCTATAATATGACTAAAATATACTATAAATAGAAATGATAGAAATACAATACAATATGGATGAAATGGTCACTCCATTAATATGAGCTAAAAAGCTACATTGTACTCCATATAGAAGCACTACTACTATCTACTACAATGTACTTGATAAGAACTTAATATACCACTATGAGGTCCTTCATATAGGAAGATAGATTTCTTGGCCAACACTTTACCTAGTTGTACAAGGGGACACCTTGCACATTACAACTTGCATATTGCCACTTGTGCATTTATTACATTACTTGAAGTAACTATCTAACTTCCTCCTAAAGTAATCTCCTACTCTAACTATGTACCTAAGGTGGTACATTTACATGACCCAAATGATATAGTATACTCTAACTCTAACAGGTCCATAAAACCATTATGGTTAATATGTTTCTCTCTCCCCTCACACGAATGATCACTTATCATAGTCTAATTCAAAACGATTATTTCTAGATGTGTCTCAATATTTAAATTGGAATGCATAACCATTCTAGATGAGAACACATTTCATAAGAATAGATGCCCTATGCAGTCCATCTTGTCAAGATAACTCATATTTTCTCTTTTCTAATAACAATGAGACTTCAACACAACATAACTAAGGACATCAAAGGTTTTGAACAAGAATCAATAAATTTTCAAACATGCCTACTTGTTGCTTATGCAAAGGGTCCTATCTTGGCAATTAAACTTATGAATCAAGTGAAGTCCATGTTTGTAATAGGTGAAAATTAGAAAAATTGGGTATTAGTTCTCTAAAATGAATAACATGGATCCTCATGGCAAACCTATGTCTTGAAGGCACTTACCAAAGTTGAGGAGATGCTTATAGCAAAAGTAAATCTTGTTATCTTAAGTAACACATGCTCGTGATGGTTAGTACATGTATAACAACTAGACAATTAGCTTACCCTAAGAAATAAGTTGCATCATAAGGACTTTGTTGTGTTGTATTACAACTTTAGACATCTTGGTGGTTAGAAGAAACACCAAGTTTAGACAACTTAACAATGAGACTTAACAATTCATTAATAATTGTTAAGTTGAGTGAAAATAGAAAGAAGAAAAAAGTTTGTAGAGTAGCAACTTGCAATTTGGTAGTAGAGTAGCAAATGTAGTTTGGTAGCAGTGCTGAAATATCTAGCCCACAATTTGGTAGTAATAAAAAAAATTTTTACAATTTGGTAATAGTTTGGGGAAGAAAAGACATCCATAGTTTGGTAGCAGTTTGGAAGTGGTAGCTCGTCTGCAATTTGGAACGGTTTGGAAAAAATCCAAGTTACAATTTTTTTTTGGATTTGAGGTAATTGATTTGTCAATATTCATTGGAAATAATAATCATGCTAGGGGATGGTGGGGAATTTTTAAATATTTAAACAATTTTGAATGAAAAGGTAAAATTTATAATTTTTTCAAAGGAGAAGTTGTATCATGGTTTATAAAATTTAAATAGACCCATTAGTATAAATTCACACGAGATAAATTTGAAGATGCATTCTTAATTAGATGGGTATTCAAGAAAAAGGTAGTTAGGACCTAAGTTGAACAAATGGAACTAAAGAGAACTGAAAATTTTCATAGAATTAGCAAAAGAAATAAATAAGGGTGACAATATGCAGATCGAAGGAAGAACAAATTGGGCATCAAATGAGTCAAACAGTGTTAAAAAAGGTTTGTGTCTGCCAAAATATGTAGAAGAAATAAACAAAATAAATAAGCAGACCAAACATTGTGTAAAAAAAATAAATACATAGATAATTTATGAAAAATTAGAAATAGAAAAAGAGAATGATAATAGTGTACAGACTAAAAGAAGCACCAAAGGCTATGCAAATTTGAAAATATGAAGAAGCTAACAGAAGACGTAAACATGCTTTTGGAGGAACATAAAAAATAAATAAAGAGGACATGATAGAAGGAAAAATACGGTTGATAATGTGCAAGTTGAAAGAACCACATCGTTGGTATCAAATAAGCCAAAGAGTGGTCAGATAAATTTATTTAATTTTGAAAATTCTTTTTTGCAGGTCGATGGTTGCATCCAAAAAAAAAAATATTATTATTTCTATAAACCCTAACAATAGTTACAATGTCATTAACATGTCCTTGACTAATAGGTTGTAGGTTCAGGCAAAGAAAATCAAAGACATAATTTGAGGGTATAAATGTTCAATTTTTTTAAGATTTGAAGATCACCTGGACAAACATATTTTACATTCAAATTTGTATGCTATTGATATGGATGATGCGGAAATTGCTCTTGGTTATCCTTGGTTAAATTCTTTGGGTACTCTTAATATTAATATTCAAAATTTCATGAAATATAGTCCAAGAATGAAGGAGGCAATAGCAGAAATCAAAGAAGAAGCAAAAGTAGAGTCCAAGGATGAACTAAAAGATGGGAGCATGACAAAGGAGCATAAAAGAAAAGAACAAAATACTAAACAATCAAAGCTAATAGAACATTAGGTTAAGGTTGCAACATATCGCCACCCACACCACCAGGAGCGACAACAATCTTGGAGGCATGGCTTAAGGCAATAATATTATGGTTCTACATGGAATTAGAAGGGCAACAATTTTGGTAGTGTTTGACAAAGAAAGCATAGTGAATTTTATTTTCAGAGTGGTGCAACAGTATCAAGGAATAAATGGACCCACCATTTGAGTTACTAGAGTAGAGCAACAGAAGTGTGGAGTCGATAAAGCACTCCTAGATACTCGAATTGCAAAAGCAAGCATGGATGAAAATGAGTGATATATTTTGCTAGCATAAAGATGCCTCAAACACATGGAACCAAGGGATTACTTCCAAAAATTCAAATGATAGGACATATCAGCATCAACAGAGACCACCACTAATTAGAGTTTCACTAAGATGGATGAATGATCAAGATCAGTACCAATTCACATCAAGGCTCAAAAGATCATATTGTCTAGTCTTATGTTTTTTTTGTTATACAGGGAATCAATAATGTATCCATAATATTATCCCTATGGGCACGATTCGAATACGAAAAGCTACCACCATACCCCCACCCCACCTCAGGTTAAATTTTACTCCAAGTGAGGGGGACCTTAGAGGAGCTTGGGATTGGAACCACTGACCGCAAGTTGGTAAACACTCAACGAAAACTAGTCGGTCTTTATGTTTTGAGGATAAAATATTTTGTAAGGGGGATGGAATGTTAGGTACCCAAGATAAGTATTTAATATTATAATATTATATTTGGTATTATAATAAATGTAATTATCCCACATGTGTGGATAAGTGGTGGTGTGGGTAGTTGAGCATTATATAGTGTAGGCAACAGGCTCGTATGGGGATATGGAAGAAGAATATTGTATTCATATCAAGTTGAGATATATTAAGGAGTGGCTTCCTTCCAATAAAGAGAATTATACGATGTTGCCTTACTTGAAGGGTTTGAATTATATTTTGAATAAATTGGAATAATTTGCATTAATATCATAAATTGTATTGTGTGGAATTATTCATTGTAATTGTTTATTTAATATTTTTGTAAATTGTTAATGATTTTTGTGAATGATAAAGAAGGTTCATAATAGTAGTTGGTGTTTTTATAAAGAAAAATGTTGGAAACAATGGGCTAGTCACAAGCCAAGATGTGTACCATCACCTTGAAGGATTGCCTAATAATCGACTTGCATAACAACTTGAATGGTTTGGGACAAACCTTCATGGAATGCCAAGCATTGACAACTTTTTAAGAAGAGATAAAGAGCATCCATTACGTCCTTATTGATGCATAGGTCCAAAATTATTAAAAAATATAAATGCATGTTTACAATCAGTATTCCCTAAAAACAAAAAGATATGTTCTGGCAGTTGTTCTGTGATTCTTGTTGGCGACCTCAAACAAATCCCACTCGTGAAAGACAAGTAAATCTATACAAAGAACATTGATGTTATAGTGTTGTGAAGTTTTGATAGAGTGGTCATAGTGAATGCAATCTTTAGGTGACAAGGTGTTTGGCTTGAACAAGTTGCCTTTTGTGACTTCTTGTCAAACATAAGGAATGCTCATCAGACAATAAAGGATTATAATATTTTGCCTCTGAAAGAAAAAAACTCTTCCTATCTCCCACCCACCTTATGCAACAAATAAATCAGCGGCATTGCATAATAGGCATATGTTAAAATACTTGAATGTGTTGATTGCTTATGGTCATGTTGAACAAAATATAAATAACATGTCCATTCAACTTGATGATGAAAAATTGTAGCTTAAAACCTTTTGTGTTGGCAAAAGAGTTACACTGACCTCAAACTTATGAGTGTTTGCAAGCCTTGTGAATGAAACTCTTTTGAAGTGGTCAATATTTGTTGAGGAATATTACATTATTTGGTACATGCTAATGTACCCCCATGGTACCTTCATGGTATAATTATAAATATGTAATCAATAGTAGATTAGGGTTGAGTCTATAATTTAGGAGTGTGATTTATATTTCCCTTTTATGGAAATGTCAATGTAAGAACTGCACAAGTATCATGTATGTGGGTATGTAAATATGTAATAGGAGGATGTGCACAATCGTCTTAGAGTCAAGTGTCCATGTAAGAAGTAAGTGAAGAGTCTAGTATGCAAGTGACAAGATGATAAGCCAAATGTCATGGGAATTGTCATATGGAAAGCAATAGTCAAGTACATGAAGAGTCATCTTCTATGTCTATATTATGGAGACAAAGCTCCATGAACAGATAATCCCGATATTCATACATTTGATTATAAGAGGAAGAGAAGTAATAAAACTTGTATACAAATTTTGAGCAGTTAATATTGTAAGTTTTCTTCATGCATAGTTCACGAATGATTCAGGCTATTTGCATTCATATTTTATTATATAAACGAATGTTTATTTTGGTATTATATAGGTCTAAATATACATATTAATTAGCTTATTTATTATTATACTCTTCATTATATAATTATTTTGACCTTTAATATTGTGGCTAATTTATGTTGAAACATGTAACCTGTAATATTTTGTGGTAGTAAGGCTCCAACAATATTATCTATAGTTTTGGCTTGGACTCTAACAATACACAAGTCCCAAAACTTGACCCTGGATTGGGCGACCATTGATATTGGACTAGTTGAATAGCAAAGCCTTTCTTTCATAACTATGTCAAAAGTTAGAGCTTTGAATGACCTCCACATTTCAATATCTTTTTCATTTAAATGAGATACAAAGATGCAAAAAAAAAACCCTTCATCTTCATCTTAAAGAGAAACTAAAAGAACATTTGTTTAAATTATCTTTATAAAATTACATCCTTCCGTTGAACTTCTTACCTCATAAATACAATTTTCTTAATATTTTTTTTAGCTTATAAAATTTATTAAATGCTTTCTTGTAATATACCTTTAAAAGGCACGATAGATGTATTTTTTATTAATACAAATATTCATGATGGGCTAAAATAAAAAAAATTAAGAATTTATAATAATTATAAAAAAATTATTCATCCCTCCTGAACTTGGTTTGTTTTGTTTTTTTATTTTTATTTTTTTAAGCATTAAAACCTTTATAATTCCTAGTCTTCTAAAATTTCTATAATTCCAATTTTCTAACAAAATTGACAAAATTGATTGCAGGTAGTCCGTCAGCAAGCACTCAACCCCTATCAACCAGTTTATCCCTTTCAAATAATATAATATATTTTTTATACACAATCACACTTTAACTTGATTTAAACTTGATTCTCCACTCCTACCAACCAGTCTATCCCTTTCAAATAATATAATATATTTTTGTATACACACTCACACCTTAACTTGATTTAAACTCCTTAACTTGATTTAAACTTGAATCTTTTAAGATGATAACCACTCCAATATCGTACAAAAACCATATCCTTTAACGACCCAAATTTACACCCACTCTAATCTTCTACAAGGACTATATCCCTCGCGTAACTGTCTCGTAAATGTTTGGTGGAGCAGTGTGATAAAACCTGTATTTATTTTCGCTGCTCCCTCCCATGTGGGGTGTAAATTTGTTTTCCTTTAACGGACTGTCTATTTCAAGATTTAAAGCTTAAGCTGGTAGCTGGTCAATGCACTTCCCCTCCTTAGCTGTCTAATCATTCTTTAATGTGCATTAACTCAAAGACCGGAACACAGTACTACGATTTGCACATGTTTCATGTTCTTTGCCAGTTGAGTAGTTTTTAAGGTTCAATTTCACGGTGTTCTTTATATTTCGTATCCTAGTTAGAGTAGCTTTTCTTTTTAGAAGACACGACTTTAGCTAGTACAGCCCCGGTTTCCATCTCAAATTTCATTGGTCCTCTCCCTAGTTTTCCCTCGACACCACCACATGCTTATTTTATTTTGTGCTTCAATAATTTTTTTTATTAACCTTATATTGTACATTGAAATTATTACCCTTGAAGGGGGCGTCAACGGTCCATCTTTTTAGGGTGCAAAATTGATGGTTAGAGTTAATAAAAAAAAAAGTTTAAGAAAACATAACACTCTTTCTTTTCTGTAACTTCGCGTACAAGCAATCCCTCTCGCATGCCTAACTTCTTCTTATTTAGTAAATTCGTGAAGAAATCCAAATGGGAGAGGGACAGGATGTACATACAATCCCATGACTATGTATAAAGCACGAGCGATACATTTAACGCCTTCCCATATATTCCGGCGGGTAATTAAAATTAAGGATGGGCGATCCCATCACGGGCCCCGCCGTAGCCAATAATTAATGCCACGTTTGCCAGCCGTCACTTCCTCTGCTGAAAAGCCATTCACGCACATTGCCCATTAATTATGAAAAGAAATTAAAAAACTCAGAATTACTACTTGGAGAAAAAAACAAACAGCCTACAGTATAATTTTTGAACTGCAGATCTGAGCCAAATGGTAAAGTGGGGTCAATGGAGAGGGCAAGCAAGCAATCAATCGTGAGTTAATTTTGGGGGCGAGATGCGAAATTGAGTATAAGATCGAATGTATTCGATACACGTAGGTACGGAGCTGTGAAATAGTCAGTCCGCCTTGGACTGTATAGGAAATTGATCTATGCTGTCGGTGATACATTGCAATTTCCCGGAGCTTTACGCGGACACGGTAAAAACACGATATTCCATGCCAGTTCACTTTCGTGGTAAATTTCGTGGAGAGCGGTATTTGTACTGTGGAATGCTCGTTTTCGTTTCATTGTCTGTTAAAATTGGGGGAGTGTATGCGGAGCGGGGATAAATTGATGGAATTGGCATTCTACGTGAAAATGGGGTCGGAAAACTGTGTCTGACGGTTGAGTAAGGAGAAAGTTTTGGTCCAGGGTGGGATTCTGGTTGTGGTGGCGGTACATTATCCCGTCAATTGGCAGAAAGGAAGAGAGAACATGATCGATGGAACATAAAGTGCAGCAACGGGAGAGGGACAAACAAAGATTGAGACACAGAAATTCTGCAACGGCTGCCTTCCGAGGCCGCCAAGTGACGGATGGACATGGGGGAGATGCTGAGTATGGGCCATCCTATTATGGCAGAAGTAAATCCACCTACGAAAATCTGAGGGGTAAGTAATTTAAGTTAAATTAAAATGACTTTGAATTTAGCAAATGAGGAATAGAACTTCAAGCAATTTGTTTTTTGAAATATAAGCTTGCAATGTTATTATCCCTGCTATTTGTAGAGCGGGTTATGAGATGTAATTATGGAGGCCTTCAAGTTAGTCTCTAAAAGTTGTCACTATTGCTCTTCTTGCTTAACATTTGAGAACAAAATGGTTTATAGTCAATGCAATTTTACTCTACTTTTGATGTGTCGAAGTCCTCCACTCCAGAATTCGAATGCTTAGGGAGGGGGTGTCTCACGGCCACTTTTTGGGCTCCACAGGATCTGAAATTCGAACTCGAGTTTAGCTTGTTTGTCTTGCGATTCTATCTCGTGATCTCTATTAAATGTAAATGTAGGCTGAAATTGAGATGCTTCTCCACCTGAAATGTAGGCCCTAGATAGATAGGTGTTAAGCTTTCATGTGTTGTTCCGGAATGATGTTGTTGTTGACGATGATAATGATGTTCTGATCTGGGGGCTGCGAGAATGAGTAATTGTTTGTGTGATGCAGAATCAACGGGGCAGATGGCATTGTATCCATCACAGGGCAAATTCGGTGGGTACCCTGAATCATACCCGGAACGGCCCGGCGAGCCTGATTGTTCACATTACATGCGTACAGGTTTCTGTGCGTATGGCATAAATTGCCGTTTTAATCATCCGAGCAGTTTGAAGCAGGTAAAATTTCAAGTTAATGTTCATTGCTTGGGAACAAATTTTCAATCTCTCTAGTCAACGATTAAAATTAAAGTTAAATTTTGTTTCTGAAATATACACAATTAATGCGGTCTTGAATAAGGACTGAATGAGTGGCAAGTAATTATTTGAATTTTCAAACTTTCAGAGATAATTCAAAGAAATTTAACTTGCTTATTTTTATAATGTTAAGAGTCTAAGCAAACAAACTTAAGTGCAGTAAAATGCTCTGCATACTCTTGTAGATGCAACTCAACCTGATTGGAATAGCTGAGGAGGATAAATTATTTGCCACTCAATGAAATAAGATGAAACTTAAACTAGTTTCCATTCCACAAAAAAGTTGATTAGAACTGTAAATGTGGTACAATGCTATATAGAGCTATGAGAATTAAGTGTATGATACTGAAGTTAAGTTGAAGACTAATTTGTGTGCCTGTACAGGTGGATGAAAACAAAAGCGGACTTCCTGAGTGTCAGGTACCATGCATGCAATAGCAAGGACTTTTATTTTTTATGCAAAATAACATGCATCTGTTTTGGAGTTTAGCTGTTGTATTGCTTCCCCTTGGTGCACTTATGTGGTCGAAGTGTATACAAGTTCAACGATATTCTTACATATTTTTATAATACTACATGTTTTTTGTTGGATGTAGCACTTAAATCTTCGTAATGTTATGTTAAATACTGGGCAATGTCCTGTGCTTCACAAGAGTCTGTCAATAGATGTAGGGTTTGTTGTCGGTAATTAGATCTTGTGGGTTTATGTTAATTGTGAACTGGTTTTATATTTCATCTATACAGGTTATCAGTATCAAAATTTTAGGATTTTGGCTCTCCTGTTTGGGAAGTTGATGCAAATTATGTAGCAAATAATAGCTGTTTTGGTTTATTGCTGTGTAATGACCAGAAATGCTTTAGTTGTGTTTTCTATTATCTTATGATCTTATGCCCAGGATACTCCTTCCCTTTCCTCTTGTTAAAGAATCACTGAAATACTTTTTCATAAGGTACACTTGAATCTTTTTTGGCCCTACTGAATTTTTATGTTCAATATATTTTTCCAACCCTAAGGAAATCTTCGCTAAATTTGCTATTTTGATAACATTCATTGGTGTTTCAGTGTAGATATAGGGTATAAGCGAAGTCTTGGATGTTCTTTGCGGATTATGTAGTTTAATCTAGTTATTGCATAGAAGGGCACTCATTGTCATGGATATTAAAATGTGTCATATTTAAGGGCAAAGCATTTGTATATTATTGATCTTATGATCTATGTACCTACCTGCAGCCAACTTGCATCTGGATTTGAATAAGAAACATGGTTTGCAAATTTGACCTAAATTTTTAGTCACATTTTTGTGTTCATGTTCATGTCTATATATTTGAAAGTATGTAAACTGTGAAAATCTGTATGTAAACTGTAAAATCTGTTAATCCTAAGTTGTGGGGCCTGTGGCTGATTCTTTAACTTGCCTAATTTCATACCAATGCTTAGTGTAATTATACTAAAATTGTGTTGATAAGAAGTACCAGCAGGGCCTGTGGCTGATTCTTTAACTTGCCCGGTCTCATACCAATGCTTAGTGTAATTAGACTAAAATTGTGTGGATAAGGAGGTACCAACAATTTGTTAAATGAAAAGATCTTCAATGTTGACGGACTTTCAAATTTGTCCTATCAATTCGATTTTTTTTTTCAATCTTTCCCCTATCTCAAAATTCAGAAAGGACTGTCACTATAATGTACTGTGACAAGATGATATTGTACTGTCAAATAAATTCTATCAATTCTTGTGATAGGTGTTATAATGTTAACTTGTTAAGTCTATGAACATGATAAGAATCATTGATTGAAGCAATTGATAAACTTTAGAATGTTGGAAAACTTAGAGTTTGCAATAACAAGGTTTTGAAGAATAGGTTAGGCCAAAAGATAACATGGTTTTGAGGGGCTTGATAGAATCCCTGCTAGGTTCTTTTGTAATGCCTGCTCTATCCTTGTTTACTATAGGAAGCTATTTATTATCTCTCATGTAATTAAGATTATAACTTGATCAGTTTATTCCTCTACATAGACAAAAATTCTCAGGCCAGAATAATCCCAGGGAAATGAAACAATAAAGTAAGTGGTGGAAGAATAATGAAGACTAGATCCGTGAGATGGACTTTTGATTATCTTCTTGGTCATTGCATTGAATAAGAGAGATTTCAAGAAGATAGCCAGATGCAATTTGAAAAGAATTTGAAGATATTTTTAGACAAAGTGAATGGTAAATACCATGTGGACATATTCAAAGTAAATGAATTTTGTTTTCAGTGCAACATTATCGAGGTTGATTATTATATGGTAAGTCAAATGCTAGTGGCGCCAATTTAGGGAGGAAAAAAAGAAAATGGAAAGTTGAAATGTAGTGCAAGGTTAAACTGTTCAATGATGGAGGGTAGTTTGAAAATTATTTGCTAGCATTTTCACTGTTTACAATTCAATATTATATCAGTGCACTCTAATAAATAGGCTTACACTTTCTTTGTCTGATTGGAGAGTGACTTCAAAATGAATTTGAAAAGGAGTTTCATGAATTCTAGTTCATCCATGAAATCTAAAAATGATTCAATCTAGTATCAAGAAAGTTATGATATGTCGATCAGTGGTAGTTTCAAAACCTATGTTTCTTGTCATTGTGCTGAATAAAGACATTAAATGTTAAATTTGTAATCTGCAAGGCACAAGGATGCTGAATCCTAAATGGAGAAATGAAATTTATGAAACTAAATGATACCATTATGTCTTTTGCCATGCTTAAGTTTTAGAACCTTGATGATAAATATTAAAAACCGAGTTAAAGGCATTTTCTTACTGGAGTTTTAAGTAATAATAGCAATTGAATATTCCTATTTGTAAACTTATTTGTTTTAATAATTAAAAATATAATAGTCATCACCTAATTATCAAGACAAGTTTTTAATATTTTAAAGTAGGTCACATGTGTAGGTTGGGATGAATAACATGTTAGAGGCTGTAGTAGGGTAATCAAGCAAGAAAAATGTACAACCTGCCAAGAAAAGAGAAAAAAGGTAGATGTGACCTATCAAGGTTTAGGTGACATTGTATAGGTGTTATGGCTGTTATAATGGAAATCTAATATGGATCTATAAAACACATGGTATAGTAGTTTGAAAAATAGTTGATATTCATAAATGACCTTAACCTTCTAAATTAAAAATAAAATTGGAAATTTTTACATACCGCAATTCAAAGAGAATGTTTCTTTCACATAGATAGTATTCTGATCACATAGCATTTGTATTTTTGTATCATCGAACTGGTAATGGAGGAGAATTCCCAAAGATACGCCATGACAATAGTGATGCGTAAGAGAGGTGTGAAGTTTTTAAAAATATTAGATTACCTTTATTCTTGAAAATAAAATAATATAGTTACTGAAATCCAAATGGTCACTTATTCGTGGAAGAAGTTCCTTTGTCCATTCATGCTTTATAATCAGTGAATCAGATTTGTAAAGGGAAAGCCAAAAAAGCAATTAGAATTTTTATTGTTCACAGATTGTTATAAAATAAAAGGTTGAGGAGGAAGGCATAGACAAGGAAGACAGGGTACTGCAAAAATAGTATGACATTGACAAAGAGCATTTTTCAAACATTATATTTCACACTTAAAGAACTGCAAAATGTGCAACATTGACATGGTGAGTGGTTTTGATTAAGGGTTCGAGCTTTGTATAACACTTTAGGAAGGAAAACGGTTGGATGCAGAGTACAGTTGTGAAGAATTTAACAAGAAAACAATGCAATGTAGGTTAACTTGAGGTGGCCTGTTTATGCATTCAGATTTTTTAAAGTGGGAATATTTGCAATGCAATGTGCAGATATCCTAATGCTGTATATGGTTACTAAATTACTATAACATGTTTAATCTATTACTATTTATTTTCTCGAGAGCAAATGATAAAACACCATTTCAGCATGCATTAAGAGTGTCTAATCTGGAGCATTTGAACCTTGGTAACATCAAGCTTCATCAAGTGCAAAAATACGAGTACTAGGGGAATTTCATATAAGTTATGAGGATACAGTAAACGAAATTACAAGATGTATATGCAGAGCAAAAAACTGAATTGTATACTGGCAAGAGTTTTAAGAAAGCAAGAAAAATTCATTTGAAGTACAAATTAAGAGTGAACTAAGTGAAGTACAAGATGAAATTGTGGGGGAATGGGAAAAAGTTGAAGAATATGTCTCATTAATTCTCAAGAATAAACGATAAACATCTATTGGTTAAGACAAGGTAATTGTGTGTAATGCAATGTGCAGCAACAGTAGATGGGATATAATTGTATGAGTGCAACCCAATACTGAAGCCCCATATTGTAATGGACACTCTTGTGATAATGTGGTTTATTGTAATACCACAATGTGGTTAGTTGAAATAGATGAAATACAGGTGAGGTCTGATTCAACCCAATATGATCTACTAAAAAAACAAGGCAGTTCAGAGTGTGCTATTGTGCTTGACCTATGGCTAACAACATCTGCAAAGGTGCTTCTCTTGAAAAGCATGGTTTACATGAAATTTGGAATTTGATACCTTAGAGTTGTATATCTATGAACAAGCATCAGGTATAGTATGCCGAGAGTGACTTTGTAATGAATTTTCCATTTATTGTTTACCATATCTTGATAATTTTTTGATGATGTATCTGATTTACCCTCATTTGAGATTTCCAGTGTTAGATGTCATGCTTCTAGTTTTATGGCAGATTTAGTGGTCTTTTTGTTGTTGGCAAGAATGGGCAATGCTTGCACCACATACTAGTAATTAAAAGAAAATAATTCTGAATGTTCTACTGTGCTTGACCTATGGCCATCAACATCTACAAAAGTGCTTCTCTTGAAAAGTAAGGTTTGTTGTAATAATGGATTCTCCTGTGATAATTTGGTTTGTTGTAATACCATGATGTGGTTAGTTGAAATAGATGAAGTATGGGTGAGGTCTTATTCAACCCTATATAATCTACTAAAAAAATATGGTTGTACTGAGTGTGCTATTTTGCTTGACCTACGGCTAACAGCATTTGCAATGGTGCTTCTCTTGAAAAGCATGGTTTACATAATTTGGAATTTAATACTATAGAGTTGTATGTCTGTGAACAAGCATATGGTATGGTATGATGAAACTGACACTTTGCAATGAATTATCCTTTTATTGTTTATCTTGATAAGTGTTTGATGATGTATCTGATTTACCCTCATTTGATATTTCCAGTGTTAGATGTCGTACTTCTAGATTTATGGCAGATTTAGTGGTTCTTTTGTTGTTGGTAAGAGTGGGGTCTGCTTGCACCACATGTTAGTAATTAAGAGAAAAGAAGTTCTGAATGTGCTATTGTGCTTGACCTATGGCTATCAGCATCTGCAAAAGTGCTTCTCTTGAAAAGTATGGTTGACATGAAATTACTATTTTAATAACATATAGTTGCATGTCTATAAACAAGTATCAGATCTGGTATTCTGAAACCAACTCATGAATTTCTATTGCTTGCTAACCAAATCCTGATAATTTTCTGATTTTGTCTTTGATTTCTCCTCATTTGGAATTTCAAGTGTTACATGTGATGCTTGTAGATGTTGCAGTTTTAGTGGTACTTTCTTTAGTGGCCCTTGCACTCAATGTGGAAAGTTAAAAAGCTTACACTACGGGTCACTCATATGACTTAGATAGTTGCCATGACCCAAAAATATTTGAGAATCAAAATTATATTGCGCTCTTGAGAGTCTTGGCTGTTTCACTATTCAACATATAAGACCTTTCTGAGAGTGCTATTTTGCTTGACCTATGGCTATCAGCATCTGCAAAAGTGGTTCTCTTGAAAAGTATGGTGTACATAATGAAAGTTGCAATTTGATACCATAAAGATGCATGTCTATGAACAAGCATCAGGTCTGGTATGCTTTAACTGACAGTTTGTTATGAATTTCCATTGATTGTTAACCATATACTTATAATCAACAGAAGCTTGTGGCGCCTCAGCTTCGTATTCCAAACAATGAATGCAAGTAACATAGATTGTAGGAAGTAGAAATAACTCCCAACAAGTTACGAAACATGTGTGTTGTTATCAATAAGTGTGCAACAACTCTTGTACAATATGTACATTAGATTACCAAAACAGCATGTAGTGTCTACAATGTGCAATGTACCAAGTCAAATGGTAGAGGTATATAAATGCAAAAGGAAGCATGGGGTGAGATGGTTGACCACCACTTGACTATCAACTACCACTTAATACCGACATATCAAAATTGAAAAGTACCACTGTGCTATAACAATATTAGGTATCACACACCTGCATGCAATCACCTATACATAACAATTATGTCAAGGACAAAACACCCATTTGTGTATGAGACTTGTGCTCAGCATCTCAATGCTTCGGTGGTGTGTAAGTTGGTGCCATGTCAAATGTCACATTTGCTCCCCTCTAAATTGGTCAGCATCCTGCGGAGGTCCAAGGTACAAATCTCGGGCCTCGTCGGAATGAACACTTGCTCCTTTCCTGGTGCTTTCAGTGGCAAAAAGGTTTAAAATGATTGTGACATGGTGGTTATAGGGGCGGACTGCACAAAGAATTGTGTGACGGCTTCAAGGGCGGACAGCGCAGAATACTGTGGCTACCATAAAAGCCAGACACCCTACCCGTGGCGGCTACCGATTCCACCATGTAAATTAAAAAAAAAAAAATGATCAGCATCCCTACTGATCGTGACATTGGTACCTGCAAGTGGGCAGGCTGAACAGCAGGATCAGGTGCTGGTTGTACAGAGGAAGCGACAAGGAAGGCCTCCACCCTTGAAATCTTTTGTTGTGTGATTCGGTCCTGCTTCCTTTGCCTTCTGAATCTTCGCAAATCTTGCTTGAGAGAGTGAATACATAGATCCTTCTCCTTTGTCTTGGGACTCGAGAATGCTAATCGGACAATCCTTCTTGGTTAGACGTTGGTGATGCTGGCATTGTAGGGATTTGATTTATGTTCATTGTAGAGTTGCCGCTGCTTAAACTCTCTCCTTAAGAGTTGCACTTCCTTGAGCATCTAAGCTTGTAGGCCCTTAGTGTTATCCAACCCTTATAATTGCTTTGATAACTCACTCAACCATCGAGTGTTGGATGGAAACAACCACCGCATGAGGGACGGCAAGTATTTGAGCGGCCTAAAATGGTACCTCAAGGTCCTTTGGAGTCGTACACCTCTTAATAATTGATTGAGGGATGCCAAGTATTTGAACGGCCTAAAAGGTACCTCAAGGTCCGTTGGAAGTGTACACCTCTTAATAATTGATGGAGTTTGGTACTCAACTGTTGGGCATCCGTCAAATAAATGCACGAATGGTGTTTATAAAGCAATAGTGATCCAAGTGGCAACTGTTCTTCTAGAACTTTTGAAGAAGTCCATCCATAAGCCACCTTTTTTGCGGTCCATTGGTACGTTGCTTTTCTATTTTATCAATGAGTTAACTACTTTAGGTGGAGTCTGCATGACTTGACGTTCTCATCATTACTTTGTTTTATAATGTAGATCTTGCTAATTATTTAGGTGTCATAATGCAACAAGTGTAAATAGGCCCTTTAAATTCTTACATAGGTGCCAATGTGATGGATGAGATCTTTGCTTCGGTCACTATGGAATTTTGGGCCCTTCTGTTTGCTGGTTTCTGCTGCAGTCATGGTTGGTTGTGTTGATCTTGTGTTCATTCTTTGGCGTTGCTGGTGGTGTACTATTTGTCGACTGGTGATCTGTGCCGACTAGTGATATCGCTTTCTGAATTTGCTTAAAACTCAGATGTCTCCAACTGTCCACACTGATGCTTCACGACCTTCGTAAGTATACTAGTGTCAGCTCTGGTCAAGTGATGAAACCGTACCCACTTTGTGACACACTCCAATGCAGTTCTCTTGGTGCTGGAATCCTGTTCCATGCACCACCTGTTGCACTTTTGTTGGCATTGGGGTTACATGTATGCCTTTTTAACTTTCTCAACTTGTTCTGTCATGATAGTCTTTGTTTGTGCGATTGACTTCTACACGAGCTTTGTCTATGCCAATATCCTTGTGTGCAAACTTCCTTGTCTACGCACGTACCTCCATCAACATGTTTGGTGTATGGTGTTTGTTCATCTTTGTCTAGCAACAATAATATCCTCTAGGCTTGCAACAAATTTTTCACACACACTTCCTCATCAAAGACAATATTTTCCATCTGAGGACTTCCCTCCTCCCAAGAGGGCCACACGCATTGGATTTTCAATGACAAGACTCTCTTTCACACCCAAACAGTAGAGGTAACATGTATTTTATTAAAAAGGGCAAAGTTGTCTGTACACCTTCTCTGCCCTCGTCACAAGTGAGCTTTATAGAAGGTGCACCTTCTACGCTTCTGTCCATGGAAGGGGATCCCATGGTTTTGCCAAACTTCGTCATGTGTCCTTGCGCACGTCTTCATCACATTCATGTTTGTTGTTTGATTGCATCAGATGTTGTGCGATCTGTTTGGACCTGTGCATAGACTCATCTATGCCTGGGTATATTTGTGGATTATCGCCCATTTATTTTTTACTACATTCACCCTTTGTCATGATGTTCTTTGGATCCAAACTTGTTGCAGCAACAATGCTAAATGTAGCACAAGAATTTTTTATTCCACATGATGAATGAAAGTAACATTCAAACACAGGAAATAAAAATAACTTGGAACAACTTATAAAACATGTATGCCATCATCATTCACAGGGACTTGTATGTTGTGCAATCTGGTCAGGTCTGCGTGTAGGCTCATCCCTTGTTTGCTCCTGTTTGTGTCCACATCCACGTATACTTTGTGGATCCTTGCTTATTCAATTCTTGTTGTGTTCACCCTCTGTTACTGTGTTCTTCTGAATAATTTTTTATTCTCCCCAGCAAGTGAAAGTAACATGCAGCTGCAGGAAATAGAAATAACTTGAAATAACTTATAAAACCTGTATGCCATTGTAAATCAGAGAGATATTTCATCAAATATGCATTACAACTCTCATTTAATGCTTTAAGAATATGCATTTTTAGAACAACATTTTTCATCTGCAATGTACAACGTCCCAACTCAGCTGGTATAGGTGAATATATACAAAGGAAGTGTCAGGTGAGACGGTTGACCACTTCCTAATTACTAACTACCACTTGATACCTGCATATATCAAAAATGAAAAGTGCCTGCCTTCATTACAATATTAGGTGCTAAGCATCCACATGCTACCACCTATACTTAACAACTATGTCAAACTTTGTATAAGAATAAAATGCTTATACGTGTGCAAAATACATACCCAGTGACTTGGTACTGCAGTGGTGCGTGAACTGGCATCATGTCAGATATGCTGCCTACACGCTGTCTTGGATTTACCTTCATTTGGGATTTCCAGTGTTAGATGTCATGCATGTGGATTAGGGAACCCCATGTAATCAAAATTTAAAAAATGGGTTCTGAATATGCTATTGTGCTTGACCTATGACTATCGGCATCTGCAAAATTGCTTCTCTTGAAAGTTATGGTTTAGAAGAAATTTGGAATTTGATAGCATAAAGTTAGTTGTTTATGAACAAACATTGGGTCTGGTATTCTGTAACACAAAATTTCTCATGAATTTCCATTAATTGCTAACCAAATCTAGATAATAGTTCAATGTTGTCTCTGATTTATTCATATTTGGGATTTTTTTGTATTAGATATGATACTTGCAGATTTAGTGGTGCTTTCTTTGATGGGTCCTGCACTCAAGGTGTAAATTTCATTATAGAAAAAAAAAACTTACTATTGGTAACTCATATGACTTAGATAGTTGTTAGAAACCAAAAATATTTAAGAAGGAAAGATATATTGCACTTTTGAGGAACTTAGCTGTTCTGCTTTTCAACATATAAGGCCTTGGAAGTAAAGTGTAGGAGTGTTCTGGGAGGTCAGATTTTGTTCCACTGAGTTATTTCAATTGCTTCTAGCAGTGATACTTGATTTTGTATTGAATAGTTATTTGGTTAGTTAGCTTTTGTGGTTATATTTCTGATTGTTGGTTTGTAGTTTAATTAGTTTTCCGAGTGTTGGGTTTATGATCTGATAAATTTTCATAGTTCTCGTGCATAATTTCAATCCTCATGGGGTTTTTTTGCCATAAAGTTCTGAAGTGACATCATGTGTAATTTGATCGATGAACTTTGCAGTTTTACTTGAAGACTGGAACTTGTAAGTTTGGTAGATCTTGCAAATATCTTCATCCTGACAGGGCAGGATTAGTACATTCTCAGCTGAACGAGTTAGGCTTTCCAATGCGCATGGTTGGTTAATTTTTGCCATTCAATTTCATACTAGGTAGATTTAAATCAGCTTTTGCTCTTGATACAAGTTGGCAAGACAGATAATATTATGTATGAAGTACTGGAGAAGTTCTGACTGTAGTTTATATTAAATGCAACCACGAAAAATCTGTATATGTTTCACATATCAAATTGAAGGGTGTTTTTTATTAAAATAATAACTTATTGTATAGGGGGAAAAAGAATGTACATATTACATGCGTACTGGAACTTGCAAATATGGAGTTGGTTGCAAATATGATCATCCACAGCCTGCTGCTTTAGGATCATATCCGCCTGTATCAGGGTCCTCAATTTATGCAACAGCTGGATCTCCTTTACAGTCAACTGGAACACATTATTCCCAGAGTCTTTCAACATGGCCCTTGTCACGAACTCCACATGTACAAGGACCATGCATCCAAGCGCCACTTCCTTATATGCCTGTCATATATCCATCCCAGCAAGGCATACTCTCAGCACCAATGTGGGGCATGTACCAAGTAAGTTCATATTCCTGTATCATTGTCTAGCAATGTTTTTCTACAGGAACTAATAAAGGTAGTATCAAAACTCTCTCTTTAGTAGTTAACTACACCATAAAATATCCTTTGTTGGTATTTATTTGTACCTTCTTAGATTTAGAGCTTTTGTTAGTTTTGTGCAAGGCTGAAAGGTCATGCCAATTTGGGAATTTGGTGTTAGGTTTAATGTTGCATTGATCAATCTGTCATTTGAAATCTGATAATTTGATATCAGCGAAGTATAGGAGATTTTTGTTTTAGCTTTTTTGAAAGAGGAATGGTTTTAAAAATTCTGGCATTGTTGTTTTATTTTTTATTTGAATGTTTTAACTTACTCCATCAATTTTTTCATAGGGGGTATATAAATACCTATAACTATTTCTAGTAAGGTCAAAACAAACAAAATCACTTGTACCTAAGCTAGAACAAAGTTAAGTCAGTACAGTTTAATGTAAATGAAGTATATATTCTTTGCACAGTTTTTTTCTAATTCGCCAACAAAGATCTGTTTTCCAGGAACGAGTAAGAATCAGCCAATGAATTCATGTGGATGTTGAGACTTGCCTTTTTCCTTACTATTAGAACATTTAAACTACTAAATCTCCGTAAGTCTAGGGCGTTTTCTCTTGACAGCTGATACCTATGGTAAAACTACTGTTGTCCAGCCAAATGTCTGACCATTTGCTTAGAAGGAAAATGATGAAAACTAAAAAATGAAGAAGACAATTTTGTGAGAAAATTTACTGAGAAATAAACTAAAGGAAAATGCTAGAAATAATGATACCATATGATATAATACTATGAAAAAGGATTGCATTCTCCATACTTTTGTCCCCTCTATTTATTTCACTTGGCGCTCCTTTATTATATACGCTATTTGTTTTAGAAGAGAAGAATGACATCCATATAAATAATTAGAAAAAGGAAACAAACAATACTATATTTCAAACACGACTTTTTTAACCTTGTATTTCATGAATATGAATTTTGTTGTGCGATGATTCACATCATTTGTTGTTTAACCAGTCCTTTTCACAGGGTAATTTTACAGCATTTATACAATTCTGAGGGTAATAATGGTTAAATGGAAAGTTTTAGCTGGCTCAATCACCAAAAAAAGAAGGTTTTCAGTCAATCTATGTTGCTGCCTTTGCTCTATTCCACTATAGCAGTGGATTTGTCAATGCCAAACAATTTTGTTTCTGTTGCTGAGTTGTCTTTTTACATCAATCTCTTAAAGACACTGCTTTAGGTCTCGGATTCTAAATTTCATATTTTGGTGTCGAGGATATGTTTTGGCATTAAGTGAGGTGTTGGTGTGGTGTTAGTCTGACCGAACAACTTTTGGTTCTGGACCTTGTAGTGCTAACGCTGATTATTTTGGTGGTGGACCTTTCTTGATGCTATTACAGAATTTTTATGCCCTTGATTCTAAAAGGATCATGTGGCATGTCATTTTATCATTTTTTGAAACAAAATATTCTTCTTGATAAAGACGGCTCTGTACCAGTATGTAGGTCCTTTGTTGTCAAGAGCATCGATTATCATTTTCTCAAAAAAATTATTTGTCTGGACAAAGACAGCTTTGTATCAGTATTTTTCTTTTCTGTTATCTGCATCAAATATGCAATTTTCTGATTTAGAAAAAGCTGTGCATTTATGTAACTTCTTCCATCTGTAATTAGTACGATGATCTGGTAAGTCATGTTTCTGTTTGTATGCCATTATTATTGTCGCAAATACAAGACTCACGTCGTTTATCGAGATCAAGAACCTTGCTTTTAGATTGCAGGAATTTGCAACTGTTACAGAATTCTGAAACTTCTAACAGAACAGAAAAACTTTATGCTTTTGGAGTACTGAGGACATAGCAAATTAGCTGCAAATAAGAAATATGCAGAAATGTGTGACCTGAACTAGAGTTCAATATAAAGTCAATAGGGGCTGAAATATGGTTCAGAGTGTGGTACTTATTTTATATTTGAATAGTGAGCATTGTCATAATGCTCATAGTCTAGTTTGCTTGTGGGCCTTGTCATAACATACGTAGTCTCCTACAAAGCATATATAAGATTGGTAAGGAAACAAAGTCAAGTCTCTAATATTGCTGAAAAACATTAAATCTGCAAATTTGAAAATTTTGAAGCCAAAGCATAAAACATCAAATAGATCAATCTAAGTTGAATTTTTGTTCAAGTCTTTCTCATTCATTCAAGTTCTGTGCATTACCCATATGTAGTGACTGTCATCTCTTTGATGTTCTTTCATGTATTATTCAAGTATACAAGGGAGTTATAAGGTGGGAATCTGGAAGAGTTTTGAAAAGTTAGCGTTTTTTTATGGAGAGCACTAGAAGAATCATGTGTTCTGAAGAGCAATGTATTAATTATTTCTAGCCATGTATCTAGAAGCAAATTACTTTGAAGGTTTGATTGTCTGACTATACTTCCAGGCATAATGTTACTGGTTAAACGGTGGCTGTATCTTTTACATCTTTAGTTATATGGTTCAACTAAAACTTCAACTTCCCATTTGTAGAAATGGAGAATGTTCAGTTCTCGACAAAAGCAATTATCAGAGAAGCTTTACTTTGTTTATTGATTATGTCTTTGGTTGTTAAAGTCTTATCTATCCCTTCTCAGGGTCCTGCTGTTCCCATGACATCTCCTGAAAGACAACAAATGCGAGGTATGGGTATCATGCCTGGTTCGACACAACAAAGTCATCCATCTGTTGGTGCAGCACAAGGTATCCTTTCTCCATTTCTGCAGGGATCTTATACAGCAATACCACGGCAATTTCTGGTTGCTTCAAACCAAAAGGAGACATACCCTGAAAGGCCTGGCCAGCCAGAATGTCAGTATTATGTTAAAACAGGCGAATGCAAATTTGGTTCAGGTTGTAGATATCATCATCCCCAGGGGAGAGTTTCAGAGTCATCTGCCTGTGTTCTTAGTCCAATTGGGCTACCCATACGACCTGTAAGTTCTTTTTAAAGTTTTTTTGTTATGTTGTACAGTTCATTTAATATTTTATGCAAATGCATCTTGGAAAATTTCATGATATATTTTAACATTAAGGATTCATAGTATGGAAAGAATGTATAATCTTGAGAAGTTCATTTTAAATCTTTTGTGAGAATTTATTATAAACCTTACTGCTCACTGTGTTGTACTTTTGTTTGTGGTGAAAAGACTCAACGGACATGTACATATTACAACCGGTTTGGTATCTGTAAATTTGGACCGATGTGCAAGTTTAATCACCCAATGACAGGCATTTCTTACAGTCCATCATCTTCTTCACTCTCTGAGCTACCAGTGGTGCCATATCCAAGAGTAAGTTCACCAACAACAACACTTGTTCAATCCCCTTCTTCAGAAACTTTACAAGAAACTAGAAAGAACAGGGATCAACCTGTAAGAGAGCTATCTGGCTCCAAGCAGAATCATGGTAATGTACATTCAGAGGATATAGCAGCAGCAAAAGCTTCTGTGTCTTCTGATGCCTCTGTTTTGTCTGAGACTACATAAATTGTTCAAACTGCCGCTTGTTTATGGTATAATTTATCAAGAATTGTATTTGGAGCTTGAGATTCTATCTTGAGGCAATTTGCAGCTGCAGGGGGGAAATGTCCTTGCAGCAATCAAGTGTCCAGAAGTTGAGACCTTGATGAGTTGTTAATTTCATTCTTTTGCTTCTTGTTAAAGTGAACAGGTGTGGTCACATAAGGCAGAAACCTCAGCCATGAACCCTTGCCAAGGTCTAACTTTGAGAGTCTGTGCTTGTAAATCCCTATTGTTGAAAAATCCTGTCCAAATGAATGAATTTTCTTATTGTAAGATGTGTAAGACCATGTTATGGGTTGTTATGTGCTAAAGCTTTATTTTTTATTTATTTTTATTTGGGCACTATTTTTAGTTGGGTCCATAAAGCTACATTTATGAAATTAAACTGATTTTCTGCATCAATTTTGTAAATTCAAGATTATGTTGGAAAATTTCTGTTTCACAGGTTGGTAATGTTCAAATGACTTGTATCAGAATCTTGTAAAATATGATTTGAAGTTTCAGCTCTTTTTTTTTTTTCCTCTTGTCAAGATGAAAAATTTGAGTTTTCAATTTACAACCTGAGAGTAATCCAAAATTAGTGGACATGCAATTACCATAGGAGTTTTGTCTCTGGGCTGCAGCATTTGCAGTTATCTCACAAAATACTTTACTAGCAGAAATAACACAAGGTGGGTGGTGTTTTCCAAAAGTTGGAAAATGTTGTCATGTTTAACCGAGTGCCAAAACCACTTCTAAAATGTCCATTGCAAATGCATTTTTTAGGCCAAGGTGTGTGTTGAACTCCGACTAAAAAGTGAAGGTTGTGATACCTGGAGGCCAAAGTCTCAGTATTTTTTGCATAATATATATTTGTGTGTATACTTTTTGGATTTTGTATGCTTTTTTTTATGCCCTGTAGTCAAACAGTTAACAAGTGGCCTTGTCTATGGTGTGTATTGTGACTAATTTACAAATGATCTTGTTACAAGAAAATATAGCAGAACAACTTGTTCATGGACATGATTACCTTGTATGGTTTGTTGGTGAAAATCACTTTTTTTCTTGGTTATGTGCGTATGTGATTGCGTTATGATGGGCTAGGGAGGACGACACTCTTTTTAGTTTAAACAATTTTTTGTGATAACCTTGCTGCCATGCAAGTTGACCATGTAGATAGTTCAAGTTATTTGGGGGGCAAGTGGAAGGGAAATTAGGAGGGGTTTGAGCAGGTTAGTATGTCAAATGCAAGATTTTGCTGTGATGCCTTGTCATCATAAGAAAGCTTCTTGAACTCAGCAGTTTAATTATTTTCATAGACAGATGGACAAACAATATTTCTGCAGATATATTGTTATGCTTTAACATGAATTACTTTCGAAGTAGATGACATCTGGTATAAATAAAGATTGGATTTGAAATCTGTCAAAAATATAATTGATTGCAAAAGTTGGGTCATCTGGAGCAGTGGAGAGCCATGACTTGCCCAATAATTGAGTCGATTACCAGAAATATAGATTAACTCAAATCCTGAAGCATACAAAGCTTGATGGTGTAGGTGGTTTTCCTTTTTCTGTAACTCCGACAATGGGACAAATGAGGGGAGGCAAGAGGCGAAACCTGGAGTTACTTGTTGAGGAAAAAGGACGTAGTTAAGCAAAATAAATCTCTACTGTAATGAAAATTACAGAGAGACTACTAATTAATGAATCATTAGAATATTCTTTAGTAAATTGTTCACAATTATGCTTACATTCAATGATACAAATTTTATAATAGAGGGACTGACATCTCCAATGTTTTTTATTGCACGCACTGGGCTGGGTTTGAGAGTTAAATATTCAGGGATGACAAAAGTAGAGAGGGTTTGAGGAAAATGTTTTCTGAAGATGAGAATAGCTCTAGATTGTCGTGTAAAAAGGAGGGGATGTGCTGACAAGCAGGGTGTCCATCAATTCCTGAGGCCTATGTGATGCTGCATACAATCTTGCAGACACGTTTATTTTATATCGAAGGAGTAAATCTGTTGGACTGAATTACACAATAGTTGTTTTTTACTTGTCACAAGAGCATGAGCTCACTGGCTTTGAACAAAAGGATTGGTACTCCTGCGTATCCTCTTAAGACAGTTTGAAACTCACAAATTCCTCTTTATTGTCCATGTTGATATTATCGTCTTGTAAATTTCAGGACAGAAATTAAAAATGTTTGATTATGCATGTTGCAAACTAATTTGCTCAATTGTTTTCCAGCAGTATTTACTCTTGGAAAATCACACTTTTTTTTAAAATGTAATACTTTTAATATGGGAAGACTTATAATATATCATGATCTTTATCAAAGAGCCTGAAACCTTAAAGTTACAATACTCAAGTAATAATAATATGGGTAAAACTGGAAACTAAACTTTTCTCATACCCATTTAGGCAAAATATTTAACTATCAATATAAAATGAACTGAACTCTCTTTGCCACTAACAAGGGGATATGGTATGATATGAAGAGGACTCTTACCTGCAACCAGGGGACATGATATGATATGACGAGGACTCTTTTTCCATTTAACGAGGGGATATATTCTCGTTAGTCATGCTAGCTTCACTCCTCATAGTTAAACTAGCTTCACTTCTCATAGTTGGATAACCATGTATTAGATAAAACATCTTCATGAAAATTATCTCTATAACCTGTGGTCGTGGACTTTTAAAAATACTATGCTTTTATAACGAGGATGATGGTTGTACAAAGGTATAGTATTCTTTCTCTATTATGAATTTAGAAATTTAGAATGATTTGTTTAAGTCTCATAAAAATTAGGTCTGTTGAAGCTTGAATATGAAATCGTAACATCTTAGCAAATGCTATAGCTTGCAATATAGATTGTGATTGTGGATAAGTAAAACCTCTTTTCAAGGTATTTTCGTAAATGTTAATTTGTCTAAACATGTATTAGATAAAATAACATACATCTTTATGAAAATTGTCTGTGGACATGTGGACTTACAAAAATACTATGCTTTTATAACGAGGATGATGGTTGTACAAGGGTATAGTATTCTCTCTATTATGAATTTAGAAATTTAGAATGATTTGTTTATGTTTCATATATTAATAAAAACTAGGTCTGTTGAAGCTTAAATATAAAATCCTAACATCTTAGCAAATGCTCTCGAGCTTGCCATATGGATTGTGATTGTGGATAAGTGAAACATCTTTTCAAGGTGTTTCAGTAAATGTTAATTTGTCTAATGCTAATGATATACATTCCAAAAGCAAATTCAATTATATATAGCATGTTTAAATATGATTGTTACATTTAACTACGTTTTTCTAGTTTAATAAAAATATTTTTAATAGCTATTACTTTTAAACTAAAATATATAGCATTTTTACTTACAATAGTAAGAAGGATTGCACAGTGGCATGAAAGTATTTCTAGTTTACTTGGCTTTTAGGATTGTGAGTAATGTTATGTGCATGCCATCTTTTCGAATTTAGAAATTTAGAATGCATTGTTTCTATAATTTAGTAAGCCTCATACATATAAATAAAAGTTGGATTTTATGAGACCTAAATATAAGATACTAGGCATCTTAATAAATTCTTTTGAGTTGCCCATGGGTGTGGGGCAATTATAAGAATGCGAGAGTTCTTTTTTGTTGTTGTTTTTGAAGTATAAGGAGTTGTACTCGGGCCCTCCACACTTGACAAACTACGATTCTCTTTTTTAGAGCTTGAGAGTTTACAAATAGATACACTTTTCATCTCAATTGAGATGCTATAACTAGAAACTTACATCAATTTACATGAAATGTCTGATTTCTTGATTTTCATTTTCTAGATCTTTTCAAACTTTTATATGAATACAAATATTCTAGAATTCAACGTCGTGCTTGACATTTTTCTATAACAACCTTCACAATACCAAAACTTCATCTCTACTATCTATTCATTGCATCTTCGTAGAATAATATTTCCAAAACATCGCACTATTGTAGTTTGCTTTACCAAATCTGGATTGCTAGTTTTCTTTTTGAAACAAAAGTACTATAAAAACAATTTTTTATAAAATATAGCGAATATTACCAATAGAAAGTATTGAAGTAAATTTTAATCATTGTTTGATTTAGGCAGTCAACATTTTCTTGTCAGCTTCCTAAATTTCCTCTAACCATGGAAAGGAGAATTTAACTTCACGATCCTCAATCAAAACCCCTCTATTGGCTAGCCTATTTGTACATTTGTTTCCTTCCCTTAATATATGTGTAAACTTGATTTCTTCAACTCTTTAGCAAGATCTTGAATTTCCACAATTATCTCTTGTATGTTCCATGGAGCCTTTACTTTCCTTAAAATTGCATTTATTATTGAGAGAATTACCTTCCATCCATACTTTGTTCCATTTCATTTGTTTGCATATTTTTAACCATTCTAAAGTTGCCTAAGCTTCAACTTCATTATTTGTCTTAAATCCACTATTGAAAGCATAATGAGAGAAAATATCTCCTCTATTATTTCCAATTATTCCTCCTCACGTTGGTCCTGGATTTCCTTTAGATGCTCCATCGAAATTCAATTTAACCAACTCGACATCTGGTGGTCTCCACTTTATATTGTTTGCCTTCTTTTTGCTTCTTTTGTACCCAACATCATAATTCCATTTAATGACTTGACTCCATCTATCAAGGCTCTCTCCTTCCAGATTAGGGATTGGGTGAGTTGGTAGGGTTGGTTTAGACTCCTCTATGGCTAAACATATCTTCCTTTTCATTACCTCCAAATTGCTTTCTTTTCCATCTAATATTCTTCTATTCCTTTCTAGCCATACAGTCCAAAGTATTGTATCTTTTGATATATACCATATTGTTTGTTAAGCCTCACTTTTATAAGTGCTTTGCCATTGCTTTAGCCAATCTTCAATTTGTTGTTCATTAACATGCATTTACCAAACATATAAAGAACCCATTGCCATAGTTTCCAAACTATTGAGCAATGCCCCAAGAGTTGGTTTATACTCTCCTCCCCTATTTACAAAGAACACATTGAGAGGGGCCATGAAAACCCCTTTTCATAAGGTATCCCAAGATAAAATTCTTCTATGACTTACCAGCCAAACAAACATTTTGACTTTAGGAATACTTGGGCTATCTCAAATATCTCTCCATATTCTAGTGATATTACTATTTTGTTGGTGCTTTACATTATATCCACTTCTTGTGTATTCTCCTGAGCTATTCAACTCCCAAATCAATTTATCCTTGGCTCTCCTCAGAATAATCACAGTTGTTATCTTTCTACTCAATTGCCTCCTAGCATCAATGTCTTGTATACTTGTAAAAAAATATTCTTTCCATTTGTATCTTCCTTCCTGATCCTTGTACAAAATGTCTGAAACTCTATCACCATATTTGTCTTGAAGCAATCACATCCAAGGTTTTAATATTGGATCTAAATTGAGTGGTTTTTTATCACACCAAGTTTCCATCCAAACAAATTTTTTTCCTCCAATTCTCATCACCCATCTTAAACCTTTTATCATTAGATCAAATAGATTTTTTTATAACATTCCAAAGAGCAAAACCATTTGGTAGAGAGAATGCAGTAAATATTAAACTTGGGTCATTGGGCTCAACATACTTGGAAGAATTCTTGCCCATTGTATTTAACTCTCTTTGTACAATCTCTAGATTACTTTCCCCCTAAAAGCTAAGTCTGCATCTGTAAGAACTCTTAAACTAAGACCTCCCCTAGTTTTATCATCACACACATTGCTCCATTTTACCAAAGGAAATTTCCTTTTATCATGTAAACCCGACCATAAAAAGGATTGCATAATATAGATTAAACTTTTTTCATCTGAGTTTGACATATTATACACTGACATATAATATGTTGGAATGACTTGTAAGACTGACTTAATTAACTGCACTCTTCCTACTAACGGTAACCATCTACCTTAACTAATAACTAGATTCCATAATTCTATCCTCATTCTCCCCTCAAATAAAGGCATCCCTAGATAAGTTTCTGGAAAATTTGTCACCTCCATTTGAAGTAACCTGCAAATTCTTGCTTTGATATTAGTTGGAGTGTTAAGAAAGTAAAATTTGGATTTTATCCTATTAACTTTTTGCCTTGATGCTCTTTCGTATTCCTTTAAAAAGTTATTCAAAGCTCTAGCCTCGTTTATCCTTGCCCTTCCAAAAAGGGTTGTATCATCTACAAATTGTTGATGGGTGATGTTGTCAATGTTATTACTAACCTTAATAATATCAAGTATCCATCCAAAAAAAATATGCTCTTTCGTATTCCTTTAAAAAGTTATTCAAAGCTCTGGCCTCGTTTATCCTTGCCCTTCCAAAAAGGGTTGTATCATCTACAAATTGTTGATGGGTGAGTGGTTTTTTATCAAACCAAGTATCCATCCAAACCAATTTTTTTCCTCCAGTACTCATCACCCATCTTAAACTTTTTATCATTAGATCAAATATATTTTTTTATAACATTCCAAAGAGCAAAACCATTTGGTAGAGAGAATGTAGTAAATATTAAACTTGGGTCATTGGGCTCAACATACTTGGAAGAATTCTTGCCCATTGTCTTTAACTCTCTTTGTACAATCTCTAGATTACTTTTCCCCTAAGAGCTAAGTTTGCATCTATAAGAACTCTTAAACTAAGACCTCCCCTAGTTTTATCATCACACACATTGCTCCATTTTACCAAAGAAAAATTCCTTTTATCATGTAAACCTGACCATAAAAAGGATTGCATAATATAGATTAAACTTTTTTCATCTGAGTTTGACATATTATACACTGACATATAATATGTTGGAATGACTTGTAAGACTGACTTAATTAACTGCACTCTTCCTGCTAACGGTAACCATCTACCTTTCCTAATAACTAGATTCCATAATTCTATCCTCATTCTCCCCTCAAATAAAGGCATCCCTAGATAAGTTTTTGGCAAATTTGTCACCTCCATTTGAAGTAACCTGCAAATTCTTGCTTTGATATTAGTTGGAGTGTTAAGAAAGTAAAATTTGGATTTTATCCTATTAACTTTTTGCCTTGATGCTCTTTCTTATTCCTTTAAAAATTTATTCAAAGCTCTGGCCTCGTTTATCCTTGCCCTTCCAAAAAGGGTTGTATCATCTACAAATTGTTGATGGGTGATGTTGTCGATGTTATTACTAACCTTAAATCCACTTATAAGCCCATCTTTGTAAGCCTTCTTTAAGTTCCTACTTAAAACCTTTGCCATAATAACGAACAAATAAGGAGACAAAAGATCTTGTCTAAGGCCTTTCTTGGCTTTAAAAGATTCTGTTACTAACCCATTGACCAACATTGAATAAGAAACTGTAGAGACACAAGCTTTAATCCATCTAACCCATTTCTTCTCGAATCCAAACTTTTCTAAAATTGCAAAAAGAAAATCCCATTTAACCCTATCATAGGCTTTACTCATATCAAGTTTTAAGATCATTGCTTTCTCTTTTCTTGAAGTTGTTGATGTATAACTTCATGAGCTACTATGATCCCATTTAGAATTTGTCTCCCTTCCACAAATCCTCCTTGCTCTTTTGAAATAATTTTGTCAAACAATGACCTTAATCAATTCACCATCATTTTGGAGATAATCTTATATGCCATATTACATAGGTTTATGGGTCTAAAAAATCAAACAATTCAAAATCCTTCTTTTTTGGAATTAGAGTAAGATATGTTGCATTTATTTTATAAGGTATGTATTGTTTTACCTTAGACTGTTCCACTCCCACAAATAAAGAATCCTTTACTATATCCCAATTATGTTGGTAAAAAGTTGCAGAGAGCCCATTTGGACTTGGGGATTTATTCTTATTAAAAGAGAAAAGAGCTAAATGAACTTCTAGAGTAATAGGCTCCATCAGTTTCCTATTGTCTTCATTCATTATAACTAGAGGTACATATTATCATTAAGAACTTTAGTCTTCTCTGATCCTAGAATATTCTAATAAAAAGATTGCCTCTTTTATAATTTCACTTTGATATTCAATCCAAACCCCATCTATTGATTTAATTCTACTAATTCTGGATGTTGATCTTTGTATTATAGCCATCTTATAAAAAAATGTATTTTTATCTCCTTTTAACCAAGTCTATCTTGATTTTAATCTCCATAATTTATCTTCCTTACTCAAAAAATTATGATATTCACTAATTAACTCCCTTTCCTCTGAGCTTGGATTATTATGATTACCTTTTTGAAAATTTGAAAGTTTATCTTTTAGTTCTTTCTTCTGAAAAATGTTTCCAAAAGTGTTCTTGCCCCATTCTTTTAATCTAGATGTCATAGGTTTAATATGTTTTGGAAGAGCATACAACCCACCATTTTTTGAAGAATTCCACGTTTGTGCTATCATATCAACAAATTAAGGATGGTCTTCCCACATCTGGTCATATTTAAAATATGATATTTTTTTGAATTCACTTACCACCATTTTAACTCTTATTGGCCATGATCTGAACCAATCCTTGTCAAGGTATTAATTTTAGCACAAGTTCCTTCATCTAGCCAATGATATGGGAGTATGAATCTGTCTAATGTTTTTGCTATTAGGCTATGGCCTCTCTTGTTGTTGGTCCATGTATAGTTGTCTTCTTCAAACTCAACCTCCCATAGATTATTGTTTTGAATAAAAGTTGAGAAATCTCTCATATTTTGGGTTAATTTCCTAATTCTCCCAAAATATTCATCTAGCTTGGTTATGGCATTAAAACCTCCTATGATCATGAATCGGGTTTCTTGGTCTTTACTTCTCATGAAGGCTTTAATCCCACTCCAAACTTCTAATCTACCTGACTGAGTTGTAGGTTCATAGTCATTGATAAGGATGAAATAAATTTATGCAAAGTAACAAGTGACTAAAGAGGCTATCCAATGCCAAGTTTTATGAATGGTTACACAAGAGGTTCTAGAAGGATTCCGACAAGCCTTCTGTCACTCCTTTAGAATCCATAGCATCCCATTCACATCTTGCCCATACTACTTTCATAAATTTTGAAACTTCTTTTGTCATTTTAGTTTCATGGATACAAAGAATATCAGGATTATTACTCAAACATAGGTCCTTGATACACATATTCTTTGAGGAGGCATTAACACCCCTTATATTCCATGAGATGATAATCATGTATCATTAGGGGCTATTGGTCCCGCTTGCGTATTACCAATATCATTTTGTTGTTTGGTACAAAGAAGTTCAACCAAGTTAGTGTGTTCCTTCCTCTATGTTTGCTCTTGCTTCCCTGGATCTTGCTTGATAATGTGAGGGGTTTCCTCTTTTTGCCTTGCCTATATCAGGAGTAGGTCTTATTATTCTATTCCTCAATATTCTTTCACAATTTTGTTTTGCATCATATTTATCCTCTCTTGGCTCTTCTATAGAAGCTTTTGACTTGTCCTACTCATTTTTGTTGGAATATATTACATTATTTGGTACATGCCAATGTACCACCTTGGGTACATATTTAGATTAGGAGTTTGTCTTAGATTAGGGTTTGAGTATTTACTTTATACAATGTAATAAATGCACAAGTAATATTAGAATGTGCAAAGTATTCAATAATGTAAATGTGCATCATAGTCCATGTGCACATGAGTCCATAGAATAGGAAGGTGAAGAGTCATAGGAAGATGGAAGGCCAAGAGTCACATCCCATTATATATTGGCCTTTGTGTGAGCAAGTAGGGAATCCAAGTCATATCATATCTTATCATATCATCTTAGTAGAGTAGAGTAGAGTACAAGTTTGATACAATGTAGAACTTGTATGAAGCATGGAGTATTTGAGATCTCCATATTTTGTATGAAGATCCTATTTTCGTGAGCTTTCATTAATGGTAGTTTTATGAGTTATTGCAGAAGTTTCTTATGAGTTTTACCTACTTAGTATATTGCCATTATCATATATTTAATATTGCATGCTCATTTTAGTCCTTGTGGTTGCATTTCATTAAATATATATCATCAAAAGCTAACAATGGTATCAGAGCACAAGGTAGATTGATAGGAGATAGGGAGAGCCACAAGAGAGATTGAGAGGAGATAGGGAGATCTCATTTTTAGAATTTCTAAAATTGCTTTTTGGCTAGAGTCTTTCCATAGGGTTGCAGGAAAACTCGTGAAGACTAGGACTCAACATAGATCTCTTTCCACTAGATTGAAGGATAACTAGTGAAGATTATTGATTTATAGAGATCTGGAGATTTGCATGTATTTTCTTGCTTGTTGTCTAAGTTTTTTGTTGCAGAAAATTAGTTCTCAAAAGTTGAGAAGCTTCCTACAATGGATAGAGAAGAATTTCATCTTCGATTGCTTGAAAGTCTATGTGCTTTCCTCATGTAGGGATTAATTCTTTGTTGCAAAAAAAGTAGACATTGAAGATTAAGGAGGTCCAAGAAAGAAGGCCCCATTGGAGATTGAAGATTGAAGATAAAGGAGGTCCAAGAAAGAAGGCCCCATTGGAGATTGAAGATTGAAGATAAAGGAGGTCTAAGAAAGAAGGCCCCATTGGAGATTGAAGGAGACCCAAGAAAGAGGTCCCATTGAAGAACTTTCACATTTGGAAGATAGAAGACTGAATATTGAAGATAGAGAAGGACTAGGAAAAGTCCTATTGAAGATTTGAGAAGCTACAGAATTTGAAGACCCAAGAGAAGAAGGTCTCAATAAAACTTGAAAGGAGAAAGAAGAAGGCTAGAGAAGCCCTATTGAAAAGTTGAAGAAGTGGCCATTGGAGGAGATTTGAAGAAAGCTCAAGGTAGAATATTGCAAGGAGTAGCTCTTGAAAAGAAGAATTTGGGACAATTGTCGCCATCCGAAAACAAGCCCAAAAGGAAAAAGGATTTGGCAAGAAGTTTGTCAAATTTTGGAAAAGATTCTTGAAGATCTCAAGACATTCAGATTCTTGAGAAAGAGGCCAGCAAAAGAGGCTAGATTTGAAGTCAAAATTTGATAAGAATATTGGAGGAGAAAGAAGCTAGAAGAGGCCACTAGATTTGAGAGTTTTGAAGACAACCATAAAGAATTTGAAGGCTGATTTACGAAGGAGAAGATTGCTGATTTTCAAGGTAGAAGTTGAAGGGTCACAGGACAACAAATTGAAGGTGACATAAAGCTATGATTTGGAGAAGATTTGGGCAGATTTTGAAGTGCCCTTGAACAACCAATTGAAGGAAGGCTTGACACAAAAAGAAGGTAGCAATTTGAAGGAGATAGAGGAGATTCTTGGACAACAAGATAAAGGAGAAGAAAGTAGAGTTTTGGAGCAGCAAATTAAGAGATTAGGACTGCAAATTTTGGCAGCATTAGAAGGAGAAAAGAGAGTTGTGTTTTGGATATTTTTAAGGTAGATTAGAGAGGCTTTGGAAAACAAAACAAAGGAGGAATTGGCTGCATTAGAAGCTGCAAATTAAAGAAGTTTTGGACAGCAAGAAGGCAACAATCAGAGCTACAAGATTGACAAGTTTAGGGCAGCAAAGCACAAGGAATTGAAGCTACAAAATTGATAAGTTTGAGGCAATAATTGAGTAGAAAGGAGAGCTACAAATTTTACAAATTCGAGGCAGAAAATAGGTGAACCAAATCACCAAGAAGACTAGCTACAAAAGGAGACCAAAAGGTATGCAATATTGGTGCTATAAAGGTTCATTATTTGAATGTTCACATTAGTTTATTATAAAGGTTTTTGAGAGCACCATATTAGCTTTATTAAATTCAGAAAATGGAAGTTGAAATAGAGAGTCTTCTAGCAAAGGAAGGTGGTAGCATTCTTGTCCTAAAATCTGCAAAAATAAAACAACAAAGATCAAAGTTAGAGTTTGCTTGAAAAGGAGAAATAAGGAGGAAACAATATTAGTATTAAATGTTGTTCTTTACAAGCTTATAAAAGTGCAGATTTATTGAAGTGAAAAGAAACCAAATAAGGGTACATTTACTAAGAAAATAGAAGACCAAATAAGGGCTCAAAATAGAGCAAATTTTAGAGTGTCTAAAGACACCAAGGGAACCACCGAGTTGGAAGAGCCACCACAGCCCAAGGAAGAGCCACCAACAAGCCACCGAGCTGAAGTTCCAATGTCATAGCTCCACTCAAGGAGCTCAAACAAAGGTAGAGTTTATAAGGAAGGCAACATAGAGTTTGATAACAAATATAAAAAGAGTTCCTATTAAAAGAAGAAGCCAAAGCTGGGTATTTAGAGCATCTATGATTGAAGAAGGGAGTTGATTTGAGAGCATACTTCTTTGTGAAGTGTAAAGCTAAGTAAAGAGCCAAGTCAGACAAGCCAACCATCAAAGCACCACCCAGGTGTCATGAGATAGCAACCAACAAAGCACCAACAAGATATTCTCAGGATAGCACCATGAATGAAGGAACAAAAGTGCCATTAGCACCACCATAACGCCACCAGGGAGTTGAAGCACCACCATATTGAAGGAGGAGCCACCAAAGCCAAGAGCGAGCAATGTTACAAAGAAGTGGAGAATATAAAAAATAGTAAGCCATTGAGAGAAAACCTAATGCCATTTGTTGTTATGAAGACATTGAGTATAGAGGAACTGAAAGTAGGAGCGTTCGAGGAAAAGAATCAAGTCACTGCTAGGTGTAGAGGAAAATCAATACATTACCAAGCTAAGGGAGTAAAGAAGTGTTACAAAGGAAAGGAAACACGCTACGTAAAGGAGGCAGTGCGTTACTAAGAAAAGAAGAATAGAGGAAGCATTACAAAGAAGAGAAAGCACCACCACTTGGAAGGATAGAATATAGTCATAAGAGGAGTAAAGAGATACATTTCCAAGTGTCACAGTGTAGAAGGTAACTCCAAGGGAAGTGAAACATCTTCTTTGCATGAAAGACAAGTCATACAAGCCTATTCGTGAAATAAGAATGTAATGCAAGTGAAGGGAGTGCAACAGATTCGAAGGTAAGAGAAACTAGCCAACACTAGGTGGACAATCAAAGTCTTAGAGAGCACCATAAGGAAGAACATTAAATGCACATCATTTTGCATTGAAGTCTGGGAAGTGGACAACGCCTAAATTAGAGTGCAAGTTGTAGGGAAAAGAAGTCACAGGAGAAGCAGACCAAATACGTAGCATGCCATAATAAAGAAGGTACATAAAATATTTAAATCAATTTGCATTTTCATAAAGGTCAAGGAGGTATAAGGAATATTAATACTAAGGTTAAGCTTAGATAATCTATCATGCTTGAAATTAATTAGATGAAGGGAGATATAAGAAATTGCATTGATGAACTATAACCTTAGATGATTTGTTAAATGATTTGAAAGCTTTTTGAAGTAAGGAGGATTTAATTTGAAAGCTTTTGGATTTACTTTATTTGAAATTCAAGCATAAAATATTTGCAAATAATTTGACATGGAGGCATAAGGACTTCTACATAGAAATTGAAATATTAAATTTGCAAATATCCTTATTTTCTAAATTTCTAATTAGGGAGTTATAAGGAGTTCAACACCAACTTAGTCTCTTGAAATTTAGAAACCATATTATTGAAAATTGAGAGACATAAATATAAACAAAGGTTTTTTAAAAGTTGGAAAACTACATTGGAATTAGTCTCTTGCTCAAATTAATGAGACATAAGGAATCCAACTTAAAGATCTTGAAGATAGAGAATTTTACCAATTGAAATTGCATTAAAATTATCTTTAGCTTTCTATTCATAAATAGGGAGAAATAAGGTGAAGAATAGTAGTTGAACATTAGGGAGACAAAAGGGATTCAACTCAAAAGGAAAACTAAGAAATCTAAGTACTTTATCAAAACCATTTTATATTCAAAACACTTGGGAGATACAAGGTATTCTACAAATTTGAGAATTAAAAAGAGTACATTGAATTTGAACACTTAATTAGGGAGTCATAAGGTAGTCAACCTCAACGTTTTTTATTCTCAATATATAATACTAGGGAGCCATAAGGAATTCTACTTCAAAGGTTAAATTAGTAGAAGCATGGATGAAATAATAAAGAATGCATTTAATGATGAAGAACTATTTCATGAACTAAAGTTTTATTCACAAAACTTAATAGATACCTTTGATGGATACAAACATTTGTCTACTAGTTTAAAAGAAATATTTTCTTTGTTTCTCAAGCAAGCAAAAGAAGAAAATTTTATGACATTAATTGGTTATATTAATGAAGTACTTTTCAAAGCTTGGTGGAATACTCAAAACATAGTTATATTTACTTCAAAATAATGTTTGATGATATATCTATCATTAATTGTTTTTGAATTCTTTCAAGGGATGAAACAAAAGAAATATGAACATATTAGGAATGAAGTACTAAATCCTAGTCAATACTATTGTGATGATGTACTAACTCACCATGTTGAAGATATATCACTAGTAAAGGTGGAAGATAAGCTATCACAGAAAAGAAAATATGAAGATGGAAGAAAATACTTTTTTTTTGCTTGATAAAAAGGGGTTGTACTCAGGTCCCCCACCCTTAACAAATTACATCTCTCTTCTTTAGAGCTTGAGAGTTTACAAATAGATACACTTCTCATCTCAATTGAGATGCTATAGTTAGAAACCTACATCATTTTACATAAAATGTTTGAATTCTTGATTTTCATTTTTTGGATCTTTTCAAATCTCTGTATGAATACAATTACTCCAGAATTTAGCATCTTTCTTGACATTTTCCTATAGCAACCTTCACAATGCCAAAACTTCACCTCTACTATCTATGCCTTGCATCTTAGTAGAGTAATATTTCCAAAACATCGCACTAACATAGTCCGCTTTACCAAATCTGGATTGCTAGTTTCCTTCCTGAAACACAAGTGCAACCACAAAAATTATAATAAATAGTCTAAATGAACACACATTATTGTTACAAAATAAAATAGATATTACCAATGGAAAACATTAAAGTAAATCTTAATCATTAATTGATTTAGGCAATCAACAATTTTTGTCAGCTTCAACTAAACTTTCTACTTCCTCTAACCATGGAAAGGAGATGTTAACTTCACGATCCTCAATCAAAACCCCTCTATTGGCTAGCTTATCTACACATTTGTTTCCTTCCCTTAATATATGTGTAAACCTGATTTCTTCAAACTCTTTAGCAAGATCTTGAATTTCCACAATTATCTCTTGTATGTTCCATGGAGCCTTTGCTTTCCTCAAAATTGCATTTATTACTATGAGAGAATCACCTTCCATCAAAACTCTATTCCATTTCATTTGTTTACATATTTTTAACCCTTCTAAAGTTGCCCAAGCTTCAACTTCATTATTTGTCTTAAATCCACAATTGAAAGCATAATGAGACAAAATATCTCCTCTATTATTTCTAATTATTCCTCCTCCTCCTACTGGTCCTGGGTTTCCTTTAGATGCTCCATAAAAATTCAACTTAACCCACTCCACATCTGGTGGTTTCCACTTTATATTCTTTACCTTATTTTTGCTTCTCTTGTACCCAACATCATAATTCCATTTAATGACTTGACTCCATCTATCAAGACTCTCTGCTTCCAAATTAGGGATTGGGTGAGTTGATAGGGTTGGTTTAGACTCCTCTATGGCTAAACATATCTTCTTTTTCATTACCTCTAAACTGCTTTCCTTTCCTTTAAATATTCTTCTATTCCTTTCTAGCCATATAGTCCAAAGTATTGTATCTTTTGATATATCCCATATTGTCTATAAAGCCTCACTTTTATAAGTGCTCTGCCATTGCTTTAACCAATATTCAATTCTTCTATTCATCACCATGCATTTACCAAACATATTAAGAATCCATTGCCATAGATTCTAGACTATTGAGCAATGTCCCAAGAGATGGTCAATACTCTCCTCCTCCTTATTATAGAAAACACATTTAGAGGGGCCATGAAAACCCCTTTTCATAAGGTTATCCCAGGATAAAATTCTTCTATGACCTACTAGCCAAACAAACATTTTGACTTTAGGAATGCTTGGGCTATCCCAAATATCTCTCCAAATTCTAGTGATATTATTATTATGTTGGTGTTGAACATTATATCCACTTCTTGTTGTGTATTCTCCTGAGCTATTCAACTCCCAAATCAATTTATCCTTGGCACCCCTCAGAATAATTACAGTTGTTATCTTTCTACTCAATTGCCTCCTAGCATCAATGTCTTGTATACTTGTAAAAAAATATTCTTTCCATTTGTATCTTCCTTCTCGATCCTTGTACAAAATGTTTGAAACCCTATCACCATATTTGTCTTGAAGCAATCTCATCCAAGGTTTCAAAACTGGATCTAAATTGAGTGGTTTTTTATCACACCAAGTATCCATCCAAATAGAATTTTTTCTCCAGTTCCCACCACCCATATTAAACCTTTAATCATAAGATCAATAGATTTTTTAAACCATTCCAAAGAGCAGAACCATTTGGAAGAGAGAATGTAGTAAATATTAAACTTGGGTCATTGGGATCAACATACTTACTTAGAAGAATTCTTGCCCATTGTCTTTGACTCTCTTTGTACAATCTCCAGATAACTTTTCCCCTAAGAGCTAAGTTTGCATCTGTAAGAGCTCTTAAACCAAGACCTCCCCTAGTTTTGTCATCACACAACTTGCTCCATTTCACCAAAGAAAATTTCCTTTTATCATGTAAACCTGACCATAAAAAGGATCGCATAATAAATATTAAACTTTTTTCAACTGATTTTGGCATAGAATACAAAGACATATAATATGTTGGAATGGCTTGTAAGACTGACTTAATTAACTGCACTCTTCCTGCTAATGATAACCATCTACCTTTCCAAGCTGGAAGTTTATTTTGAACTTTACTAATAATTGGATTCCATAAATCTATCCTCATTCTCCCCTCAAATAAAGGCATCCCTAGATAAGTTGTTGGTAAATTTACCTCCTCCATTTGAAGCAACCTATAAATTCTTGCTTTGATATTAGCAGGAGTGTTAAGAAAGTAAATTTTGGATTTAGTCCTATTAATTTTTTGCCTTGAAGCTCTTTCGTACTCTTTTAAAAATTTATTCAAAGCTCTGGCCTCATTTATCCTTGCCCTTCCAAAAAGGGTTGTATCATCTACAAACTGTTGATGGGTGATGTTATCGATGTTATTACTAACCTTAAGTCCACTTATAAACCCATATTTGTAAGCCTTATTTAAGTTCCTACTCAAAAATTCTACCATAATAATGAACAAATAAGGAGATAGAGGATCTCCTTGTCTAAGGCCTCTCTTGGCTTTAAAATATTCTATCACTAACCCATTGACCAACACTGAATAAGAAACTGTAGAGACACAAGCTTTAATCCATCTAACCCATTTCTTCCCAAAACTAAACTTATCTAAAACTACAAAAATAAAATTCCATTTAACCCTATCATAGGCTTTACTCATATCAAGTTTTAAGATCATAGCTTTCTCTTTTCTTGAAGTTGCTGAATGTATAACTTCATGAGCTACTATGATCCCATCCAAAATTTGTCTCCCTTTCACAAAACCTCCTTGCTCTTCTAAAATGATTTTGTCTAACAATGGCCTTAATCTATTCGCCATCACTTTGGAAATAATATTATAAGCCATATTACATAGGCTTATGGGTCTAAAAGAATCAAACAATTCAACATCCTTCTTTTTTGGAATTAGGGTAAGATAAGTTGCATTTATTTTATAAGGAATGTATTGTTTTACCCTAGATTGTTCCACTACCACCAATAAATAATCCTTCACTATATCCCAATTATGTTGGTAAAAAGTTGTAGAGAGCCCATCTGGACTAGGGTATTTATCCTTATTAAAAGAGAAAAGAGCTAAATGAACTTCTTCTAGAGTAATAGGCTCCATCAGTTTCCTATTGTCTTCATTTGTTATAACTGAAGGAACATCTTGAAGAAGTTTATCATTAAGAACTTTGGTCTCCTCTGAACCTAGAATATTTTGATAAAATGACTTAGCCTCTTTTCTAATTTCACTTTGATCTTCAATCCAAACCCCTTCTATTGATTTAATTCTACCAATTCTAGAAGAAGATCTCTGTACTATAGCCATCCTATGAAAAAATTTGTATTTTTATCTCCTTCTTTTAACCAAGTCTATCTTGATTTTAATCTCCAAAATTTCTCTTCCTTACTCAAAATATTATGATATTCACTAAGCAACTCCCTTTCCTCTGAGCTTGTATTATTTTCATCACCTTTTTGGAATTTTGAAAGTTTATCTTTTAGTTCTTCTTTCTTCTCAAAAATATTTCCAAAGGTGTTCTTGTTCCATTATTTTAATCTAGATGTCATAGCTTTAATTTGGTTTGGAAGAGCATACAACCCACCATTACCTAAAGAATTCCATGTTTGAGCTATCATATCAACAAATTGAGGATGGTCTTCCCACATCTGCTCATATTTAAAATATGATCTTTTTTTAAATTCACTAACCACCATTTTAACTCTTATTGGCTAGTGATCTGAACCAATCCTTGTTAAGGTATTAATTTTAGCACAAGTTCCTTCATCTAGCCAATGATATGAGAGAATGCATCTATCTAATTTTTTTGCTATTAGGTTCTGGCCTCTCCTATTGTTGGTCCAAGTATAGTTGTCTTCTTCAAACTCAACTTCCCATAGATTGTTGTTTTGAATAAAAGCTGAGAAATATTTCATACTTTGGGTCAATTTCCTAATTCCCCCAAATTTTTCATTCAACTTGGTAATGGCATTAAAATCTCCAATGATCATGAAATGGGTTTCTTGGTCTTTACTTCTCATAAAGGCCTCAATCCCACTCCAAACTTCTAATCTACCTGACTGAGTTGTAGGACCATACACATTGATAAGGATGAAGTGAATATCAACAAAGTAGCAAGTGACTAAAGAGGCTATCCAATGCCTAGTTTTATGAATGGTTACACAAGAGGTTCTAGAAGGATTCCAACAAGTTAGAATTCCCCCTACTGCTCCTTCAGAATCCATAGCATCCCATTCACATCTTGCCCAAACTGCTTTCATAGTTTTTGAAACTTCTTCTTTTGTCATTTTAGTTTCTTGGATATAGAGAATATCAAGTTTATTACTTAAACATAGGTCCCTAATACACCTATGCTTTGAGGGGGCATTAGCACCCCTTATATTCCATGAGATGATAATCATGTCTCATTAGGGGCTTTTGGCCCCTCTTGCGTATTACCAATATCATTTTGTTGTTTGGTAAAGAGAAGTTCAACCAACTTAGTTTGTGTTCCTTTCTCTATGTTAGCTCTTGCTTCCCTGGATCTTGCTTGATAATTTGAGGGTTTTCCTCTTTTTGCCTTGCCTATATCAGGAGTAGGTCTTATTATTCTATTCCTCAATATTCTTTCACCATTTTGTTTTTCAACATATTTATCCTCTCCTGGATCTATTATAGAAGCTTTTGACTTATCTTACTCATTTTCTGGTATTTCCTTATTAATGGTAGAGGTATTACCTTCTAAAACTACATTTTATTTACCAATTATTTTCTCTTGAATGGTGCATGGTACTTCAAGAGAGTCTTCAAAATCTGATGAAACACATTCCTTGGGTTCATCGAGAATGTTCTTCCTTAAATTAGGATCATATTGAATAGATGGTTCCTTGCTAATATGTTGAAATTGTTGTCCTGTGTCCTCTAAGTTTTGATCTACTTTTTCTTCATAGGCTAAAGCCTCAAAAGAATTGGAATTTCTTCCAGTATCCTTTCTTATTGGTCTCCATTGTTCATTTTCTTTTATTTTTCTAGATCTATTTTTTGGAAGTTGAAAACCATCTTTATCCATAACCATTTGTAAATTTCTCTTACGATTTTCTACAAATGATTCTATTGGGCTCTTCTTAGGGCATGATCTCTCAATATGCCCCACCTCATGACATATTCTACATCTAAAAGATATGTTTTCATAATCTATAGTTTGGGTCCACATCTTATCCCCATACTTAAGAATGATTGATTCTGGTAAAGCTTTACTTATATCAATCATGACCAATATTCGAGCATAAATAGCCAAAAATCCATCTTTTGTTGTATCTAAAATCTCAAGGAATTCTCCTAGAGTGTTGCCTATTGCCTTGAAGGTATCTATTTCCTAAAATTCAATGGGTAATCCAAACATCCTAACCCAGATTGGTACTAGGGATAGATTTACATTTTTAGGTGAAAAGCCTTCATACCAGTGGGTAAGGAAGAGCCCTGCTCTTCCCATAAACCAAGGACCCCCTTTTAGGATTCTTTCTCTTTCTTCCCTAGAACAAAAAATGGCTAGGAAGAAACCTTTGGGAAGAAATGATAGAATCACTCCTGGAGACTTCCAACTCCTATCAATCCATTTTCTCAAGGCTGAAGCCCCTGGCCAATACCCATTAAATTTACCAAAAACTGCCCTATCTTGGAGCAATGAGGATCTCTCTGAGGTGCGCTCACTAACCTCTACCACTAGGGATGATTCTAAGGATTTAACTATAAATCGATCCATGGAAAGGAAACTAAAACTCAAAATCTAATGAAATTTATCTGAAAGTTCTATAACAAATATAATATTTGATAAAAACTTTATAAAATTTTCATGCACAATTTCTAAGATAAAGAAAGGGAAAAAATAACTTAGCTAAAAAATTCTTTGTCCAGATAGAATGTCTTGCCTCGCTGAAGTCCTAGCCCTTCATTGCTCTTCCCATCGTTCGAACCCTAGTTGGCAAATATTTGCAATTTCATTTTTCATGACTTGAAAAATTGTCACTGCCCTTGTTTCGAATGGTTGACTTCACAGGGTTGTATCTCCCTCAATATTGCTCGGATTTTTGCATATGACCACTCATTTTAAAGCTATTCAAATTCTACACAAGTTGGTCCAAGAATCAGCTGAATCAGATAACTCTTCACGAAGATATGGCTCCTAAAAGATGAGATATTTTTCAGGAAAAAACCCTAATCCTTCGCACTTTGCAATTTTATTTTTCATGATTTGAAAAATCATCACTACCCTTGTTCCGAATGGTTGACTTCACAGGGTCGTATCTCCCTCAATATTGCTCGGATTTTTGCATATGACCACTCATTTTAAAGCTATTCAAATTCTGCACAAGTTGGTCCAAGAATCAGCTGAATCGGATAACTCTTCGCGAAGATATGGCTCCTAAAAGATGAGATATTTTTCAAGAAAAAACCCTAATCCTTCGCACTTTGCAATTTTGTTTTTCATGATTTGAAAAATCGTCACTGCCCTTGTTCCGAATGGTTGACTTCACAGGGTCGTATCTCCCTCAATATTGCTCGGATTTTTGCATATGACCACTCATTTTAAAGCTATTCAAATTCTGCACAAGTTGGTCCAAGAATTAGTTGAATCGGATAACTCTTCATGAAGATATGGCTCCTAAAAGATGAGATATTTTTCAAGAAAAACCCTAATCCTTCGCACTTTGCAATTTTGTTTTTCATGATTTGAAAAATTGTCACTGCCCTTGTTCCGAATGGTTGACTTCATAGGGTCGTATCTCCCTCAATATTGCTTGGATTTTTGCATATGACCACTCATTTTAAAGCTATTCAAATTCTGCACAAGTTGGTCCAAGAATCAGCTGAATCAGATAACTCTTCGTGAAGATATGGCTCCTAAAATATGAGATATTTTTCAGAAAAAAATCCTAATCCTTCGCACTTTGCAATTTTGTTTTTCATGATTTGAAAAATTGTCACTGCCCTTGTTTCGAATGGTTGACTTCACAAGGTCGTATCTCCCTCAATATTGCTCAGATTTTTACATATGACCACTCATTTTAAAGCTATTCAAATTTTGCACAAGTTGGTCCAAGAATAAGTTGAATCAGATAACTCTTTGCAAAGATATGGCTCCTAAAATATGAGATGTTTTTTCAGGAAAAAACCCTAATCCTTCGCACTATGCAATTTTGTTTTTTTGCGATTTGAAAAATCGTCACTGCCCTTGTTCCGAATGGAAGAAAATACTTTCAAGATGAATCTAGATATTAATTTAAAAGAGGATATGGACAGGAAGAAAAATGAAGAAAACATAAAAGAAGAGCTCAAGTTCTAGAAGCAAGATGAAGATCCATATTGAAGACTAAAGTCTTCAATAACCAAATAATGTAATCCAAAGGGTGTTTGAATATGTTACGTTATTTGGTACATGCCAATGTACCACCTTGGGTATATCTTTAGATTAAGAGTTTATCTTAGATTAGGGTTTGAGTATTTACTTTATGCAATGTAATAAATGCACAAGTAATATTAGAATGTGCAAAGTATTCAATAATGTAAATGTGCATCATAGTCCATGTGCACATGAGTCCATAGAATAGGAAGGTGAAGAGTCATAGGAAGATGGAAGACCAAGAGTCACATCCCATTATATATTAGCCTTTGTGTGAGCAATTAGAAAATCAAAGCCATATCATATCTTATCATATCATATTAGTAGAGTAGAGTAGAGTACAAGTTTGATACAATGTAGAACTTGTATGAAGCATGGAGTATTTGAGATCTCCACATTTTGCATGAAAATCCTATTTTCGTGAGATTTTATTAATGGTAGTTTTATGAGTTATTGCAGAAGTTTATTACGAGTTTTACCTGCTTAGTATATTGCCATTATCATATATTTAATATTGCATGCTCATTTTAGTCCTTGTGGTTGCATTTCATTAAATATATATTATCAAAAGCTAATAATTTTTAGGTACTTTCTTATTATTGGTAGAGGTATTAACTTCTCAAACTGCATTTTCTTTACCAATTATTTTCTCCTGAATGGTGCATGGTAATTCAAGAGAGTCTTCAAAATATGATGAGACACATTCCTTAGGTTCATTGAGAATATTCTTCCTTAAATCAGGATCATACTGAATAGACAATTGCTAATATGTTGAACCAGTTGTACTATGTCATCTAAGTTTTGATCTACTTTTTCTTCATAGGCTAAAGCCTCAAAGAGTTGGTATTTCTTCCAATATCCTTCCTTATTGATCTCCACTATTTATTTTCTTTTATTTTTCTAGATATAATTTTTGGAATTTGAAAACCATTTTTATCCATAACCATTTGTAAGTTTCTCTTCCAATTTTCTACATATGATTTTGATGGGCTCTTCTTAGGGCATGATATCTCAATATGCCCTACCTCATGACATCTTCTACATCTAAAAAATATGTTTTCATAATCTATGGTTTGGGTCCAAATATTATCCCCATACTTAAGAATGATTGATTATGGTTAAGTTTTACTTATATCAATCATGACCAATATTCGAGCATAAATAGTCAAGAATCCATATTTTGTAGATCAATATTCGAGCATAAATAGCCAAGAATACATATTTTGTAGTTTTTGAAATCTCAAGGAACTCTTCTAGAGTGTTGCCTATTTCCTTGAAGGTATATATTTTCTAAAATTCAACAGGAAAAACAAACATCCTAATCCAAACTGGTACTAGGGATAGACTTACATTTCTTAGGTGAAAAGCCTTCATACCAATGGGTAAGGAAGAGTCCTGCTCTTCCCATAAACCAAGGACCCCCTTTTAGGATTTTTCTCTTTCTTCCCTAGAACAAAAAATGGCTAGGAAGAAACATTTGGGAAGAAAGGATAAAATCACTCCTAAAGACTTCCAACTCCTATCAATCCATTTTATCAAGGTTGAAGCCCCTTGCCAATACCCATTAAATTTACCAAAAGTTGCCCTATCTTGGAGCAATGAAGATCTCTCTAAGGTGCTCTCACTAACCTCTACCACTAGATATGATTCTAAAGATTTAACTAAAAATCAGCTTATGGAAAGGAAACTAAAATTCAAAATCTATTAAAATTTATCAGGATGTCCTATAAAAAATATAATATTTGATAAAAAAATTATAATAATTTGCATGTAAAATTCTAAGATAAAGAAGAGAAAACAACTTAGCTAATTTTTTTTGTCTAGATAGAATGTCTTACCTCACTCAGATCCTATCTCTTCATTGCTCTTCCCATCATCCAAACCCCAGTTGAAAAATATTTGCAATTTTATTTTTTTGTTAATTGAAAAATCATCATTGCCCTTGTTTTGGATGGTTGACTTCACAGGGTCATTACTCCCTCAATATGACCCTGACGTTTTTAAAAACAATACCCTAATTCTTTGCGAAATAATGAAGAGTATTATACTTTAGGCCAAGGTTTTAATTTCATAGGTGAATCCTAACATTTAATCAAATGATATTAGTGTAGGTTAGATTTCTTGACTTTCAAGGAGGATATCTAGGTTCAAGTCTTGCTAGGTGATACATGCATTATAGTCAATTTTTTATAATACTTCTATGTGGTCATGATGTAAGATGGATGAGGCCCCTTTCAATTCCATATAACCAATTAAAAAATAAATCCTTTTGAGGTTATTGCCATTTAGATTGAGATTGTGGATGAAAAATCCTTTTCCCAAGATGTTTTTATGAATGTTTATTTATCTAACCATGCAAATAATTAAACTACATATTCCAAACACAAGTTTTATTGAAATATTAGTACATGTTTGTTAAATAGGATTGTTGCAATTGATTGTGTATCTGTTGTTAGGCTAATGAATTCACTTTTGGTAGTTAAGAAAAAAAAGTCCAAAGGGGCTTTTAGTGAGGGGTCTGCACATATAAGACAAAAAAAAAGATGTACCTTGTTGATGCTCATTGGTAGATACAAAGAAAAAGGAAAAAACTTTAGATCTCATTATGCTACACTATCTAACCATAGCAAAATTGTTGAAAGTGTAATATGACTTATAGACAAGGTCAAAATTTGTATGACAATCTTGCATAGGTCAACGAGCAATAATTTTATAATTGTATTTAATTTATTATAATATTTTATTATGTAAGACTTATGGGTTGTGGTTAACCTGATATGGTTAAACCTACATTATAACTTGTAATTACTCTTTAAAGCCCTTTTGTTATGTCAAATTAGGTTAAACTCATTTATATAATTGGGGTTTTGATACTAGTATAAATATCCTCACCACTTCATTCATTATAAGTATTGTATCTTATCTATGGATAATATAGTGATTATTATGGTGCCTGCAGTTCTCTCTATATACTTCTCTCTTTTCTCCATTTTACACTTATAAAATTTGAGTGGATGGATTGTTTTTGTTCATTTTTGGAAATAGGTATAAATTCCAATATTGTATTAGAGTGGATATGGAGAAACATCGTTTGGATACATAGAAAGTTAATTTGAAGCCTTTGATCATTTTTCTAAAATCTTAACGAATTACTCTTTAAAGCCTCACAAGCTTGTGTAACATAAGAGGCAAAGAAGATCTTCCATATTGTTTCATCCATTTTCTCTTTCACTTCAAAGCTTTTATGCCATCTCCATCATAAATTAGTTATCATCAAGGTATGCATGCTCTTTATTTTTTTGATATTTCCTCTCTTGAAGAGTTACCATGGCACCTTGGGAGAAGGGTGCCAGTTTTTTAATTCAAAAAGACAAATTATTCCAATTTCGTGTACCCTATTCTATTTGAAATAGTGACGTATCTTTTGGCTTGTAGGCATGATGCCTCTCTTCATGGAGGGGCACATGCTCCCTTGTGTCTGTACAAGGTGCTCCATTGGTTAGACGATGTTGCATAAAGTTTATTTTTCAATGGGTAGCGGGTTGAAATACACACAAAACTTTTTTGCTTGGTAGGACACACTAGAAGCAATAGTTAGAACAATCCATTATAGACATTGCATTCTCAATGCATGCCAACATGGCCAAAGGAAAGCATATTAGTACTCTAGTGGAGGGGGGTCTCAGGTTCAAGATTTGGTCCCTCCTTTTTTGATCAGGATGCATAGTAGTTGTGTATGGATGATGTTTCATCATCTACAAAGGTATGCAAGATTTAGACAATAAGGTGTATTTGGCCAATTTGGTTATGCCAACCTTTCAAATGCGGTAGGTAGGTCGTATCAAGTTCAAGTTATTGGAAATAAATATTTTTGCCATTTTGGTTGGGTGCTACGATGAAGGAATTAGTTTTCTATGGAACTTGAAATTCAAAACTCATTTGAAGTGGCAACAAGTTGGTTAGTGAAAGGTGATTTGTGTTGGAGATATCCTTTGAATACCTACAAATCCATGGGTAACAAGTGGTGTATTTTTTTAAATTTTTGGCTATGATGGCACCTTTAAGTGCCACCAATATCTTCTCTTACATATTATTTCATCTCAAACCAATTTAAAAATAACACAATTCTAGTAAGTTAATGATAACCAGGTGGCATGGATTGAGTGGCAACAATAAACAAATGAGTAGGCACCAAGTGGCAGGTTGGGATTGGTTTTTGATTATCTAAGGTTTGTGAGGATAATTTTTGCATTTTTGGGGGTTATTTGGACAAATATACTAAAGGCTATAACTTTTACATATATAAGCATTTTGAGCCCTTTTTTTCAAATCACATGATTTTTCAAGCTCTTCACACTGGTGACACCATTTCTTGAACTTGTTATAGTATTAGGGGCCAAATTGTGTAGGATAGTCTTTAATACCTATTACCCTATTTTGAAAGAAGAAATTTACCATATTTTATGTAATATTTGGTCTATATTTATAGGAGAAACAATTGGATTTGTGATAATTGTAGCATTTTTTGAATCTTTTAGAGGCATATAGGATAAGGATTCATAATGTACTTTAATCAACCCCTCTTCCTGATTTGGAAAATTGATTTAGCTTATTCATGAAGATGCAAACATTCATGATCTCTTCCTCCTATTCTTTGTCTAAGTACTCTTTGACGTTTGTAATAGCTCTTTTCATAAATAGGTTCATGCAAAGCCTCTTTGAGTGATAGAAATAAAATGGATCGAGAGAAATTTGAAGTCCTCAAACAAGGTGATGTATGCTATAAAAGGGAAAGCTATGCTTTAAATTTATACCTTCTACAACTATAGAATATTAAAGCAATTTTTCTTTAAAGATGGTACTCTTGACTTCTCTTCCTCATTTGGAGTATTAGTTGAAGTGTTCTCTGGATATGTGTGGGAGTATCTGATAGTGGTTGTGATGACTATATATAGCCTAAGAATATTTTTATGGAGAGGTATTTTACAACAATGGATTTCAAATTATGAGGAGGATCTAGATGAGTCTTCCTCAAGTGTACAGGTCAACTAAAGCATCCATTAGGGGAGAAGATATTGTTGTCACTAACGTATTCTATCCTTGGCTCCTCAATTAAAATTATGAGAGGGTGTTGAAAGTGTAATCTAACTTATGGCCAAGGTCAACATTTGTATGATGTAATCTTGTATAGACCTATGGGCAATCATTGTACAATTGTATTTAATTTACTATAATATTTAATCATGAAAGCCTTATGGGCCGTGATTAACCTTGTTATGGTTAAACCCACCTTCTAACTTGTAATTTACCATAAAACCCTCTTGTTATGTTGAATTAGGTTAAACTCATTTATGTAATTATGGTTTTGGTATTAGTATATATACACCCCACTACTTCATTTATTGTATCAAAGTATTGTGTATCTTATCTACGAACAATATAGTGATTATTTTTAGTGCATACAAGTTTCCACTATATACTTATCTCTTCATCCTTTTTTATGCTTTCTATATAAGTGTTGAGTGGATGGATTGCTTCTATTCATTTTTGGAAATAGGCATAAATTCCAACAAAAACAAAGAAAGGTAAAAGACCCACTACATTAATGATAATATAAAGATATTAAAGCACAATGTAAATGGAAAACATGCCCTAATCATTCCACTCTAAAGTTTTATTACCTTGAGTTGGTGACAATAAGAGAATAGATTTGCTAGGCATACCATAATTCCATATTATTGCCATGAATATTTTTATATGGCATAGTCAAGTTGATTGCCATGTTAGAAAGCTTATCAGCTAACTTATTACGTTTGTGAAACGTATAACATAAGTATTTAATACCCAATCTATGCTTGAGGTTCAAATAATTTTTCATGAGACTATTAAGTTTACAATTAACAAGCTTTTCTTTTCAGAAGGTTTTAATTGTGATCTTTGAGTCCCCCTCAACAATTAACTCAAGACCTTGCTTAATGGCAAAGTTTAGGCTTGTTATTAGAGCAACTGCTTTCAATAATTGGAAGCACTCTTAGTAGTTACTCTTTTTTGGTTTAAATTAAAATATATAGTTTTTTAAACTTATAATAACAAAGGAGGGTTGTCATATATATATTGAATTATTCTTAATATACCTCTAGGATTGTAAGTTGTGTATACAAATGCAATAGTTTTGAATATAAAAATTTAAAATGCTATGTTGCTTTGCTTTACTAAGTCTCTCATACATACAAATAAAGGTTTTAGAAAAAATTAGACAAGTGCTTGTTATTCAAACTCTTGGCAACATGAGCAAGAGTACTTTGGAAATCTAGATCTCTTGAGGCCTAAACATGAAAATACTTACGTTTGTTGGGATTGAAAGGAATGAGATATATTGATACAAATAATATTATAATATATAGGCATGAGGCCTATATGAAATCATGACAAGTGTCAATATGAAGGCATAGTGCACATTATAATATTCTAACATTCCCCCTTAATGTGCACTATTCTAACTATAGAGAGAAAAAATAAGTCAATGTTTGATATTTATTCCTAGAAATTAGTGGAGAGAGGGTGACCCTTGCCTAAAGGATGAACATTGGATGAAGGTAATCCTAAGTAAGAGGCATAAATACGCTTGAAGCTTTGTGTTAAGAGGGAGAATGTGAAGTTCATTCCAAGTTGATTGTCATTGTAAGGGAGTGTTTGTGATAGGTATTACAAATATTAAAGGAACTCAATGTAGTTTTGATGATATTTGATAAGAAATAAAGGATATACCTCCACACATTGATTGGAGTTTGACTAGTCAAGAACAAATGGTATTTTGGTTTAAGTTTTTTATATAACAATTAAAAGCCAAGTTGGTTGTATCTTAGCCATATGATGGAGTAGCAATTATGTGCACATAGAGTAATAGTTGCTTGAAATAGACCTATTTGGTGATGTGTGAAGTGTTTGAAGAAAGTTTTGATGCAATTTTGAGTATTATTACTAGAAAAAATGATGACTTCCATTATCTTGATGAATGTATTGAGATAATTTTTGCATGATACCAAGTTGGAATTTACTCATATATTGATGATATATATTTTTTTCTTTTTGAAGTAGTGTACACATTATAAATAGTATAGTCCATGTTAAATCTACAACATTAAACCAAAGCATAGGGGAATATTGAACTATCATTTATAAATGATCAAGAGCTAGAGAGGGCTCAATTGAAGGATCGATCTTCAAATCATTTATGTACTTGAACTCTTGATAAAGTAAATTCAATTAATTTCATAAAGGAGAGTAATGAATTAACCTAACTTATAGGTCAAAGGTCAAGGGTAATTGTTGCTCCATTTATTGTTGTATTAGATATATATTAACTTGATTGATGTTTTCAATGCCTAATTTTATATGAATTTGTGATGCATTGGTATGATAAAGAGGTTTTATAAACAACTACAAGATGGTTTAGATTTACTTAGCATAGGGCCAATTAGTTCTATGATGAAATTTGTTTAAGGAGAATATAATCAATCTTACATTGAATATATTCTATTATAAATCACCTTTATATCTCATCAATTGAGCTTTGTTTTCTATTGATATTTTTTAGAGTGAGAGGGTATATAAACTACAACTCTTGATTGTTTTTTTGTTCCCAAAATTTTTTGAGGCATAGATATAGTAGATCAATATTGGCTTGAATAGCCTTTCACCTCTTTGATCCATTCTTAGAACAAGGTAATATAGAGTTAAAGGCCTATTTTGCCTCTTAGATTCTTTTGATCTATGTTGAAATAAAAAAGAAGGATAATATGTTTATGATTAATCCAAGCATAGAATAAAAAATCAATCCTACATTAACCATTGAGTCAGTAGGTCCAAAATCAATTTTGGCCAAAAGTTGATTCAAACACTATTTTCAAGCAAATTGCCCAATTTATCCTAGCCTTAAGGATTTCAAAGAAGAAGATCCAATCTTAGAAATAAATTTTCTTCAAATTGGGTGTTTTTTGGTGTATTATATCAATTACTATTCAACATATCATCATTGAAAGAAATTGTGAATGGAGATATTAAAAGACTATTCTATTTATTGGGAAAAGAAAAATAAATTGGTTGTTGAAATCTATTTATTTGTTGAATTATATGTATTTATGATTGGGCTAGAACATGTGCACTTGTGATTAACGTATCATATTCAAGTAATGAGCATGTTAAGGTATCATAAATATTAATAAATTTATATTTTCCTACACATCATATATATATATATATTGCCTTTGCATTGAACAAGTAGTGCCTATTTTACATTTTCTCACTACACTTGTTATTATGCACTACACTTAGTTTTGACCATCGCTATTGCACTCCTCATTCTTGTCAATTTATATTTTTCAATTTAAAATTTTGTTGACTAATCTTACAAAACTAACTATACTCGCAATTGAACATGAGATATAATATAGTAAGATTAAATATATACAAAAAAGTATTGGCTTATTTTTGTTATATAGAATGGGTATTCATTCCATGACATTGATAGATAGATACATATAATGCAAAATATCAAATATTATTATGGTAGAGAGCTATGCCAATACCACATATTAGGACAAGGTTATGAGTGACTCATGCAATTACATTCTTCTAGTATTCAATGATACTTAATAGTCATCCATTTTCACTTGGGAACCACATCAAAGGCTTGTAGCACAAGTGGTAGTATTCCTAATAGGGGTGTGATGAAATATTTCAGGATGATTCCCAATGATTTATATCCAATATGGATCACTATGTACAGTTGTATGGTTACAACTGTACAACTTTAAAACTGTTCAATTGATGATTGTACGGTTACAAAATATACAATTGTATAGTTACAAATGTACAATAGCACTCAAATTGTATAGTTTATCCAAATATGTTAGAATGATTCCATTGACAATAACTTTGCAATTGTTCACTTGGACATTTATTGATCTAACTTTAAAACACTCAATCATGCAAATTCATACCATAAGTGATCAACTATACGGTTTGACAAACCAACTATATGATTTGACAAAACAACTATACAGTTTGGTAAATCAACTATACAATTTGGTAAAACCCTTGTTATGCCAAACAACTTAATCCTAAAAATTACCCATTTGCATGCTGCTTGCATAAATATCATTTCCAATGACTATAAATGCCAATTATTCATGTTTTATCTTCATTGTACATTTCATATAATAGTACATGGCTGATTGTATAATTTTTGTATATTCACTTTTACCATAGATCTGGAATCAACAATAAAACTCCACAGATAATATAGTTAGGGAAATTACACTCTAATTTCCATACATGCATATACATATATGATTTAATTGGTATTTATATTATTCATAGTTTTTTAATAAAACAATTGTACAATACATCACTACACAGTAATACACAAACTGTTGCATTGCACCATTATGCTCAGCCTGTGAACGACTGCTTCCCTATACATGAACAACTGCTGAACTCCTACACAAATCAAATAGGGGAGCTTATAATACCTATTCAGGCCATTCCAAAGTGGTTCTTGAGACAACACATCATTTACAACTGCCACTTGCAACTTCTCAGATCAACAACTTTATTAAAGTTTACTAAAGTTCTAATTTGATTTTTATCAAATTACATTTCACTTGCATGTCTTTACATTTCATTTCATTTCATTTCATTTTACATGCATTTATATTTATTTCCTTGCATTGTACAATTAATCAAACCCTACATTGTACGTTTACTCAAAATTGTACAATTAGTCAAAATTGTGCAAATCCCTACATTGTGCATTATCATTTCTTCTTCTTTTTAGAATGTGGATTTGCTTACCTACATCTATCCCCTCCTCTAAATTGGTCAATTTCCTTGATGACACATGAACTAAAAACTAGGCATAAAGACTAAAAAATGTACTGGTATCACTTGTCACACTCCTTTAACTTCCTCATGTTACAAAGGTCCTATGCAACTGGCATCACTGCAATCTACTTCTTATAACACATTATATTCTGATTGCTTCCTAGGTTTTTTGCAATCCAATGTATCATAAATTGCATCAACATGATCAACACGACCATCCTAACAAACATGATGGGTAACACCCATCACCATCTGTGTCAGGTATCAAGGGGACGAGATCCCCATTATAGATTCAAGGAACAACGTCCCTTGCAAGATCAAGAGGCAACGCCTCGAAACCTTAATGATGAAGCTATTAAAACCATCACTATCAAAGCTAATTTTTTCTCTTTGTTGACACTTTGGTGGCCTTTGCTCAACCCACTTAAACAACTCACCCTCAACTCCATTTTGCTTCTCTCAGGCTCTAGATGACTAAATCTTGACCTCAAACTATCCCGTATTAACCATTGATGGATATTATTCTCCTTGTATAATAGCACCTTGTACAGTTTTGATCTATGCGATTCCATGTTGTACGATTTTACCTTGTATGATTGCCCTTTGTACAATTCCACCTTGTACAATTCTCCTCTATAGGATTTTACATTGTATGGTTCCACTCTGTATTTTTTTTTTAAAGCGAAAAACCCCTTGTGGGGCCGCCTTGGTCTGAGAGACCATGAATAGGGGGTTCTATACCGTCAAAGTCACCCAGGAGTCGCACCCAGCCCTACCCGCACCAACATTATCAATTGGATTTTGGGTACCCAATTTAGCTTTTTGGTAGGGTGGAGATTCGAACCTGGGACCTCCCTTGGAGGATTGCCCTCTCCTCTCCAACTCACCTAAAACACTTGGGTTGGTTCCACTTCGTATGATTCCACATTGTATGGTTCTATTTTGTACGATTTCACCTTGCACAAGTTTGGATTGTACGATTTGCTCTTGTACAAATTTATATTGAACGATTTCACACTATACGATTTAGCTTGCAATCATACAATCTCTATCAACTATACGATTTCACTCACTAGTTGTATGATTTTTGCCAATTGTACAATTTTAGCCATCAATTGTACTATTTGTATCGACTATACGATTTGATCCAATAATTGTATAATTTGTACCAACTGTACATTCTCACCTAGCAATCGTACAGTTCCATTTCTCACAATCGTACAGTCCCTTTCTTCCTTGTACAGTTTTGATTGTATGACAAATTGCTCCATTTGAACAACATACTCCAATTATATAATTGATTGTTCCTCTTGAACAACATCCTCTAATTGTACAATTGATTGTTCCACTTGAACAACATCCTCCAATTGTATAATTGATTATTCCTTTTGAACAATATCCTCCAATTGTATAATTGATTGTTCCACTTGAACAACATCCTCCAATTAGATGATTGACTGTTCCATGGAAACACTATCTTCCACTTGGACGATTGACTATTCCATTTGAACAACATCATCTACTTGTACAAAAAATACACTTCTATTACATTCACTTGAATAACAACACTTCTCGATGCCCTCCAATTGTACACCATATTTCTCCATTTGAACATTAGAATTCTCCATTTGAATGATAATTTATTGTACACACTCATTTTGAATAATGTTATTTCCTACTTTGTTCACTTGTATGATAGTATGTTGTTATTTATTGTCTGCATCAACCACTTCTGCAACTTCCTCTTGCATTTTCTTAACTACTTGTGACATTTCTACCTTCTCCATTGAAATCAAGTTCACTTCCTTAATTCTAGGCATGCTCATCATGTTTACCTCCACCTCTTTTATTTCTTGGAAAGGGCTATAACTCGTCTTTGATGCTTCAAATTTTGTATGCATCATTGATTTATCCTGATTTGCTATAGTCACATGCAGGCATTGCAAACATTGTACAATGGATCTACCCTCAATATCATACAATATTTTGCATCTTTTATTTTTGTGATGGTTGTCACAAACCATATCACTAGTGGCATCATTCCCTTGTACAACCTAGTTTTGGGATGCATATACCAATGGCGATGAGTTTACACTCTTTGAGGTACACTCATCCTTAAATTCATCATTCTTTTATGTGGAGTGAATTCCTTCTCTAACTTATTGACTTCAAAAATTGGACAAGAGATTACTCTCCTGCTCAAAATCATTACTCTTATTGTCTGAGTCATATTCAATATTAGAATCACTTTCTTCCTTAGAGTTACTCTTATCTTCATTGACATGATTCCAATTCCTTGATGTTATTTTTACATCACTTTCCCAAATCAAGGCATCATCTAACGCCTCTTGGTATGATCTTAGAGGAAACATCTTCATATTTGTTTGATACGTAGGAAGAAATCCATTTATGAACCATATCCTCTTCAATGCCTTTGATTGGTCTTGTTTGAAATGGTCAAACAACCCACTCAACTTTTGATTATAGGAATGAACAAACTCATTCTCACCTTTCTTCATTCTATAAATTTTAGTAATGACCTCATCATCATTATTGTATAATCAAAATTATTTTACAAATGCTAAACACAATTCTTCCCATGTTTGGTACTTGTCTTTTGGTAATTTTATATATATCAGTCTATTGCATATCTATGAAATATTGTAAGAAATAACCACCTCCATTCTGCCTCATTGGTCTACCTAGTTGCTCTCCACGACATGCCATAAATTATCCAATGCGTAATTGTATCTTCTGTTGATTCTCCATGAAATAATGGACATTTACATGATATACCCAAATTGGCCTTTAGTTTGATAGGTTAGCTTCTCATTGGCAACACATGTTTCCATATAGCCTTAGATGCATCACCTTGCAATTTAACTTCCACTATACTCCCTTTCTTCTCATTAGACAATGTTCCCACCTAGAGTTGCTTCGATGTTGGACTTCCATCCCACTCACCATCAAGCACATCAATCTATAATTTTTCTAGTTTCAGACTCCATATCACACACTATTGGACACACCATCGACACTCTTCTTGAATATGCAATTCCCCACCAATATTTTCCATCAACTTTGGTTGAACTTGGCTTGTACAATCTATTAGCCCATTTGTACAGTTACATGCTCTTGTACGGTTTGACTGTAAATCATCTGGATTGCTTTGCAAATGTATTATTGGAATAGCAATCATATGATTTGACCTATCATTGTACGATTTTTTTAGTAATCATACAAATTTCCCTTTGGCAATATGGTTTTCTATAGCAATCATACAATCCTTCCTTCAACTGTATGGTTTCCTCTAATAATCGTACGATTCTTTCCAAATTGGTTGATTTTACCATTAACCATACATTTTTTGCTTTTTATTATATGACAATGTATTTATTTCCTCCCATCGTAAGGCTCTTTTTGTACGATGCACACTAATTAAACAACCTTGAAATGCTTTTAAATGGACATAATTTGTATGGTTATCAGTTGTATAAGTATACAAGCCCTCTATAATTTATCTTTCACATCCATTTTGTACATCAACCATACACATATCATTGTATGGTTTATCATCAACATCAAAAAAATCATCTTCTTCATCTGTGGCTTTGGTTGTATTCCATGGTCTTTGTTGTGCACCTTCCCAAGCAACTTGTTTCTCACAACTCCATGTCACCAAGCTTAATCCCAACTCATAGAGACAACGTCTCCAAGATGTAGAAATTGAATGCAACATACATTTTCACATCCTTTATAAATTCACTATCATCTACCTCTCTACGATCTTGTCTTCCTATATCTTCACAGACTTATATCTATCATCCACCTTTTTTTTCTATGCTACTAACTATTCCAGACCCTTCATCATTCTCAACAACGACAATGCAAACCTTTCCAATAATGGAAATGGTGCCAAACATAGCATCATGTTATATCCTTGGTGTTATCCATAATGGCAACAAAGGTTCTTCTCACAACAACAACATAGGTCCTTCTCACAACAACAATGGGTGCAAAATGTAGCACGAGCAGTAGTATTCCTGATAGGGGGTGTGATGAAATTTTTTAGAATGATTCCCAATGACTAAAATTGTAGTATTCCTCATAGTTACAACTGTACAAATTTAAAAATGTTCAACTATTTATTATACGGTTACAAAATATACAATTGTATGGTTACAAATGTACAATAGCACTCAAACTGTATGGTTTCTCCAAGTATGTTGGAATTGTTCAATTGATAATCACTTTGTAATTGTTCACTTGGAAATTCATTGATCTAACTTTAGAATGCTCAATCATGCAAATTCATGCCATAATTGATCAACTATACGGTTTGAAAAACCAACTGTACTCTTTGGTAAATTAATTGTACAGTTTGGTAAAACCCTTGTTATGCCAAACAACTTAATCCTAAAAATTATCCATCTGCATGTTGCTTGCATAAATATCATTGCCAATGACTATAAATTTCAGTTAGTCATATTTTATCTTCATTGTACATTTCATACAATAGTACATGAGTGATTGTGCGATTTTTGTATATGCACTTCTGCCATAGATCTAGAATCAACAATACTTGTAATAACAATAAAAATCCACAGGTAATATAGTTAGGGAAATTACACTCTAATTTCTATACATGCATACATAAAATTGACTTGATTGGAATTTATATTATTCATGGTTGTTTAATACAACACTACACACAACAATATACAAACTACAACATTGCACCATTATGCTTAGCCTGTGAACAACCATGAACCAACTACAAACAATTACTTCCCTTCACATGAAAAATTGCTAAACTCCTACACAAATTGAATGGGAGGGATTATAATGCCTAACTAGGCCATTCCAAAGTGATTTCTAAGACAACACATCATTTACAACTACCACCCACAACTTCTCAGATCAACAACTTTATTAAATCTTACTAAAGTTCTAATTTGATTTTTATCAAATTACATTTCATCCGCATGTCTTTACATTTTATTTTATTTTATTTTACATGCATTTACATTTATTTCCCTACATTGTACAATTAGCCAAACCCTACATTGTACAATTAGATAAACCCTACATTGTATGTTTACTCAAAATTATACAATTAGTCAAAATTGTGCAAATCCCTACTTTGTGTATTGTCATTTCTTCTTCTTTTTGGAATGTGAATTTTCCTACCTACAAGGCTCTATAATTTAATTTTGGTGCCCATATTCATGAATCATAGAAAAATCCTAATCCATCACTTATTATTTTTTCCGCACAAATTATTGTATTATTTAAAGAACAAACACACCTATGGTAGTCAAATTAGTCACATTTATGCATGAATATAGGTTAATGATACTTTGGCCTTTCTCTGGGTCAGGGTTGGAGAACATAGGAAATTCCATTTGGTGTCTTGGAATGAGCCTTAGAAACCTTGATCTTATGAATGGAGTGCTAGTCATGAAATAGGGCTGGAAGCTCTTGAAGGAGTCAAAGTGGACCAATATAGTTTTTGTTAGGATCTCACTATTAAAAATAAGCACACTCACACAAAATACTAAAAAATAACTCAAATACATCAAATAACTCAATAGCACTATGCAGAAATTAAATGCAAAAATGGAACAATATCACAATAACACAGAATCGCAGGCCTCTTCAAGGGGGCAACCTCCTTCAATATTTAATTAGCTTACAAAAAGATGAATTCATACATGGCTTCATATCTTTTAAATAAAAACTTCATGCAACCCTACCTAAAGGCTCAAGAGTTGGCTTACATGCAAAATACCACTCGAGCTAGAATATCCTACCTAACATTGGTTACAATCTTGATAAAAATGGTTACATGATATGGAGCCACTTGGATAGGCACCTTACTTGCCACACATTACAAAGTATTATAAAATAATATTATAATGGGACCCCCACGTTGGAAGTGGGTCATTACATAAGTAAATGAGAATTACAAAATGGCATTAGGATAGGATCTTAACATGTCCTTCCCCTTCAAAAAGCTTTGTCCTCAAAGCTAAAAATAAGGGAACTGGTGCTGGAGCTTCTTGAGAGACTCCCATGTAGCATCTTATGGTTGGAGCCTGTACCACTGAACAAGAACTTATATGATGGTACGATTACGGAGAGTGTGGGTGCGACACTCCAACAATTGTTCAGGTTCGAGTAATATGGACACTTCTTCATCCAATTATGGTAATGCTGATTGAACCTGTACCTGTGTGCCCACAACTTTTTAAAGAAAGGAAACATGGAAAATGTGATGGAGCTTTGAGGTGGGTGAAAGAGCTAATTTGTAAGCAGTGGAACCAATTCGTTGTAGAAATTAATAGGGTCCATAGTATTTTGTAGCAAGTTTCTAGCACTGGTAGAGTTGTAGAGATAATTATTTGTACGACTGCAAGCGAAGGAAGACCATATCACCCACATCAAAGCTACACTCAGAATGATGTTGTTTATCCTGTTGTCACATATGATTCTGGGCCATGTCCAAATTCTACTTCAGCTGGCGAAGAACATCAGTATATTGGCTGAGAGTAGTGTCGATTGCCTGGACCTTAGAGCTTCTTGGGATGTATGAGGAAGGTGTGAGTGGAGGGCACCCATAAACGACCTCAAAAGGGGTGATTTTGGTTGTTGTATGATAGGAAGTGTTGTACCACCATTCGGCCAAAGGAAGCCACTTCACCCATTGAGTAGGATGATATGATGCAAAACAACTAAGATAGGTCTCCAAAAATTTGTTGACAATATCAGTTTGACCATCCATTTGCGGATGATAGGCTGAACTCATTTTGAGCTGAGTTCCCTACAACTTAAAAAATTCTTGCCAAAAATGACTAGTGAAGGTTGGGTCTCGGTCTAACACAATGGAGGTGGGCATACCATGAAGGCAAAAAATAGAATCGAGAAATATTTAGGCCACGATGGAGGCTGTGTAAGGATGACCAAGGGAACAAAAATGAGCATACTTCGAAAGGTAATCCATGACCACGAGAATAAAAAAATTACCACCATATTTAGGTGAACCTTCTATAAAATCCATGGAAATATCTGTCCAAACCTAATTTAGAATGGGCAAGGGTTGAAGAGTACCTGAAGAATAGACCGTTTCACCTTTCATCCTTTGACATGTATCACAAGCTGCTACAAAATCACAGATGTCCTATTTCATACCTTTCCAGAACAATGTGTGCTTCAAGCATTCATATGTTTTAAGAAACCCTGAATGACCTACAGAGGGAGCAGTATGTAGTTCCTTCATGAAGAGCTCACAGAGTGGGGACATGCAAGAAAGAACAAGGCATTGGCGATAACACAAGTCATGGCCATACCAATTGTATTCTGGGTATGAAGTAGGATCATCATGGAGCGAGGCTACCAAAGCTTACAAGTCTACATCCTGAAGGAACTCCTATCGTAAGGAATCTATCCATTGAGGAAAAGGTGAGGAAATGGCATATAACATAGTGAGGGCCTCAAATTGGCGAGAGAGAGCATTAGCCACAAGATTCTCTTTTCCCTTATTATAGGTGATGTCATAATCATACCCATGAGTTTAGAAACCCATTTTTGTTGTTTCGGGGTGGCAACCCATTGTTCCAAGAAGTATTTGAGACTCTGATGATCTCTTTTGATGGAGAAATGACACCCAATGAGATATGGTCTTCAATGGGTTACAACATGTAGGATTGACAAAATCTCCTTGGTATATGTAGATTTTCTTAAGTTACGATCAGAGAGTACCTTACTAGTGAAAGCCAAGGGTCTTCCTTCCTGCATCAACACTGCCCTGATGCCACGACCAAAAGCATCACTTTTAATGACAAAAGGCTTGGAAAAATATGGCATGGCTAAAACTGGTGTTGTGGTCATAGCATGCTTTAATTAGAGGAAGGCTTGGTCAGCGGGTCCCATACAAGTAAAATAGTCCTTATTTAACATGGATGTGAGGGGGGCTGCTATTTTACCATAATTACAAGTAAATTTGCGGTAGTAACCTATAAGACCTAAGAATCCTCGAAGTACCTTGAGAGTGCGAGGTTTTGGCCAGTCTTGAACTACCTGAATCTTCTTGGGGTCGACCTTGACGCCATATTTGGAGATAATGTCCTAGATACTCCACTTCAGTCAGACCAAAGGAACACTTGGATCGCTTAGCAAAAAGTTGATGTTGTGCCAATAATTGTAATGTTTGATCCACATGGATAAGGTGTTCTTCCCACGAGTGGCTATAAAATAAGATATCAACAAAGAAAACTAGGATGAACTTCTGTAGGAGAGGGCAAAATATGTTCATCAAGATCTAAAATGTGGAAGGAGCATTTTTCAGACCAAATGGCATTACCAAGAACTCATAGTGACCTTCATGAGTACAAAATGTAGTTTTGGGAATATCCTCATCCTTGAGCTTGATTTGATGGTAGTCAGAACGAAGATCTAACTTGGAGAAGTACATAGCTCTATGTAATTCATCCAAAAATTCATCCACTATAGGAATGGGGAATTTATCCTTGATGGTAATTTTGTTGAGTTAATGGTAGTCTATACACAATTGCCATGAGCTATATTTCTTGTGAACTAGTAAAACTGGAGAAGTGTAAGGGGTGGTACTGGGTCGAATGACTCCAATTTTGAGCAAATATTGTACCATATTCTCGATTTTGGACTTAAGAGCATGAGGATACCAATACAGCTTAATGTTGGGTGGTACATTACCTGGCAGTAGTGGAATAACATGGTCATGTGAGTGATGAGGTGACAGGGTAGTTGTTTCTAAAAAAATGCCATCGTGCTTGGTCAGAACAAGTTGCAAATATTTTGGAATTTGATCCACTATGTAAGTGCTTGGTTGAATTGAGAACATTTGAGCAATGACCCTGCGGGATTAATTTTTCAACAATTTCTCCATACGATTGGAACTGATAATTTGGGAAGGGCCTATTTTGACACCATGGAGGGTGTGTGTTTGTCCATGTTGTGAAAATTGCATCCATAGTTCTGCAAAGTTCCAAGAGATAGCACCCAAGGTGCTCAACCATTGAGATCCCAACACAATGTCACATCCTCCCAATTGGAGGTCAAACATGTCTTGCTTGAGTTCATAATCTCCCATATTTATTTTAACATTATGAAATTGACCTTTATAAGGTAAAGTGCCTCCATTTGCCACCATGAATTCAAATGAATTGCATGTGTGTGTATATAGCAATTGGCTCGCTTAGCAACTCGAGGATCAATAAAGTTGTGTACTACCTGAATCAATAAGAATAGTAAGGTGTTAGCCTTTGAAAAAACCTACAAATTTCATGGTTTATGGAGTGGTAATCCCAGCAAGAGCATGGATGAAAATTTCTACTTGAGGTTCTTGGGTTTCCTCTTCCTGTTGAGTTGGTGCTTCAGCTGTGTCACTCTACTCATCACTATGGTCACTACTATCGGGTTCCTCTGCATCTATTAAGAATAATATATTATTTGCACATCTATGCCCCTTCACAAAATTTTCATCATAATTATAACATAGCCCTTGGGTGCGACGCACATCCATTTCATCTGTAGTCAGTCACTTAGGAGTAGGAGGTTTATTATCAGTATTATTTTTGAACCAATGAGGAAAGGGAGGTCAATCTTGAGAAAATTGTGGTGTTCGCCGTTGAGCTGAGAGTTTAGATTTGGCCAATCAGGCTAAACTGATATCCCCCATCATGGTTTGTGGTTTAAACATCTTGAATTTAGCCTGAAGATCATCGTTCAATCCACTCATGAAACAACTCATAAAAAATCCCTCATTCAAGCCCTTGGTTGTATTTGCCAACTTCTCAAATTGTGTCTAGTAATCATGAACTGTGGTTGTTTGTTTCAACTTTTTCAATGCTCCTGTAAAGTCTTCATAGTCACTAGGACCAAATCAGGTGAGTAATTGGGACTCAAAGTCCTCCCAAGATAGATCAAGGGTAGTGGCTCGTAGCCATTGGAACTGGTGTAAGGCGTCAGATTCCAAGTTAAAGGAAGCCATATGAACTCAATGATATACAGGGATATTATGGAGTCTAAAGAATTGATCAACCCAACATTACCACCCATCGACATAATTTCCACTAAACTTAGGGAAGTCTAATTTAGGCATTTTGAAGGTCGTATCATGATCATAGTTAGTGGTTCTGTTTCCCTTCAGTGATCTCATTCAGAGTTTTTAGCGTGGTGTTTAGATGTGAGAGTACCTTATAATTTTGTTTCCACCTCTGTAGGTTATTCTGCCAAGCAGATTCTAGTGGCATCATGATCCATTCAAAGATCTTGATTATCCTCTTATGGTTAGGTTTGTAGTGGTCAAGTAATCAAGGTATTTTTGCATATCGACCAATATTGTGGTAAGCTCTAACTCCTTGTGTTGTCCACGAGTGCCCCCCGCCATTATGGGTCCTATTTTGCTAAGTTACTAAAAATAGATGTGGGGTTTCAAGAGTTACTATTTTTAGTAAGGCATCCAAAAAAATTCTTGGGTGTGGTATATCAAAAGAATCATCTAAAAAAACTAGGTAGAATGAGCTATACCCCACAACACTGATTTCGAGCACCCTAGACTTTTTTTTGTTGTTTTAACGAGTCTACTGGTGTTGTCGATTTATAATTTGGAGTTACAATTCAAAATTTGGGGTCCGAGATCAACTGTATTTGACCTGTAGTCTACCCCTTGACCACCCTGTCACTATCTCGTATTTTCCTCTATCACCTGTACTACGGTTACTGACACAATTCCTATTACTAACCTTGGAGATTCTCTAACACTAATAGTACTATTTTTGAAACTGGAGGTTTGTAATTCTGGACTGTTATAGAGGGCTGTTACTGTCGATCTGACTATCACTGTTACTGACCAGACCATTTCTATCATTGTCCTGACTATTCTATCTCTGACAATGGGTTGTTGCAGACACTTGCAAAATATGTCCTGATTGTTGGTGCATGCAAGTTTGTTTTCTGTGATAAGGAATGCCTTCTCTGCATGCTAACTTTGGGAGTTGTGAATGTAGGATAACATAACATAGATGGTGTTGATTTGCAGGTGGAAGTTATGTTTTGCAGAACCAGGGTATGCTAAGTAAGGGAGTATGTAATACCCATAGACCCTCTGTTATACCACAATGATGAATAATAGTGCTCAAACTAATATTTTAGGCCACTACCTAAGGAGGATTCCACACATACCCTTGAGCACACTATTTGCCTCTCTAATAGTATGGGAGGGTGATCATCCGAGATGCTGTGTCTCATGGAATATTGATAATACAAGGTCGAAAAGCTTCATAATGGATAAAATTTTGTTTAAACCTATATTGTATCCTGATACATCCGAAGATGCGTGGGAGCTCAATTCCATGCACAAGTGCTATCTAAGGCCTAGGTATTGGAGCCTGATCACGTCTCACTTCACTAGATACTTTATGGGCTATCTAGCTTAGCCAATAATGACAAATCCTTCATGATATTTAAAAACCCCCAACACAGGGTTTCTAGCCTACATAACTACTAAAAAATAGACTGTATTTTTTTGTGTTTTTTGGCCTAAAAAAATAGACTATATATATATTTTTGGATTTTTTAATAAAGAAAAAAATAGAAACAAAAAACACATGGAAAATTATACCTAACATGAAGAATGGATGGCAAAAATCATCTCAGTTGCAGTAGAACTTGACCCTAGAAAGCGCTCTGGTACCACTTGTTAGGATCTCACTATTAAAAATAAGCACACTCACACAAAATACTAAAAAATAACTCAAATACATCAAATAAATAAATAACACTATGTAGAAATTAAATGCCGAAATGGAATAATCTCACAATAACACAGAATCGCAGGCCTCTTTGAGGAGGCAACCTCCTTCAATATTTCATTAGCTTGCAAAAATATGAATTCGTACATGGCTTCATATATTTTAAATAAAAACTTCATGCAACCCTACCTAAAGGCTCAAGAGTTGGCTTACATGTAAAATGCCACTCGAGCTAGAATCTCCTACCTAACATTGGTTACAATCTTGATAAAAACAGTTACATGAGATGACACCTCTTGGCTAGGCACCTTACTTGCCACATACATTACAAAGTATACAAAATAATAGTATAATGGGATCCCCACGTTGGAAGTGGGTCATTACATAAGTAAATGAGAATTACAAAATGGCATTAGGATAGGATCCTAATAATTTTAGCCAAATATCTGACTCAATCAAGGAGTTTTCGGGTAGGCCCCTTTTTTGAGGAAGGCTCTATTTTTTGGTAGAGTTTATGTAAATCTAGAAATGCTCTTGTTAAAGGCCCCTAATGGATCCTGGGTAATGGGAGTTCAATATGCTTTTGGAATAACCCTTGGCTATTAGACTATCCCTTGTTGTAGGATCCCAACCTTACACCGACTGAAATCCTTACGAGGATATTGGGTTGGTCTACAATGGCTGATTTATTTTTTTTTTAAACGAAAAACCCCTTGCGGAGCCTTCTTGGTCTGAGAGACCATGAACAGGGGGTTCTACACCATCAAAGTCACCCGGGGGTCACACCCGACCCTGCCCGCACCAACATTATCAATTGGATTTTCGATACCCAATTCAGCTTTTTGGTAGGGTGGAGATCATTGACTATGTAGAGGATCGAATAACTTAGAAATAAGTTTCTTCTTCTAGTATTCATAGAGAAGAAATATTTGCTTGGATATATATTCAAAATCTTCTTAGGTTACAGGTTTTAAAGTTCCAAGAGGTGGAGGACCACATCATTTGGAAGAGGGAGAGTAACGAGTCCTTTTCGATCAAAACAATGTATTCTCTTCTTGATGACCACACTCCTCTTTGGCTCCCCTTTGTAAAGTTTGGTTTAAACACCTAACATTGAAGGTGAACATATTTTTTTGACTAGATATCCAAAATAAATGCCTCACAATTAAAAACTTATGTAAAAAAGGAATGATCTTCATCAACAAGTGTTATCTATGTGGGTTTGCAAAGGAAACAACTGCTCATCTGTTTGCTCAATGTCAATTTTCCTCTACAGTGTTGAATCTAGTTACCCACTCTTTGGGGGTCCAATGGGTTTTCCCTTGGTCTACTTAGGATTTTTTCTCACAGTGGGTTTCTCCTTATAGGTCTCCTCATCTCACTTAGCTTTGGAATTTTTTACTCGCACACACCTTTTGGAGCATCTAGTGGGAAAATAATCAAAGTACCTTAGGAATTCCAAAAGGGATCAAAAAATAGTCTGTTCAAGAATTGTTGAGAGCACAGTGGAGAATGTTTTCTCCTATCTATTAGATTTGGATGCGGGTAGGGGTGATGAAGAGAAGCTGGAACTCCTTGGATTTTTTCACAAGCTAGAACCTGTTGAATCTCCATAGTCAAGGCAAAGGAACTTTGTGAGATAGTCCCTACATTCCCTGGAGTGGGTTAAACTTAATTTTGATGGAGCCTCAAAAGGGAACCCTAGTCTTGCCGGAGCTGGTGGAGTCATTAGAAATGATAAAAGAGTTCTAGTTGGAGCTTATGCAAAAAATATTTTAACCCAAAATTCCCATTTCATGGAAGCTAGAGCTTTGTTACAAGGTCTCATTCTTATTGAGAATTTGGGCTTTCAAAAACTCATAGTAGAGGGTGATTCATTGAACATAATCAACCTTCTTAGTTCCTTGTCTCCTTCAATATGGATGATTGCTAATATAATTTTTGAGGCTAACAAAATTATCCTCTCTAGAGGGGAAGTGCGAATCCAACATATCTTTAGAGAAGAGAACTCTATGGTGGATCTTATCATAAATTTGGGCATTTTCCAATAGGGGCTCAAGATTTCGGTCTCAAATTTCCCTCACTATATTCAAAGAGCATTAATTGATGATAATGGATGACTTCAAATTCTTGTGGTGCAGAGGATCCTATTGGTTTTACATCTGTGGTGATATTATTTTTATTTGGCTTGTTGGTAGGGTGGGCTTGCTTTGCTCTGATTCATTGATATTCCTGGGAGAACGTTTGTGCGTTTGGTCTCTGGGTATTTTTTAATCTAAACCCTTGCATACAACATCCCCTTTTGATGCCCCTCCTTTTAATTATATTTTGTTGGCTCAATTTGTCATCATAAGGTGGGCTTAATTTCTCATGTTTTTATATGGTGTGGTGCTCTTATTCCATGATCTATGTCCAAATTTCATTCATTATTTTTTTGAGTGGTGTTTGGATCACGTGTACTCTAGTTGAGCATGGTATTATTTTCTTTCACCTTGTGGGCTTGTGGGATGTCTTGATGGTCGTGGATCAGTGTGGGTTATATATTGGACTCCAATGGCCTTCTTTCATCATGCTTACTTGGACCTTGGTGCCACCTCATATATTATCCTTGTGGCATATTTTTTACCTCTTTAAGCCTTGGTATTTTTGGTAGTTTTATCATTGTTTTTCAAGAATAGTTTTCCCTAGAAATATTAGTGATAACATTTCACAAGTTGATGGGATTGGAAACTTCCACTCTCTTCCATGGTACTTATGGGGGAAGGTTGGCACCTTTCTTGCTTAATTATGGGTTGATGGTGTCAAGCTCGATAGCCTTGGGTTGGTTAGAGAGTTTTGGATTTCACTTGATTTACATCGTAATCATAGAAGGGTGACTTTTTTTTTATGGATCCAAATCCCCTGACAAACACTTCAAATTCTCATTGAAGGTAGTTTCTAGGGATTTCCTGGATCTTTAGGTTTGCTATTTTGGTCTGTGGTTAATATCTTTAGTGTGGTCTATAGTAGGATTGGTTTTTATGAGCTCTGCTTCCTTGTTGGTTGGCAAAGCATTATGGGTAAGTGCTTAGCCCATAAATATTGCAAGGTCCTGATTGAGCCTAGTGTTTTGGAGATTGACGATGAAGTCAAAAAAATTATTTGCAAAGGGGGCATGTTGAAATGTATCCTATCCTTTCATGGACACCACAAGGCTATTTCCAGAATGTTAGCATATTCATGGAGGAAAGGTTGGGTTTAGGCTGGTGGCATTGATTTCCAATTCGTGGTGGAGTTAATAGGTGAAGTTATGGGTTTTCTAGTTGATGAAGCCTATCATAACCAGAAGAAGCACTCTCTCAAGCGGTAATTGAACTTCTTTAGGGAACATAAGGAGTATATTTCAAAGCGATAGAATGGATAGGATGCAAAATCCCTCAAGGCATTATGGGGCTAGATCATTTTGGTTGTCATGGATTAATTTACCCTGGACACAAAAGGGAGGTGCTCCAAAGTTTCCATTTGATGTTTTTAAATCAATTGGGAGGAATCAAATTATGAATGTTCCCCTGTTCCTTTATCACTCGTTGGTGAAATCCTTGATGAACGTAAGGGGTAGGAAGGGGCTATACCCAATTCACTAAGGGCTGATATTGCTTGCTTTTGAGCATGTTGCAAATTCTAAAGAGGTGGCAGTAGAGGAGGAGGCTTTAGCAAGTTAATTTTCAAAAAAATTTGCTAACTTTGGACCTAAGTCTTATGATGCCTGAGGTCTCAAGTGATCCTTCAAAGTCAAATTTAGAGGACTCCCTTGATTTTTTATCTAAAGAGAAGTATAGATCTAGGTGTTATATGATTGCAACTCCCATTTATGTTAATAGGGGTAGCACATGATGCTTTGTGGCTATCACCTAAGAATGGAAGAACTGACAAGTTCCTGATCTCGATCAAGGTGATAAACTCAGATGATAGTCACCCAACAAAAAAAAGCTAAAATTTTTAAAAGTTTTAGAAGATTCCAAGGAGGCTTCCCTTCCACTGGGACCTAAGTCCCCTATCCATCTGTCCTTCCTTAGTGACTTGGATGTGAAGCACAAAGCTCTGCTAGGCACTCTTTAGGTAGCGATATCATATGTTCATGATATTTAAGAAATGGTTTAAAAGTAGAGTGATGGCTCAGGCTCTAAGTGATTCAGAGTGATTCCTATCATTTTATTTGGTTGTGTTTACAAGCTTTGTGTCATTTTTTGGTCTCAATTTTGATATCATCTATACAATATCGAGTTCCTACGTTGGTGTTCTTTTTTGTATCTCTAGGCTTTCCTAGTTTTTAGATAGTCTATAGTGGCTACATTGCTCTCTTGCTTTGCATTTGAATTTTTGTCTATTGTTCTTGCCAGAGTTTTTGGGTGTGACCCTAATATCTAGAAGTCTTTTTTTTGTAAAAAAGGATGGGGTCCCTTTCAAAAGCTCATCTTTTATCTAATACAAAAAATGATACTTTGGCATGGTAACTATGATTTACTTGTACTATGGACATATTAAAGAACCAAATTTACTTTAAAAAAACTTTAGCGAATGATATACTATTGAATGAGATAACAAATATGGTGAAGGTGAAACAATACAATATATGATGTTAGACACTTGTTTTAAATCCATTTATAATTAACAAGTTGTTTTGGCATGTCCTTGTATTTCTCAATTCCACTTGAGTATGGTTCTTAATAGAATAAATAGATGATTTTCCCCTAATTCTTGTTGGGGTTGAGGGACCATGGATTTACGTTCATATCATATTGGATCCCCTTCACAAGAAATGTGACATGAATGTATAGAATCACAAAAGTCATTGTCTTGTCTTAGAAGAAGTAACAATGGAGTGCAGAAAACTAACAATTGTTATTTTCTCAAATAATGTCATACTATAAATCAAATCAAATCACTATTTCCTCACATAATAACTAGATGAAGAGACTTTGTAACATTCAATATTTTTATTTAGTGGATAATATAGTCACGCAACAAGAAGGCTTATTAATCACGTATATTCCAAACTAGAAAATATGAAAAAACACATGATTCATTAGTCATGAAAATAGAAAATTGCATGAAAAAAGTTAGTTTCCTTGTCAAGAATAGAAATGTCCATATCTTATTATAATAAGTAAATGCATGTAAGAGAGGTGGTCAACTTACATTCTCTTAATAATAATGTAATGGGTCAAATCTCACCAAACAAAGGGTAACTTTATAATGTGTGGTTGCTTGTTTACTAATCAATAGTGTGCATGATGTTTTCCATTGTGTCAATTCATTTCAAAATTTTATTTTTTAGGGATATGAGACTACACCTAGTCATAAATTATCCTACTTATGGAAATAGAAGTTAAAAAATTATTCAAAGCTTAGGTAGGCTTTGGTTTGTATGTTTTTTATCCCTCTTCCATGAAAAATCAATTGGTTCAATGACCAAATTGACCTTTTTTATATTGGAAAATAAAATACCCATAAATTTGAAGGGAATGTTTAATTATAGGGTAATGTTTTATTTCTCTTCTCTCACTAGAGCTCTTTTATAAATTGAATGATGCAACTTCTATTCATAGTTTTTTTCAATTGGTTATATGGGATTAAACATACCCCACCCACATTACATCATCATCACATAGTGGTATTACAAAAAAGTTTTAAAATTATCCATGTATCGACTGGTAAGATTTGAACCCTGGTCTCCTCTTTAAATATTGAGGAATCTAACCAGTTGAGCTGATTCCACTTGACTACTTCTATTCATAGTTAATGACTAGTCACTAATTCTTTTGATAAAGGTAAGAAAAGGGTTTTGAGAGGCTCCCTTACCCTTTTACATAGAGTAATTAAATCCCAAAAACTAAACAAGATATAAGAACACCACCTATTCAAAGAATGTCAACAAAATTTAAAATGTAGTCCACTAGCTAGGAGTACGATACAAAAACTGCCAGTACAACAAAATCTTGACAACCACACAAAAACAAAAAATAGGTGTTGAGAAAGCCACTTAAACTCTAAGCTAATAACATATGAAAAGATAAAACCAATCAACCTTGGCTAAGTCTAAAAAGTAGAGGCAATAAGGAAGACTAGATTCTATATACATCTACTACACGTCCGAGTCCAATGAGTCATCGCTACAAGAGATATTACTTCAAAATTATCCTCTTTCATGTTGTTCTTTCTATAAATCTCCACTCTAATGATCTCATCATCCTTTTTGACCTTGTAGTAGATATCTTTGCTCCACTTTAGAATTATCATAGTATCATCCTTCCTCCCCTTTTTCTATGTTTTTTCTCTTGGAAGTCCTCTTAGATTCTTCTTTACTTTACTCTTTCTCTTTTCAAGATCCTTTGTTGAGTGGGTCTAGTTTACTTGAATCCAACAACAACGTATTGGAAGTCTTCTATGACCAAATGCCCTTGTTTTTTTATTATTTTATGTACTTTTAGTATCTCTACTAGCCCTTTCTAGCCAAAGAGGATGGTGTGTGGATATATTTCTTTTATGAATTTTACTAAATGGGGAGCTTGATGTAGAATTTTTGCATCATACTTATGAATCTTGATACACTCATGTAGATTTTTTCTTCTTATCTTGATAACATTTTGAATAGGATGATTTGTAGCATTCCCTGTTTGGATTTTCTTTATTCATTGGGAATGATAAGAGTTTATCATTAAAAATTACATCATCTCTATATAGATTCCTACTATGCCATCTCTAAGATAACATCAAGAATATTTATCAACTCTTTTCCCATGAACTTACTATCTCTTTGTATTTCCCAATTTCCATCCAATCCTCTATCTTGTTTCCTTAATTATTAGAAGAAATGCATTATTAATATAGATATCATCATTAACGATATCATATATGTTCTAGCTAACTAAATTCCCCTGTCTTTAACCTTTCAATATGTTTAGGGGTCTCCCTCAATAATTAATTTTCTTATCTACATATTCCTAGCCAAAATAAGCTCTATTAATAACGCCTTGGCCTCTGCCACATGGTTGGTATCTACTCCATAGTAATTTGCATATGCTCCAACAATATTTCCCTATGAGTCCTTAATGATCCCTCCACCCCTTGCCTTACCTAGATTTCCTTTAACTACTCCATCAAATTTAAGCTTAAATGATGTGGTTCAAAATAAACTAGACTTTACATTACTAAAAGGTTCTTAAATAAGCATGAGTTACAAAAAAATATGAATCAAAATTGTTGAATGGAACAGTTGAATTAGGTAAGAGAAAACCAAGTAGCTAACTAAAATCTAACTAAAGAATATTCCCTAACTAAAACATAACAACCATCTAAATGTAAGTTCTTGGAAGCTTCACATGGTACACTAGAAAATAGAGAAAGCCTAAAAAAATAATAAATTCCTAAGCCTAGATATATTTCCTAATCATACCTCCCCATAATAGAAGCATTGGACTCTAATACTTTTTACAATAGAACAATTGACTTTATTTGGAAGAACCCTGGTGATTTGATGAGTCATCATGTCAAACAATCGATTAGGATCCAATGGAAGCTACAAATTAGGTACCAAATTGATAGGATAACTGATGATGTCAAGGATACCCAAAGGTTTCTTGTCTACAAGACAAGAATTGGTCAAAAATTTACCGCCAACCTAGAAATGAGGAGGAAGTCGACAAGGATCCATGACCTATTGCTAATGATGTTGAGTCTTTTGCACAACTAGAAATTGCTTGGATGGAGGCTCTAAGAAATACGGTCACTTAATTCTAAAAGGAAGTATAGTAGGAGGATGAGGTGCCAATGGTGAAGGAATGATAGGCTAGATGGGATGAGGATATGCAATTGAAGTTGTTGTGTCCTAATAGTGTGGCTTGCTAAAGATTAGAATAATATTTTGTGGTTGATTGAAATGGAGTAAAAGTATGGTGTTTTTGAAGCAATAGATGAGAAAGATCTTGTGCTCATGATATAAAGTGTAGGTGTTGTGAAAAGCATCATATTGATCCTTCTTATCATATTTATAGGGTTTGTCAACGAGTAAGCCACAACAATCAATTGGAGTCACATCATAGGTGACTCAATCCACAAAATACAGGCTGAGGGTAAAGGACATTATGCAATTATGGGTGATGTGTGATGTGGAACCATTATCATTCCATCTAAGTGAGTATGTATGAGGATGAGGTTCTAGTGGAATATGCAACTTATCAATAATGGATCTTGCAATCAAATTCTTTTGTGAGTCATTTTTGATGATACAATCTATTGAGAAATTATGAGTGAGGTGAGCTCTCAATATGAAAAATTATCATGGTCATATTCAACCAAATGATGAGACATTAGGGTTACATTATTGAGTTTTCCCTTGAGGTCATAAAATTATTTATTTTCTATTATAACCTCCAAGGGAACATTTTTGTGGTGGTTCCTCATTGTGATGTTGTTTAATTAGATTTTTTCTTCGTGAAACATACAAATTTTTCATGACCTCTCCTATTACAATAAGTACACATATTTTTCTATTGAAATAAGAAGAAGGTTTTTGAGAAGGAAAAGAAAAATAAGAGAAAAAATAAGGTGGCTTCTTCATCTTGAATGACTGCTATTGCAAGTTGGAGGTTCCTATAGAAAATGAAGACTATGAACCCCTATATTAAGCAACAAAATTCTTTTTTTCAAGAAATAAATGATTGTAGGAAGCATCTAGGGTGGCAAGGGGAGTGTACTAAAACTCCTTATACAGATGCTCTTAAACTTGATGATGAGTGCTAGAGCCGCATCTACCACACCAAGGAGAATTCACAACCTATTGAATGGAAAAATATAGTTATGCACAAATGTTATTACTTTACCATAATAAAAACCATTTGACAATGAGATACTACTTAAAATTGAAAGGATAAAAAATTCCTTTAATGTCTTAATGAGGTCTTCCCAAGTGTGAAGTGGGTTTTGGCCCTCTTGATGCTCCATCACCAAAATTTTTACTAACCCATAAAGATTGAGTTTAGCAAAAGAAACTTTCTCCTCATCGGGAGTTTGAGTATAGGAAAACTACCTCTCCATATCAAGAAGCTAGCCCCTCAAGACATTTGGATCTCTTGAGCCATCATACAACTTGACCTCACATTAATCCTTGGAGCAAAGGTCATTGTTATAAAATTTTACATTATTTGGGATATTTTGAACAATTATGTCACTAACCTTGTCAACCAAGGCACTTACAATATTGGCTAACTCAGCCATAATTTTGACCAAATTTGTGGCCATGGATGAACAAGTATATGCCAAATAAAATTAACAAAAGTGCCTAATTATTTTTTTCTTGTGGAGTAATACTTATTATACACATCTACTATGGGGATTGAACCTGGGTCACATCACCTATAATGCAAGTGGCATCCTTGCTGATAGATCATACTCACACAGATACAAAAAGTACCTAAATTGATCAAAAGGTTGACAAGAAGTTTGAATTATGCCAAGCAATTACAATACAATAGCCTTTTATATATTTTTACAAATAAGGATGTCATACCTTAAATTATTTTCAAGATAAAGGTATTAAATATCCATTTTTAAAGAATTAATTTGATTAATTAATTAAGATTAATCAAATTATATAGTTGAAAGTATTAAAATAATTAAATTAATACTTCTAATTATGCTTATACCTTTGTTTTTTCACCTTTTTGGGCATTAATAAGCAAGTCTAGGCATCAACAATCATAAATTTTGGAGAATGTCAATGGTCACTTGATGTGACTTTGACCACCACTGAACTATTTGGTTACCCATTCTAAGTGGCACTTTTGCATTCACCTACCCAAATTTATTTGATCATAAAATAATGTTCAAAGTGATCATCCCCTATTTTTGCTACAAGAAAATTTATGTTCAGGTTATAAGCTACCACAAAACTAGAATACCTACCCAAACAACCTAGGTAGTTCAAAACTGAATAAAACGATATCATCTCAAAGGTCATTTTATTTGGACATTGTTTCAAATGGTGAAACAACCTTGAGCAAAAAGGAACATGCACAACAATGCTATAAGTGGAGCTAACATTGGTTGAGTTTGCTACTGATATGAGAAAATTCATGTATTGAGTGATAATCCTATGGCAATGATGTTAGTGTGCAGTTGATTATTTGACAGTTTTACATCAAATGTGTAGTCTAAAAATTTCTACATATACCCTTCCAAACTCTCCCACAGGAGTGAAGGTGGTAAATTCGATGGTGCTGGTAGTGGTGAAAGTGAGCCAAGCAAAGTTGATAAATAGTTTGGATGACACCAAGGTTGATTACTCAAATGGTACTTGGAAGGTAATTTCTTGGTATAGTTAGGCCTTTGTCCTCCTCTCAAAACCACTATGGCAGGGGTATTTTCATCTTAAAACCAATCAAAACTAGATATTTTCACACTCTCACTTGCTAAATACAGGTCAATACTACTTGTAGGCTCAAAATTATTTTGTTATCTCCAAATTTGAATGTAACATGTAACATGTCAAAAAAAAGTTCTTGTAGCATCAACAAAATAATCCTCGATGAGAACATTGTCTGCTTAAGTGCAAGGTTGTGGATTAAAACAAGTCTTCAATTATGCAAATAATATCATTTCTCTATCCGTATTGTGCTCAACACCTAGGTTATTTCTCTTTACAATGACTTGATCATCCGTTAGTGTGTGTGTCCTCTAAAGCTATGGACCACGAGCACTTTTTCATTGGATATAAATACAAAAGTAGGTCAAAAAGAGGTCAATGACGTTACTTGAAGGAATTAAAAAAATCAACATGGATGGGACTCATTCCTGCACTGGTAAGATCCACGATGATGACTTGCTAGCTATTTAGAGTCTAGACATGCATAGGTTGAGGTAGTGAAGGTAGAGGAGGTGTCTATGCTAAAGCGATGAAGAGTAGATCCTAGCAATGTGAATACTATGTGTTGGTGTGACATTGAGATGGTGGAACATCCCTTAGGCTTTATCCTAATGGTGTTCAAGTACACAAAAATGACCTTTCAAGGTGATAGCTACCTCAAAATCAACACATATAGTTAGTGCTAAAATGACCACTATTGTAGTGATAGAAATACAATGGAACAAAAAAATGCTAAAAATAGTAGGTTGTAGTGCAAACAAAATGGAGATAGAATGGTTTCAATGTCTATGCATTCTGGTTGAAGTGAAACAACACTTGATCTTACCAATAGTAATGACTATGCGACCTTCGTAAAAAGGCTATGGACACTCAAACATACACAATGCATGCATAAGATAAATTATAAAACTAAGTAATAAGGTCCCTAGTTACATCATATGCTTCAATACCATTGATGTAGTTCAAAATGAACTAGAATTTGCATTGCTAATAGGTGCCTAAATAAGCACAAATTATAATAGAATACGAATAAAAAATCTGAACAAAAGGGTAAAATTAGGGAGGAGAAAATAAAATAGCTAACTAAAATCTAACTCAGTTGTACATTAGGAAATAGAGAAAACCTAGAAAAATAATAAATGCCTAAGCCTAATTCCTAAGTCTAGATATATGTCCTCATCATTAAACCATCCATTTTTTGGCTTTTCCCATTTTACCTCCGATATTTTATTCTTATTACCATCTTATTGTACCTATTTCATATACTTAAGGTTTTAGTTGGTTGTAATTTTATATTCATATGATGTTTCATACCTTTAAAATTTATGATAGACAAGTTATCTGCCACACTAGATTTAATATTAAAAAATGATCTAAAACTAGAATTTTTAACATTTTTGAATATTCTTTGATTCCTTTTCAAACAAATCCTTTACATAAATGAAAAGGTATCGATTTCTATAATGCTTTAAGTATATTTTTATTTTAAGGATTAACCCATTGGGTGATCCAATCTAAAATATTATTTGGGAAGACCCATGCTACACCAAGAGTTTTATAATAGTTGTTGGACCCTTCTAGAAAAACTATACTCTAAGAACAAATTGAATGGATGGTTCTTCTTTGTTTCCGTAGGGATAACACATATTGGGGAACTAAAATTCTATCTTTTATAGATTATCTAAAGTTGGAGTCTTATTCTAAATCATTAACCAACTAAACGGTTCGATCTTAGGGGTGACAAAATTTCCCCATATAATTCCCCAATTATAACCATTTATTTCTTGTGGGGAGATGTTTTTATAACCTAAATTTACAATATATTCACCTGATGGATCTATTTCCCATATTATTTCATCTTCCCTAACTTGTTTTCCTAAATGATACTATCCCATTTTTCATTCAATTCCTCGACCTGCATGTTTTTATCTTGAGAATCTAGGCTAAGTTGGATCCATATCCTTTCCTATTCAACTACCTCAATGTAATTGTGAATGTAGTCGCCATATTTGGTTTTGATGCCATCCTTAATATTCTTCCATTTGTCTATGCTACTTAGAGGTCTTTGCTCCAACCATGTATCTTCCCAAAATGATATACAGTTTTCATTCCCTATCCTCCATCTCACATTTCTCCACAATAATTTTTTGCTTTGAGTTAGGAAATTCCACATCACTGAACCTTTGCAAGGGTCTCAAACAGTAAGCACCTTATACTTATCTTGATTATTCAAATACTTAGTTGAAATAATTTTGGTTCAAAGGTTGTTAGGTTCTCATCATTTTCTAGCAAAGTTTGCCTACCAAAACTTCATTTAAATCTAATGTTTCTAATACCCAGTCCTCCCTAATTTTTTAGGTTTACAAGCTTTCTTCCAAGACATGAAAGATAATATTTATTTCTCTTCAACTCCTATCTAAAGAAAGTTTCTTTTAATATTCTCCAAAACATTGGCTACCTTGACTAGAATTTTAAATATTGAGAGAAAGTAGACCAATATGATTTGCAAAACACTCTTAACAAGTTGAAGTTTACCAACTTGCCTTAACAAAATACCTTTCCATCTAGCTAGCTTATGTTAAAAATGATGAATAATAAGATCTAGATAGATTCTTGTTTCTCCCCATAGAATAAAGACATGCCCAAATATATTGAAGTTAGATTCCTGACCTAATGATCTTAATATTCCTCTCTGTCTTTCAAGGGGAGTGTTAATAAAGAACATTTTACTTTTACACAAGTTCACCTTTTGTTGAGAAGCTTCCTCATCTGTCTTTAGGACTCTTTTGAAGCCTTTAGATTATTTCATAGTAGCTTTTGCCAAATGTATAATGTCATCAACAAATTATTGATGTAATATCAACTCCAAAGAGGAGACCAATATAACTACATTGATATCTTATCTATTTATTACTTCTATTATACTTCTACCGAATGCTTTATCCATGATAATTAAAATATATGGGGATAGAGGATCTCCTTGTTTGATACCTCTATTTCTTCCAAAAAAATCCTATTTAAACGCCATTCAGTAATATAAAAAACATAAGATTTTTTATGCAACTTAGAACCCATCTTCTCCATTTCTTCCCAAACCAAATTTCTCTAGAATTCTATTCATGAATCTCCAAGAAACCCTATCACGTTCCTTATTCATATATAATTTTTACCTTTTCTTCCACTTTTTGGTAAGAAATATAGTGTTTCATGGATAGTAATAATGTTGTTTAGAATTTTCCTATCCTAAAAAAACCCTCCCTATTGTTCTGATATAATTTGGTTCAATATAGGTTGCATCCTATTAGCCATGACTTTTGTTATGATTTTATAAGTGGTGTTAAATAAACTTATGGGTCTATAATCCTTGAATCCCTTAACCCCTTGTATCTTAGGAATTAGAACAAGAAAATTATTATTCAATTCTTTCAAGACCTTACATGAGCTTTGAGAATCTCATATAACTGCCACGAAGTCCTATTTAATAATATCCCATCATGGTTGAAAGAATTTTGTTAGAAATCCATCAAATCCAAGGGGTTTATCCCTTTTCAAAGATAAAAGGATATGCTTGAATTTAATTTCACTAATATGATCCAAGTTTTCATTTTATTATTTATAAATAAATCTAGGAATAAGTTGGATAATTGATTTTGTGGCCTCCTCAGTAATGTCTATATCTAATGCAAACAAATTTCTATAAAAGGATATTGCTTCCTCTTTTATCTTTTCATCATCCTTGATCATAATACCCTCTTCAAAAATTATTTCCTATATATTGGTAGTTTGTCTATGCTTCAAGGTGGTGATATGAAAAAATGTTGTATTCCTATCCCCCTCTCTCAACCAAAGGGCTCTGGATTTCTATTTCCAAAATGTTTTTCTTTTTTTATTTTATTAAAAAGTGATATTTAGATAGCATATTTTTCTCTTCCCATTACAATTCAACATTCATGCCCCCCAGAGTTATATTATCCACTAATTATTTTAATTTTTCCTAAATTTCCTTTTTTTGTTTGAAGATATTCCCAAACACTACTTTATTCCAAATTTTCACATTTTATTTCACTTTTTCAGCTTCTTCACAAGTTGATACATGCTAGAGCCATGAATGGGGATGTTCTACCATTCCTCCATAACATTCTTAAACTCAGGGTGAAGTAACCACATCAATTCAAATCTAAAAGGATTGTGTCCTTTCTTCTTTAGGATCTCCAATCTTAAGGTAAGAGGGTTATGATCAGATCCTATCCTAGGAAGAGTTGACAAACAACAAAATTTTCTAGGAGATCCAATTTTCTAAGATGAGAAATCTATGCAATCTAACTTGAATAAGGTTATCCCCTAACCTACAGTTAGTCCATGTAAAATTTTCATCTTTAAGATCAATATCTATAGCCCCACACCTAGAAATTAATTTACTTAAACCCTCCATAATTTTTGAATAGCCTTGGGTTCCACATTTCTCTAGGAGATAGTGGAGAATTGAAATCTCCAACATTCTTGAATAGCCTTGGGTTACAATATTCTTGATTCCAAGTCTCTCCATAGATCCTTTCTCTCTATATACATATTTGGAGCATAAATATTAGTGATTAGAAACACATAATTGTTTATTTTAAAGGTGAACAAGATAGTTAACCGATGTCTTCTATTGATCACAAATTCCTCATCAAACAAATTAGGATTCCAAAGGGTCATAATTCCTCTTGAATCTCCCCTAGCATCCACTTTTGCACCATTTTATTTTCTCCAAATGTAATTCTTGGTAGAATCAAAGGTTTGAGAGTCAATTTTTATTTCTTGAAGTAAGAGTATATCAGGTTGGTTATCCTTCCTAAAGATCTTAACCAACCTTTGTTAGGAGCCTTCATGCCCCTAACATTCCAAGATATTATTTTTATTTTCAATTTTTGCTGGTGGACTTCAATCCACTAGTTAGCTTGATTATTGTTTGTGTACCATTTTCTAGGTCCTTAATAGTCTCTCTTCTCTTGGTCTCAACTAGAGTGAGTCTTTCAATTATATTTTTGAAATCACTTCCTACATATATAGCCTTCGCAGTGTTTCTTGTGATTCTTATGTTTGGTTATTCCTCAAGATTTACTCCTTTTGATTTCTATTTTGCTATCAATCTCAAAGGAGTTTTTTCTATTTTATTTTCAAGATTAGGAACCTTGCTTGAAATATTTAAAGAATATTTAACAATATTAGGAGTGAGTTCTACCTTGGCATGTTGATCTTCCTATGGTTCCTTTGTAAGGCTTATTGTCTCAGCTTGATCCTCAATCCTAGAGTCTTTTGGTTCATCTCCCTCCTCTTTCTTCTTTGCACTTTGAAAGTCTCTCTAAATGCTTTTAAGTTGTATTCACCACATCTCATCTATCTTCTTTGTCCTCTTATTTTTTTCTTTGATGGTAAATGAATCTCCTTTATAGTGGACTGATCCTCTAAATTTTCTATTTAAAGAGTAGGATTTTTTCCACTCTCCATTCCATCAACCATAATGTTTTCCTCCAATTTTACTCTTGAGATGTTTTCAATCCTATTTTCTTGATTGGACAGTTTCTAGCCAAGTGTCCTATTTTTAAGCAATTGTTGTAGCTAAAAGGTTTTTTGTCATATTTGATTATCTGCTTCCAAATTTTAAACTTCGATAGTAATTTAATGGAGTATTTTTACACAAATTCAATCAAAATTGGTTCTTTTCCTATGCTTAGTTGTTGAATTAAAGGCTAGGAAATATCCCATCAAACTTCCAATTCCTATCAATATAGAATTTTTATCCAAAGAGGTGCCATATTAAGTTTTTCCATGTTAGAATTGAAGCCTAGTCTTCATGTTCTTATGAAAAGTCCAAATTTACCCATGAACCATGGGCCACCCAATAGAGTTTTGCTATAGTATTCCTTGGTCAATAAGGATACCAAAAATAATCTTTAGATAGTGTAGATATTTCTAAAATTCCCTTTGGTTTCCATCTATAAATAACCCATCTTATGATAGTATCAATGTTGGGTCTAGCTCCAATGACTTTCCTAATTAGATAATTTTTCATTCTCAATATTAATATTTCCACGAGTTTGTCCAAAATCTTCAATATCAACCCCTCTATAGTTTTTTCTAGGGTTATAATTTTTTTTTTTTTGAATCTTCTCCTTTATCTCCTTTCACTATATCATTCCATTGTGTATACTCTAGTGATATTTGAACCTCTTCTTCATTCTCCTTCAGTCCATGAGGAGCATCCTTATAATGTGGGACCTAAAAGTCCTAAGTTATGTTGATCACCCCCTAATAGGAATTTCCATAGGTTGGTTTAGAGGATTCGTTATTTGGAATATTTTTCTCATTCCCTATTGTACCACATTTTCCATAAACACCAAAGTATGTTCCTACCACACTTACCCCAATTATGATCTTACCATTCCATTATTTTGCCTCCTCCCTTGGTCACTCCTCTATTCTAAAATTTTCATTTCAAATTTCTTTTTTGCTCCTCTGTTACTTTTTCACCATTACATCATATGTAGAGCATATCAACACAATTTATTTTTAATTTTTCCCAAGTTTTTTAACCATTGGTTTAATAAAATTTTCATAGAAATTTTGTTATCTGCCCTTCAACCCCTTACCTGTATTTTTTAACTACTCTGATCCACCCCTTGGCTATAAAAAAGTTGTCAACTCTTCTCTTGCAAACCCCCTTGGTCAGAAATACAACATAAACTCTATTATCTTCCCTTCAAATCATTACCAATAATTTCCCAATTGTTTTGATCCACTATTGGACTGCAAAAAAATAACATTGTCAACATTGTGCCTACTTACCTCCATGGTTAAGGATACAATAAAAGCTTTGTTACTACCCTTCAAACACTTGACCATAATTTTCAACTACTGTAATCCACCACCTAGTTGTTAGAAAATAACATTGTCAACATTGCACTTATGTACCCCCTTGGATGAGGATACAATAGAAACTTTATTTTCCACCCTTTAAACCCTTGCCCATAATTTTTCAACTACTTTGATCCACTATTGGTTGATAGAAAAAATATTTTCAACACTGTGCCAATGTACCTCCTTGGCTAAGGACGCAATAACAAATTTGATATCCTCCCTTCAAATCCTTACCCATAATTTTCCAACTGCTCTAATTAACCGCCTAACTATCAAAATATAATGTTTTCAACACTATACTTGCATACTCCCTTGGTTGAGGATAATAAAAACTTTGTAATCCATCCTACAAACCCTTGCCCATAATTTTCCAACTACTCTGATCCACCACCTAGCTATCAAAAAATAATGTTGTCAACATTGCACTTGCATACCCTCATGGTTGAGAACACAGTAGAAATTGGTTATCCATCCTTCAAACCCTTTCTTGTAATTTTCCAATTGCTTTGATCCACTGACTAGCTATCAAAAAATAACCATATTATACATTGTTAATAAGTTAATCACAATGATTTGATTCAATATAATATATTCAATAATATACTCATTATAATATAATTCTACATAATAATAATACAAGCAACTATTAGAGAGATTGCATCAAAGGCATCGAATTGTGTTTAGTGAATACAAGCAACTATAATACTTATTTTTATTCAAAGGCATAAAATTGTGTTTTGTGAAGTCATTATATTTTTAAGGTGTATAAGGAGTTAAGGGAGAGTGAAAAATATTTATAATTTATTTATTATATCTATGTTAATCTTGTTCATAAGTAGTAGAAGCTAAATAAACAATATACAATAGTTTAATCAACATCTCCTGATAACATCTTAACTTTCTCCAAATTTGCTTTGAAGTAGTAAATAAACCAAATCTTTACCACACACTTTAATTACTAAGCAAGAATAATATATTATTGTAGCCATGATTCCATGAAAATATAAATGTGATAATTAAATAGGAGTTTAGTTGATATGTATACAAGGTTTTATGCCCCTACAATACAACTAGAGTAAGAGATGATCAATATTTTGGTATATAAAAGCTTTATCTAGAAAGTTGCAAAGCAAGTTGCATTGAAGAAGGGTACCATTTGGATATAAACCCTTTTGTAATATTATGATTCAAATGTTGTTAATGAGTAACTATTTATTTAATAATAGGAGGGTGTAGCCTTGATTGATTATAATATTATTATGAAAGGAAAAAATAAATGATTAATGTTTTACAAAACACAAAATTTCAACAAAGTTTTGATCTATATTGTATTTAGGGAGGTTTGTGCTAGCAAGGAGTCTAATGATTATTTCTACCTTGTTGAGTTTTCTCTAACCATTTATAAGTCTTGGACAAACCCACAAAGACACCATATGTTGAAGACAAATATTAGTGCAAGAAACACAAAATAATTCTAAGAGCAAAACAAATTTAGCTAAAAACATATAAATTTAAACTATTCTCTTCTCAACTATTAATTTCATGTGAATGTTGTTATCCAATCCATCAATTAGGATGATAAAAATAATGGATGTTATTCAATATACATAAATCACTTAGACCTTGTATTCTAAACTCAATAATGACTTATAAGGTACATACATATGGGAAGGTTGGGCTCTAGACCATGAATAAAAGAGAAATGATAATACATAATTGGATGATATTTCAACTATAAATAAAAAATACTATGCTAGGTAGTGTCCCCATAAACAACCTTTATAAACAACCAGACTAAGTGCAACAATGTAGTCACAAAAAAATCTCAAGATTTTTGATATAACTATAATTTGTCAAGGAGAATATAAAATCATTGAATATGTATGTAAGATTAATATAGTAAACCTTTTAGTGTTAGATATTCAAATGTAATTAAATATCTAATTTGCTATCCACCATGGTTAAGTGTAAGGTAAACTTTAATTAGTATGATAATTCTTAGAAATATAAATCTCATCAAGAAAATTACACTCATAGAAGAATCAATTAGAAATTGATGCCTAGACATATAACAAATTGTAATTGAGTTGGATTTAAACTTTACTAATATGGATAACAAATACATTGGAGGCCCATTGGGAAAGCTATATAAAAATGGTAAAATTCTTGGATGACGGAGGAAACTTCATATGAATCCAAAGAATAAAGGGGAATATTTCTTCTAGGATAATATTGATAAACTAGTTAAAAATTTATTGTAAAAAGTGATGTCAATTTTATATCATTATATTGATACATGAAAATAAAGGTCCTTTACTTTTAGAAGAACTACAATGTTAGGATCCCATCCTAGCGTTATTTTGTAATTCTCATTGGCTTATGTAATGACCCACTTCCAACGTGGGGGATTCTATTATAATTTTGTTTTGTAATACTTCGTAATTTATGTGGCAAGTAAGGCACCTAGCCAAGTGGTGCCATCTCATATAACCATTATCAAGATTGTAACCGATGTTTGGTAGAATATTCTAGCTTGAGTGGCATTTTGCATGTAAGCCAACTCTTGAGCCTTTAGGTAGGGTTGCATGTAGCTTTCTCTTTAAAATACATGAAACCATGTATGAATGTATCTTTTTGCAAGTTAATAAAATATTGAAGGAGGTTGCCTCCTCGAAGAGGCCTACGATTCTGAGTTATTTGTGAGATTGTTTCAATCCTGCAATTACTTTCTGCATAGTGTTATTATGTTATTTGATGTATTTCAATTATTTTTCAATATTTTGTGTGAGTGAGCTTTATTTTAATAGTAGGTTCCTACCATACAACAGTTACCACCAAAAAGAAAAATTGATTTCTTCAGAGGTTTAGTTTTACGATTTTTATTTTTAATAACACCTTATTAAAGGACACTTGCAAACCATAAATATTTAGTAAAAAGAGTTAAAGGATTAGTGAAAAAGTATATCCTTATAGGGAACAATGCCAATTTTTTGTAAAAATAAAATGGATTCATGAGGATACACATAGATTATAGACAACTTAATAATATAATTATAGATTCTCTATTAATGATAGAGAACTTGTATGATCAAATGAAAGTAGTTGAAGTATTTTTTCTCTTTTAGTAAGCTATATGTGGCTTCTATTGGGGGAAACACTCATAAAAATATAAAAACATTACACCTACTATTAGGTAAACTAGGCCATATACATATTGCCACTTTGTCAAATGTATTTTGAGATTTTTGAGTCTGGTATTTCCTTTATTAAATCCTTGATATTAATTTCATTAAGAGAAGGAATTTCCCTCAACTAGTTACCTTCTAAAATTTGAATTTTCCAAGATAGATTGGCTATATTATTTTGTTGTATTTTAAGCCTTACTGCCACAAAATATCACAGGTTATCTCACAATATCACACAGGTCCCAGTATAAAATAACAACAATAGTAAAGGTTAATATAATTAATAAAATAAGAAAATTAATATGTATATCAAGGCTTATATAATAAAAAAAATAACATTAATTTATATACTAAAATATGAATGTAAATATCCCGAATCATTCATGAACTATGCATGAAGAAAACTTACAATATTAATTGCTTAAAATGTATACAAGCTTTATTGCTCTTATTCCTACTATAACTTTGGATTATGAATCCTAGATTCTTGATTTGATCTTCTTTGATACATTCTATGAGCATTATCTCCATAATATATCCATAGTGATGTAACTCTTTAAGTACTTGAGTATCGTTCTCCATATTCCAAGTCACATGAATCTTGGCTTATCAACTTGCCACTTGCATACTAGATGGACACTTGACTCTAATACACTTGCACACATGACTCTTACACTTCTACATGCACTCCTAATCTAATAAACTTGTGCACATCCTCAAATTACATATTTGCACTCTTACATACAAGACACTTGTACACATTATCTCAATCTACACTTGCACTCTAACTTACATGACACTTGTGCATTTCTTGCACATTATACTTTTACATGACACTTGTACATTTCATGTAGATTGACACTTACATAAAAGGGGAAATATAAATCACACTCTGAATTATAGACTCAACCCTAATATATTACAAATATACCATGAAGGTATCATGGCAGTACATTAGCATGTACCAAATAATGTAATATTTCTCAATACCCTCTTGTATTAAATTATTTGGTTATTGAAGAATTTAGTATTCAAACTTGGTCTTTGTGTTTATATTCAATCTTCAAGTGACCTTGAATTGTTCATGAATCTCAGGATAATATTTTTCTTCAACTTATTTGAGTTTAGCTTCGTTTTCTTCATTTGTTAGATTCTCTAGATCTTCTATCTTTGTATCTTCTTGATCTAGATCACGAGCTTCTTGAAATCCTTCTTTTGCTTCTACTATTCACTATACTTAGGAAGTTTTGTATGCTTCTCAATCTGCTATAACTAAGAAGTTGAAATTATTCAATGTCTTAGGTTATGCCTAAGAACCCAATATGATTCTCCTCCTTACTAGAGAATTCAATATCAATGTTAGAATGGCTTTGTAAATTTTTGAATGATCAACTATCTCTAGAGTTGACTCTACCTTAGTCTCCAATATGCAAATCTTCAAATTAATGTCAAGGTGGCTCTATCCCTGAATAACCAAATTATCTCCTAAGTTGGTTTTTCCTATCAATATAGCTAAGTCCTAGTCTTCACTGCTTTTTATTAAACTAGGTGGAAAGACCCTAGCCTGCTCTACTCAATAAGATCTTTTAAAAATAGAGTCCAAGTCTTCACTACCTTTAAAGTAGACAGACTCTAAACCAACTTTATCAAAATGAATAAAATAAATTAATAATGGTGGCTAACAAATAACTCTATCAAATTGGATAGAGTCAAGTGGTAGATCTAATACCATTGTTGTATTTTTAAGCCTTAATGCCACAAAATATAACAAGTTATCTCACAATATAACACAGGTTCCAATATAAAATAGCCATAATAATAAAGGTCAATTTAATAATACGATGAGTAGAATAATATGAACAAATTAATATGTATATCAAGGCTTGTATAATAAGTCAAACAACATTCATTTATATACCAAAATATGAATGTAAATAGCTTGAATCATTCTTGAACTATGCATGAAGAAAACTTACAATATTAATTACTCAAAATATATACAAGCTTTATTACTCTTCTTCCTGTTACAACTTTGGATTATGAATCCTAGATTCTTGATTTGATCTTATTCGATACCTTTTATGGAGAATTATCTCCATAATATAGCCATAGTGATGTAACTCTTCAAGTACTTGATTATTTCTCTCTATATGCCAAGTCTCATGACTCTTGGCTTATCAACTTGCCACTTGCATACTAGATGGACACTTGACTCTAAGACACTTGCACACATGAATCTTACACTTCTACATGCACTCCTAATATGGGACACTTGTGCACATTCTCTCATTACATATTTACACTCTTACATACAAGACACTTTTACACATTCTCTCAATCTACGCTTACACTCTAACTTACATGACACTTGTACATTTCCTGCACATTAAACTTTTACATGGCACTTGTGCATTTTCTACACATTGACAATTACATAAAAGGAAAAATATAAATCACACTCTAAACTATAGACTTAACCCTATTCTATTAAAAATTTACAAGTGTACCATGAAGGTACCATGGGGGTCTATATATTTTTGAATAAGCTATGTGTGGTTTCTATTGGGGGACACTCCCATTACAAAAATAAAACATTACATTGCTCTCATTACATTTCTAACAAGTTAATTAAATCATATCCAACTTTGTCTTTCTATCAAATATATTCTTCATTTGCTTTTCTATCAAATATATTCTCCATCTTCCTCAAACTGTTAAGTTTCCACAATGACCTCTTTTTATATCAAATGCCTTCTAAAATTTAAAGTCTATTAAGATGAAATTCAACACTGTGAATGGCTAAAATATTTTTTGCCCAAATTCTATATCTATAAGTATCTTGTCTATAAATACCTTTTTTTAGGGTTCTTATTTATTCCCCTAATATTTCAAGATATTATTTTCATTGTTACTTTTTATTTTTACTTGAGGTTTAGCCCCTCTTCTTGTTAACACTTGTGATATTTGCTTTTGTTTTCCCATATCAATATCCATTTGGTTTTCGTTTTCTCTTTTTTTTGCTTCTTGGGTCTTCCTATTTTTTTTTAATTCCCAACAATACTTTCATCTTCGTCAATCTCTTCAATCTTCTCACACTGCTCATAGTAAAACTTATCATCTTTAGGTTTGACTTGTTTTGAAGGATCTGAAGTGCAAGGAACAACCTCAAAAGCACAATATTCTTAATGTTAACCTAAAAACCCTAAAGTTCAAGGATTATCTTTTATAGCAATTACCTTCATATTCTTTCCAAAAACCCCTAAATTGTTATGGGTTTCCTCCATCCTCATTTCTTTATTATGTTGCTCTTGAAACTTTAAAGTGCAAGGGATACCATCTTCATCACTTTTATTTTTATTACCTGGAGACGATTATATACTACTTGAGGAAAAAGAAGATGATTTACCTAGAATAAACTTGACCTCTTTTGTCATCTTTGTTTTATGATTTATCTCAACATCTTCTTTTGCATCTTTAATTCCTTATGATCTTATCGAATGATATTGTAGATAAGCTTTCTTGACCTCATATTTTGGAGTGGAATATCCTTGATCTGATATAGCTTCTATTTACTATATGATTTCCTATATTTGTCTTGAATTTTATCTCATGGCTAGAATTTTTTATCTCTTTCTTCATAGTTTTAACTTTGAAAACTCTTTCCATATGTCTAGTTTCATAACAATTGTGGCAATGAAATGAGATATTTTCATAATCTATTTGTTGATCCCATTCTCTTGATTTAGATTTAATATTAATGGATTGTGGAAAAGGTTTTAAAATATCCATAGCAACACATATTTTAGTACATATAGTATGTTTTTTCTCCTTAGAAGTTAGTCCTTCCTTGATGAATTCCCCTAGGGTATTTCCAGTATTCTTCAAAACATCTTTATTTATAATCTGATATGGAAGTCCAAAAAGCCTAACCCACATCAGAAGCTTCTTAATAGTTTATGTCTCAATAGAAAATATTCATTTCATGGTTTCAAATAAAGTGCATCTCTTCCTCTAAACCATGGTCCACCAACCATTATTTTAAACCTAATTTCTAAACTAGAAAATATGATGAGGAAAAACCTTTAGGAATAAAATTCATAGAGTAATTTGAAGTCAATCCCCACTTCCACTTGATCTAATTTTGGATCTCCAAAAAGCTTGGTCATGATCTATGGAACTTATATATTAACCCTCTACTTTTAAGAACCATTATATCATGCTCAATCATCTCATCCTTGATACTTAATTCTGGTGAAACATCTACTACCTAGATCGAACTTGTCATGTATTTGCTCTTCTACTTATCTCCAACTTGGGCCTCCATACTTCCAACTAGGTCATCCTAATTTCTAGCTAGGCCATCCTAAGTTTTAGCTAGGGCATCCTAATTTTTAGCTAGGGTATCCTAACTTCCCATTTGGTATGTCAAATATGACTTTCCTTCCATACTAGCTAATGGGGCTCACTCTTGGCTTGCACTCCCTCTTGGTCCACACTCCCTCTTAGCTTGAAATCACTCCTAGCTTGCACTCTCTCATACCTCACACTCATTCCTAACTTGCACTCCCTTTTAGATCATAATTGTCCCTATCGCTTATTTTTCTCGATATTTATTTGCTTCAATAATTTAATGAAAACAATATTCCATGCATTTGCGATAAGGGTTTGAAGCATTGATGCACTCTAGATGAACCCACCACTCTTCCACCATGATTAAAATCCAAATCACACTTCCTCTTGGTTCATACTTCCTCTTTATTTGCACTCACTCCTGGCTTGCACTCTCTTCTGCATCATACTCACTCTTGAATTGCACTCCCTCCTAGCTCATAATTGCCCTTGTCTTTTATTTTTCTTGGTGTTCCTTCAAATTTTTTGGATTTTCATCAACCGAATCCTTTAAATTCTCCTAATATCTGAAACAAGAAGTGGAACTTGTTCATTTATTACACTTTGCTTTCTACTTCCTGCTTCTTGATTCCTACTCACACTTCCTCCTTGCTCTTGGCTCATGCTTTGACTACACTCACTCCTAGTTTATGCTTGTTTTCAGTTGCACTCACTCCTTGCTCGCACTCGCTTCCAACTACACTCACTCCTTGCTCGCGGTCATTTTCAACTACACCCACTCCCTTTTTAATTTTATTTTTTTTTACCATTGGGGTATATTAGCATGTACCAAATAATTTAATATTTCTCAATATATTTGTCACCTTATTTCCTTATAAATATGTTGCATTTTCATGATATTGCCCCAATAAGTAATTTGATCCAATCCCTACATCTTTTTTTTATAGATAACATTAATAATATTTGAATCCTCAATTGAAATATATCTCATTTTTTTAATGATAATCTTGATCCCTGTAAAATGTACCCAAATATTTTCATAGTTATTTGTTAAATTTCTATACGATTTTGAGTAAGTGAGGATATTTACCTACATTATTTTGAAAAAGACTATATTTGGTAGCTTTTCCATGGTTTTCTTTGGAAGCACCGTCAAATCAATATCGATAATCTCAACTTTTTATTGGAATATCTGGTAAGATTCTCTTGAGGCCTTGACCAACTTTTGTATTCATATTGATCATATTTTTCCATTTGTGCCCATCTAAATCTTGAAAAGCTGCTTTTATAATCTTTTGTAATACTCTAATATTGAAGGTCTGTCTTACAACCTTGACTTAAAGGTAATTTGTATTTGGGTATAAATACACCTTCATACCAACCATTTTGCTTATTGGTTGGAGTGTAAATCATTTCTATTTTAAGGATACTATTTGTTATACATGTATACCGCCAATATATTTTGTGTATCCCTTTCTTAAGCAATACTAGGTAATGTTTGATTCCATTCATTTCTAGAAATTGCTATGAAATATAACATCAACAAAGTTTCTTTTCATTAACTCCATTGTCATAAGTCAGCCATACATATATATTCAAGTCCTCTAACCAAGAGGCTAGCACATTTTTTCTATAAAGACTTCCCTTTATGAACATCATGCTTATAAACATTCTACAAGAGAGGTAACAACATTAATTCAAAGTTGGATTTTGTTCCAAGATATATTTTTTTTAATTTTAAAAATTGTATCATTTCTTTCAAGCCATCAACCATAACAAATAATATCAATGCTAATCCTCAACATAATTCTTAGTATTTTATCTTTGAAATAATCAATCCAGCATTTCATCAACACTTCCAATGTTGATGGATTAACTTAATAGGTTCTCATATTAAAAAAAATAGCCCCAAATAATGGAAGTAAAGGCACAATAAAAAAGTAGACAATATATTGTTTAGACATCCTTCTTACATAAAACATGCCTAAATGATCCATGAATTCTTTTTTTTGTAAATTTTAACCTATAATAATTTTGCTTTGGTTTCCTAACTAAAGGAATATTGAGGCCTTAGGAAGTTCCTCAAGTGGCCAAACATTCTTCCAAGGTAAATCCTTGAGAGTGAGGTATTTGGATTACTCTAAAGCCTTATATCCCAATTTAAGTAAGTATCCACCATCTTTTGATATATTTTAGACCAACTCATACTTTTGTGGAATTATGGAAAAATAGAACTCTTAGAGCAAATTTTCATCTATTTCTTATTTTAAATTGTTTCCTTCAACTAGATTGCTAATGAAATCCAAATTTTGGAAGTGGTTTCTTACATCGATATATTTTTTGACTTCTAAGCCTTTACAATATAAAAAGGCCCGAGCCAATGGCTTCCATTTTGGATTATAACTAAGAGGATAAACATTCCATGGAGGTTTGGACCAAAACATTGCAACATACACATAATTTATCAACCACCTAATATGTTTCTTGATTTATTGCAAACTTTGTGATATGAAGTTCTATGTTGCCAAACCACTAGGTAGAGTTCATTTTATTAACAACTTTACTACATCCATATAACATATATGTTTTTAGAGTAATGTTTTTTCCAACTCTTTATTTATATTCTAGTAACTTGTAATCAAAATTTACCCTTAATGTCAATGCAAAAACCATAAAATAGCTATATGGTTCAATCCTATAGGTTAGGATTTAGTTTATAATTGAGCATTGGGGTTATACTTGATAGTTTAGAAGTCTATAAATAAGAAATATATGTGATGTAGTTATCCACTAGTGTCATATATCCCTTCTTATTTTCCATCTATACACAACTATATACTCTACCATTTCTAAATGGTCTAAAAATATTTTTTGTAAGTGGTATGGACTTGGATTTGTGATCTAGATATAGATATTGAATTCTTTATTGTTTATTTGATTTCTAATTGTTCATTTTATGGTTATACTATTTATTTATGAATTTTGAAATACTAAAGATTAATTTTACTTAATTTTATAAATTGATTCATTATAAATGATATTAGAGCATCACTTTTAGCTACATATAGAAGGAAATTTTTGAGAAATGTGAGTAAATAAGATATGTAACAAGCATTTTCTAGTGAAACAACATTTAAGATAGTAATTTTTATCCAAATTCTTTTGCTTTTGTCTTCTAGCATAATTTTCTTCCATATATTATGATATATCAAAAACCATAAAAAGTGCAAAACCTAAGAATGGGCATGTTAGGGCCTCGTTGGAGACATATCCTATTTTAAATACCTATATCTAGTAAAAATTCAAGCAAAATACTATTCAATATTCAATATCTACATATCAATTAATAGAGAATTTGTGATTCTACATGTTATAAAAGGTTGACAAAGAATCTAAGGAAGATTGGTAAGAATATTAAATTCGGAATCAAAGGTATAAGTCACAAAAATGATCATCGAGAAATCAAGGAAAAAAACATATTAGAAATTACTAATAATTACAATCCACATAATAATCCATTTTAGGTCATCATTAGCATCCCACTTAGTCAACCTTGTGCTATTTCACCATTTGGAAAAATTATTGGTTGACTAGTCTAGAAGATAATTTGCTCGCTTATCAAAAGTTATAGCCTATATGAGATAACTATTCAAGATGAATGAACTTGCATAACAACTTAAAATTAACATTTAATTTAAAAAATGGAGTGCAAACTCAACACATGATTTGAGAATATTGACCACTAGAATTCAAGGAAAGACAACACAAAGGAAGATGAGATCCATAGTAATATGATAACAAGTATTATAATTATGATTCAGATTTTGACAAGATATAGATATATACATGTGGATTTATCTAGAACATTCAAACTCCTTCAAGCCCCATCCTTCATAGGTGCTAAAACCTAAACATCCCATGTTTGAAAGTGAAAACCCTAGATGTTGAATATTCAAAATGGAACATCGATTAAGGTTGCACATTGTTCCTAAAAATGGTAAGTTATATTTGATATATTTATTCCTTAATGATAATGTTTTAAAGCTAGATTATATGGGGAATAAGGCATAAGAGTCGGACATTTTTTGTCATAATAGGTCATGTTAAGCTTTGCTTGAACCTATGATCAAATTTTATATTATAATTATTGTATAGCCTTTTAGACCCTTGTATACCTTGTATAGATAATTGTAATATTTTATTATTTAACTTGAAGGTTGTTTCTTTAACCTTGACCTAAATTTATCTTGTAGTTGATTAATTATAACCCTTACTATGAACCACATATTCATTTATTGGAATGTTCATTCTTTCTTTACTAAGATTATTTTGGTGTCTATGAACACCCTTCATATCATATGCATTTTTTTTTGAGCTAATATTGTGTTTTGATAATGTGTTGATTCATCTGTTTCTAAAAATATTATGAAATTCAATATGGAATCAGAGTGGGGGTGAATCTTCATCACTCAATTACTTGCATTCAATGAGTTCTCTTCTAAAACCATTACAAGGAGCACTCTATTTTTGGAAGCTATTTATGGAAGCTTTGTGTACCATTAACAAAATAATTTAGAGTTTGTATTTGAAAATCTTAAGCAAAATTGGATCATGAGGAACTTGTGTTGTAATAATTTTACTACCTTCGGATAAATATTCACCAAGTTCTTCTTGTATATCTTGAAATTCAATCCATTTTTTATTTTCTTGACTATATGGATGCCCTAATCACCAAATTGAATTATTTAAGGTTAATAAAAAATCTCATTTGTATTTTATGGATTTAAAGTTGGTTGAGGGTTTGTATCCATAGATTTACAAGAAAATTTTGTAGGGGTTTGTAAGGCACACATGCCCTCTTGCTTGGTTGGCCCACAAATGTCAATATCATGGGAATCATTTTTTGGACTTAATATAAAGAATTTTGAGTGTCTTGGATGCCTTATGGTAAGTTATTATACCTTTTAAGGCATGGGTTCAATTCCCACCCTACTTGTTTTATTGCCATGTTAAGGAAGGATGTGAGGCTCTTTATCCAATAGAGAGATCTTATTCTCAAACACCCATGTGGGATTGTAGCTAGGGGAGATCATTATAAGTATTTGGAATTTAGAGGTTCATGGTTTAAATCCCTATCCCATACTCTTGGTTGTACTCATGTAAGGTTTGGTTATGACATGGCCAATGGCACAATTTATACAAATGAACAACATGGCATAGGTTGTATGTATGTTCAACATGGAAAAAGTGATTTAGCACCCAAAATTTCCATATATAAATTGGTTCAAATAATTATACATCACCAAATCATCAAAATTTCTATATATAAATTGGTTCAAATAATTATACATCACCAACTCATCAGATTCACTATTCTAGTCCTTACACAAGTAATAACAAATGTGGTAAACTATTGATTCCTCTAAGATCTAGAAGATGACACATGGTTTATTCTAGTTCATAGATACTTTTTCTAGTGTCTTGCACAATCAACATCTAATGACACACTCTTGCACAAATGAATGACACTTGATGAAAATTGATTTACTAGTGCACTATCTTAGTGGTATACCTATTAGAATTTAGTTGGCACCTCCTCAACCACCTAGTCAGTGACACATGGTAGTATCCCATTTGTTAAACATATATATATATATATATATATATATATATATATATATATATATATATATATATATATATATATATATATATATATTTGGAGATGCCTTAGTGCGATTTTGTGTGATTTATGGGCTAAAATTCTGGGAGCATTACTTTTGCATATAAAAGTATTTTAAGATTATTTTTCTCAAATCACATGCTTTTTTGAGGTCTTTGTATTGGAAATGTTATTATGGTCATAGATGCATACAAGAGACTATATTTTGAAAGGGATTCCATAGATAAACATGTGTCATTACTCAATGGATTGACTTATGCCACCTAGAAAATGAAGATTGAAACTTTACTCCAAAGTAAGAGATTTCTTGACGTCCCTTTAAACACTAATTATATTGAGAGAAAGTAGCTACTCAAGGATAAAAAGAATGAGGCTCTTGGTTTGATTTCTCTTCATATTGATAATATATGTGAGACCCATTTTAAGAACACATTGGTTCCTAAGGATCCATTGGGTAAGTTTTAGAACCTATGTAATCATGTTGAATCTACACAAATTAGTAGATAGGAGGCAAAGCTTACTAATTTGAATATGGATATATTTGATATTGAATACATTAATTGATTCAAGAAATTGAAAGAAGATATACACATTACCAAAGGAGGTGATAGTGGAAAGAAGGGAATTCTCAATATTGTATTCAATAACATTTTTGAAACATATGATATGATTTCTAGTATGTTGATATGCTTGATCCTTCTTCTTTTTATGATGTGTTAGGTAATTTATTTATAACCAATATTGATGACAAAGGTGTGAGAGTAATTTTATCATGATTTAATCTCATGCAAAAGAATCAATTAAAATAGAAGTTGATGAGAAGCCAAAGGATAATAATCCTAAGAAGCCCTTCAAGAATCCTATTTATACCTTTTTTAAGAAATAAGGACATAAGGTAGAATTTTATGGGATATAGATTAAGAAGCTTGAAGAAACAACAAAAAATAAGGGTATTGATACTACTCTCTTCTATGCTTAGGATTGATACTACTCTCTTCTATGCTTAGGATGAGGATGAAATTATGGGATATATAATTTCTTATAAATGGATTGACTTAGGGGCAACTTGACACATAACTAAACACCGCCATCTCTTGCATGACTATAACATACAATATTTTAGAGAGGGTGTTATCATTGAAGATGATTACTTACTATGTGTGGCTAAATGTAGTGAGGTAAAAATTAGTTCTTCATATGATGAGATCATTTACATTTCTAATGTGGGATCCTAAATTTTTCTTATCTATCGTATCACCCATATGAATAAGAAGATGGAGTTTTAGTCACATAAACGGGTGATTAAGGACACTAATAATGGTTTCAAGATAGTAGCCTCATGATATTATGATAATTTGGATCAAACATATAATCTTTATGATTTTCTAACTTCTTTATCTTCCTCCTCTAGGAGGAAAAAATTTATGGATATGGTTCCATAGGCATATGATTTTAGTCAATGATGACATCATAGACTTAGGCATATTAGATATGGATCCATGAGGTACATGAGTTGATATTAGTTGGCTATTGAGATTCCTCCTAGTGGTGGATTTTATGAAAGCATAATTGTGATTCCTTTCTACTAGGGATAATTAGGCATGCTACATGACCCTTGGAACTCATTCATGTTGATATTTATAGACCCATGTATCTTTCTAGTAATTAGTATTTTCTTACTTTCACCAATGAATTCTCTTGGTATATCTAGTTGTATACCTTTCATACCAAAGATGAGGATTTTATGAATTTAAAGGACTTCAAGAGACTTATGGAGAACAAATTTGAGAGGAAGATTAAGTTCTTGAGAATATACGAAGGAGGTGATTATGTGAGTCATGCCTTTACTAATTTTTTGACTCTTTTTAGTATTACTTTTTAGAGGATTGTTCATTACATCCTAGAATATATTGGTATAGTTGAACATAATAATAGGGTTATCATGGAGATGGATCAAAGTATGTTGCATATCAAATAGATGGACCCCAACTTTTGGGATAAAATAGTAACTTGTATAGCACATATCGTAATTTACACTCTGACTCAAGCTATTAAGGCTATGAATCCTCTTGAGAAATTGATTCAATAAGTCTAATGTATCTTATATATATTTGGATCCATTGCATAGGCCTATATTCCTAAAGATACAGGAAAGAATATAGAGCCAAAGAGTCATGTTTTTATGGTGTATTCTAATACCTCCAAGGCTTATATCCTATATGATATTGACAACTAGGATATTTTCATTTAGAGAGATATGATATTTGATAAGGTTCTTTAGTTGATTCTTCTACCCCTTTCCCTATTCTTTTGGTTTAGGACTCTTCCTTAAATTCTCCAATGATTGTTATTACTACCTAAAATATTCTTATTGGTGCCATTTTAATTATATTAGCTTTCTTTGATTCAAGTCCTTCTATGGATTCTTCATCACCTTTAGATCCTAGAGTGGATGAGCTTCATCCTCTTATACTTTGTACAATGGTGATGAATATTGTTGATGACTATGAACTTAGAGTGGGTGGTTTGGTATGGTTTTTTTATTATACCTATCTATAGGATGTGTTGTGGACTTCCATGGTATCCAATGCCCAATGGGGTTTGGAATCTTACTTAAGATTCTCTATCCATTATTTTTTAGGATTGTCTTTGAATGTTTCTTATTAAACATTGATATTAATTGTTGATAACTTTGGAGACCTCCTCACTTATTTAGAAGCCAAGGGTTGTCTAGAGTGGGAGGATGTTATGCTTCCTATGCATGAGTATTTGAGGAAGAATTAAACATGGGAGCTCATTCCTCTTCCAAAAGGAAAGAATGTTATTGGATACAAATAGGTCAATAAGACCAAATAAACTTCTAATGATTATATGGAGAAGCACAAGGTATGCCTTGATGCTAAGGGTTTCTATCAAAAATATGGATTTGACTACTTTAGGACCTTTACTCCTATCGTTGGGATGGACTCTATTTAGATAATTTTATCTATAACTACCTCTAATGGATATAAAGAGTTCCTTTATTTATAGGGAGTTTTAGAAGGATATTTATATGCAATAGTTGCATGGTTTTTATATTTGGGACTACTCCATTGGCATGTCAATTGAGAGATCATTGTATGGGCTTAAGTAGGCTCCTTATAATTGGTAAAAGAATATCTATTCTTTTTTTCTTAGTTATGGTTTTTGGCACTATGATGTAGGTCATGATGTTTACATAAAGAATCAATATGATTAGACATTGGTGATTGTGTTGTATGTTAATGATCTTATCATTATGGGTAGTTCAATATATTTGGTCAAGGAGATGGTCATGACTTCATGACTATTTTGAGATATAATATTTGGGGCTTTTACATTACATCTTGGGGATTTACATTGATCAATCACCCTATGCCTTGGTTCTTCTATAATGTTGTAGGATGGAGGATTGTAATTATGTTGGGATATCCTTTGCTTCTGGTTTGAAAGTACAAGTAGATTGGAATACTCCATTAGAGAATGCCACTTTGTACCAATAATGTTTTTGGACCCTTATCTATCTTTCCCACACTTAGCTGGATATTGCATTTCTTATTAATTATTATTCCATGTACATGTAGACACCCAATAAAAATTATTAGAAAGTGACCAAGCATATCCTTTGGTACATTTGAGATACATATTAGATGGTTGTTCACTATTTAGTTGAGAAGCATGCCCAAATTTGATAGGATTTTCTAATGTAAACTAGGTTTGAAGATTTGGACCAATGAAACTCCACTATAGGGTTTGTCTTATATCCTAGCTTTGGCTCAACCTCTTGGTGTTGTAGACAATAATTCACTATATATTAGCATTCTATGAAAGTTGAATATTATTATACCAATGAGGCCTTCAAACACATTTTATGGATGCTCATGATTTTGTACCAAGTGTGCATATCTCAGTAGTTTTCTATCTCAATTAATTGTGATAACTAGAGTTAGATTAAGCTTGTCCAAAATCTAGTGTTTCATCAACAAACCAAGCACATTGAGGTTTAGATGCACTTTGCATGATGTCTTCATACCTATGATATGCTTGATCTAGTCTGCATGTCATCAATGGAGTAGAAAATAAATATTCTAACCAAGGTGTCATGGTCAAGGTGGATTTTGTGCAGTCACAAGAATATCTTAGAGTATGAGAGTGTCCCTTAAAGAGGATGACTACTAAGGTTATTTTGTTCCTCAGATTAATGGTACGGATCCTTTCTAATGCTTCAATTTCTTCAGCTATTGGAGTGATCTTACCTTGCTTCATATTTTTAAATCTATTATCCTAAGGTATTTTTAAGATTTCCATATTTTCTAGGACAAAGGCTCTTGGCTATTTTTTTTGACTTAGGCAACTCATCCATTTATTTTTCAAATTGTATTTCTCTTTCTTCATCATCCTTAGTCCAACAAGCATTGATCCTTATTTCTTCATTTGATTCTTCTTCTAAATTTACATTGGAATGTGTACTTAAATATATGTCATAGCCAACTAAATTATGTGGGGTTTGGTATAGAAGAATGAGAAGTTTGAAGCAATATTAGTAGTGGCTATGGGGTTTGGTATATAATCTATGTCTTTTGGTCCTTCCCTTTTCTTCCTACTGCCATTGTTATTTACATTTTTATTTTCTTCTTTTGCATTATTTCTAACCCAAGTTCTATTAAAATTCCTCCTAAATTAAGGTATGTTATCATTCTATGGTTGAGTAGTTGGCTCATCACCTACTGAATTTTCTCTTTCAATCCTATAAAATCTATTGTTTATTATATTGAACATCTTAGTAAACTGACTGGATAATTTCTCTATAGGATCTAGCTTAGTTTTCTTTAACAAAGAGAATCTTAATTTCTTGGGATTCTTGTCTATTTGACTTAGGCTTAACTCATATGAGTATGGCTTCATATTACCACTATCTATCATATTTCTTTCAATATATAGGGATTTATCTATACATTCATCGATGGTTTTTGTTCTATGCTATCTCAACTCATAGTTGAATTCCCTGGGAAAAGCATTTTTGTAAAAACATATGGCTTGGTGGTCAGTTGGCCTCAAAGTAGTAGGGATTTTATTTTTGGTCTTGAAAAATTGCCTATTGAAATCCTCTACTGATTCATTCTCTTTTTTATTTACTGTTGCAAGTTCTCTAAGCAAGGACTCTTCATTTTTCATTTTTCCATATTTTCTCAAAAAAATTCTTCCATAGTTTGAAAATCGACAATATGATTGAGTGGGAGACAATTAAACCAATCCCTTGCATGGGAGACAATTAAACCAATCCCTTGCATACTTCTCCAAGGTTTGTAGAAATAGTCTGACCACTACATCTTCATGCTCAACTTCAAGGCTATCTATTGCATAGAGGAAACCTTTAATGTGATCTTCCCAAATAATTATGGTGTTGCATTGGAATTTAAGTAAGTATTTATGAGATTTACTAGGTAAGTCATGTAAATTCTAGGGTAATTGGAAAGGCCTATACTTATGGGTCCTCTAGGTTTGAAGGTTTTGATTCAGATTATTCTAATTTGGCTGGGCCATGTTGACTATGAGAGTAGTAACAATAGGATGGATAGAAGTACTAACTACAAGAGTGCTAATAAAAAAATTATCTATAGGGGTTTGCTTTTTAGCTGATTTTCTACAAATTATTTAGGAACTGGAACTTTTTGAGAATGGTTAAATACCTCTAGGTCTTCAAATTCCAATAAGAGTTGTTTACTGCTTCATTTGGTATGTGTCAGACCATATTCTTCTTTTTTTATCTTTCAAGTTCGTTCAGAGTCGCAAACACTATTAGTGCAATAGAATCTCACTCTGGCCAAGATTGCTCGACTCTTTTATCCTCTCAATCTCTCAGATATACGTAGAGGTATCCTAGAATATAAAAAATCTCAAAAAATTATGATGTTTATGTTGTAAGGAGATAGACTACGTTACATACATATAGTAAAAAATGACACTGGTAACGGTGCCAGTTAACTGTAGTGTTAAGTTGATGGTCCAGTATGTATAAAAATATCGTGAGGAGAAAAATTCAAAGGTTCCTCCTTCGCAATGATGCCAGAAAATGATTGTGTAAAATTTTGATATCCTTAAAATATGGCTGCCACGCTATCAAAACTTCCTAATTCACAATGAGTTATGTGAGCTCTGGTAACTCACCTCTTTAATATAAAAATACTAAATCTCTAAAGACATAGGTTGGGTTAGGACACCCTACAATGTGCCTAGTTAATAACTAATTTCATTTTTTCTAAGATCTACCAGATCAGAATGAATTGGATAAAATTTTGTGTTTATGACCAAGCTTACTGAGTAATTTCTATATTTAACCTTAAATTAGACTAGTGCCTAATCTATTGGGTAATTGTAGCATGAATTAAATTCATCATGAAAAGAGTGAAAGAGAAAGAAAATATTGGTTCGTTTACACTCATTCAAATTATGTAATGAATATAAACCATTGACCAACGAGAGAATTCATTGTTCATATATTCAAATTATGTAAGACATAAATAGGCAACACACATTATACAGTAGAATGCAAGAAGGAAGAGATCACAATTTATGTTAAGTTTCAAGAAAAATATTATAAATAAGAGTCTGCCAAATTTGTCCAGATATCAATGAAACCCAATACAATTGTTGTCTCTATTCAAATGATGTAATAGAGGAACCAACTACTCTCAATCCTAATAAAGTGATGAAGAGCTTCTGATATCTGATCCAGCAACTAAAAATAATCTTAATTGGTTAGATACATCCTCTAGAATTCTTGCACAAATTGAGGAAGAACAAGGGTGAGATAGAGGAAAGCTAACATAGTAAGTACATTGACCTAAAGATAGAGCACTCAATATACCTTACTTGCAAAATTTTACATTAAAGGCTTGATGATGAATCTTTATCGCTTTAGCTCCTTATGTAACTTGGCTATCCAAAATTTATTACAAATACTTGGTGTTGGTTCTACCATGTGCATTCTTCTTGTCCTTGTGTCTCTTCATATTCCTGGGTGTATTACAACAAGAAACTAGTTGATGCAAGCTATCTAGATTTATATCAAACTGCCATCTGTTCAAAATTATGTTTCATTGTTTCAGTTTCTTTGGCCCTAACTACTTTTGATTTGAAGGGAGTTCCTAAATTATCTTGGGCAAGTGATCATCTAGCTTTTGTTTTTGGTTTTGTGGTGGGCCAGACATTTGATTGTGCAAAAATATAATATTATATATATATATATATATATATATATATATATATATATATATATATATATATATATATTATTCCTATTTGTCCTAGTCATTTATTTTTCTGTGTTTAGTTGTACTTAGACTAGGTTTGATGCAAATGTATTTTTAAGGTGAAATAGAAGGTAACCCAACATGATGGTGAAGAGAGAAAAGAGAAAACACAACACAATGAAACATAATGAGAAATAGTATGGATGGGTGTGGGAACAGTTGAATACAATGGATGTGGAAGACTACAAACAATTATGGCGAGATGGCACTTTTGGGGATAAAATGTAACAACAATAAAGAGATAATGCCCAGAAATAGGATGTCAACTGTGTATTTACAAGTGGGGAGATGGAAGCAGCACTACAGTACTGGGAACAGGAAGAAAAAAGAATGAAAAACAAGATCTGAAGGTACAAAAATGATTGAAACCACAAAAAATAAAGTACCTCCTTAACTATATTCCATCGGAGTGTCTCCTCTATAATATATTTCATCAAGGCACTTGCATATTTTCAATGCAGATAGATTGTTGAAGTTTCGGTATCTATTTTTCTTTACTGCGCCTTTTGCATCTCTTGGTATTAATACGTAGGAAATTATTAAACTGCTTATGTTTCTCTTTTAAACTCGTTGTTTGCACACTTTAGCCCATTTTCATCACTATAATATCCACTTTGGCAACTATCTTTTGTAGATATAAGAGGATTTAGCTTGCTCGAATCAGCATTAAATCTTTCATCTATGTTGCTTGCTCCATGAGCTTGTTCTTCTTAGTACAGTCTGTGAGATCTTTGTCTGTGTGGTAAATTTCATTCATGTGGCTCAATACTTTCCTCTTTGATCAAATTTCAAGTTTTAACAGCTTTTGTGCTTAGGTTGGTCTTTGTCAATATTTTTGTGTTGAGAGAGTGTGATGGATGAAATGTATCGGATGACAGTGATTCCATTTATGCGTTGCAATATTTGTGAGAATTGACTCACTTCTATTTTTGATGACTTCACTAAATTTTGGTCACCAATATTTGCTAATTGAGTAGTGAGGATCTATTTCTTTGATCTGTGGTGATAATTCTCCTTTCTTATCTTTGACTAATCATTGAGCAACACTAGCATTAGATGGACTAATAAGGATCTCCATCAGGTACCTTTCATAAGAGGCCTTGATTTTATTTTATTTTTCATTTACTGCATGACTAATCGTTGTTCTATGTTATAATCCAATAGACCAATCACTGTTGAGCGCCAAGACCCAATGGGCCAATTGCCAACAAGTGCTAGGTGAGATATACAAGTCAAAACTCATGCTGGAGTCTCCCATTTTTGTCATCATGTGCCATCCAATTGCCATTAAGCGCCATGATCTAGTGAACCAATCACTTGTGAGCATTAAGTAGAGTAGGCTCAAGTTAATTCATTCATGGGGACCTATATTTTCTATAAACCATTCGCCATCATCCTCTAAGGTCTAGCAATCCAATCGTTGAAGAGCACAAAAATGTGGCGTATGAATCTAGGCCTTCTATCTGCTTGAATCTCAATCGTTCAATCTTATCCAATAGTTGTTGAGCATCATTTTATTTTATTTTATTACTCCCTACCATGCTTGTGGTACAAAAAAAATTGCCCTTTGCATCGTGGTATCAAGTTGTTTGTCTTTATGCACCAACCAATCACTGATCTTCACCAAAGACCAATAAACCAATCGCTATTGGGCGCTAATACTTAGCAGCCTAATAAAAAATTTACTCGACCTTAAAAAAATGCTAGGCCATAACATTTTTAACTTCTACCATGGCACAATTTAAAATTTCATTTGCCATGGTGTGCATTAATTTGTCCTTATGTGCAACATGGAAAATATGGGCCAATCATCAATGAGCGCTAAGACCCAATGGGTCAATCACTAGCAAGTTCTAGGTGAGGTGGACGAGTCAAAGTCCACGCTGGAGTTTCTCCTTTTTGTCATCAAGTGCCAACCAATAGCCAGCAAGTGATGAAGTGTGGCTAACCAATCGACTATGAGCATTAAGTCAAGAAGGTTTAAATTTATTCATCCATGGAGCCCTATCTTTTATCTCATAGCAATAGTCAATTGTTTCTCTCCACAAATTCTCGATGAGCTAGCTTGTGCAAAGATTATAGCAGACCAATCGTGGGTCAATTTTCAATGGGTCAATCACCACTTTTCGCCAACACTTGGTGGACCAATGGTCGGTAAGCTTTAGATTGGCAAACCAATATGAGATTTACCTCAAAAATTAGGAGAATTATTAAGGTAGGGACTTAACTTTTATTGATCTTAATGGATGCGGGTGTGAATTTTCCTAAGACTAAAACTTTAGGGGATAAAAACTTTGAGTTATTGAAGGGGGAAAAAATTTTCTATATGGTCGTGACCCTCAAAACTTTTTGGAATATGAAAAAATCGGGTAGATTTATGAATAATGAAGGATGACTTAGGAATTAGGAAAAATGTAATGGTCATAGTGATTTTTTCGCAGAATATCCTTGGGGAAACATGATTTATGACCATGGATGATTATTTGATTCGTTGGGTGACTTAGGCAGATAAGGAAAAAATAAAGGGGCATGCTCTTTAATGGACATGGGGGATTAAAAACAATACATGGTCTAATATTCAATGTGGCTATGACCTAAGATAAGGGGGAAAAATCATATGATTTTAATATGCTAATAGCACGATATAATATATAGTGGTACATATTTAATGAATATAATGTATTTATACGAATATGAAGTGGATGTTTAAAATATGTATTAATATCATGGGTTAGGGTTTGTAAAATGATATATGAAGGCGAATATAATAGTGTATGAGGTGAATATATTAATTATGAATGGATTAAAGTGAATTTGGTAAAATGGATGGGTGGTGATGTGGATTTATGAGGTGAACACCTTGGTGGAGATGAATGGTAAAATGATAATATTGTGGTAAAATGGAAATGATAGGAATGAATTTGTAAAGGATACCCTTGAATGAATTTAACACTTAATGATCAGAATTTAAATCTTTCATGACCATGGGGACTTTCTTTTGAGAAAACATGACTTTCCTAAGACTTCTCACTTTTGAAACTGACCACCACATCCTATAATAACCTAGACACCCAATATTGGCACCCTTTGAAAAATTAGGGGTGTAATATAAGTTGGGATTTTTTTGAATCCCAACACTGGCTCTATCTAGGACAAGAGGAGTATTTGAATTTCAAGGATAAGAATCCTCTTGAGAAATCCTAGATCTTTGGTTGACTTGACTACACATGTTGGCCTCTTGGTGTGACAGACTACCAACTCCAAGTTGACTGTAACCATGCTCATTCCTATGACTTACATAAGGACACATATAGAGTGATTCAAAACTTAGAACTTGACTCATAAAAAGAATCCTAATCACTTAAAACAAAAACACACTTATTTTGCTTATCACCTAAAAGGCCAAATAACAATACTGAAACGGACTAAAAAAATGATCAGATTGAAAACGCATACGTTGACAAAGACTAAAATATTGACACAGACTAAAACATAACACCAACTATTTTTTTTTTTGAAAAGGTAGATAGAAATAGTTCATATGAACTGATCCCCATCAAGGGAATGGTATAATTTTAGGTGTTGGCTATTTATCGAAAACTGCATTTCTTCTCCTTGCAAGGTCTGCAACCTATAAGTATGATGGTCTATTTTTTGGATGATCTAATAAGGGCCTAACCAATTTGGTTCCAATTTTCCTTTATCACCTGGTTTATTATTCTTCGGATCCTAGTATAACACTACATCTCCTTCAACAAACAAATTTCCTTTAGCTTTTTTGTTAAAAACCTGAATTGGATTCTGAGTTTCTTGAATCATCCTTGTCAAGGCATATCTTCTATCTAACATAGCCTAGGTAGGTATTTCTACTTGTGGAGGTAGAAGATTTTTTTTATCCATAAACTAGTTTATAAGGTGTTTTTCCTGTTGCTCTCTTAATATAAATCTTGTCAGCCCATAAGGCAAATTTCAATTCATTGTCCCAGCTTTTGTATTCCTATCAAGAGATATTTTAATTCTAGTGATGAGGTTTTTGTTGGAGGACTCTGCCAAGCCATTACCTTGGAGGTAGTAATTGGTTGAGTGTGCTAAATCAATGCTATATCTACTGCAAAATTCTACCATTTCATATGAAATAAAACCCTTGCCATTGTTAGTAACCAGCTTCATGGGTACTCCAAACCTGATAAGGACCCTTTCCTCCAAAAATTTAATGATTAATTCAGTGGTTTATCTTTTTAATGGGGTAGCTTCTACCCACTTAGTAAAATAATTGGTTGCAGTTATTATCTATCTATGACCACCTTAATATTTGGGATTGATTTCACCAATCAGGTCAATACCCCACTGAGTAAATGGAGCATCTACTACCACAGGTTTTAGTGGTATAGCAGGCAGATTTTTCTTATCATTAAATATTTGGTAGCTTTGAAACTTTCTTCTAAACAAGTGTACATCTCTGAACGTGGATGGCCAATAATAACCTGCTCTCATTATACTATTAGTAGTTACCTTGGGTTAAAAATGCCCTCCAAAAAAACCAGTATGAAACTCTTCAATGGTTCTAGGAACTTCCTTCTAAAAAAGACAGAGTAATAACACCCCATTTTGATGCTTCCAATACAATTTTTTGCCTTGAATATAATACTTTTGTGCCTATTTTTTAATAGTCCTCATTCAGTTCTACGAAATACCAGTTGGAAATGTCAATATCTACAAATAATTTACAATGTCTTTATACCAGTTATCTTCAAAAAAAATTATCTCAGCATTCTGTTGTACATTTGTTGTTATAATTGTGTTGTTGAAGTCTTCTCCTCCTTTGGTTACCATATATTTTGCCAAATATTGACCTTTAATAGTCTTCACAACCTTGAATTAAACATCATATTGTTGTAATTTAACCATCCATCTGGATGAGCTACCTGTAGATTCATTTTGGATAAAAACCTCCTTGACAGTTGTGTATGGGATGCAAGCTATCACTTTGTTTGACCCAAAAATTCCTTTAAAATGTTCTAAAGCTTTTATTAATGAGAAGGCCTATTTTTCTATCATTGTATACATCAGTTGAGCTCCTTTTAAGCCTAAACTCATAAATACCACTAGCCTCTCATTGTTTTCTTGATATTTCTATGATAGAAAAGCAACAATAGTATCTTCTGAAGCAAAGGAGTATATATTAAAATCTTTCAATAATGCTAATACAAGGGCCTATGTAATTGCATCCTTTATTTTTTGAAAGGCCTCCAAGTTTTCCTCTATCCATATAATATTCCCATCTTTTTTTATCATGTCATTTATTGGTTTTGCAATTTGAGCAAAGTTCGGGACAAACCTTCTAATAAAATTTATTTTCCTAAAAAATGACCTGAATCCTTTTAATTTCTTTAGTGGAGGTACCTTTGCAATGGCTTTAGTCCTTTCAAGATCAATGCTAATTCCTTATTTAGAAACAATATGTCCTAATATCTTGCCTTACCTTGCTCCAAAAATATACTTCTTAGATTTAATGAGATACCAAAATATTTAGATATTTCAAACACTTGAGTCAAAGGTTCGAAGTGATCTTCAATATTTTTAGAAAATACAATGATATCATCCAGGTGGACTACCACTACCTTAAACATCAAGCCTTTGAAAGAAAAGTCCATGGCCCTTTGAAAAGTGGCTCTTGCATTCATCAAACCGAATGGCATCCTGAGGTATTCAAATGTTCCCCATGGGGTAGTAAATGTTGTTTTGTGCCTATCTTCAGGGTTGACCTGAATTTGATTATAGCCAGAGAATCCATCAAGCAATGACATCCTAGCTGATCCTACAACTACCTGCAATAACTGCTCCATATTGGGCAGAGGATAATTATCTTTTAAATAATTCTTGTTCATATTCGTAAAGTTCACACATAGCCCAATATCCCTATTTTTCTTTCTTATTGGCACCAAATTAGTTATCCAAGTGGAGAATCTCACTTTTTTGATAATCTTAGCATCTAGCAATTTTGGGACCTCCTTTTGCATTATAGGGTGCAAAGTAGGATTGAAATTTCTTTTTTTTTGCCTGTGTCGCTTAGTACCTTCTTTCAATGGGATAATGTGCTTCATTACCTCTATTTTGAAAGCTCTGAGATATTCATAACTCTAGGCAAAGGCTTCTTTATACTTCTTTAGATATTTTATATAGCTTTTCTTTTCTTTCTCTGACATGGAATTTTCAACTTTCACCATCCTAGGCTCCTGTTCAGTTCCAATATTGATTTCTTCTGCTTCTAATCCTTGAAGAGTAGGTTTGTGAGCTCTATCAAAATCATCAAAAAGGATCTCTAATGAAATTAGGCCTCTAGGCAGTTTGTTTGTTTTTCAATTGTATAACCTCTACAAGCTCTCCAATCATATTTTTTAGTTTTTCCTCATCTTCTTCATCACATATAATATCAGCATAATGATTTTGTAATGTCATAAAATCTTTGATATCCACATCATCTTGAAACACTTGTAAGTATACTATGTTATCTGGGACATATGGATGATAGATTGAAATAGTTGGAAATTTCTCCTGATATTTTGTATCTATCTTTGGGCTATCTAAACTAGATGCATTTATAGCTAACAAATTGGCTACATGATTCTCATCTCGAGGGATATAGGATATATTAAAAGCCAAAAATTTATCAATTTCTTCTTGAACAACCTATTTATATTGCTTTAACCTAGGGTGTTTGGTCTGATATTTTCTTTTGATCTACTGTATTATTAATTCTGCATCTCTATATACAGTCAAGTAATTTATTCCAAGCTCCTTAGCTTTTCTTAAACCTAATAACAACACCTCACAATTTGCTATGTTATTGGTACATGGAAATTGTAATCTATATGGTATACCCATATAATTTCCATTAATATCAGTCAAGTTGACCCCAACCTTGCTCCAGTATGTGATCTTGCTCCATAAAATGTCATGGTCCACATTTCAAATGTTAGTATTCTGGTAGATTTGGTATCTACTTTTTTTGTTGTTTGTGGGTCCATATCTACTACTTCTGGTACTTAGGCTAGGAATGGTGAATGCCATATGGAATAAACTCTCATTTTCTTTTCTTCAATAGAGTAAACTAGATTTACTGTAGTATTATCATATTTCTTCAACTCTACTGAATACCTATGAAAAGGTTCTCTCCTTAGTGTGACTTGTTCTTTGGCTGTCAATGGGATAGTATCATAGGACCAGTCCAACTGAATAGATCCCCCTAATTGTTCAACCCAATACCTTCATAATAGTAATGAAAATAAGTATTTACTCAAAAAAAAATAGTAATGAAAAGAAGGGGTCTATATCAACAACAACTACATCCATAATTATTCCTTTCTTTGGGTATTGGTCTAGGTAAACTAACAATCCTGTAATTATACCAATACAAGGTACTTGTCTACTATCCATGACTGATATTGGGGGAGAATCTTTGGTGCACATTAAACCTAGCTAATCTGCTACTTGTTTAGGCATGATATTGTGTGATGCTCCACTATCTAACATACAATTATGAATCACATATTGATCTCCTAGATCTGAATTATACCTCAGGGATATATAGAAGGGTCTGACTGATGATGGATTCTTAGGAATAGGCATGGGATTTTCTACTACTAAAACATTACATATATGATTAATTTTTTGCTCAACTAAATCAAAGGCTCAACATACTTGGTCTCTATATTTTGGAATGGTTATTAGTTACCCAAAAGTAATATTAATTTATGTTTGGCTAACTCTTGGTTGGCATCAAATCCAACTTTCTTAATCTCTATGTTTTTGTCAAAATCCAACTATCTTTGAGATTCATTTCCTACTTCAGTTTTAGGGGCTTCTTGTTGTTTATTATTATTCTATCGCTTGGAAACCTTGTCCCTATTTTGAACTTGCTGACTTGCATCAATCTTCTCAACTTTATCAAGGATTATTTTTTCCTCAGATTAATGGCATGGATCTTTTCTAATGCTTCAATTTCTTCAGTTGTTGGAATGATCCTACCTTGCTTCATATTTTCAAATATATTGTCTTGAGGTCTTTTTAAGATTTAAATTTTCAAATGCAAAGGCTCTTGGCTCTTTTTCGACTTAGGCAACTCATCAATTTCTTTTTCAAATTGTATTTCTCTCTCTTCATCATCCTTAGTCCAACAACCATTGATCCTTATTTCTTCATCTTATTCTTCTTCTAAATTTACATTGGCATGTGTACTTAAATATATGCCATAGCCAGCTAGGTTGTATGGGGCATCACATGCGGTACAAAAGAATGGGAATTCTAAAGTAATATTAGTAGTGGCCATTGGATTTGGGACTGAATCTATATCTTTTGATCCTTCCTTTTTCTTCCAAATGCCATTGTTATTTCTATTTTTATTTGCTTCTTCTGCATTATTTCTAACCCAAGTTCTGTTAAAAATCCTTCTAAATTGAGGTTTTTTATCATTTTGTGGTTAAGTAGTTGGCTCATTACCTACTTATTTTTCTATTTTAATCCTAGATAATTTGTTGTTTATTGTATTAAATATCTCAGTAAACTAGTTGTATAATATCTCTATAGGATCTAGCTCAGTTTTCTTTAACAAAGAGAATATGACTTTCTTGGGCTTCTTGTCTATTTGACTTAGGCCTGACTCAGATGAGTATAGCTTCATCTTACCACTATCTATCATATTTATTTCAATATCCAGGGCTTTCTCTATACATTCATTAATGCTTTGTGTTCTATGCTATCTCAACTCATAGTTGAATTCCTCAAGAAAAACATTTTTTGTAAAAACATATGGCTTGGTGGTCAGTTGACCTCAAAGTAGCAGGGATTTTATTTTTGGTCTTGAAAAATTGCTTATTGAAATCTTGTAGTTTCATTCTCTTTTTTCTTTACTGTTGTGAGTTATGTGATCAAGGATTGTTCATTTCTCCTTTCTCCATATTTTCTCAGAAAAACTTCTATAGTCTGAAAGTCAGCAATTTGATCGGATGGGAGACAATTAATCCAATCCCTTGCATCCTTCTCCAAGGTTTGCAAAAATAGTCTGAGCACTACGTCTTCATTCTCAACTTCAAGGCTATCTAATGCATAGAGGAAACCTTTAATTGGATCTTCCCCAATAATTGCAGTGTTGCCTTAGAATTTAGGCAAGTATTTGTGAGCTTTACTAGGTAAGTTATGTAAATTATGGGGTAATTGGAAAGGCTTATACCTATAGGTCTTTCGAGTCTAAAGGTTCTATTTCTGATTATTCTAATTTGGCTAGGCCATAGGAGTGCTAATAAAAAAATTATCTACAGGGGTTTGCTTTGTAGCTTATTTTCTACTAGCAAAATAAGATTTATTTTGATATACAAATTCTTTAGAAACTGAAACTTTTCGAGAATGGGTAAATATATCTGGGTCTTAAAATTTTTGGAAGAGTTGTATACTGCTTCGTCTGGTATGCGCTAGGTCGTATTCTTCCTTTTTCTATATTCAGGTTCATTCAGAGTTTCCAGCATTATTAGTGCAACAGAATATCACTTTGGCTAATATTTCTTGGCTCTTTTGTCCTCTCAATATTTTAGATATATGTAGAGGTATTCCAAAATATAAAAATTCTCAAAAAATTATTATATTTATGTTGTAAGGAGACAGATTACGGTACATACAGATAGTAAAAAAATATCATCGATAATGGTACCAGTTAACTGTAGCATTAAGTTGATGGGCCAGTATGTATAAAATATCTTGGGGGGAAAATCCAAAGGTTCGTCCCTGACAACGGTGCCTGAAAACTATTGGCATAAGTTGGCGGGTAATGTATAGTCTAAAAATTTCCAGTAAGAAAATTCTAAGTGTCATAGGGATAGACTAAGAATGATACAGAGATTATGCAACAATTTGATTCCTGACAATGGTGCCAAAAAATTATTGTGGAAAACTTTGATATCCTTAAAATATGGTTGTCGCACTATCAAAACTTCCTAATTCACAACGCGTTATGTGAGCTCTGGTAACTCACCTCTTTAACCTGAAAAACACTAAATCTCTGAAGACACAAGTTGTGTTAGGACACCCCACAATGAGCCTAGTTAATAACTAATTTATGTTTTTTAAGCTTTGCCAAATTAGATGGAATTGGATAAAATTTTGTGTTTATGACCAAGCTTACTGAGTAATATTTAGATTTAACCTTAAAGTAGAATGGTGCCTAATCTATTGGGTAATTGCAGCATGAATTAAAATTATCATGAAAAGAGTGAAAGAGAAGGAAAATATTGGTTCGTTTACACTCATTCAAATTATGTAATCAAAACTTCCTAATTCACAACGAGTTATGTGAGCTCCAGTAACTCACCTCTTTAATCTAAAAAACACTAAATCTCTGAAGACACGGGTTGGGTCAGGATACCTCACAATGAGCCTAGTTAATAACTAATTTTGGTTTTTCTAAGCTCTACAAAATCAGAATGAATTGGATAAAATTTTGTGTTTATGATCAATCTCACTAAGTAATTTCTAAATTTAATCTTAAAGTAGATCGTTGCCTAATCTATTGGGTAATTTTAGCATGAATTAATATTATTATGAAAAGAGTGAAAGAGAAGGAAAATATCGGTTCGCTTACAATAATTCAAATTATGTAATCAAAACTTCCTAATTTACAATGAGTTATGTGAGCTCTGGTAACTCACCTCTTTAACCTAAAAACACTAAATCTCTAAAGATGAGGGTTGGGTCAGGACACCCCATAATGAGCCTAGTTAATAACTAATTTTAGTTTTTCTAAGCTCTACCAAATCAAAATGAATTGGATAAAATTTTGTGTTTATGACCAAGCTTACTGAGTAATTTCTAGAATTAACCCTAAAGTAGACCAGTGCCTAATCTATTGGGTAATTGTAGCACGATTTAAAATTATCATGAAAAGAGTGAAAGAGAAGAAAAATATTGGTTCGTTTACACTCATTCAAATTATGTAATGAATATAAACTTTTGACCAATGAGAGAATGTGATGTTCATATATTCAAATTATGTAAGACATAAAAATGCAACACACACATTGTACAGCAGAATGCAAGAAGGAAGAGACCAAAATTTATATTAAGTTTCAGAAAAAATATTACAAATAAGAGTCTAGAAAATTTGTCCAGATATCAATGAACCCAATACAATCGTTCTATCTATTCAAATTATGTAACAAAGGAACCAACTACTTTCAATCCTAATGAAGTGATCAAGAGATTTTGATCTCTGATCTAGTAGTTGGAAATAATCTCAACTAGTTGGATACATCCTCTAGAATTCTTGTACAAATGGGGGAAGAACAAGGGTGAGATAGAGGAAAGGTAACACAGGGAAATACAATAACCTAAAGATATGACACTCAATATACCTTGCTTGAAAAATTTTAAAATAAAGGCTTGATGATGAATATTGGCTGCTTCAACTCCTTATGTAGCCTGGCTATCCAAAATTTGTTACAAATACTTGGTGCTAGTTCTACCACGTGCATTCTTCCTGGCCTTATGTCTCTTCATATTCATGGGTGCATTACAAAAATAAACTAGTTGATGCAAGCTATCTAGATTTATTTCAGACTGCCATCTGTTCGAAACTACATTTCATTGTTTCAATTTCTTCGACTCTAACTGCTTTTGATTTGAAGGGAGTTTCTAAATTATCTTGGGCAAGTGATCATATGGCTTTTGTATTTGGTTCTATGGTGGGCCAAACATTTGATTGTGCAAAAAGACAATATTATATATATATATATATATATATATATATATATATATATATATATATATATATATTCCTATTTGTCCTAGTCATTCATTTTTTGATGTTTAGTTGGACTTAGACTAGGTTTGATGCAAATGTATTTTTAAGGTGAAACAGAGGGCAGCCCAACGTGACGGTGAAGAGATAAAAGAGAAAACACGACACAATAAAATAGAATGGGAAACAATATGGATGGGTGTGGGAACAATTGAATACAATGGACGTGGAAGACTACAGATAATGGTGGTAAGATGGCACTTTTAGGAATAAAACGTAATAACAATAAAGAGAGAATGCCTAGAAAGAGGAGGGCAATGGTGTATTTATAGGTGGTAAGGTTGAAGCAGCACTACAGTGCTAGGAACAAGAAGAAAAATGAAATGAAAATGAGATCTAAAGGTACAAAAATGAATGAAACCACAAAAAAAAGTACCTCCCTAACTATATTTCATCGGAGTATCTCCTCTGTAACTATATTTCATCTAGGCACTTACATCTTTCCAATGCAAATATATTGTTGAAGCTTCAACATCTGTTTTTATTTGCTATGTCTTTTGCATCTCTTGGTATTAATACACAGGTACTTATTAAACTGCTCATGTTTCTCTTTGAAACTCACTGTTTGCACACTTTGGTCCATTTTCATCATTGTAATATCCACTTTGGCAATTGTCTTCATATAGAAATATGGCAAGATGACATGTTTTATTAGTAGATGATACAATCATGTTTCGTAGATATGAGAGGATTTGGCTTGCTCGAATCAACATTGAATCTGGCATCTATGTTGTTTGCTCCATGAGCTTGTTCTTCTTAGTACAATTCATGAGATCTTTGTTTGTATGGTAAATTTCATTCATGTGGCTCAATACTTTCCTCTTTAATCATATTTCAAGTTTTGACAGCTTTTGTTCTTAGGTTGTCCTTTTTCAATATTTTTGTGTTGTGGCAAAAATGTACCAAATGACAGTGATTCCATTTATGTGCTACAACATTTGTGAGAACTGACTCACTTATATTTTTGATGATTTCACTAAATTTTGGTCACCAATATTTGCTTATTGAATAGTGAGGACCTATTTCTTTGATCTATCATGACAATTCTCCTTTATTATCTTTGATTGATCATCGAGCAACTCCAGCATTATATGGACTAGTAAGTATCTCCATAGGTACCTTTCATGGGAGACCTTGATTTTACTTTATTTTCATTTACTGCATGACTAATCGCTAGTCTATGTTATAAATTAATGGATCAATCCCTGTAGAGTGCTAAGACCCAATGGGCCAATCGCCAACAAGCGCTAGGTGGGATGTACAAGTCAAAACTCATGCTGGAGTCTCCCTTTTTTGTCATCACGTGCCCTCCAATTGCCATTAAGCACCACTTGTGAGCAATAAGTAGAGTAGGCTCAGTTAATTCATTCATAGGGACCTGTATTTTATATCAACCAATTTCCATAATCCTTTAAGGTCTAGTGATCCAATCGCTAAAGAGCACCAAAATATGGTGGATGAATCTGGGTCTTCTATCTACTTGAATCTCAGTCGCTCAATCTTGTCCAATGGTCATTGAGCACCTTTTTCTTTTATTTTATTACTCCCCAACATGCTCGTCGTACAAAATAAAAAAATTACCCTTTGCATCATGGCGTCAAGTTGTTTATTTTTATGCACCAACCAATCGCTGCTCTTCGCCAAAGACCAACAAACCAATTGCTATCGAGCGCTAAGACTTAGAAAGCTAATAAAAGATCTAATCAACCTTAAAAAAATGTTAGGCCATAAAATTTTTAACTTCTACCAACACATAATTTAAAATTTCATCTACCATGGTGTACATTAATTTGTCCTTATCTACAACATGGAAAGGGTGGGTCACTCATCAACGAGCGCTAAGACCCAGCGGGTCAATCGCTAGTAAGCACTAGGTAAGGTGGATGAGTCAAAGTCCACACTGGAGTTTCTTCTTTTTGTCATCAAGTGCCATCCAATAGCCAAAAAGCGATGAAGCCTGGCTAACCAATCAACTGCAAGCATTAAGTCAGGCGATTCAAATTTATTCATCCATGGAGCCCTATATTTTGTCTCATAGCAGCAACCAATCATTGCTATTCACCAATTCCTGGTGAGCCAATCATCAGCAACCTTCCAATCAGCAAACCAATCAAAAAATATTTGCTTTTACTTTGTATTTTTCTTACTTTCCCTTTTGTGATACAAATTTTACTTTCCTTCAACATGGTGAATTCTCTCTTATCTTCTATATTTATCCAATATTCACTCTCTGTCACGGCCTGGCGAACCAATCATCGTTGAGCATTATGGCCTAGCAGGTGAACTAGGTAACCTTCATCTTTTTCTTATTTTACACCTTTAACATTTTTTGTAGCCATGGTGATTATTCATTTGTCCTCATGTTCCAGGCTCTGTATATGGGGTGGACCAATCACCGACGAGTGCTATTCCTTAGCAGACGAATCAAGAATCATTCAATTTTCTTATGCTCTTCATGGTATAGACTGGTCATGGGAGAAGTTCCTTGTCCACTAGCATCGTCCAATCGCTAGCTTACACCAAGATTATAGTGAACCAATCATGGGCCAGTGTTCAATGGTCCAGTCACCACTTTCTGCTAGCACTTGGCAGACCAATGGTCGATAAGCTTTAGATTGGCAGACTAATAGGAAATTTGCCTCAGGACTTAGGGGAATTATTAAGGTTTTATTGACCTTAATGGATGCGGGCATGAATTTTCCTAAGGCTAAAACTTTAGGGGATAAAAACTTTTAGTTATTGAAGGGGGAAACATTTGCTATGTGGTCGTGACCCTCAAAACCTTAGGGAATATGAACAAATCAGGTGGATTTATGAATGATGAAGGATGACTTAGGACTTAGGAAAAATGTAATGGCCATAGTGATATTTTTATGGAATATCCTTGGGGAAACATGATTTATGACCATGGATTGTTATTTGATTCATTGGGTGACTTAGATGGACAAGGAAAAATTAAAGAGGAAATACATGGGCGATTAGATCCGAGGGTTTGGTTCAACAGTCAAAACGCTTTTATAGAAGCACAAAGACCAGGGTTTTAATTCCTCAAGCCTCATAGTACTAATGGGTGAGTCGCGTCAGCGTAGCCTACTATGTAAAAGGTTTACCCGATGCAATTGGAGGTTATAGTGGTGATAAGGAGTGAGATTCAAATCCACAAAGAGGCGTAGAAAAATTGTAACAAGTTACCAATTCCTCTAGTATAATAAAAAAAAATGGACATGGGGGATTAAAAACAATACATGGTCTAATATTCGATGTCACTATGACCTAATATAAGGGAAAAAATGCATATGATTTTAATATGCCAATAACACAATATAATATATATACATAGTGGTACATATTTAATGAATATAAGGTATTTATGGGAATATGAAGTGGATGTTTAAAATGTGTGCTAATATCATGGGTTAGGGTGGTAAAATGATATATGAAGGCAAATATAATAGTGTATGAGGTGATTATAATAATTATGAATGGATTAAGGTGAATTTGGCAAAATGGATGGGTGGTGATGTGGATTTATGTGATGAATACCTTAGTGAAGATGAAATGGTAAAATGATAATATTGTGGTAAAATGGAAATGATAGGAACGAGTTTGTAAAGGATACCCTTGAATGAATTTAGCACTTAAATGATTAGGCTCTAAATATTTCATGACCATGGGGACTTTATTTTTAGAAAACATGACCTTCCTAAGACTTCTCACTATTGAATCTAACCACCACATCCTATAATCACCTAGACATCAAATCTTGGCACCCTTTGAAAAATTAGGGGTGTAATATAAGTTAGGATTTTTTGAAGCCCAACACAGGCTCTATCTGGGACAAGAGGAGTATTTGAATTTCAAGGATAATAATCCTCTTGAGAACTCCTAGATCTCCGATTGACTCGACTACACATGTTGACCTCTTGGTGCGACAGACTACCAACTCCAAGCTGACTGTAACCATGTTTATTCCTATGACTTACATAAGGACACATATAAAGTGACTCAAAACATAGAACTTGACTCATAAAAAATCCTAATCACCTAAAATAAAATCACACTTATTTTTCTAATCACCTAAAAAGCCAGATAAAAATACTGAAACAGTCTAAAAAAATGATCAGACTAAAAACACATACATTGACAAAGACTAAAACATAACACCAAATCTTTTTTTGTTTTTTTGAAAAGGCATATAGAAATATTTCATATGAACTGATCCCCATCAAGGAGATGGTACAATTTCAGATGCTAGCCATTTATCAAAAATTGCATTTCTTCTCCTTGCAGGGTCTGCAACCTATAAGTATGATGGTCTATTTTTTGGATGATCTAATAAGGGCCTAACCATTTTGGTTCCAATTTACCTTTGTCCCTTGGTTTATCATTCTTTGGATCCTAGTATAACACTACATCTCCTTCAACAAATGACTTTCCTCTAGCTTTTCTATTAAAAACCTGAATTGTCTTTTGAGTTTCTTGAATCATTCTTGTCAAGACATCTCGTCTATATTCTTCCAGTTTGACAATTTTATCCATTCTCCTTTGTAAGCTATCTGGCTTCTTGTGATATTGAAGTGACATAGCCAAGGTAGGTCTTTCTACTTGTGGAGGTAGTAGAGCTTTTTCTCCATAAACTAGTTTATAAGGTGTTTTTCATGTTGCTCTCTTAATAGAAATCCTGTCAGCCCATAAGGCAAATTTCAATTCATTGTCCTAGCTTATTTTATTCCTGATAAGAGATCTTTTAATTTTGGTGATGAGGTTTTTATTGGAGGACTTTGCCAAGCCATTATCTTGGGGGTAGTAATTGGCTAAGTGTGCTAACTCAATGCTATATCTATTATAGAATTCTACCATTTCATATGAAATAAATGCCTTGCCATTGTCAGTAACTAGCTTCTTGGGTACTTCAAACCTAGTCATGATGCTTTCCTCTAAAAATTTAATGATTACTTCGGTGGTTGATCTTTTTAATGGGGTAGCTTCTACCCACTTAGTAAAATAATCTATTGTAGTTATTATCCATCTATGAACACTTGAAGAGTTGAGATTGATTTCACCAATCAGATCAGTACCCCACTGAGTAAATGGAGCATCTACTACCACAGGTTTTAGTGGCATAGTAGGCAACTTTTTCTTACCATCAACTATTTGGCAGCTTTGGCACTTTCTTACAAACAGGTGTACATCTCTAAACATGGATGGCCAATAATAACCTACTCTCATTATACTATTAGTAGTTGCCTTGGGTGCAAAATACCCTCCACAAAAACCAGTACAAAACTCTTCAATGGTTCCAGGAACTTCCTTCTAAAAAAGGTAGATTAATAACATCCCATTTGAATACCTCCAATACATTTTGTTGCCCTGAATATAATACTTTTGTGCCTATTGTTTAATGCTCCTCATTTGGTTATGAGAAATACCAACTAGGAATATCAATATCTGTAAATAATTTACAATGTCTTTTATCCCAGTTATCTTCAAAATATTCTATATCAGCATTTTATTGTATATTTGTTGTTATAACTGTGTTGTTGAAGTCTTCTCCTTCTTTGGTTCCCATATGCTTGACCAAACCTTGACCTTTAATAGTCTTCACAACCTTGAACTCAACATTATATTGTTGTAATTTAACCATCCATATGGTTGAGCTACTTGTAGGTTTATTTTGGGTAAAAACATCCTTAACAGTTGTGTATGGGATGCAGGCTATCACTTTGTTTGACCCAAAAAAAAAATTAAAATGTTCTAAATATTTTATTAATGAGAAGCCTTATTTTTCTATCATGGTATACTTCAGCTGAGATCCTTTTAAGCCTGAACTCATAAATATCATTGGTCTCTCATTGTTTTCTGGATCTTTTTGCGATATAACAGCAGCAATAGCGTCTTCTTAATCAAAGGAGTATATATTAAAATCTTTCAAATAATCAGGTCATGCTAATATAGGGGCCTGTGTAATTGCATCCTTTAGTTTTTTAAAGGCCTCCAATTTTTCCTCTGTCCATCTAATATTCCCATATTTTTTTATCATGTCATTTATTGGTTTTGCAATTTGAGCAAAGTTTAGGATAAACCTTCTAACAAAATTTATTTTTCCAAAAAATGACCTGACTCCTTTTAAGTTCTTTGGTGGAGGAACCTTTGCAATGGCTTCAGTCCTTTCAAGATCAATACTAATTCCTTATTTAGAAACAATATGTCCTAATAGCTTGTCTTGCGTAATGAGATACTATACTCTTTACATCTTTCAAAAACTTGAGTCAAATGTTCTAAGTGATCTTCAGGATTTTTAGAAAATAAATTTATATCATCTAGGTAGACTATGACTATCTCAAACATCAAGCTTTTGAAAGTAAAGTCCATGGCCCTTTGAAAAGTGGATCTTGCATTCATCAAATCGAAAGGTATCCTAAGGTATTCAAATGTACCCCATAGGGTAGTAAAGGTTATTTTGTATCTATCTTCGGGGTTGACTTGAATTTTATTATAGCCAGAGAATCCATCAAGCAATAACATCCTAGTTGATCTTGCAACTGCCTGCAATAATTGCTCCATATTGGGTAGAGGATAATTATCTTTTAAATCATTATTGTCCAGTTTTCTAAAGTCCAACACATTTTGATACCCCTATTTTTCTTTCTTACTGGCACCAAATTAGCTATCCAAGTGGAGAATCTACTTTTTTGATAATCTTAACATCTAGCAATTTATGGACCTCCTTTTGCATTACATGGTGCAAAGTAGGATTGAATTTTATCTATTTTTGCTTATGTGGATTAGTAACTTCTTTCAATGGGATAATGTGCTTCATTACCTCTATGTTGAATGTTCTGAGATCTTCATAACTCTAGGCAAAGGCTTATTTATACTTCTTCAGATATTTTATATAGTCTTTATTTTCTTTCTCTAACATGGTTTTTTCAACTTTCATCATCCTAGGCTCTTGTTCAGTTCCAATATTGATTTCCTCTACTTCTAATCCTTGAAGAGTAGGTTTGTGAGCCCTATCAAAATCATAAAAAAAGCTTTCTAATAAAATCAGGCCTCTAGGTAGTTTTTTAGTTTTCAATTGTACAACCTCTACAAGATCTCCAATCATATTTTTTAGATTTTCCTCATCTTCTTCATCACATATAATATCAGCATAATGATTCTGTAATATCATAAAATCTTTAATATCCACATCATCTTGAAACACTTGTAAGTATACTATGTTATCTGGGATAGATGGATGATAGACTAAAATAATTAGAAATTTATCCTGATATTTTGTATCTATTTCTGGACTATTTGAACCAGATGCATTTATAGCTAATAAATTGGCTACATGATTCTGATCTTGAGGGATATAGGATATATTAAAGGCCAGAAATTTATCAATTTGTTCTTGAATAGTATGTTTATTTTACTTTAACCTAGGGTGTTTGATCTGATATTTTCCTTTAATGTGATATATTATTAATTTTGCATCTCCCGATACAATCAAGTAATTTATTCCAATCTCCCTAAATTTTCTCAAACCTAATAACAATACCTCATACTCTACTACGTTATTGGTGCATGAAAACTATAATTTGTATGGTATGCCCAAGTAATTTCCATTAATATTAGTCAAATTGACCCTAGCCCCTACTCTAGTATGTGATTTTGCTCCATCAAATTTCATGGTCCACATTTTAGATGTTGGTATTTTGGTATATTTGACATCTACTTTTACTGTTGTCTGTGGATCCATATCTACTACTTCTAGTACTTGGACTAGAAATGACAAATGCCATATGGAATAAACTTCCATTTCCTTTTCTTTAGTAGAGTGAACTATATTTACTGTAGTATTATGAGATTTCTTTAACTCTACTAAAAACCTATGAAAAGGCTCTCTCCTTACTGTGACTTTCTTTTTAGCTATCAATGGGATCGTAGCGTACCAGTCCAACTGAATAGATATCCCTAATTGTTCAGCCCAATGCCTTCATAATAGTAATGAAAATAAGAGGTCTACATCAACAAAAACTATATCCATAACTATTCCTTTCTTTGGGTACTGGTCAAGGTAAACTAGCAGTCCTGTAATTATACCAATGCAAGGTACTTGTCTACTATCCATGACAGATATTGGAGGAGAATCTTTGGTGCACATTAAACCTAGATGATTGTCTACTTATTTAGGCATAATATTGTGTGATGCTCTATTGTCTAACATACAATTATGAATCACATATTGATATCCTAGATCTGAATTATACCTCAAAGATATATAGAAGGATCTGATCGATGATGGATTCCTAGGAATAGGTACGAGTGTTTCTACTACTAAAACATTACAGATATGATTACTTATTTGCTCAACTAAACCAATGGCTCGACATACTTGGTCTCTGTATTTTGGAATGGTCATTAGTTCCCCAAAAGTAATATTAATTATTTGTTTGGCTAACTCTTGGCCAGCATCAAATTCAAATTTCTTAACCTTTGTGTTTTTGTTAGAATCCAATTGTCTTTGAGATTCATTTTCTACTTCAGCTTCAAGGGTTGCTTGTTGTTTATTATTATTCTATCTCTTGGAAACCTTGTCCATATTTTAAACTTGAGGACTTGCATCAATCTTATCAGACTTCTCAACTTTATCAAGTATTATTTTGTTCCTCAAATTAATGGCATGGATATTTTCTAATGCTCTAATTTCTTCAGTTGTTGGAGTGATCTTACCTTGCTTCATCTTTTCAAATCTATTGTCCTTAGGTCTTTTTAAGATTTCCACATTTTCTAAGACAAAGACTCTTGGATATTTTTCTAACTTAGCCAGCTCATCCATTTCTTTTTCAAATTATATTTCTTTCTTCATCATCATTAGTCCAACAACCATTGATCCTTATTTCTTCATCTAATTCTTCTTCTAAATTTACATTGGCATGTGTACTTAAATATATGTTGTAGTCGGCTGGGTTGTGTGGGGTATCACATGTCGTACAAAAGAATGGTAAGTCTAAATAATTTTTAGCAGTGGCCATGGGGTTTGGCACTGAATCTATGTCTTTTGGTCCTTCCCTTTTCTTCCAACTGCCATTGTTATTTCCTTATTTTGTATTATTTCTAACCTAGATTCTCTTAAAATTCCTCCTAAATTGAGGTCTATTATCATATTTTTTTGAGTAGTTAGCTCATCACCTACTGATTTTTCTATTTTAATCCTAGACAATATGTTATTTATTGTATTGAACATCTCAGTAAACCGGCTGGATAATTTCTCTATAGGATCTAGCTTAGCTTTATTTAACAAAGAGAATCCAACTTTCTTAGGCTTCTTGTCTATTTGACTTAGGCCTAACTTAGATGAGTATGGCTTCATCTTACCACTATGTATCATATTTCTTTCAATATCCAAGGCTTTCTCTATACATTCATCAATGGTTTTTGTTATATGTTATCTCAACTCATAGCTGAATTCAACTAGAAAAGTATTTTTGTAAAAACATATGGCTTGGTGGTGATTTTACCTCAAAGTAGTAGGTATTTTATTTTTGGTCTTGAAAAATTGCCTATTGAAATCCTCTACTGATTCATTCTCTTTTTTCTTTACTATTGCAAGTTTTGTGAGCAAGGACTGTTCATTTTTCCTTTCCCCATATTTTCTCAGAAAAACTTCTTCCATAGTCTTGAAGTCAGCAATCTGATCGGGTGGGATGCAATTAAACCAATCCCTTTCATCCTTATCCAAGGTTTACAAAAATAGTCTGAGTACTACATCTTCATGCTCAACTTCAAGGTTATCTAATGCATAGAGGAAATATTTAATGTGATCTTCCCCAATAATTATAGTGTTGCCTTGGAATTTAGGCAATTATTTGTGAGCTTTACTGGGTAAGTCATGTAAATTCTAGGGTAACCGAAAAGACCTATACCTATTGGTCCTCTAGGTTTAAAGGTTCTGATTAGGGCCATGTTGACTATGATAGTAGTAAAAATAGGATGGACAGAGGTACTAACCACAGGAGTGTTAATAGAAAAATTATCTATAGGTGTTTACTTTTTAGCTGATTTTCTACTAGCAAAATAAGATTTATTCTGATATACAGATTATTTAGGAACTAGAAATTTTTGAGAATGGGTAAATACCTTTAGGTCTTCAAATTCTGGGAAGAGCTATTTACCACTTTGTCTGGTATGTGCTAGATCAGATTCTTCTTTTTTCTATCTTTCAGGTTTGTTCAAAGTTTCCAGCACTATTAGTGCAATAGAATCTCACTCTGTCCAAGATTGCTCGGCTCTTTTGTCCTCTCAATCTCTCAGATATACGTATAGGTATCCTAAAATATAAAAAGTCTCAAAAAATTATGATGTTTATGTCATAAGGATACATACTACAGTACATACAAATAGTAAAAAAAATATCACGAATAATGGTGCCAATTAATTATAGCATTAAGTTGATGTGCCAATATGTATAAAAATGTCATGGGGAGAAAAAATTCAAAGGTTCTTCCTCGAAAATGATGCCAAAAAATTGTTGGCGTAAGTTTGCGGGTAATATATAGTCTAATAATTACCAGTAAGAAAATTTTAAGTGTCGTAAGGATAGACTAAGAATGATATACAGATTATGCAATAGTTCAATCCCCGACAACGGTGCCAGAAATTTATGGTGGAAAATTTTGATATCCTTAAAATATGGCTGTCACACTATCAAAAATTTCTAATTCACAACGAGTTATGTGAGCTCTGGTAACTCACCTCTTTAACCTAAAAACACTAAATCTCTAAAGATGCAGGTTGGGTCAGTACACCCCATAATGAGCCTAGTTAATAACTAATTTCGGTTTTTCTAAGCTCTACCATATCATAATGAATTGGATAAAATTTTGTGTTTATGACCAAGCATACTGAGTAATTTCCATATTTAACCTTAAAGTAGACCAGTGCCTAATCTATTGGGTAATTGTAGCATGAATTAAAATTATCATGAAAAAAGTGAAATAGAATGAAAGGATTGGTTCGTTTACACTCATTCAAATTATGTAATGAATATAAACCATTGACCAATGAGATAAATCAATGTTCATATATTTAAATTATGTAAGACATAAACATGTAACACATATTGTATAGCATAATACAAGAAGGAAGAGACTAGAATTTATATTAAGTTTCAGGAAAAATATTACAAATAAGAGTCTAGCAAATTTGTCCAGATATCAATAAAATCCAATACAATCATTCTCTCTATTTAAATGATGTAATAGAGGAACCAACTACTCTCAATCCTAATGAAGTGATCAAGAGCTTCTGATCTCTAATCCCAGCTGGAAATAATCTCAATTGGTTGGATACATCCTTTAGAATTTTTTCACAAATGGGGGAAGAACAAGGGTGATATAGAGGAAAGCTAATACAAGGAAATACAATGACCTAAAGATAGGGCACTCAATATACCTTGCAAATTTTTACAGTAGAGGCTTGATGATGAATCTTGGTCACTTAAGCTGCTTATGTAGCATGGCTATCCAAAATTTGTTACAAATACTTGGTGCTGGTTCTGCCACGTGCATTCTTCTTGTCCTTGTGTCTCTTCATATTCCTGGGTGTATTACAGCAAGAAACTAGTTGATGCAAGTTGTCTAAATTTCTATCAGATTGCCATTTGTTCGAAATTGTATTTCATTGTTTTAGTTTCTTTAGCTCTAACTACTTTTGATTTGAATAAATTTCCTTAATTATCTTGGGCAAATGATCATCTGGCTTTTATCTTTAGTTTAGTTGTGGGTCAGACATTTGATTGTGCAAAAAGAGAATATTATATATATATATATATATATATATATATATATATATATATATATATATATATATATATATATATATATATATATATATATATATATATATATTTATTCCTGTTTATCCTAGTCATTTGTTTTTCTATGTTTAGTTGGACTTAGACTAGGTTTGACACAAATATATTTTTAAGGTGAAATAGAGGGTGGCCTGATGTGATGATGAAGAGAGAAAAGATAAAATATAACATAATGAAACAAAATGAGAAACAGTATGGATGGATGTGGGAACAGTTGAATACAATGGACGTGGAAGACTACAGACAATGGTGGCAAGATGGCACTTTTGGGGATAAAATGTAACAACAATAAAGAGAGAATGCCCATAAAGAGGAGGGCAGTGGTGTATTTACAGGCAGGAAGGTAGAAGCAGCACTAGGTGTTGGAAACAGGAAGAAAAATAGAATGAAAAATAATATCTACAAGTACAAAAATGAATGAAACCATTAAAAACAAAGTACTTCCCTAACTATATTCCATCGGAGTGTCTCCTATGTAACTATATTTCATTGATATGCTTACATATTTCTAATGGAGACATATTGTTGAAGCTTTGGCATATTTTTTCTTTGCTATGCCTTTTGTTTCTCTTAGTATTAATACACAGGAACTTATTAAACTACTCATGTTTCTCTTTGAAACTCACTGTTTGCACACTTTGGTTTATTTTCATCATTGTAATCTCCACTTTGGCAATCATATTCATATAAAACTATGAAAAGATGACATGTTTTATTAATAGATGATACAATCATGTTCTATAGATGAGAGGATTTGGCTTACTCGAATCAGCATTCAATTTTTCATTTGTGTTGCTTGCTCCATGAGCTTGTTCTTCTTAGTACAGTCTATGATATCTTCGTATGTGTGGTAAATTGCATTCGTGTGGCTCAATAATTTACTCTTTGATCCTTATTCAAGTTTTGATAGCTTTTGTGCTTAGCTTGGCCTTTGCTGATCTTTTTATGTTGAGAGGGTATTATGGTAAAAATGTATCGGATGACAATGATTCCATTTATGTACTGCAACATTTGTGAGAATTGACTCACTTCCATTTTTAATGACTTCACTAAATTTTGGTCACCAATATTTACTTATTGAATAGTGAGGACCTATTTCTTTGATCTATCATGATAGTTATCCCTTCTTATATTTGATTGATTGCCAAGCAATGCCAACATTAGATGGACTAATAAGGATCTCCATAAAATACCTTTCATAAGAGGCCTTGATTTTCCTTTATTTTTCATTTACTACACAACTAATCATGGGTCTATGTTATAAACCGATGGACCAATCATCGTTGAGTGCCAAGACCCAGTGAGCCAATTGCTAGGCTTTGTGGATGAGATGGACCAATCACCAACGAGTGCCATTCCTTAGCGGACGAATCAAGAATCATTTAATTTTCTTGTGCTCTTTGTGGTATAGACTGGTCGTGGGGGAAAATTTCTTGTCGACTAGCATCGTCCAATTGCTAGCTTGCACCAAGATTATAGCAGACCAATCATGGGTCAGTTTTCAATGGGCCAATTGCCACTTTCTGCCAACACTTGGCAAACCAATGGCTAGTAAGCTTTAGATTGGTAGACAAATATGAGATTTGCCTCAAGACTTAGAGGAATTATTAAGGTGGGGACTTAGGTTTTATTGACCTTAATGGATGTTGGTGTGAATTTTCCTAAGGCTAAAACTTTAGGGGATAAAAAATTTGTGTTATTGAATGGAGAAAACATTTTTGATATGGTCATGACCCTCAAAACCTTAGGGAATATGAACAAATCAGGTGGATTTATGAATGATGAAGGATGACTGAGGACTTAGGAAAAATGTAATGGCCATAGTGATATTTTCGCATAATATCCTTAGGGAAACATGATTTATGACCATTGATCGTTATTTTATTTGTTGGGTGACTTAGGCAGACAAGGAAAAATTAAAGGGGAATGCTCTTTAATGGATATGGGGGGTTAAAAACAATACATGGCCTAATATTCGATGTGGTTATGACCTAATATAAGGTGCAAGAAATACAGATGATTTTAATATGCTAATAACATGATATAATATATATAGTGGTACATATTTAATGAATATATATGAAGTGGATGTTTAAAATATGTGTTAATATCATGAGTTAGGGGTGGTAAAATGATATATGAAGTCAAATATAACAGTGTATGAGGTGATTATAATAATTATGAATGGATTAAGGTGATTTTGGCAAAATGGATGGGTGGTGATGTGGATTTATGAGGTGAACACCTTGGTGAATATGAAATGGTAAAATGATATTATTGTGGTAAAATGGAAATGATAGGAACGAATTTGCAAAGGATACCCTTGAATGAATTCAGCACTTAAATGATCAGGATCTAAATATTTCATGACCATGAGGACTTTCTTTTGAGAAAACATGACCTTCCTAAGACTTATCACTTTTGAAAGTGACCACCACATCCTATAATCACCTAGACACCCAATATTGGCACCCTTTGAAAAATTAAGGGTGTAATATAAGTTGGGATTTTTTGAAGCCCAACAAGAAGCACCATCAAAATTAATTTTGATAATCCTAATTTTTGGACATTTCCATTTTACCCTAGATCTAAGTAGATCCTTTTTTCTAATTCTATTATTGCAGATGACTCTTCCATGTATGTTCAAATATTATAGCCAAGTTATTAGTACCTCTTTTTCTAAAATTGAGACTTCCCATGATGAGCACCATATTTGTAGACATTCTGCAAGAGAGGCAATAATACGGTTCTAAACCTAGGCATTATTTTGAGATTTATTTTTAAAATTTCATTATTACTTTCAAGCCATAAATTCCAACAAATAATGGTAGGGTCAATCCTCCAAAGAATACATAATTATTTAGCTTTGAAATAATTAATCCAACATTTCATCATCTCTTTCAATGTTGATGGAGCTACCCAATATAATTTCATATTTTCAAAAAAATAACCTCAAAAGGTGTGAGCAAAGGGATAATGAATAAGTAAATGGTCTAGTGTTTCTAAATCCTTCTCACACAATGCACGTCTCAGAGGCCTATAATATCCTCTTATTTGTAGTCTCTCTCTTGTAATAATCTTACTTTGAATTACTAACCAAAGGAATGCTAAGGCTTTAGGGAGAGCCTCTAATGACCAAACATTCTTCAAAGGAAAGTCTTTGGGAGAAGGAAGTTCTTATTGTTCTAAATCGTCATATCCCAAATTGATTAAGTATCTACCATCCTTTGATAAAGTCCAAACCAACTCATTATTTCATGTAAAATTTGGTAAATAAAAATCTAGAAGCATCTTTTGAAGTTCATATACAATTTGTTTGATTTCCTCTCCTTCAACCAAATTACTAAAAAAAATCCATGATCTGGAGTTGTTGCTCATAACAATATAATCTTTGACCTTTGAAATTTTACATGCTAGGTATGCTTGACCTAGTGGTTTCCATTTTGAGTCAGAGATAAGAGAATAAGGCTCAGCCAAGCATCAGACCAAAAATTTACATAACTTCCCTCATTGAATGATCATCTAATATATTTATTTATCAATTGCAAACTACCTAATATGAAGTTCCATGTTGACGATATTTTAAGTATATTTCTTTTCCTAAATAGTTTCATTGCATCAAGAGAACTTATATTTTTGTGAAGTAATATTTTTGTCCAATTATTTCCTTGATCTCTGAATAATCTTCACCCAAGCTTTGTTCCTAATGCCAAATTTAAGTCTGCAATTATGCAACCTTGCTCCTCCAATATTATTTCCTTTACAAACCCTATCCCACTTACAAAGAGGAAACCTAAATTTTCCTCACAACCTTTCCATAGAAAGTCTCTTTGAATTTTATCAATTTCTATACCTGATGGCAATCTTGAAAGAGACATCATATAAATAGGGATGGATTGTAATGTAGTCTTTATGAGTTTTAGCCTTCTCTCTATGGTTAAGAACTTGCCTTTCCAACCTATCAAGTAATCTTTCATTCTATCCAAAAATGAGATCTAAAGCTCCTTTTTATTTCCTTTAATAGATAAAGGAATACGCAAGTAGGTTGATGGAAAAAAATATATTTTAAACCCTAAAATATTCACAATAATTTGTTGTAAATATAGGGCAATATTATTGAGAAAATAGATTTTGTAGTATTAACCAACTATCTGGTAGCCTTATCATAGCATAATAATATTGATTTAAACTCCATGGCTTCACTAACTGAGGGATGGCCCAAAAGAAAAGTATCATCAACAAATTGGAGATGAGATTCGAAGGGTCATTTATTGCAACTTGAACACCTTTGATTTTTCCTTCCATTTTTGCCTTTGAAAAAGCTCTTCCTAATGCTTCCAAAATAATAATGAATAGATAAGGAGATAGTGTATCACCTTGAAAAAGATGCTTCCAAAAGAATAATGAATAGATAAGGAGATAGTGGATCACCTTGACAAAGTCCACAAGATAACTTGAAGTAACCAGTAGGAGAACCATTGATCAAAACATAAAATTTTGCAATGCTATAACAACATTTAATCCATCCACACCAACTATAATCAAAGCCAAAATTTATCTAGGAGTTGTAGGTGAGTTGGAATGAAGAGAATGTATGGCCTCCTATGCAATAATTATACCATCCAAAATTTATTTATCATGAACAAATCCACCTTGTTCCTTTGAGATAACACAACCTAGAATGGCCTTCAACATGTTTGCCATAATTTTTAAAACGATCTTATAAATCATATTACAAAGGCTTATTGGATGAAATTTATCAAAATATTATGTCTTGTATTTCTTTGGAACCAATGTAATAAAAGTAGCATTGATCTCACTTATTATAGCCTTCATTTTTCAAGCCTCTTCAACCACAACTAACATATCACTCTTCAATAAATCCTAAAAAAATTAAAAGAAAAATGTAGAAAATCCATTGGAGCTAGGTGCCTGTTGTGGAAAAATTTTAATACCCTTAATATTTGTCACGCTATTTAAATTCTCTAAGGCCCACAAGTAGATATGTGAGATATGGTAAACTCACCTCTTTAACCTAAAACACTAAATCCTTAAAACAAATAGAGGTTGGGTTTGGACACCCCGCAATGAGCCTACATCATAATAAATTTCATTCTCACTAAGCTCTACCATATTTTAATATATTATGGATGTGCAACAACTATATTGACCAAGTATACATTGAAAGCATTTTAGCAGATAAAGTAGATCGGTGCCTTGTCCATTTGGGTTATCATAGCAAAATTAATAGTTCACATAAAAATGAGAGAAAGGGAAAGAAGTACTGATAAACCCATATTCATTTGAATATTGTAATCAATGTGGATTTTTAAATCAATGAAAGAAACATTGCCTGTAGATTCAAATAATGCAATATACAGGCAAGAAACCATACGCACATTGCACCAAAAATGCTAGAAAGCGGAAAATAGATTATTTGTATTATATTCACATAAAAATTACTACAATGATAAAGCCTGGCAGATTGCTTAGATCTTTTAATGAATACGATACATGGTTCAACCCATTTGAATGACGTAATAGAGGAACTAATATCTATTGTCCTAATTGTAGTGACATATAGACTTTGGCTTCCCTCACAAAAACACTCAGAATACCTCTCAGGCTTGCTACGTGATTTCTTGATTATGAAGTTTGGATGCCTCGGCTCCTTTTATAGCTTGGATGACCAAAATATTTTATGGATGCTTGGTCCTAGTTCAACCACGTGTCTTTCTTCCTTGGCCTTATGTCTCTTCGACTTCCTGAGTTTGTTACAGCAAAACCAATTGATACCAACTATCAAAATTTTTTTCAGGCTACCTATTTGCTCAAGACTACTCTTTCTGTTACTGCAGCTTGTCTTCTCAGCTTCTTTATTTCTAATGGCTTTTGATTTGAAGGGATCTCTTAATAGTGGTCCAAGCATTTGATCATGCCTTATAATTTTTACAAAAGTTAACTTATGCAAATTTCTTTTATTCTTGTTATCCTATTCATTTGTCTCTTTGTCTTTAGATGATCTTTGACTAGGGTTGATGCAAATACGGTTTTGACGTGAAACAGAGTAGGACCCAATATGATGGTGAAGAGAGAAAATAAAAAACACAATGAAGTGAGATAGGATGGAAAATAGTATGGGTGGAGGTGGGAATATTTGGACACAATGGACGTGGAAGACTACAAACAATGGTGGTGAGATGGCACTTTGTGGAGCATACTGTGATGGTGATCAAGAGAGAATGCCCAAAAAGAGGAGGGCAAAGGGGAATGAGAGGAAAGACATAATGGAAAATGAGATCTAGAGGTGCATAGACTAAGAGGAATGACAATAAAGGTGCATCTCCATAACTATACTCCATCGAGGTGAGACCTCTGTAACTATATTTCATCAAGGTGCTTATCTTTTTTCAAGGTCGATAGTATGCTGAGGCTTCAGGATTTTCTTTCTTTTGTTGTGCCTTTTTCATATTTTAGCATTGAAAATAGAAACTTTTTACACTACTTGTCATATTTTATGATTAATGTCTTTTACATGCTTTGGCTCATCTTTGTTACTAAATCATTTACTCTGCCCACTGCCTTCATTTAAAGTTGCATTGAGATCATCCATTTCATCAGCTGATGGTGCAAGAATCATGTTTGAATGGATCTGGATATCTTGGGCTTGTGTTAAGCCTATCCTTTGAGGTGTTTGTTCCATAATCTTGCCTTTCTTAGTACAGTATTTGAGATCTTCAGCTTGTGTGGTGGATTTTATTCATGTGGTCCAATATTTTCTCCTTTGAGCAGATTTCAAGTTTGTCAGGTTTTGTTGCTTATCTTTTGAACAGCCTTAAGTCAATGGCATTTCGTTACTTACTTAGGCTTTTGTACTTTGTTGTAGCCATAGTTTTGAAACCTACCTTGAGTGATTTGTCAATCTTTACATGCTTCAAAGAGATGTTCATCTTGGATTATCTTCTGATTTTACCACTTTTGGACCCTGGTTCGTCTAACCCTTCATACCTTCTGTCAATCTTTGAACAGTGAGCCACGTGCCTTTCGAGGTGAAATATTCATCGTTGATCCTTATGAATTGATATAGGCCATTGATTCCATTTTTTCTCTTCACCTTGGCCTATCGTTGATGCATCACCGAAAGGCTTCTTGGATGAGCGACAGTGTTTTTACAAGCTACATGGTTTATGATTACCTGGGGTTGTTGCTAATGAATCGGTGGCAATGTGTTTGCGAGGGTGATGCCTAACCAGGTTGTTGATAAATTTATATTATCATTGATGGATGAGTGAAGGGAAAGCATGATCAACGACAGGAGAACCTTTAAGAAATTTAGATAAACTTAGGCGGGATAGTTAGTAAATACAATGTTTATTCAATGCACGATGGGAGGGGAAAAACCTAATATAATGATAATCTAACCCTTGGATGACTAAAAAAACTCTATCGCTGATAAAATTTTGTCATCACTGATGGATTTATGATAGGCTTATACTAAATGCGGTAAGAGATAACCTATATAGACTGAGTCATTTTGCAGTCACTGTTGGAGAAAGAGTTTTGTTGATAGATCAGTGACATGCTCTTTTTATCGATGATAGACTAACTTGGACTTGGGGGCTATGATTTAAGTTGAGACTTATTTTTATGAATTAGGCGAACAATGACCAAACAACAAACCAAATGACCTTGGGCCTAAGTGTCGCTAATGGAATTCGGCTATTGTTGATGTATCAGCGATGACGAGTTTGGATGAGCGACTATGTATTATGGGCTTAGGTTATCACTGATGTTTTTCTTCAATAATGGATGGATGGGTGATAGGGAACTTTGGATGGATATTCCAGACTTTAAAAACAACTTGACTTGACCATTTTTTGTTGAGAGAGGAAATGGTTGGCTGATTATGACTAGACCCTTGCTAAGGACTTAAAGCATGTTGTCGTTGATGAGACTGAGTGGTCATTGATGGATCGGCTATGAAGCTTTTACAAGGGCAAAGATTGACTTCACTTTATGCCCAAAATTACATGGTTGTTGATTAAAACATTCTATCAAAGAAGGATTGGTGATGGAGGATTTGGATAAGCGATAATAAATTTTCAAACTTAGGCTATCACCAATGGCTTACTGCAGTCATGGATTGGATCAACGATGAGGTTTCGAAAGAACGACGATGACTATGGATGGTTAGACCTTAGCAAATTACTTTGGGGAAATATTTAGATAAGTATCTAGGTAGACTTAGGGACTTAGAATTAGGAAAAATTAATCAAGGCAGGCTTCATGATATTTTCGATCATGGTCTGACTTAGGAATGCCTCATGATTTTTGACAATATAACATTATTTCTAAAGGATATTTATGATGGTTAGGCAGTTTAAATGATGTGGGTATATAGGGTTTAGGCACTTTTTAGATAATATGGACCAAATAATGCATGTGGACTAGACTAAAAAATAAATGGTTTAAATGAATAATATGGTGAAATGAAATAACGAACCTACTAATTAATGGATGGATATGGATGAACTCATGGAGGGTGTAATGCATGAAGCAACTCTCAGAATTGGACTTATGCCTTTAATGATCATGAAGACTCTTTTGGATGGGAATTATTTTCTCAAGACTCCCTTATTTTGCTTTGAAATGACTTCTACAATATATTCCTTTTTAGACTTAGTACCACATCCTAAAATCACCTAGTCACTCAATTTTGCCAACTTTTGAAAATTAGGGGTGAAAATTAAGTTGGGATTTTTGAAGCCCAACATAGGCTCTATCTGGGACAAGAGAAGTGTTTGATATTATAGGATAAAAATTCTCTTGAGAACTCTAGAATTTTTGGTTGACCTGACTGTACCCATTCCCTTTTGGACTTCTTGCAATAGACTTCAGGCAAGTATGACCCCTATGGACATGACTTCTACTTTGGCCTGTATAGACTCTTTGATGCTTTAGTTCTCCTAAGTAACTTGACCAAAACTCCAATGGACCTTTAAAAGTATACAATACAAATAATGAAATCCTAACTACCTAAGAAAATAAATAGACTCAACACTTATTTGACTGAAACAGTATGATATAAACACACGAAACTATAATAAAACACACAGATTTTTTATTATTATTTTATTTTATTTTTATTTTTGTATGTATAAGAGGCAGACACAAATAGTTCATATGAACTAATCCCCATTATAGGGATGATACATCTTCAGATGCTAGCCATTTATTGGAAATTGCATTTCTTCACCTTGCAGGGTCTGCAACCTGTAGGTATGATGGCCTATTTTCTAGAAAATTTGGTAAGGGCCTAGCCATTTGGGCTCCAATTTACCTTTCTCTGGTTTGTCATTCTTCGGATCCCAGTATAACACTATGTCTCCTTCTGCAAACATCTTCCCTCTAGCTTGTTGAAGACCTGTGCAGTTCTTTGAATTTCTCGGATCATCCTTTTGAAAGCATCCCTCCTGTCTTCTTCTAGCTTGACAATTTGATCCATTCTCCTTTGCCAACTATCAGGTCTCCTATGATCTTGAAGTAACAAGGCTAAAGCTGGTCTTTCAACTTGTGGGGGAGTAAGGCTTGTTCTCCATACACCAACTCATAAGGTGTTTTTCCTGTTGCTCTTTTAACAAAAATTTTATCAGCCCATAGAGCAAATTTCAATTCACTATCCTAGCTTCTTTTATTTTTGCCAAGAGATATTTTTATCTTGGTTATGAGGTTTTTGTTTGAAGATTCTTCCAGGCCATTTCCTTGAGGGTAGTAGTTAGTTGAATGAGCTAGTTTAATGCTATAATTGTTACAGAATTCTACCATCTCATATGAAATAAAATTATTGCCATTGTTAGTAACCAACTTTTTGGGTACTCCAAATCTAGTTAAGATATTCTCCTCTAAAAACTTGATGATTACCTCAGTGGTTGATCTCTTTAATGGGGTAGCTTCCACCCACTTAGTGAAATAGTCTATAGCAGTTATTATCCATCGATGGCCTCCTGATGAATTTGGGTTAATTTCCCCTATCAAGTCTAGACCCCATTGAGTGAAAGGAGCTTCTACTATCACAGGCTTTAGAGGTATTGCAGAAACTTTTTCTTACCATCAAATATTTGATAATTTTGACATCTTCTCACTAACTGGTGCACATCCTTGAACATGGAAGGCCAATAGTATCCTACCCTCATGATGTTGTTAATAGTTGCTTTTGGTGCAAAATGCCCTCCACAAAAGCTAGCATGAAATTCTTCAACTATTCTAGGTATCTCCTCTTGGAAAAGGTAGAGCAATAATACACCACTAGGATGTCTCCAATACAGTTTGTTTTCTTGAATGTAGTATTTTTGGGCTTGCAGTTTAATACTTCTCATTCTATTTTGAGAACAACTAGTAGGAAATATTAATATCTACAAATAATTTACAATATCTTTATACCAGTCATCTTCAGATGCTTTCTTTTTAGTTGTCTGTTGTACATTAACTATCACCATTGTATTATTGAAATCTTCCCCTCCTTTGGTTACCATATACTTAGCCAAACCTTATCCTTTAATAGTTTTCACAACTTTGAACTCTACCTCATATTATTGTAATTTAACCATCCATCTGGTTGAACTGCCTATAGGTTCATTTTGAGTAAATATATCCTTGATGGTTGTGTAAGGGATGTAGGCTATCACTTTATTTGACCCAAAAATTCCTTTGAAATGCTCTAAAGCCTTTGTGAGTGTGAAGGCTTGCTTCTCTATCATGGTGTACTTTAGTTGAGATCCTTTTAATCCTAAACTCATAAATGCCATTGGTCTCTCTATGCTTTCTGCATCTTTTTGTGATAGTACAACAACAATGGTGTCTTCTGAAGCAAAAGAATAGATATTAAAATCTTTGTGATAGTCTGGGCATGCTAATATAGGGGCTTGTGTGATGGTATCTTTTATTTTCTAAAAATCCTGCAAGTTCTCTTCTATCCATCTAATAATGCCCTCTTTTTTTATCATGTCATTTATGGGCTTTGCAATTTGAGCAAAATTTGGAACAAATCTCCTGACAAAATTAATCTTCCCGAAGAATGATCTGACTCCTTTCAAGTTCTTGGGTGGAGGAATATTTGCAATGGCCTCAATTATTTCAGGATCAATACTAATTCCTTCTTTAGAGATAATGTGTCCTAATAACTTGCCCTATTTTGCTCCAAAGATACACTTCTTGGGATTCAATGAGATGTAAAATTCCTTACATCTTGCAAATACTTGGGTGAGATGCTCAAAGTGATCTTCAAGATTCTTGGAGAAAATAGTTATGTCATCCAAATAGACTACTACCATCTTAAACATCAAACCCTTGAAAGCAAAATCTATAGCTCTCTGGAATGTGGCTCCTGCATTCATCAAACCAAAGGGCATTCTGAGGTATTCAAAAGTTCCCCATGGAGTAGTAAAAGTTGTCTTGTGCCTATCTTCAGGATTAACTTGAATTTGATTGTAGCCAGAGAAGCCATCTAACAAAGACATCATGGTTGATCCTACAATAACCTGTAATAGTTGCTCCATGTTGGGCAGAGGATAATTATCTTTCAAGGAATTTTTGTTCAAGTTTCTAAAGTCTACACATAGTCTGATATCTCCATTTTTCTTCCTTACTAGCACCAAATTTGCTATCCAAGTGGAAAATCTGACTTTTCTGATAATCTTGGCATCTAATAGCTTCTGGACTTCTTTTTGCATCACAGGGTGTAATGTGGGATTAAATTTCCTCTGTTTTTGCTTGTGTGGCTTAGTGCCCTCCTTCAATGGAATGATATGCTTCATTACCTCTGTATTAAAAGTCCTGAGGTCTTCATAGCTCCAAGCAAAGGTATCTTTATGCTTTTTTAGGTATTTTATGTAGTCTCTCTTTTCTTTCTCAGACATGGATTTTTCAACCTTCACCATTTTGGGCTCTTGTTCAGTGCCAATATTGATTTCTTCTACTTCCAATCCTTGCAAGGCTGGTTTATGAGCTTTGTCAAAATCATCAAACAAACTCTCTAATGAAATCAGACCTTTAGGTAATTTGTTAGTCTTTAATTGTATCACCTCCATAGGCTCTCCGATCACCTTTTTTATTTTCTCTTCATCCTCTTCATCACATATAATATCAGCATATTGATTATGTAATGTCATGAAATCTTTGATATCTATGTCATCTTGGAAAACTTGTAGATACACTATGTTGTCTAGGATAGATGGATGATACACTAAAATAGTAGGGAACTTCTCTTGATACTTTGTCTATCTTTGGACTGTTTGAACCAATAGCATTTTGGCTAACAAATTGGCTACCTGGTTTTGGTCCCTAGGAATATATGTGATATTGAAAGCCAAAATTTTATTAATCTCTTCCTGAATATCCTATCTGTACTACTTTAGCTTGGGATGTTTGGCCTGATATTTACCTTTAATTTGTTGTATTATTAATTTTGCATCTCCATATACAATCAGATAATTAATTCCTAGTTCTTTGGCCTTTCTCAAGCCTAACAACAATGCTTCATATTCTGCCACATTGTTTGTGCATGGGAAGTGCAGTCTGTATGGTATGCCCAAATAGTTTCCATTAATGTTAGTCAGGTTGACCCCTGCTCCTGCTCCAGTATGTGACTTTGCTCCATCAAAAGTGAGAGTCCACATTTTAGATATCAGTATTCTTGTAGACTCAACATCAACATTTGTTGTTGTTTGTGGGTCCATGCCTACCACTTCGGGCACCTCATCTAGGAAGGGTGAATGCTAGATAGAATATACCCCTATTTCTTTCTCCTCAAAAGATTGAACTAATTTGGCAATGGTGTTATTAGACTTTTTAAGCTCAACAGAATACCTGTGGAAGGGCTCTCTTCTAAGGGTGGCCTACTCTTTAGCTATTAGGGGAATAGTGGCATAGGACCAGTCTAATTGGATAGATCCTCCTAATTTTTTAGCCCAATGTCTTGACAACAATAAAGAGAAGAAAGGGTCTACATCAACTACAACCACATCCATAACTATTCCTTTCTTTGGGTACTGGTCTAAATAAACTAACGGTCCTGTAATGATCCCAGCACAAGGTATTTGTCTACTATCCATGACTGATATTGGGGGAGAGTCTTTAGTGCATATTAATCCTAACTGATCTACCACTTGTTTAGGCATGACATTATGTGATGCTCCACTATCTAACATACAGTTATGGATTACATATTGATCTCCAAAGTTTGAATTATATCTTAAGGAGATATAGAAAGGTTTGACTGATGATGGGTTTCTAGGAATGGGCTTGGGATTTTTCTACCACTAAAAAATTACATATATGATTATTTGGTGGCTCAACTAGACCAAAGGCTCGACACACTTAATCTCCAAAGGTAATGTTAATCTTTTGTTTAGCCAGCTCTTGGCTTGCATCAAATTCAGCTTTCTTGACTTTAGCATTTTTATCAGAATCTGATTGCTTCTGAGCTTCATTCCTTACTTCAACTTCAAAGGCTACCTACTGATTATTATTGTTCTATTTCTTGGCAGCTTTATCTCTGTTTTGGGTATGTTGATTTGTGTCAGCCTTATCAGGCTTATTGGTTTTATCAGACACTGTTCTACTTCTCAGATTGATGGCATGCATCCTTTCTAGTGTTTCAATTTCCTCGATTGTTGGGATGATTTTGCCTTGTTTCATCATTTCATACCTACTCTCTTGAGGTCTTTTTAGGATTTCCACATTCTCAAGAACTAAAGCTCTAGGTTCTTTTTTTGACTTAGGCAATTCATCCATTTCCTTTTCGAATTGTATTTCTCTTTCTTCATCCTCTTTGGTCCAATAGGCATTTATTCTTATTTCATCATTTGATTCTTCTTCCACATTATCATTGGTATGTGCACTCAGATAGATACCACAAGCAACTGGGTTGTGTGGTGCATCACATTCGCTACAATGGTAAGGGAAGTCAAAAACTATATTAGTAGTGGCCATGGGGTTTGGGACTGAATCCATATCCTTCGGCCCTTCTCTCCTCTTCCAGCCATTACTTCCATTTTTATTTGCTTCTTCTCCATTATTTCTAGCCCAGTTTCTATTGAAATTCCTCTAAAATTGGGGTCTATTATTAGTCTGTGATTGAGTAGGTTGCTCATCATTTACATATTTATCTCTCTCAATTCTAGATAGCCTATTATTTATAGTATTAAACATCTCAATAAATTGGCTGGATAACTTTTCTAAGGGATCTACCTCAGCCTTTTTTAACAATGAGAACCCAACTTTCTTAGGCTTCCTATTTATTTGACTAGAGCTTGACTCAGATGTGTATGGCTTCATATTTCCACTATCTAGCATATTCCTTTCAATTTCTAGGGCTTGCTCCATACATTCATCAATGGTGTTGGTTCTATGTTGTCTTAACTCATAGCTAAATTCCCAAGGAAATTCATAGTTATAAAAATATATGGTCTGGTGATCAGTGGGTATCAGGGTTGTGGGGATCTTATTCCTAGTTTTGAATAAAAAGTTTGTTAAAATATTCCACTAACTAGTTTTCTCTTTTTTTGACTATTGCAAGCTCTTTTAGTAAGGACTGTTCATTTTTTCTTTCCTTGTATTTCTTTAAAAACACTTCCTTCATGGTTTGAAGTCAAGAATCTAGTCAGTTGGGAGATAGTTAAACTAGTTTTAATGTCCCATTTTTCTAGGCAGTCAGTGTGCAGAACAGTTTAGCCTACTCATGGGTTCCCGTAGGCTAGGGCAGATTGCAGGGGAGCCTAATTAGAGTTCTGGGACCAGATAATTGAGAGAAATGGGTATTCGAATCCACTCTAAGATGTTGAATCAGATGGACATAGCCTTGACTTACTATTTTTAGTAAGTTAGTGTTTAGGGTTTTGGGCAAAACAGACAGTGCAGTGATATTCTTCACTGAAATGGGTGTCCGTATCTATCCTCAGTTTGCGGATCGGATAATCAAAAGGTCAAGTTTTTAATGTGCAAAGGTTTAATTATATAAAGTAAAATTATTTAAATACTTTTTATAGTTTAAAACCTTATTTTATAAAAAAAAGACATGGGACTTAAAAAAGAGGTATGTTTCATGATTTATCCTACATTGAGCGTGCAAAAGGAGTTTGTTGTGGAGGAGTCTATTTATTCGATGGCTTGGTCTCATTTCATTATATTCTGGATTTTGGTTATTTTCTCTGGATTTTGACGCCAGTGGCTGAGACTTCTTCTTCGAAGAGACGAAAATCTCAACGGTGTGGCTGATGACGAAACCCCTCAGATTTTTGGAGCTAGATGAAATCCCAGTTCTTTGTTGGTGAATTCACGCAGGATTCACACTTGGAGCTTCATCAGTTTTTAGAGGTATATTTCCATGTTTGTTGATTTAGTATATTTCAAGGGTTTGCAGACATATTGTGGAAAGATTATATTTTGAAAATATTGTAATCTGAACCCTATTTTGAAAGAAATTTAAAAAATAAAATTGCTAGTTATTGCCTGTTTCTTGGAGTTTAATTTTTTTATTTTAAGAAACATTATAGTGTCCCAAATATTAAAATATTAGAACAGGGGAGGACATTACAATGGTATCAGAGCTGGTTTTTTCTGCCAGCCTGTTCAGGGTTTCATTGCAGATTTTGTGAAGTCTTCTATCAAAGACAAAATTCTCAGGTTTGATTTGGTGGAAATAATTATTTGTCTATATTGCTTGAAATTTGTGGAGTATAGAAGATTAGCAGATGATAGGGTTTTGTGTGAAAAAAAATTCAACAGTCGTGAGTATTTTTCAGACTTGGAAATTAGGGTTTGGTTGTCATTTTCAAATATAGGGTTTCCATTTTTTGGGTATTGGTGATTTGAATACCCATTTGGTTGATTTGGGCTTTAAGAGTTATGGGTATTGTTAATTCAGAGCAATTCTATTCTGCCAACATGTGGAAGCCTAATTAAATTTTAGATTCATGGAGTCTTATAATGATTGGTCTAGGAGACAACGTGATTGGGATAGGACTCAGAGTGAAATACAAAAATCCATCAGTAAATTAACTACAATGATACAAATTTCTCTACCTTCAGTTTTTCCTTAGAATAAGGTTGATTTTTCATTCATAAAGTTGCCGAAGAAATAAGTTGAACAAAATACTTTACAAGATCCTAAAATTGCAGCTAATATTATGGCTAATAAAGTTGAGTTTGTTGTCCCAAAGAATATTGACAAGGGTAAACAACAGTTAACAGGAAAGGAAAGGAAACCGAGTGATCTACAGGTTACAAGACTTCCTCACGAAAGCAAAAATCAGTTGAGAAGAGAAGGGCGATGTTTCACTTGCAAAAGGAAATGGTCACTTGGTCACATCTGTGGAAACAACACGCACAATAATTTTTTATGGCTAAATCAAGTTGAGGACAACATTAAAGTTGAGGCCTTAGAGTTTGGAGAAGATGCTTCATTTCAGGTATCATTCATAACCGAGAATCAGGATGATTTTAGTGATGATGAGAAAGATAAAATAACCGCTGTGGAAATGCATTCAGAACAATCCAGTGAGGATTGTGAGATTTTTTATATGAGGTATGATGAATCTCCTAGCATCGGTTCATTGATGCATGTTGATGTTTTTCATTATGAAGTTTCTATAAACCCTAAATTTGATGAAGAAATCAACGTTGTTGAGGATGAGTCTCAACTGAAATCTAAAGAAGACAAAATCAATAGGTTTTTGGAAGGAGATTTTTCCAATGTGATGGAAACTATTACAGATTTAAAAGATGAAGCTGCAATTGATGATGTTTTTCCTCTTAAGTAGAGTGTTAGCCTAGAAAATGAACTTGAGACTATTATAGTTTTGGGAAGTGGAGATGAATTTCCTTTTGAAATAGTTGTTGCCAAAACTTCAAAACATGAAATATGCGAAGTGGATAATATAGAAGAATCTGATTTTATGAGTCAAGATTTAGAAGGCAAAATAGAAAATTTATTACATGAAGCTAATTTTTATCAAATGCTTAGTGAAGATAAGATTGTTGCTGCCTTAACACACTTTGATAACACATACAAGCTCATTGAAAAACTTTGTTGGAAGGCTCAAATTAAGAAGAGACAAAAGGGTGTTGAAGGAGTAAGCTCTATCGTTGAGTTGCAGACAGTCATAGAAGCTTTAGAAATTTTGAAATCAGGTTTCTTGGAGTTACTTACAGACAGATATCATTCCATCAAGCTTGCAGAAAGGACTCTAATTGCATTGAAGGAAAAAGAAGACGAAGTTGATAAGCTCACCTTTGAGCTTAAGTCTACTAAGGATTCATTGGAGAATACTCAAATGGATCTACAAGAAGTAGGAAATCACCTTGCTATTGCTGAACAATTTAGGGAGTATGAAAATGAGGAAAGAGCTAAGGAAATCCAACAGGTAATTGATGATCTAGATAAACTCCATACAAATTTTAATTTAGATCAGTTTTCAAAGACTATAGGTGAACATCAAGAAAATGGAGGTAATTTTTAGTTTGTTGATAATCCTCTTTTTGAGTGGGATGTAGAGGTTACTTTTGACAATCCACTCTTTGAGTTGGATGGTGGAGCGCTTCCTAATTCTAGTAGCATGTTTGGTGATAGTCACAAGGTATGGGATCCCGGTGAGCCTCACAAGGGTATGAATGCAGCTAATACTATATCATCTATGCATGACAGGGATCACCAACTAATCATACAGGTGTTTAGCAGTGAACCTTGGAGGATTAGGAGATATCAGATTAGTGATGGTGATGTTATCACTTGGCATGATGTTCATCTTTCAAAGCTGACTAATGGTGATCGGTTGAGCATATTGAATTTTTTGTTACCCAGGATTGTGATTGACAGAGAGATTACATATATGTACCACATAGAGGTGCCATGGCAGGGGGACCTTCATGTTTCAGATTCTAACTCTCATATGTATGACAGTTTGTATGGTTATGATGGATTCATTACCAAGTTATTGGTGAGGCTAGTTCAGCTGAGGCACATGGACTCTATAGTAATTATCAGAGAAGCGTAGTGTCGATGTGGCAGTTACTTTCTGAGATTGTTATGGGATCCAGGGATTTGATGGACCTTATCCAGGATGCAGACACTTGACTGGAGTATGTATGCATATTGCTTGAGGACAAGCAATCTTTGGGAATGGCGGACTGTAATGTCCCCTTTTTCTAGGCAGTCAGTGTGCAGAACAATTTAGCCTACTCACGAGTTCCCGTAGGCTAGGGCAAATTGCAAGGGAGCCTAACTGGAGTTCTGGGAGTGGATAATTGAGCAAAATGGGTATTTGAATCCACTCTCAGATGTTGAATCGGATGGACATAGCCTTGAATTACTAATTTTAGTAAATTTTTAGGGTTTCGGGCAAAATAGACAGTGCAGTGATATTCTTCACTGAAATGGGTGTCCGTATCTATCCTCAGTTTGCGGATCGGATAATCATAAGGCCAAGTTTTTAATGTGCGAAGGTTTAATTATATAAAGTAAAATTATTTAAATACTTTATATAGTTTAAAACCTTATTTTATAAAAATGGGACGTGGGACTTAAAAAAGAGTTATGTTTCATGATTTATCCCACATTGAGCGTGCAAAAGGAGTTTGTTGTGGAGAAGTCTATTTATTCGGTGGCTTGGTCTCATTTCATTATATTCTAGATTTTGGTTATTTTCTCTGGAGTTTGAGGCCAGTGGCTAAGACTTCTTCTCTTAAGGGACGAAAACCCCAACGGTGTGGCTAAGGACGAAACCCCTCAGATTTTTGGAGATGGATGAAATCCCAGTTCTTTTTTGGTGAATTCACACAGGATTCACACTTGGAGCTTCATCAGTTTTTAGAGGTATCTTTCCATGTTTGCTGATTTAGTATATTTCAAGGGTTTGCAGACATATTGTGGAAAGATTATATTTTGAAAATATTGTAATCTGAACCCTATTTTGAAAGAAATTTGAAAAATAAAATTGCTAGTTATTTTATGTTTCTTGGAGTTGTATTTTTTTATTTTAAGAAACATTATAGTGTCCCAAATATTAAAATGTCATAACAGGGGGACATTACACTAGTCCATAACATCCTTCTCTAATGTTTGCAAGAACAATTTGAGAACTACATCCTCATGTTCAACCTCAAGGCTATCTAACACATATAGGAATCCTTTGATATGATCTTCCCTAGTGATAGTAGTGTTGCCTTGGAATTTGGGTAAATACTTGTGGGCTTTGGCTGGCAAGGGATGTAAATTCTACGTTAATCAGAATGGCTTGTGTCTATTAATCCTCCATACTTGAAGGTTTTGATTCTGGTTTGGTTGTGCCATAGGAAGGACAGGGATACTAGCGATAGGAATTCTAATAGCAAAATTAACTATTGGAACAAACTTTTTAGCACACTTGCTATTAACAGAATAATTTTTACTCTGATAAACATATTTTTTAAGGAGTAGGACTTTCTGAGTATGAGTAAATACCTTTGTGTCTTCAAATTTTGGGAATAGCTCTTTACCGTTGCGTCTGGTATGCGCCAGGTCATATTCTCCTTTTATTTTGGGTTCATTTAGAGTTGCCAGAACTTTGGTGTAAGTAGAATCTCACCTAGGTCAAGATTGCATGACTGTTAAATTCTCTCAATCTCTCAGATATGTTTGAAAAAAAATAGAACACGCAAACTTTCAGAAAACTACAGTTAATCGGACTAAAATCAATTTCTAGAGAACTGTGGTGTTGGTTGTAAAAAATTTATCATGGGGAGACAGAATACGGACATATAGACAATTAAATAGCCTATGCCAAAAACTTGTGGTATTGTGAAAGGTTCTCCCTGGAAACAGTGCTAGAAAAATATTGTGGAAAAATTTGAATACCCTTAAGATTTGTCACGCTATTCAAATTCTCTAAGGCCCGCAAGTATATATGTGAGCTCTAGTAAACTCACCTCTTTAACCTAAAACACTAAATCCTTAAAACAAACACAAGTTGGATTTGGACACCCCATAATGAGCCTACTTCGTAATAAATTTAATTCTCGCTAAGCTCTACCAAATTTTAATATATTATGGATGTGCAACAACTATATCGACCAAGCATACATTTAAAGCATTTTAGCAGATAAACTACATAGCAAAATTAATTGTTCACATGAAAAAGGAGAGAAAGGGAAAGAAGGACTGATAAACCCACATTAATTCTAATATTGTAATCAACATGGTTTTTAAATTAGTGAAAGAAATATTACCTATAGATTCAAATAATGCAATATACTGGCAAGAAGACATACGCACATTACACCAAAAAATGCCAGAAAGAAAAATCCAAATGATTTGTATTATATTCACATAAAAATGACTACAATGATAAAACCTGGTAGAATTCTTAGGTCTTTTAATAAATACAAAACATGGTTCAACCCGTTCGAATGACGTAGCAAGGGAACTAATATCTACTATCCAAATTGTAGTGACACATAGACTCTGGCTTCCTAGAATAGCTCCTGGAAATCATGTCAGATAGACTGTACGACTTTCAGCATTATCTTCACAAATGTGGGAAGAAACTTGAGAGAATGACAATAACAAAGAAAGACAAATAAGATGCGATAACCCTCACAAAAACACTCAAAATACCTCTTAGGTTTTATGCGTGATTGCTTGATGATGAAGTTTGGATGCTTCAACTCCTTTTATAGCTTGGATGACCAGATTTTGTTATGGATGCTTAGTACTGGTTCAACCACGTGTCTTTCTTCCTTGGTTTTACATCTCTTCAGCTTCTTGAGTTTGTTATAGCAAAACCATTTGATACCAACTATCAAAATTGCTATCAGGCTGCCTATCTGCTCAAGACTACTTTGTCTGTTATTGCAACTTGGCTTCTTTATTTCTAACAACTTTTGATATGAAAGGGGCTCTTAAGAGTGGTGGGCCAGGCATTTTATCATGCCTTATAATTTGTACAAAAGGTAACTTATGCAAATTTCTTTTATTCATGTTATCCTAGTCATCTATCTCTTTGTATTTAAATGATCTTTAACTAGGGTTGATGCAAATATGATTTTGAGGTAAAACAGAGGAGGACTCAACGTAATGGTGAAGAGAGAAAAGAAAAAAACACAATGAAGTGAGATAGGATGAAAAATGGTGTGGATGGAGGTGGGAACATCTGGACACAATGGATGTGGAAGACTACAAACAATGGTGGTGAGATGGTGCTTTGTGGAGCATAATGTGATGGTGATCAAAAGAGAATGCCTAGAAAGATAAGGGGAAAATGGAATGAGAGGAAAGACAAAATGGAAAATGAGATTTGGATGTGCACATACTAAGTGGTATGACAATAAAGGTGCATCTCCATAACTATACTCCGTTAGGGTGAGACCTCTATAACTATATTCCATCAAGGTGCTTGTCTTTTTTTAAGGTCGATAGTATTCTAAGGCTTCAGGATTTTCTTCCTTTTGCCACACCTTATGCATATTTTAGCGATGAAAAACAGGAACTTTTTACACTGCTTGCCATATTTTATGATTACTACATTTTGCACGCTTTGGCCCATATTTGTTATGGAATCCTTTACTTTTCCCACTACCTTAATTTAAAGTCGTGTTGAGATCATCCATTTCATCAGATGATGGTGGCAGCATCATGTTCGAATGGATCTAGATATCTTGGGTCTATGTTGAGCCTGTCCTTTGAGTTGTTTATTCCATAATCTTACCTTTCTTAGTATAATCTTTGAGATCTTCATATTTTGTGGTGTATTTTATTCATGTGGTCCAATATTTTCTCCTTTGAGCAAATTTCAATTTTGTCAGGTTTTGTTGCTTGTCTTCTGAACAACCTTAATTCGATGGCATTTCATTACTTACTTGGACTTTTGTACTTTGTTGCAGCCATAGTTTTGAAACTTGCCTTGAGTGATTTACCAATATTTGTATGCTTCAAAGAGATATGTTCATCTTGGTTTACCTTCTAATTTTATCGCTTTTGGATCTTGGTTCATCCAACCCTTCATACTATTATTCTTTAAACAGTGAGCCATGCGCCTTCCTAGGTGAAATACGCATTCAATGGCATTTCATTACTTACTTGGACTTTTGTACTTTGTTGTAGCCATATTTTTGAAACCTATCTTGAGTGATTTACCAATATTTGTATGCTTCAAAGAGATGTTCATCTTGGTTCACCTTCTAATTTTATCACTTTTGGATCTTGGTTCATCCAACCCTTCATACTGTTATTCTTTAAACAGTGAGCCACACGCCTTCCTAGGTGAAATACGCATCGTTGATCCTTCTGGATTGATCTGGGCTATTTATGCCATTTTCATTCTTTGCCTTGGCCTATCGTTGATGCATCACCAATGGGTTTCTTGGATGAATTATGATGTTTTCACAAGACACATGGTCGCTAATTTCTTGGGGCTATCATTGATGAATCGATGACAATGTGTTTGCGAGGGTGATGACTAACTTGGTCATTGATGGATGAGTGAAGGGAAAGCATGATCAACAATGGATGAACCTTTAATAAATTTAAACATACTTAGGTCGGAGACTTAGTAAATACAACGTGGAGGGGAAAACCTATGACAATGATAGCCTAACCCTTGGATGACTAAAAATAACTCTATCGCTGATGAAACTTCATCATCGTTGATGGATCGACGATAGGCTTTTACTAAATGCAACAAGATATAACCTATATAGACTGATTCATTTCATGGTCGCTGATGGAGAAAGAGTTTCACTGATCGATCAGTGATACGTTATTTTTATCAGTGACAAACTAACTTGGACTTGGAGGCTATAATTTAAGCTGAGACTTATATTTATGACTTAGGCAAACTATGACCAAACAGTAGACCATATGACCTAGGTCCTAAGCATCACTGATGGAATTTGGTTATCGTTTATGTATCAATGATGATGGGTTTGGATGAGCGACTGTGTATTATGGGATTAGGTTATCGCTAATGATTTTCTTCGATCACAGATGGATGGGCAACAAGGAACTTTGGGTGGACACTCAAAGTTTTAAAAACAACTTGACTTCACCAATTTTTGTCAGGAGGGGGAATTTTTAGGCCAATGGTGACTAGACCCTTGCTTCGTACTTAAGGCATGCTATCGCTGATGAAACTGAGCGATCGTTGATGGATCGATGAGAAAGCTTTTACAAGGGTGAAGACTAACTTTGCTTTATACTTGGCTTTACGTGGTCATTGATTAAATTTTTTTGTCTAATATGTATCAATGATGGAGGGTTTGGATAAGTGATAATGCATCTTTGGACTTAGGCTATCGTCGATGGCTTGCTACAATCATGGATTGGATTGATGATGGGGTTTAGGAAGGGCGACAATGACTATGGACGGTTAGACCTTAGCAAATAACTTTGGAGAAATATTTGGATAAGTATCTAGGCAGACTTAGGGACTTAGAATTAGGAAAATTTAATCAAGGCAAGCTTCATGATATTTTTGATCATGGTCTAACTTAGGAATGCCTCATGATTTTTGACCTTATAATATGGCTTCTAAAGGGTATTTATGATGGTTAGGTGGTTTAAATGATGTGGGGTATATGGGGTTTAGGCACTTTTTAGAGGATATGGACCAAATAATGCATGTGGACTAGACTTTAAAATGAATAATATGGTTAGATGAAATTTTGAACTTACTAATTAATGGATGGATAGGGCTGAACTCATGGAGGGTGTAATGCATGAAGCAACTCTCAGACTTGGACTTATGCCTTTAATGATCATGAAGACTCTTCTGGATGGGAATTATTTTCTCAAGACTCCCCTCTTTTTATTTGAAATGACTTTCACAAGACCTTCCTTTTTAGACTTAGTACCACTTCCTAAAATCACCTAGTCACTCAATTTAGCCAACTTTTGAAAATTAGGGGTGAAAATTAAGTTGGAATTTTTGAAGCCCGATAGTGACTTGTTAGGATGGAAAGAGAAAATTGCTTTATGAAGTTCCTCCATAGATATCTTCTTTATCAAGATTTTATTTTATCACTATGTGATAATTTATGGAATATTTTGCAAAAGTTTATCTTGTGCTTCCTTATCTTGCCTAGTATCTAACAATATGTTTTAAAAATAATTAAATGCCTCATTTCTTATATCTTCTTCATCCTCAATATTTCTTCCATCTAGAGTGAAAATATTTTTTATGTAACGAAAAGAAAATTTTGTTTTTGTTGTAGCATGAAAAAAAGGTTTGTATTTCTATCTCCTTCCTTGAGCCATTTCTCTATATTTTTGGAACCAATATGACTCATTTTTCAATGCATTATGATAATAAAAAATTAATTATTTTTCTTTCACATAATAATCATGATCCATTCCATTAATTTCTAGTATCTCTTGGTTTGTCCTGAACGTGAAGAGAGGAATCTCCTCCTCCCCCTCCACCAGGACCTCCACCTTATCCTATTTAATTTTGTGGTCATAGAGCATAATCACAGGGCGGTTGGGGCTCTCAGACCCGCTCTCATTATTGTGGGTCTTGTTAACCTCGGGGGAGAGGTTGGGGGAGACATCTCAGTAACCCCTCCTTCCAATTGAATTCCATGCTCTAAGACCAGAGTGGATGACACCCCTGGATCCTAGAAATTTGAGCCTTGGTGTTACCCCTTCGAGCCAAGGTGGGATGTATAAAACGAAAGGCCCCTCTTGTTATCAATGATGTTTCGGATGACTCTTTGTCCTTCTAGGCCAAGAAGGATAAGTCGATGAGAAGAAAAATCTCCAACAAGGGGACCTCTGCTCAAGCTCCCCTATTGTCCTCTCGAGTAATGAGTTTTTTTAACCTTTCTGACCGTGGGCACATCCAAAAAATCCAAGATCTCCTCAAAGCCCTTGGTCAAACAGATAGGACCATCACTTCCCTCCTGGTTCAGATGGACTCCCTCCTGGAGGAATACAAGGATCAGTATGAGGTCCTTGAGGAGTTCAAAAGTTTGGTGGGAGAGAGCTCTACGGGAAATGGTCAAGGACCAAATGCTTAAACAAATATGTTGGATGTCTCTCGACCATGGGGGTCTCTCCCATTTTGTGGGTTTTGTTGTCTCTTCCCCTACATGAGCTTTTTTGGTTTAATGTTTCTACCCTTGCGTAGGCTTTTTTTGGTTTTCAGGTCCTGCCCCTATGTGGGTTGTTTTCTGGTTTTATATTTCTGCCTCTGTGTGGGCCCTTTTTTGGTGTTTAGGTCCTACCCCCGTGTGGGATTTTTGGGATGGTTTTGATATTTTGCACTGGTTTCGATAGGGTGTTATCTGGATTCTCCTGGGATTCCCAACTAGGATTTTTGTTTCTGTGTCTTTTTTCTCCTTGGAGCTTCTTGTAATAGTCTTTCTGATGTAAAAGGTTACGAGATCCTTTCAAAACCCTTTTTCTACCAATCAAAAAAAAAATTCTAGTATCTCTTGTAAATTTTTGAGCTTGGAATCAATTTCTTTATTTTCTTTAAAAGTGTTACCAAAAGGTATTTCAAATCTTCATTTGCTCCTTTAAATATTTTATCTTTTAAATAAACTTGTACTTACATGATCCTTCAAATTTTGATTCATCCCACCATAACATAACCATCTAGAAAAATAGGGTCTTGGAGCCACATAGACTAGAGGCGAAATGGATTTGAATGACCATTATTAGGTAACTCAAAAGTCAAAAGAATGGGTTTGTGATCTGATCCTACTCACAATAAAATATATAAAGAGATTGTATACTTTGTTTATAACCATTTATTGGATAACAAAAATGTATCCAGTATTTTTGTTATATTATTTTGCCCAATGAGTCTATTAACCTATTATATTGAAAACTTGAAGGACTAACATCCCAAAGGTCATTTATTGATAAATGAAGCAAAATATTGCATTTATTTAGACCATTATGGAATACCATCTTTATTTTCCAAAGGAGATAGAACAATGTTAAAATCGTCGCAAGAATCCATATATCACAATGAATCATCATTGTATTTGACAAATATATGCTAAGGTCCTTCCAACAACTTTCACGAGTAAGTATAGTTGGAGCATATACATTTATAATCCCAACTTTTATGTTTTCCTCTTTCTTGCAAAATAATCCAGCAACCCAATTACATTTTGCTTCTAATAATTGTCCATCCCATTTGCATTTGTCCCATATTATGCAATATCACCTGAAGCTCCTATAGAAAAAATTGCTAACAATCATCCATCTTCCAAATATTCTTAAAAGCATCCTTACATTCCTCATTGATTAATTTTGTTTCTTTTATCTAAATAAACTTAGGACTATAACAATCTATTAATTCCATTCTTTCAATGAGTTTACACAGGATTTTATAAGGGGTCTCAGTCCCCTCATACTGAGTGGAGTTTGAACCTTGGACCTCTCAAAGAGAGGCCAAAGCCCTTACCACTGCAATAAGCTTACAACTAACCTATTAATTCCTTAATAACTCTTTTTTTAGGGGTTTTATTCATACCCCTAATATTCCATTATATCATTTTCATTATTAACACTTTTTATTTTATTAATGGGCTTAGTCCCACTTATTGTTAACACCTATGATATATTTATTTGGCTTCCCAAATCAATATCCATTTGAGTTTTTTTTTCTCTTTATTTCTACTTTGATGGCCTTCCCCTCCTTTTTCCATTCCCATCAACACTCACATCTTCATCAATATCTTCTATTTTTTCTATCTTTTCATATTGTTCATAATGAGACTTATATTCTAAATATTTATGTCATCCTAAAGAATTGAAAGTGCAAGGAATAGCCTCAATAGCATTTTCTTCTTTATGTTACCCTAAAAACTCTAAATTGCATAGATGATCCTCCATAGTCATCACTTTCTTGTGTTGGCCTAAAAACCCTAAATTTTTTTGGATATCCTCCATATTATTTTCTTTATTGTATGGCTCTTGAAACCCCAAAGTGCAATGAATACACTTTGTACTACTTTTATTTTTATGTAAGGAGGAGATTTTGTGCTACTTGAGAAAAATAAAGATGATTTTCCTAGATTAAGATTGACCTCCTTCACCTCATTTGATTTGAAATTTGCCTTCTTGTATTACTTTGCTTTGAAATTTTCCTTCCCCTCTTCCTTTACACCTTTAGCTCATATATTTAAACTTGCACATTGTACTTCCTAAACCCTCATATATTTGTTTCTTCTGATGGTTGATTCGTGTGAACAGTAATGGCCTTTCTCATCTGATGATGTAGAGGGGTTTTTATTACCACTTTCATAGGAGTAGAAAATCCTTGATTTCACCTAGCTTTTCCTATGATACAATCTCCTTATTTCCTATTGAAGTTACCCTCATACCCATAAATTTCCCTCTCTTTCTCTATCATTTTTAATTTGTAATCTCTTGCTATATGCCTAATTTTATGATATTTGTGACATCATAATGCAATGTTTTGATAATCCACTTGTTGATCCCATTCTCTGGATTGTGATAAAGTTATTGAAATATCCATAGCAACACATATTTGAGTGTATACAACATTACTTCTCTTCTTAGTAGTTGTTCCCTCCTGGATGAATTCACCTAGAGTATTACCAATATTATTCAAAACCTCCTTATTGATGAGTTTATAAAGAAGTCCAAAAATTATAATCCACACCAAAATCCTTTTAATAGTTTTTGTCTCCACAAAAATCTCACTCCAAGGTCTAAAATATAATGCATCTTTACCTCTAAACCAAGGGACTCCATCCAATATTTTATCCCTTATTTTTGAACTGGAGAAAATAATGAGGAAAAATCCTTTTGGAAGAAAAGTCATGGAGTAATTTGAATTCAATCCCCACTTCCATTTGATCTAATTTTGAATCTTAGAAAAACCAAGCCAATATTTATGAAACTTACATATTAACCCTTTGATTTTAAGAACCAATATATCATACTCAATCATATCATCCTTGATAATCTCTTCTAGTGTGATATCTGCTACCTGGACAAGGTTACCATGGATTCAATATTCCTCTTATTGCTAACTAGGGCGTCCATACTTCCAACTAAGGCATCCTTACTTCTAACTAGGTTATCCTTACTTTTAGTAAGGACTTTCAAAAATGACTTTCTTTCCATGTTACCTAGATTTTCTTCACATTAAGCGTTTAAAGTCTCCTAAGATCTTGAACAAGAAGTGGTACTTGTTCCTTGATCTCACTTTACTTTCTACTTCCTACTTCCTACTCATGCTTCCTCCTACTCGCTCTTGGCTCGCACTCACTCTCAACTTGCAAATCAAACTAATATAATTATTTTCATTGAATATCAAATAATAAAAATCAACACATAACTAATATATATATATATATATATATATATATATATATATATATATACTTACCAAAATAAAAGGTTAAAATGGACATTACATAAAAATGAAGTAAGCTTTGAAATGTATACAAAAAGGTGACATGGAAATTGTACTTGGATTTCTTTTTTATGATCAATTATGTAAATATCTAACATATAGGTAAAAGTGATATGAAAGATTGAAAGTTTGGCAAAAACAAGTAATAAGTAACATATAAGGATTAAAAAGAACTTGATGAGAATGAGTTGATGTGATACACATTTATAATGGTGGAATGAGTTTGAAAGATACTCTTTGTTCTACATACTTGTTAAACCCAATGTTTATTTGAAATACTATATTACCATATCATAAATACATATACATAATATGAAATTAATAAAAGACAAACATAGTTTATTTTTTTATAATGATTAAATCTTAACTCTAAATCTAATTATAATTTATAATTATATTTAATTAATTAAAATTATTATAAATAAATATATAATGCCCTATACCCGGGTGTTGTAGGTGAGTTGGAGAGGAGAGGGCAATCCTCCAAGGGAGGTCCCAAGTTCGAATCTCCACCTTACCAAAAAGCTGAATTAGGTACCCAAAATCCAATTGATAATGTTGGTGCGGGCAGGGCTGGGTGCAACCCCGGGTGACTTTGACTGTGTAGAACCCCCTGTTTGTGGTCTCTTAGACCAAGGCGGCCCCATAAGGGGTTTTTCGCTTTAAAAAAAATAGATAATGCCCTATATCTTAATTTTAGATAATGCATGTGTATAAGGTACACATGGATGACCATTATTCATTTATAAAAACTAAATCAAAAGCAACATATTAATATTATTTAATTATAAATAATAAAATTTATTATATCTTAATATGTGCTACCATTAAAATAAGACAACTTCCACTAAAATTAGCTTGGGGATTGACAATTCATAAGTCACAAGGTTTGACAATGAATAAAGCAACAATTGACATAGAACAAACAAAAAGACAAGGTTTAACTTTTGTTGCCATCTCAAGAGTTAAGGCATTGGAAGGACTTAGAATAATACCATCCTTTTCATATGATCGATATGAAAAATTGAAGTCGAAAAAAGGAGTTGTTAAGAGAAAGGAAGAAGAAGAGCGACTAAAGTCTTTGGAGCTTAAATGATTGGCTCTAGCCAATCTATGAAATAATAAGGTGTTTATCAACATCAATATTTGAAATAATAAGGTGTTTATCAACACCACCACCTATTGGGATTTAGATTTGTTATCACTTGAGCATTTTCATCTCACTCAAAACTATTTTAAATATTTTTGGCATGTTATATTTATCAATACATTTATATATATATTTTTTTTAAATGTCATTGAAAAATATTTTAATATAATAATTGTCCGACCGCAGATGCTACTAACTTAGATATAAAAGATATATATCTAAAAACGCCGAAAATTATCAATCTCGAGACGCCTATCTCATTTCTTGGGGGTGTGATCTCCAAGATAAACGCCTTAGGATTAATAACTCTCAGCGTTTTTAGATATATATCCTTTATATCTAAACTAGTTATATCTCAATATGTGCCACCCATATTCCAATCTAAATAATACGCATATATGATATAATATTTACAGTAGATGAATATTTTTTTTTGGTAATTATTATAATAGATTAACAGTGGGTTTTTATAGAGGATCCCAAAACCTTATATACAAAATCAGCCTTGCTAAATAGTGCTTCATGCCTCTTGGCTGGAAGAATAAACCTGTATGCAAAAAAAAACAAAAAGCTGCTAATTGCCCGAGGGCTACAAGTAAGGCATTTTTGCCTGATTATCCTAGAAACCATGGCCATTATAACTGGGAAAACAAAAACTAGCTGGAGAAGTTGGACCATCGAAAAGCAGAAGAAGACAGCCAAGAAAACTACAAAAAATTCTCCCATACACGGAAATAACTTTCCACATTTCTGCTTTCCCGGAGGCAGAATTCGAAGCATACATGTTGGATAGGATCCAAGAAAAATGAGTGGATTGAAACAAACCGTTGAAAATCCTGCTGGAAAATTTTACCCTGGCCCAAATGGCCACTCCGTTTAGTCTTCTCACATCCAGGATTTCATCCGTATGATTTGAGGTTCTTCTTACTTCCCTTTCCCTGCTGGAAGGGAGGTTTTGGGATAAGCGCATCACCCATAAGAGAATCAGAGTCATCCTGAAATAGCAACCGTTGGGTTCCATTTGCAACATCAGCCGCAGTTTCTTTGTCTCTCTTTTCCTTGTTGGGGGGACGACCCTGCTTCCTTTCACTACCAAAATCCACCCCTCGCTTTTGACTCCTCGTAATTCGAGGGCTAATATTACCAGGCTGGTAACCTCTTCTTCCCAACAGGTAGTCTTCCAATATCTTTTGTGCCTCGGGAGAGTTCCGGTCATAAATTTTGGATGAATCTGCCTGTGTGGTGATAAGGGGGGGCCTGTTCATTTTCCTCCTATGGTCCTAGTTGGGGGCGCCCACCACACTGCTCGAAGTCCGGATGGGTGGTGATTTCCTCTTATGGTAAGGAGGATTCGAGATGGTCCTTGGATGGACCTAGAGATTCATGGCCTTTCATAAAAGGGTGCTTCGTCTGACCTTCACCGTGCTCTAGAGGGTTGCAGGGATCCCGCTCCTTCTTCCTCGGCTTTTGGAGAGGACAATTGGACTGAAGATGCCCTTGAGAACTACATTGAGGGCAGAAAGCTGGCCTGTTCTCATAAACAATAGCTTGCTTGTGTAGAAAAGTACCCCCAGACCGCAGAGTAATGGAGGATGGGAGGTCCGTCTCCAAGTCCGCCAAAACACAGAACCGAGCTTGGACAAATCTAGTTCGAGCTCTGGTGGGAGGGTCTAAAGTGATCAGCTCCCCGATGGACCGAGCAATACCTCTGATTACATTTTCATGCCAGCAAAAAAGGGGAAGACTCGGGAGCCTAACCCATATTGGAGCAATGTTGATATTCTGGGTATCGGGGTTAAAGTCCAAACCCCACTTCCTTAGAAAAAGACTCCTACGGCCCAAGAACCAAGGCCCTCCGGCCCAGGATTTTACAGTAGTCCTCCTTGTTGCTCAGCCTAATCGCGAAAAAACCTCGGGTTAGGGCAGCCGACTCTAAGTGACCAGAGGTCCGCCATTTGCCAGACGCCCACTTGCGAATGGTCTCCATGTCGGGACGACCACCAATAAACTTACCGATGAGGGTAAATTTTTTGAAATCCACAAAGCTTGAGAGAATTTCCGTCGGGATGTCCAACTCGTCCCCGGACGGAAATAACTCCTTGGAGAAGAGCCCGCTTAGGGTTTCAGAGGCCGCTGCCAAAGCATATGACTTTCGAGGTCCATCTCCCCGTTTGTCTGGCGGATCCTTGCCGCGACTTGGCAAGGACTCCTCGGCATCCCCAGACTCTGTTTGCCCTCCCTCCACCCTGTCGAGCCCCTGGTTTGACCTGCCGACGCTCCCGTGCTCTCCCAGAACAGCCTTCCCGCCCACCGTCATCCCCACCCTCCCAAGAAACCCTAATTTCATGTCAAAAATATTTAGCATTGGCCCAACAGTAGATGAATATTTAAGTTTGGTAATAAGAATCAATTTATAAACCTTCCTTGCACAATTAATTGAAACACTTAAGGCGCATCATGCAATCAAATTATTTAATGTACACTTAAATTATTTAATGTACACTTGTTTTTTCAAATGTATTCATATTTAATCTCTATCGAATTACTTGGAGGTGGCCTCTCCTTATGCCTTCAATTATACTTTGTTTTCTACTTTAAAAAGTATTTAGTTAAAAATGCACCATGTAAAAAAAAATGTATCATGTAATTTCGGATCAGTTTAATAGCTTGGGGTTTGTCTTTTTTTCTTAAAAAAAAATTAAGGTTTAAACTACAGTGTTTGGGGTTGTGTGTTAATCCTTTATTGATAAGTTTAGTGTGTGGGGTTGTGTGTTAATCCTTTATTGATAAGTTTAGCTTTCAGCCTTACAATAAGTCATGACAACGATGGGAATGCTCAACCCTAAGCATCGGTCATAAGGGTTTCTTACATTAACAAAAAAAAAAAAAAAAAACTGTCATAAAGGTTTCTCACATTAACCAAATAGAAAAAAAAAACATCATGCAATATTTTTTCAACGGTTCGGGCTTTGGCTCTTCTTCAGGAGGTCCAAATTTCAAACCATGGCATGGGCGAGTGTGTGAGGGGGTAGGTGTGTGGTGGCTTTGTGTTAAATTCCCTATTGATAAGTATAGCTCTCATCTTTACGAGGGGTCATGGTTGGGAGGAGTCTCGGTCACAGGAATTTCTCACAATAACCAAATCAAATTTTTTTTTTTTTTTTTCAATTGTATTTATATTAAATCTTTAAATTTAAAAGTAATTAATTATAAAATAGTGATATGTATATACAAGTTAAAATATTATTGTGTGATATATAAATAAATATTGGTATTTTTAAAATTTTGATTATAAAATATACATTTATTGTGGACACCACATTGGTATGTTTTTTGGGTTCTTATCAGGGAGACCTAAGTTCAAACCACATGGTGGGTGTGTGAGTGTGAGTGTGTTTAACAAAAAAAAATTATATTTATTATTATTCAAATCCTATATTGATAAGTATAGCTCTTAGCCTTACGAGGAGTTATGGCTGCAATGGGAATGCTCAACCCTAAGCATGGTCATAAGGGTTTCTCACACTAACCAAATAAAAAAAACATCATGCAATATTTTTCAATTGTATTTATATTAAATCCTTAAATTTAAAAGTAATTAATAAAAAATAAAATAGTGGACATGTATACATATGTAAAAAAGATTATTTTTCTTTTTTGTTATGCACAATCAGACACACACACCTACCCCGTCACACACTTACCCACGTTGTGGTTTGAACCTTGGACCTCCCAAAGAAGAACCAAAGCACGAACCGTTGACATTTTTTTAATTTTGATTAAAAATATACATTTATTGTTCTAAAAGGGACACCACATTGGTATGTTTTTGGGTTCTTATCAAGGATACCCAAGTTCAAACCACATGGTGGGTGTGTGAATGTGTTCAACAAAAAATTATATTTATTATTGATTTTCATTAATTAACTTGTTATAGGTATATATCCAATTTATAGAGTAGCTCAATAATCAAACTTAACACCGATTACACCAAAAAAGAATTGAATTTTGATGGGCTTTGTAAATTAATTAATTTTAATTATGCATATGGGAATAAGTATTAGTAGAGAGCAAGTGTGAACCATGAGTGAGTCCCACTAGGTAGAATGAAAGGAAAATTATATTTGAAAGCCCTAATGGAAAGTTAGGATGCCTTGGTTAGAAGTATGGATGCTTAAGTTGGAGATAAGAGGAAGAACAAATATATGACAAGTTTGATCCAAGGAGTACATGTTACACTAGAAGTTATTAGAAGGATGAGATCAAACATGATATAATGGTTTTTTTAAGTAGAGGGTTAATATGCAAGTTCCATGGATACTACTCAGGGTTGTTAAAGATTCAAAATTTGATCAAGTGGGGATTAAATTCAAAACACTTTATGACTTTACTTCCTAAATTTTGTTTTCTCATCATCTTTTTCGGTCATAAATTATGGATAAAATATGGGTGGTGGCTTATGGTTTAGGGGGAGATGTCCTTTTTTTAAGACCATGTAGTGAAAATTTTTCTATCGAGACAAAAACTATTAAAAGTCTTCTATTGTGGATGAGGCTTTTTGGACTTCTATATCATTTTATCAATAAGGATATTATGAGGAATATTGGAAATATCCTAGGGGAATTCATTGAGGAACTAACTATGAAGGAGTGAAAGCATGCTATATATACTAGGGAATGTGTTGCTATGGATATTCTAAAACATTTACCATAATTCATTAAGTTTAAATTTGAATCAATAAATTAATATTAAAAAGTAGATTATGAAAATATTATATTTTGAGGTCCCAATTGTTATGAGACTAGACACATGGCAAGAGATTTCAAAGTGAAAACTATGAAGAAAGAGATAAAAAAAATATTTCATGAGATAAACTTCAAGATGAAGGATGGAAATTATATGGTAATAGAAGATAGATTAAATCAAGGATATTCCAATCCAAAATAAGAGGCAAATAATTCTTATCTACAACATTATAAGACAAAGGCCACCGTAGTTCACTTGGATCACCTAATAGAAGAAACAAAAAAGGATAGAAGGGATGAGAAAGGACAATGTGCAAATTCAAATTTAGAATGAATTAAAGGTGAAAACGAAGATGTGGAGGTAATTTTTAAAACAAAGATAACATAAGAAGTCAAATTTATTCTAAGTAAGTCCTCTTTATTATTTAAAACATATGAATCAAACTAGGATGGTTGCTTGAGATTGTAGGATGGGAGAAGGTGATGAAACTTTGAAACCGAGGTTCAAGCAGGAAATTCTACTACAGGGACTCAGCAAGGGTCCAAAGCCAAAAATTATGGGGGAATTGGAATTCGTACCAGACCGTTTGACCTTGAAGATTCGTGGTTTAAGGTTGTCAAGGGCAAGCAAAAGGCTCCAATGGGTAATTTTATTATTTTCCTAGAAGGAGAGAATTGTGGTGTGGAATGACCTAGCACGAATGGTCATTGCCCAAGTAGACCATTGCTTGGTAGGAAAATTCATGGGATTCATCCTAAGCTTGATGTAATTTGGAGGTGGACAACAAAAAATGGTGGTCTCTAGGACATATAGAAATAGCAGCAATACCTAGAAAAAAAATTCTAATTCGGTTGAACTACGAGAAGGACTCAAAAAGGATTCTCCAATGAGGGCCTTGGTTATTTGGATGTCGAGGGTTCTTTCTCAAGAGGTGGTCCACAAACTTTGACCCTGTCACTTAGGGCATCAACCAAACCCTTATTTGGATTATATTATCAGGTATCCCCTTATATTTTTGCATTGGCAGTGATTACCCATTAGTTGGAGCACTTATTGGTGATCAACTCTACAATGGTAACCAGATCAAAACTTATTCATGTATGGGTGTGCATGAATATGGACATGGGGAAACCTCCTATTAAGTCGATTGAATTGGTATCCATGTATGGATCATGGAACCAGATTATCGAGTATGAAAATATTTCACACAAGTGTAACTCTTGCCATCATGTGAGGTACCTTAATTGAGATTGTCCTTAGAAGAAAAATCAAGCCCCACGATGGTAGTAAAAAATTATGGTGGAAATAAGGAAGATTTGATAGGGAAATCAACTGAAGAAGTAGGGGACTCTGGTATGGAGAAGATGCCCTTGTTCAATCTAGAGGATAAAGGGTGGGAGGAAGGAAAAATTATAGAAGAACCTCAATATGTAAGTAATCCCCTTAATATTCTTCTTGTTTATTCAATTGATTTAGCTATTCAAAATAATTTTGAATATCTCCAAAACATTTTAGAAGACTTAGATAAGAATGCTTTAGTTTTTTGTTATGAACAAGAGTAAAACACCCCTAAAGTTGAACCCAAATCAAAAGTGATTTTTATCTTACCTTGGAGAAGAACATTAATATTTAGGATAGATCACCTAGGGCTCATGAACCTAGAAATAAATAGAGGAGCCCTAATCGATTCACTAGGAGCTTTAGAAAAATTGAGGTGGATTTTGGGCTTAAGGATAAATAGAGAATACCTTCTCAATAAAAAATTAGGGAAAGGAAAACTATGAAGGAGGTTGAAAACAAAATGCAAATGACCCTCAAATTGGGTAGGAAGAAACACCCAGCTAAAATTAAAAATGAGATATAAATCCTAGAATTTTAGGGGCCTCAATTCCCATTCCAAACACTGGTTGGTGTTATCATTAAGGAAGGACCTAAAGCCTCATATATTGTTGTTACAAGAAACTATGTTTGATAGTCAAAATCTAGAAATAATTAGAAGTATAAAGAAGCCAATTTTGTTGCAGTAAATGGTGCCACAGGAGGTTTTTTATGTATGTGGTATGGCAAATTTTTTAAATGGAGGGTCATCTCAACTTTGGATAGACTGGTCAATGTCCTCTTCCACTATAAAGAAACCAAAATCAACTGGATTTAGACCAATATCTATGCCCTAAACACCTATTAGGGTGAAAAAAATTATGGAGGATTTAACTTCAACAAGGAAAGCTTTCTATGACATTGCTTAGGTTTTGACTGGGGACTTCAACACCCCTTTGTATCTATTGGCATTTTTGCCACATTAAATTTTTTACAAAATTTTGCCTAAGTACGGAGCTTTAAATCGACAAATCACATGCAGAAGCATTGGCATTTTTGTGGGCCCTAAAAGAGGATGATAAGTGGGTGAATTGATCTTTCAATGTCTCATTATTGCAGATCCTTTCGCAATCTTTTCGACGATATATTACAATAGGTTATCGGGTCAGCGGATCAAAAGTTATGGCCCCAAGAAGTACATCCAACAAAAGTCCACTTCGGGCTCGAAAAAATTCTAAGGCATGAGGGCACTTCGCCCAGAATGCTACCGAAGTTGCCACTTCGGGCTTGAGCATGGTAAAGCATCCACTTTGGCCCCAACTCTAACGAACCTCCTTGTCCCGACAATAAAAAAAAAAGTTTAACGCTAGCAGGTCACTTCGCCAGCAAAACAGGATAGGATAAGCAGCTTCGCAAAGAAGAAACAGGAGCGTCTAGGCTCGAGCCCAAAAAATTTCTAAGGCATGGAAGGAGTTCTGCTGGCGAAGCTACCAAAACATCTACTTCGGGTAGAAAAGTAGTGAAGCTACAGATGCAAGTTGCTAAAATTTTCTAAGTCCGTAGAGGCACTTCGCTAAAATTTTAGCAAAGCATTCACTTCGACCCCTTATTAGGCGAACCATTTCACTGGCGGGAGCTACTTTGCTCCAGACCGTAGCGAAGCATCAGCTTCAGCCATCCTCTTAGTGAAGCTCCCCAATTGAATCCTTGCCACCCCAAAAAACCAAGAAAATTTCCTAATGCAAGGACCCAGCTTCGCCCAAAATCATTCTGAACTGTCGTCCTTCAAATGGTTCACGATGAAGTGATTTCATAGCCCCTTGCCAGTAATCCGATACTTCAGGAAAAATCCTTAGTGAAGCAGCATTTGACCCACACTCCAGGCGAAGCAATGTAACTGGAGGTCATGCCACTTCGCCTTAAACACCTAGCGAAGCCATTCTCGGGGACACCTTCGGGCGAACCATCAGTACCTTCTCATCACTCTTGCTTCGGCCCAAACCCACTGCGAAGTGACGCTCCGATTTAGAATCTGGCGAAGCTCTTTCCAGGGCTTGAATGACAATGGTGCTTCCTTCAAGAAACATGCAGCCCTAGGCTGGGTATTTGTCCAAAGCATTCGAGTGCTTCATAAATGCAGTTTTTTTTTGCCCTGAAAGACCCGGTATCTAGTTATGGTAATAGGATGGGACGTTTCAATTGCAGAAGATGGCAAGCACAATTTTTGGAGCTTCCTGAGCATCCTCCGGAGTAACCTATTATAGGTCTGTGACTCATAAATACAAATTTCCCCACTTAATGTGGCCCTATAACTAAATTTAGAAATTGGATGGGAAGGTTCAGTTGTAAAAAGTAGTCGAGTATCATTACCGGATCCGCCCCAACATTCTTGTAAATCTGATTCATTAATGGCTTAAAGGGTCGGGTCCTCTATAAAAACCCTAGTATTGTAATGAGAAAAGGGGGGGAAATTTCTGCTAGAAAGTTGTTGTAACTTGAATTCTTGCGATTAATACTAAAGAGCTTCGGGCTCAATTTCTCTCTTGTATGTTGCCTTCTGTGATTATTTTTGTTATCTTTTCTTCATTTGCATACTGTAATTCTGCATTCTGGATTTAGGTGTGCGATTGGAGATAGAATCTTGGAATTTTCTTGAAGGATACATAGGGTAGAAAACACTGTATTAGTTTTCTTATATGCTTCTTGTGGATAGTGTTTTTGTTATATTCACTCATTTCCTAGTCATCGTAATTCTGAATTCTAGATTTCGATGTAAGGGGAAGGGTAATCCTGGAACTCGTCCAGAGGATACATAGGAGGGCTAGTATCGTGTTCATTTCATTTTATTCTTGGTATTTCTTGTTGATGTTTCAATTTGTTAGCCAGCGATCGTGCTACTGGTTCTTTCCCACTTTAATCTATTGACATTTCTTCCCTTACCCTGTTTATTTCTTTCCTGCACCCTTACTACTTTTATCTCTTTCCTACACCCTTACTATTTTTATCTCTTTCCTGCACTCTTGTCTCAAAAACACCAAGTAGTTTAGTAAAGGAGTCGGCCTTTCTCCGGAGATTGGCACGAGGGGCATCTCTTCCCTTCGACCTTTCAATGTTGGTCTAGGTCTAGGGCGCGTACACTTCCCAAAATCCTTTCCTATGCAGATTTGATGACCAACAGTATCCATCAGACAAGAAAGGTAGAAACCCCAATACCTCTAAAGGTATGGAATATTTTGAGTAGTTTATCACAGAGAATGGATTGATGGATGTTGACCTCAAAGGTATAAAGTATACATGGAGCAATAGAAGACTTGGGAACCAACTGATCCAAATAAGACTTGATATATTCTTAATCTCTCAAGAAGGGCTAATTAACTTTGGAGATGCCACTCTGATCGCACTCCCCAAAGTAGGATCTAACCATAACCCTTTGGTGTTAGATTCCCAAACTGATAGAAGGAGGTTTTATAGCCCTTTCAAGTTTGAGGTAATGTGGCTTAGAAATGAAATCCTTGAACATTGCATTGAGGAATGGTGGAGGAATGAATTCACTAGATATTTGATGGCCCAAATTGCCAAAAAGCTTAGATTTATCAAACACAAACTCAAATATTGGAACAAGAATATTTTTGGGCACCTATTCTAGAGGAAATCAGAGCTAAAACAACAACTAATGGACATCAAAACCATGGCAAATGAGGGGCACTTCTCATAGGAAGTCAAAGATAAAGAAATACAACTCCTTTCTTATTATCATAACACATTGGCCTATGAGGAAACTTTTTAGAAATAAAAATCCAGATCCCTATGGCTCAAAGAAGGAGACCATAACACCAAGTTTTTCCATGTTACTACCCTTAGGCATCGAAGTCATAATAGAATTAAAGAAAATTTAAGGGAGGATGGTTCAAGTACTAAAGATATTATTGAGAATAGAGAGGAAGCGGTAAATTTTTTCATGAATCTCATTGGAACTTCAGAGAGGGTGGAAGAAAATGTTGTGAACAATCTTCTACATTACATCCCTCCTCTAGTTACTAAAGAACATAACTCCTATCTAGTCAGCCCCTTTAAGGAAGATGAGGTCAAAAATGTTGTGTTTGCAATGGCTAGGGAGAAAGCTCTAGGACCTGATGGCTTCCCAATAATCTTTTTTTAAATTTTTTGGTATATAGTGGGTGTTGAGGTGTTTGCAACAGTCTATGAGGTTCAAAGGACCCACCATATCCCCCATGACATCAATTCTACTTTCTTGACACTCATCTCCAAAGTGGTTGGGGCTAAGGAATTTAGAGATTTCAGGCCCATTAGCCTTTGTAATACATTGTACAAAATTCTAACCAAGGTAATGGCTAACAAAATTAAAGTTATTCTTCCATTCATCATTGATCCCAATCAGGGAGGCTTTGTTATGGGGAGGCAAATCCTAGACGGGATCATCACAATCCATGAAGTAATACATTCCATTGAAAAAAGTGGTAAAGTTGGCTTATTTCTAAAATTAGACATGAATAAGGCTTATGATAGGGTGTCCTGGGAGTTTTTGCTCAAATTCATGATCAAATTTGGGTTTCATCAGGACTAGATCAACTTGACTAATGAATGCATCTCCTCAGCTATGTTCTTAGTCCTAGTGAATGGGGTAATTGTTGGGTATTTTAAGAGCCATAGAGTTTATGCCAAGGGGACCCCCTATCCCCCTACCTATTCATAATTATGGCAGAGGCTCTAGGAAGGGCGATTACAACTGCTACCTTAGATGGTTCTATTGATGGTATTCGGCCTACTACCACACTTGTCCTAGTATCTCATCAACAATTCATTGATGATACCATACTGGCCACTTTCTCTTCGATCCCTCAAGCTAAGGAGATAAAGTCTTTGTTGTGGTGTTACAAAAAGGTTGTTGGGAAAAAAGTAAACTACGCAAAAAGTAAAGTGTTCTTTCTCAACACTCCCCCAAGGAGATAGGGTAGAATAGCAAGAATTTTGGGTGTGAAATAGGGGAATTTCCTGCTTCCTACTTGGGAATGCCTCTCTTCAAAGGGAGAATGAAGGTTAATTTATGGGACCCAATGATTGAGTGAATAAGGAAGAAATTGGCAGGATGGAAGGGTTCTCTCCTTAGTCAAGCCAGGAAAGCCCAATTGGTAAAATTAGTGCTCCAAAGCATCCTGGTCTATTTCATGTATTTGTTTAAAATGCCTACCAAGATCTATGAATAAATAGAAAAAATTCAAAAATCCTTTCTATGGTCTAGCATAGAAGAGAGAAGGAGGCTAGCCCTAGTGGCTTGGGACTAGGTATGCTCTAGGAAAGAAGTGGGAGACCTCAGGTTTAGGAAGCTACATAGGATGAATAAAGCCCTCATGGCTAAGATAGGTTGGAAACTATTAACAAAAAATAATGCAGGGTGGATCCAAATCCTTAAAGCAAAATATCTTAGAAATGGAAGAAATATAGTGGAGGAGTAGAACCCACCCAAGGGATCCTACCTTTGGAACCATCTCCACAAAACCAAGTCTCTTTTGTTGAAAGGAACCAGATGGAAGGTTGGGGATGGGAGGAAGATTCACTTTTGGAAGGACTATTGGCTCAAGCAAACACCACTAATTGAAGACCCAAATTTGGCTCCCCTTGAGCCCCTCCTATCTCAACAATTTGGTAATCTAGTTTTTGATTACATTTTGGAGGAAGAAGGTGGAAGGAGATGGAAATCCATCCATCTCAATGGCTTGGACCAACAAAGAGGACAAGCTCTCAAAGAGCTCAATAAAATGCTTAGATTTATGATCCTAAACCTGAAAAGAGAAGAGGACTCCTTATTTTGGAAGATGCACAAAGGAAGGCTCTATACTGTGAAATCAACTTATTACCTCATGGAAGGCGAAGGATGGGGGTGGATTTCAATTGCAAAAATTTGGCTCAAGCACTTGATCCCCAAGATCAATTTCTTCTATTGGTTAGTTGTTCAAAACAAGGTTCTCACCATTGATAACCTTCATAAAAGGGGGATTGCAATTCCCAATTGATGCTATCTTTGTGAACAGAACTAGGAGAGTGTGAAGCATCTATTTATGGACTGCTCGTATTCGATGGAAGTGCTCAATATGATCCTAGGTAAGTTCAATATCTCTTGGGTCTCCCCATGCAATCTAGTTGATCTATGTCTTCAATGGGAGCCCCCATTCCAAAGCAAAAGGTTAAAAACATTATGGAATCTTAGCCTACCCCACCTTATTTGGGGTCTTTGGAAAGAAAGGAATAACAAAGCCTTTAAGGATCTAAAAAGGACTACAAGTCCATTGAAGCAATAATTAGCATAGCTATAGTAGAAAATGTGCAAAGTATAAACTTCAAGGACTATTGGGAGAGTAATGTGGAAGCAAATATTGCTTCCCAATGGGGCTTAGATGGGGCTCCTTGCCCCCTACCCAGTCTGATCCTTTGATCCACTCTCAAACAAATTGGAAAGCCCCTCCACTAGATTGGGCCAAGCTGAACTTTGATGGGGCTGCAAAGGGCAACCCGAGGAGGGCTGGTGTAGGGGGTGTTATCAGAGATCATGAAGGTGAGATTCTCCTTGCTTATGCAGAGGGGTTGGGAACTCAAACTAGTCATTTTGCAGAGGCTAGGGCCTTGTTCCAAGGGGTCCTCTTACTGGATAGGTTGAATGTCAAAAGAGTGGTAATTGAAGGAGACTCACTCAACATTATCAATTGTGCTAATAGATCGTAGGTGACAAGCAGGAGTATCAAATAACTGATTATCATAGCTCGAAGGAGTATCCAAATTCTATATGGTTCTTAGGTAGTCTGCATATTTAGTGAAGGGAATAAAGCAACAAATGTCATGGCTAACTTGGGAGTAAATTTGGAGGAGCTCAAAGTCTAGGAGAGAGACTTCCTAAGTGAATTGTTGGAAGTGGTGAATAAAGAGAAATAATAATTAGTAAATGGAGAGGGCAATGTGTAATTCAACTAAAGAATGGGTTCACCCCTATAGGATCCCAAGCAAGAAGTCACTCTAGGCTTGTTATTATGGTACCCAGTCGTAGTTACTCAATACCAATATTAGATCCTCTACAAATTATCAACCTCAATCAATCATAAAACAACCCCAAGTGATGTGGAATTCATCTTAGTGGATCTGACAATGGTATCTCCAACTATGTTGGGACCCATGTCGGTCTAGTCAACTTGGCTTTATCGGTGATATCAGGTATAACAAAGATAGTATAAGGATAATAATTGTGCTAATATCTAAATAGGTGATGGAGAGAGCATAGAGGATGGCCAGAGGTCATGATTCTCCTTCATCAACATGACTCCTAGTTGTTTTTTCTCTTGTTATGATCTTTGGTTTGATGTTCTAGCTTGCTTATAGTCATTGTTTAAGTTGTATCCTTTGAAGGGTTGCATGTTTTGTTTTGTAAAGCAATCTGAGTATGTCCCTTTGTGTTGGTCCTAGTTGGTGGTCTCTTGATATATATTTTTGGATGTAAAAGGGTTGGGACCCTTTCAAAAATCCCTTTGCAAACTAATAAAAAAATATCTTTATTTTTCTCAAGTATAATTAAATCCTCTCTTGGAAATAAAAATGAAAGTAGAGTGTATCTCTTGCACTTGAGGGTTTCAAGAGCAACATGATGAATAAATGAGGATGGAGGAAATACATAGCAATTTAGGTTTTTAAGGCATGATAAGAAGGTAATTGCTATGGAGGAGTGTCCTTACACTTTAAGGATTCTAAGGCAATATAAAGAAGAAAGTATTTTTGAGGTTATTCCTTGCACTTTGGATAAACAAAAAGTTATGATGAAAATAATATCTTGGAATATTAGGGGCATGGATAAGACCCCTAGAAAAAAGAGGTATTAAGGAATTGTCAAGTTGTTATAGATAGCATATTTATAAATATGGAAATCGAAAATCAAATATTTTAGTCGTTCATGGTTTTTAATTTCATATTGACAATATTTAATTTTTAGAAGGAAATTATACGAGTGAGATGTTATCTCTTAATAAAAATGATATTGAGGAGTTGATTGCGAAAGTGTAGAAATTTGAGGAAGATGACAAATATTTGTCTATTTGATAAAAAGGCAAATGAAGAATATTTTTTGATAAAAAGGCAAGTTGAATATAGTTTGTTAACCTAATAGCAATTGTAGACACTAAAATCTAGCGACTTGTCATCCATCCATTGTTTCCCGCCACTTTTACCCATTATTTATATATATTTTTTCAATATATATTTAAAATAATAATATTTTTTATTTTTTATTTATATATATTTAATAAATATGTGTATTTATAGGAATTAATCCCAGCCATCCATCATGATCTAACGCCACCACCTCCATCTCATTAATCCATCTCATCGACCATTTTGCTTGTAATATATGTACATAAAATTCAAAAACAAAAAAAAAATCAAAAATAAAAATCAAATAAATAAATAAAAAATAAAAATATTTTGCATGTACATTGCATTTATTTGTGTTGCTTGCTGTTGTCCAGGTTTAACAGAGTTCTAGCATCAGTTCTAGCCAAAAGGATCCATTCCATTCACCTTTACCACCCATCCATTTTCCCTTTAAGTCAACATGAATCTTGTTGACTTATTCACCCCACTTCATAATCCATACGATTTGGCAAAGCCAATTCCTATTGACATGAGTCTTATTGATATGGACCGAATTTCCTCACCATCCATCCTTTTCCAAGTTTGTCCTATTCGAGGAATTGTTAAGGGCTTCAACCAACTACATTCCTCCATCACCTCCACCTTCACCTTCACCTTCAGATCCTGAGGTTTTCCAGGTAGACATAGATGAGGATAAGTTAGAAGAGTTTGATGACCTCATAGATGACATTCATCTAATCCCAACTCCCCATCAACTTGAGGAAGGTTCTCACATGTCTATTGAAGATACTATCGATGTGAACCTTAGTTCAGATACAGACAATCCCCAAATTGTCAAGCTTGGCAAAAGCTTATCCAAATATGAACAAGAGCAATTAATTGCTCTCCTCAAGAGGAAGAAGGGAATTTTTGCATGGTCCTATAAAGACATGCCTGGTCTTGACTCTAATTTGGTTGTCCACAATCTCACCTTAAACTTTGATGCTAAGTCGGTCAAACAAAAACTTAGAAGGATGCATCCTACCATTGCCCTCTTGGTCAAAGAAGAGCTTCAAAAGCTATTAGATGTGGGTTTCATTGTACCCATTGATTATCCTGAGTGGCTCTCAAACATGGTACCCGTTCGTAAGCCTAACGGGGTGATACATGTTTGCACTGATTTTTGAGATCTTAATAAAGCATGTCCTAAGGATGATTTTCCTCTTCCAAACATTGATACTCTTGTCGACACCTATGCTGGCCATGAAATGCTTTCTCTCATGGATGGTTTTTTAGGATACAACCAAATTTGAATAAATCCTTATGACCAACACAAAACAACATTCACTACACCTTGGGGGACTTTTTGTTACAAGGTGATGCCCTTTGGCCTCAAAAATGTAGGTGCCACTTATCAACGTGCCATGACATACATCTTCCATGATTACATGCATAAGATCATCGAATATTATGTGGATGATCTCTTGGAAAAATCCAAAACTCGACAAGAGCACATTGGTGTATTGGAAAAAGTCTTTGATCGACTTCTAGAGCATAATGTAAGGTTGAACCCCAAGAAATGTGTCTTTGGTGTTACCTCTGGAAAACTACTAGGGTTCATTGTCTCCAAAAGAGGCATTGAGGTGGACCCAAACAAATTCAAGGCCATCATGGAGATGCCTCCCCCAACTAATTTGAAGGAATTGCATAGTTTACAAGGAAATATTCAATCAATCCATCATTTCATTGTACAACTTTCTGACAAATGTAGGCCATTCAATCACTTGCTACAAAAGGGGGTGCCATTTTCATGGATAGATGAATGTCAAAAAGCCTTTGATGACATTAAGCAATACTTAGCTTCTCCACCAGTCTTAGCTCCTCCTCATCCGAGGGTCCCCTTTCATCTTTATGTTTCAACAATGGACTTTGCATTAGGGACAATGCTTGCACAAAAGAATGAAAACAATCGAGAGCAAGTTATCTATTACATTAGTCAAACATTGGTAAGCTATGAAACTAGATATACTTACATGGAAAAATTGTGCTTAGCAATGGTTTTTACCACTAAGAAACTCAGACATTATATGCTTAGTCACACCACATATGTCATAGCTAGAGAAAATCCTCTGCGTTATATGATGTCTCACACTTATAATAACACTCACACCACTAAATGGATAATGCTTCTCACTAAATTTGATCTTGAGTTTATAAGTCAAAAATCCATTAAAGGTCAGGTTATAGCCGATCAACTTGTGGAAGCTCCACTACCTAGTGATCATCCTTTGATTATTGAGCTCCCATATGATTCGGTATTCACTATCACCGAACAAGAAGAAGATGTCATTCCAGAGGAAGACATCGATATCACACTATTCTTTGATGGTTCTAAGTGCAAGAAAGGTCAAGGTGTTAGAGTCATGTTTCATACACCCTAGGGGGTGCCTATCCCCTTATCATTCAAACTAGACTTCCAATGCACAAACAACAATGCAGAGTATGAAGCCTTAATATTAGGTCTTCAAGTAGCTATAGCTATGGGTATTAAGCGTATTAGGATATTTGGTGATTCTCAACTTGTTGTCAAATAGGTAATAGAAGAATACCAATGCAAAGAGCCTACCATTAAACTTTACCATGAAGTAGCAATGAAATTGCTCTCTAAGTTTGATTGGTATGAAATTGATAGTTTACCATGTTTGACTAATAGATTTGTAGATGTGATGGCCTCTCTTGGATCATTGATTCCAAAGGATACCTTAGGAGAGGTACAACCCCTTATAATTACAATGATCTCTAAATCTACAATTGTCCATGCTAAATCTAAGGATGAAAAGGATGTTTGCTTTATCCATTTGGAACCATGTGAGCCTTGGTCAAACCAAATAATAGCCTTTCTCAAGTTTGGAACACTCCCATCAGATATGTCATGGACTTCTAAATGCACTTTCAAGCAAAAGGTAGCTCATTTTACTCTCTTGGGGGATGTGTTGTATAGACATGGTTATGATGGAATCCTCCTTCATTGTCTCGAGTCTGCTGAGGCACAAAGAGCCATAGCTGAAGCTCATGATGGTACTTGTGGTGGTCATTTTAGTGGAATGGCCATTGCAAAGCGTATTCTATGCATGGGTTATTATTGGCCCACAATGGAATGAGATTGTTGCACATATGTCAAACATTGTAAGCAATATCAAGAACATGCTAATTTAACTCATGTACCATCACAAGCATTACAACCTATTCAAAGCCTTTGGCCCTTTTCATAATGGGGTCTAGATTTAATTGGTAAAATATCACCTTCTTCCTCGGGACAACATACATTCATCATCACAACCACATAATACTTCACAAAGTGGGTTGAGGCAATTCCTCTAACTAGTATGATAGGACCTAGAATTATGGAGTTTATACTTCATCATATCATTTGTCATTTTGGTATTCCCTCAAAAATCATCTCTGATAATGGTAAGTCTTTCAAGAACAAGGATGTTCAAGCACTTTGCAAGAAATATAATATCCAACATAGTTTCTCGACTCCTTATTACCCACAAGCAAATGGATAAGTTGAGGCTACCAATAAGACCTTAATTGCTATTCTCAAGAAACTTGTTAAAGAAAATCATAGAGATTGGCATACACAAATTCCCTTGGCATTATGGGCTTATCGAACAAGCATCCACATGCCTATTGGGGCAACACCATTTTCATTGGTCTATGGAGCCAAAGCAATCATACCTCTTGAGCTTGAGATCCCCTCATTACAAATTTCATTGCAAGAATTCATAGATGATGATACTTCTAGACAAGCACGTCTTGACCAACTCACACTTCTTGATGAAAGGTGAGTCAATGCTTTAGAGCATTTACGAGTATATCAAGACCACCTTAAATGTGCTTACAATGCCAAAGTTCATCTACGTGAATTCCAAGTAGGAGATCTTGTTCTTAAAGAGAATCAACAAAATACCAATGCATTACCGCATCTTCATGATAAATTTATGGCTAATTGGTTAGGTCCATACATTGTTACTCAAAGAGTGGGTAAAGGTACTTATAGGCTTGCCAGTCTAGAGGGAGTTGAAGAGCCCGAACCACTTAATGTTATACACTTGAGAGCATTCTATGCATAATGTGATTTATATATGTATATATACATGGCTATTACACAAAAACAACATTGCATTGCACACATCTCATTTCACATATTGCATTCCATACATGGCATTTTTCACCTTACATTTCACACATTTGCATAAAACTCATTTCATTTCATAAAATTGCATTTCATACATTGCATTCGCACCATCATTTTCACACATTTCATATTTCATATTAGGGATCATTTATTCAGTTCAGATATAAATTGGTCAAATAAAGTCATGTTGCCTTAATCAGGGGCACCTTCAAATTCATTTCATTACACCATTCCAAAAAGCCAAATTATCATTTGCAAAGCCACATTTCCATAATTCCTAGGTGTTTTCGGTCACTCAGCCACTCCTAGTGTTTTAAGCAAACCATAAATACATGTCAAGTTTTCTTTAGGACCAAGACACAATTTTCACTAAGAAAATCTTGAGTTCTGGGAATTGACTCTAAAACATTCTTGAACCAAACACAAATCACACATCTTAAAAACATCTTGTGTCAAAGAGGGATAACACCATACTTGGTTTGAACCTCAAAGTGAAAAGGGTAATCCTTGCTTGTCCCATCATGCAACATAGTCCACAAAAATAGTGGTTTTCACCACTATCACAATTTCAAAATAAAATAAAGAGTAGGGCAAAACCCCTAAAAACTCTAAATATTTTACATCACACACCACTGATCCTCAAGTTGTAAGGATAGTACTACATTTCTAGTTAGACGGTTAGGTAGTCATCCCCAAAGCCTAAAGGTCAAATCCTTGGACTATGGAGCTAGTCTCCACCGGAGCTATAGATGCTTGACTAGCAGTGGAGTGCACTCATGCGTGGTGACACGTCTCTTTTAAAGAGACCTCTGACCACACATAAGGACAAGCTAGCTTCTTGGTCTCATCCATAATAGGTCACACCCAATTTACTCAAGATGAGTTAATGAACTCACTTGCACACACATTGGTTCTTGATTACCTCGAGTCATTACCATGCTCTTGATTTGGTAAATGAATTCATTGCACACACATTTGGTCTTAGAAGAAATTAGGCAGTATTTAGTGAGTTTGTTTGATACCACTAGTATGTTTGAGTCTCTACAAAATAGTCAATTTTCCATATCAACATCCATATCTTCTTCCATATCAACATCCATATCTTCTTCCATGTCAACATTCATTTCATGAGTCTTTTCACCCCACCTACCACCAAGTTTGGTGCCCCTGATTAAACAACAATGCTAAAACATGGCCAAGAAAAATCTAAACTATGAATGATCATTAGAACATTTGCATTCATACACTTGCATTAATCATCCATATACACATGCATCCACACAAAAATATTCACATAAAAGCATAACACAAAAAGTAAAAGCCATGTATATATATAAAAATATATATATGTACAATGAAAGCCCAAAGGCTATATACAATGGAGCACCAAGGCTCATATACAAAAAGTGCATCTAAGCACTAGCTAATGCCTATGAGAGGACCCTTATGACCTTGAAGGAGCCCTAGACCTAGAACTATGCCTAGACTCACTAGGCCTAGTCGACCTAGATATGGATGAGGAGGGTGGTTCTAGAAGCCCAATATTATGCTCCATCAATCGATCCTCCAATGCCTAGATATATCCATCCTAAGCTTAAAGGTGATGTACATCATGTCTCTACCTATGATGCCCCTCTAGCAGCTCTTCCTAGAGCCTCATGATCCTATCCTCACCTCCACCTACTATCGATCATACCTCTAGCTCCATCTGTAATTGAGCTATCTCCACCTCTTGAGCCACCTCCCTATCCTATAGCTGAGCTATCTCTGTATCTTGAGCTACTATCATAGCATCTCACTCTACTACCATCTACTCTAACCTCACTCGATCATCCTCACTCTGACTAAGAGGTTCATCTGGAACCTCCTCCCTATCCTCCATATCCCCTCCATCTCCTCCAAACTTTGGAGCCTTCTCTACTATCCTCCTAGTCTATCTCCTTTGGCTACTAGCTTGAAGGTGCCTCTGATGCTTAGGAGCCTCATCGACATCCTCAACCTCATCCCCATCCTCATTCCCCCCATCCACTACTAAACTTGGTACCCATGGTGGTTGAGTCATGAACCATGCATCATACTCCTTCGTAGTCCCCACATCATCCACATCGGGGAGATCCATCTCCTCATCATCCTCAAGTGTGGTCCTCCATGCCTTGGCACATGGTAGACCTATCTCATCTCGATGATGCCTGTAGAGTGCTGGCACCTCAAGAACTCCCTACCTCAGTCTAAACTACCACAACACCCATGAGAACTGGATCAGCTCCACCTCCTTCGTGTGCCTCCCAACCACCCATCTAGCCTATCACACCCATCGTAGATGCTCCCCATCACCTATCCACATGGCACCTCACCATGGCCTCCATACCACCTGAGCCACTATCAATCCAACCCATAAATCCCTGTACCATTGACTCATCTAAATAGGATGACTCAATTGCACCTCCTCTACCACTGGCCACCTCATCGCATAGGGCTACTCCCTATCCCATCCCCTAGTCGGTAAACCCATAGGTCGAGCCACACTAAAGTGCTCCCAACCCTAGCATTGTAGTAGCAAACTACAACCTAGTCCCTGGCACTTTCGCCTCCTCACCTCATATAGCTCTTGGTACAACTACACCAATAAAGTAGGAGCCCATGCATACACCTATGGTGTAGCAAGCATATCACACACCAACTCGATAAGGTTCCATGGGAACCGATAGCTAGTACTATTTGGGGCCACTATGTTGGCCAACATGAACATCACCAATGTGGGTAGGGCATCCAACTTCTTGTCCACATACATGGACAAGTACGTAATCCCTCCACCCATCACCTCCACATCCTCCCACCCATATTCGAACATGCGACTCAACTCATGTTTCTTGTCATGTCCAACCTCGACATGTAAGCCCTCCATTGGAACTTGAGGATGCGGTATACATCCTCAAGTGTCATAGTCACCTCTCTAGTAGGGAGCTAAAATGTCCCCCTATCTAGATCCCATATCTCTACCAAGGTAGAGAGATACCCCTCATCTACCCTCACCACATCTATCTTGGCTGCCCCAACTAACCCAACATCCTCCAACCAATCCCACTCATCCTCCCGTAGTACCTTCCTCACCCTAGGTATGAGAGGTGAGAACCGATGTTGAGCCTCCAAAATATTTAGCTGCAACACAACACAAAGCATTAATGTCAAATACATTGCATTATTTCAAAAAAAGAGAATTTTTTTGCACAAAAAAAAAAAGAAAGTCAAAGGCACTTACCTTGGAAAAGTGCACACCTGCTCCTACATCTGCTCCCTCCATCACCATAGCTTCCATAACTTCACTCCACTCACTCCACTCCACTTCACTCCCTCAAATGCAACTTTCAAAATTTGTGGATGCACAAATGAGCTTGATTTCCCCTCTACAGGCCTTTTATAGTTATTTTAGGTGCACTAAAATACCCATGGGTGCTTCTTGGCACACTTAAGTGCCTCCTTGTATTTGGAAAAGTACCAAACTCTGGTGGGTATTTGCGCAAGCAATAAGCGCCCATCGATGTTTGGTGTCAACATTGAAAAAAGACCAAAATCGATCCAAAAAGGTAGCTTACCTCCACCAAATCATTCCAAATTGCATCCATGCATCAATTTCATCATAATAACATGTTTTGTGAAGGTTCAAACTGATTTGGATGCATAATTTTTGTTTACACCCAAAAGGCACAAAATTGCTTATCAATCTCCAAAATGCTTCAAAATGGTCCAAATTTTCACAAAATGACCATAATCATCATTCTCATCATCAATTCTTCATTTTCACACCATTTCCATTCATTAATCATTGCATTTGCACATTTTTCCAAGTTCACAAATTTCAAGTGAACCTCGTATCTAGTGGTCTATTCTATCTCCTTGGCGATTGCAACGATTTGCATCCATGCAATTTGGTAAGATGAATAAATCACCATAGGGACACTTGGCCATCTTCATCATCCAATATCTCATTGATCAAAAAATAAAATCAATTTTGGTACTTCACCTTTCGAGTGAAACTATGCCAAGACCAATTTGCTCTACAACTATCATTGATGGCCTTGTTCATGGGGCCTGAAACATGGACAACATCATATATCATCATTTATTTTTACATTGACAGTCATCATGGTGACTGGCCCTAGCTAGGGTGATTGGTTCCAATTGTAGGAATTTATTGATAGTCACTAGCCGACCCTCCAAAGTTGACTCCTTTTCTTATTGCATCTTCATCACTTTGCATTTCAATGATACCATATGACAAATTCTTCAACAACATGGAATCACCCCAAACTTGGGGTAACCACATTTGACTTTGATTTTCCCACAATGGGATACATCTTACATGATCATGGCATCTACACTTGGCAAAAACCCCTTTCTCTATTAGGGCAAAAATAGAATCAATCACTTGCATTTTTCAACAACCCCCTTCCACCGTTGGGGCAAAAATGACATCACATTTACATCATTCATATCATCCACAATTCACACAATCATTTGCACAAATCTATCAATTGGCTCATGAGATGCATCCATCACTCATTCACCAATTGAGGGGGTAAGCTACACAATCAAAATTCTTTTGTCTTCAAGTTCATCTTTGCATTCCAACAAGAAAAAGTTGCTTCTGCATCAGGCCAAAACCAGGTGTCTTGTATTTTTGCACCACATTGTGTTTCATGCAACATGGTACAAAAAGGGGTATCTGTAGACACCAAAATCTAGCCACTTGTCATCCATCCATAGTTTCCCACCACTTTTACCCATTATTTATATATATTTATTTAATATATATTTAAATAATAATATTTTATATATTTTATTTATATATATTTAATAAATATATGTATATTTATATGAATTAATCCCAACCATCCATCATGATTTAATCCCAACCATTCATCCACCTTAATCCATGCCACATACCCATATTTAATCTCCACCCTCCATCATGTTTTAATCTTGACCACACAAATTGTGTCGTTGAAACCCTAATATGCCCTAGGAGATATTATAAAGAGGAGTCATTTTGATGACTCAACCCCTAAGTTTTGGAAGTCTTGAATCCCTAAAGTCATCAAGTATCCAAGCCCCCTCACCATTGCCATATTCCATCACTCATCGTCACTTTCGCATCCATCATCGCTCACTTCGCATGAACCAGATCTACTTCTGCAGATTTTGTTTCACTCCCATAATACCCCTTCGAGTTCCCCAAGCACCTCTGGGTACCTTCTACCATCATCGAGCACCTCTGGGCACCTCCTACCATCATCGAGCACCCACGGGCGTTCACAGCCCTAGTTCTGCAATCCAACAATCCCTCGGGTGTCGCTAGGGCATCTGCACACCAAACCCTGCAACAATGATGAAGAACAGAGAACAACGATTTAGCGTGACAAGGTAATTTATTTATTGCAAGTATTTTTATTCTTAGATCTATTTATAGCTTCATTTATGCAACTAGGGTTAGTAACTTTCTTATTGAGGGCCTCACATAGTGGAGCCCTCACAGATATTATTGACCTTCTGTTGTTGTTTGTTATTTGTAGGTTTAGGGATCAAGTTCATTGGTAGTTGTTGAAGCTCGAGTGGTCCTGTATAGGATACTAAAGCCCACTCACCACACTGTTGGGATCAGATCGAACGTGAAGACACCACCAATATTTGTTTACTAGGGTTTCGAAGAACCCTAGTGTCTTGTAATCATTGTATCAAGCATAATAAGCTTTGTAACCCCACATTTGGGGCACATTTTATTGTAACATTGAAGATCCACCGACGTTATAATAAAATTTTATTTCATTGTGCAATTTTATGTGTCACATTGCTTATTTAATTTTATAGTTCATTGTTTGGTGTTGTTCGATTTTGCATTCACAACAATATAATGTTTTGTTATTTTAATGGGAGTGGCTCCCAATAAAATCCACACATAACTTATTAAAAAAATATTTAGTTTTAATTAATAAAAATTGTTATATTTCAATATGTTGTGTTTCCAATGAGGCCTCGGTTCAATGGTTGAGATATATGGATGATGCAACCCACACCAAGGTTCAAATCTCAATAGCACCAAAAAGGGTTGTATAGCTCGATGTGACTAGTGTCACCAATGTGGAGGAATTTGTAATTGGTTTGAGGACACAATAAAAACCTTATTTAAAAATAAATTAAATTAAAATAAAATGTTTGAATCTAAATTATGCATGTGCTTAGTATAAAGTTGGTAATGGATGAAAAAGTAATTAATTTTTTTATAAGAATTAAACAATAACAACTTTTTACTCTTAATTAATTGAAATATTTATTTATTTTTTGTTGGAGAAAAAGGGGTTGTACTTGGATCCCCCACCCTTGAAAAATCACAACTCTCCCCTTTAGATTTTAAGAGTTTACAAATAGATTCAATTCTCATCTCAATTAAGTTGTTATAGTTGGATACCTATATTTATTTTCATAATAAGTCTGAATTCCTGATTTTTATTTTTTGGATCTTCTTTAATTTGTTTTGTAAATACAAATATTTCAAAATTCAACATCCTTATTCTTGACATTTTCCTATAGCAACCTTCACAATACCAAAAACCCACCTCTACTATCTATGTATTACATCTTAGTAGAGTAATATTTCTAATATTTTGTGCTATTATAGCCCATTTACCATATATGGATTGTTAGTTTTCTTCCTAAAACATAAGTGCAACCATAAGAACTATAATAAATAGTTTATATGAAAATACATTAATGTTATACAACACAAAAAATATTACCAATGGATTAGAGAACTAGATGATGGAGAGGGAAGAAAGTAGAGAGGGGAGGGCTCTGGTCCCTCCCCTGCTCCCCCTCCCATGGCTCCTGGTTCCTGCCCAGTCCCTGGCTCAACCCAGGTCATCCCTCCCGGGGAGTGGTTGTTTGCAGATGATCTCCTGGGGGGAGATCCTTCTCCACTATCTGCGCCCCTCCCGGTCGGCTAGGGTTTCCTTGGTTTTTTTTTTTGACTGGTGCTTCCCAGGGATCCCTGTTTGGTTGGGAATCCCTTCCCTTTTTCCCTTAGGCTTCCCCCTGGGGTTTTTTGCATGTTATTCGCGTGGATATGGTCCCCTGCGTTTCTCGATGCGGTGGAGGTGACGGTTTAGGGTTTGGACAGCTTCCCCCTTTTTCTTGTGAATCCTCGACGAGCTCTGTGCTTGGACGGGATTCTTGGTCCTTGCTGCTGGGATCCTCTTCTATTTTCCCGGGGCGGGTTCCTTGTGGTGCAACTCTCTAGTCACTTCCTGATGGGCTGGATCCTCTCTGTGCTGGCTGTCGGCTTCCTGCAGGATGGCTCTCGCTGAACGAAATGTTTTCCTGGTGGGCGGGATGGTTTCTCCACAGGGCGGGATCCTTTCTTTTTTGCTGGTTTCCCGGATGGTGGGATTTCCCTGTTGCTTCCCGCTAGGCGGGACTGTTTGTGGTGGTTTTGACTGCTTCCCGCGAGGCAAGATTTTATTGTAATGGTTTTTCTTTGCTTCCCTACGGGCGGGATCTTCTCGATGGTGGTTTTTGGCTACTCCCCGTGGCGGGATCTCCAAAACTACTTTCTTTCTTTTTTGTTTGTTTCCCGTTGAGAGGGATTGTTTCATGCTTACTGTTATCGTTGGGCGGGATTTCTGTTTTGGTGTTCAGTTTCAAGGGATTGATGCCCTAGGCCCATTGCTTATGTAATCAGGTTTTGGGATCCTTGTTAAAACCCGCTGTAAATACAAACACTACTTACCAAAAAAAAAATATTACCAATGAAAAATACTTTTTTTTTGGTAAAAATAAGTTTATATTAAGTTATTCAAGGAGAAGAGGTGCATCGCCTGCCTTTCTAGGTAAATAGGCTTTTTATCCAAGATTTAACAAATAATGTAGTGTTATAATCTATCACCTAATCTGCTATAATAATCCATGTATAACATAAATAAACTAGTACAATGAATTACAAAACTAAATGCCTCTAATGCTTTTATCATCAAGATATATTATGGAAATAAGAGCTTCCTTGATCCATATTACCCACCATCTAGGGGAATAACCATAATAAGTTATGTCACTTTTATCTAGAGCTCAATTGATCATCACATTTGCAACTTTGTTTTATTCTCTAGGGATGTGATTGTATTCTACTAACATAAAACTTACCCACACCATCTAAATCTTCTTTACAATTATCCTTAGTCTCCAATCAAGCTTCCTATTATCCATTAGATTCTATAGATGGTTGAGTATGACTTGCGAGTCAGATTCTATCTGGACCTTCTTCAAGCCTATTTTTACTACTTCCTGGAGCCCTCTAAGGATTCCATAATCCTTTCCTAGGATGTTGAAAAGTATGCCAAGATTTTTTGTGAAGGTGAATATCAAAGTCTCATTCGATAGTATTCCTATTCCTCCTGCACTAAATTCCCTCGTGAGGCTCCATCCATGTTAACTTTTCTCCAATCCTCTAGGGGAGCCTTCTACTTTTCTTTTCTGACTACTTTCGAGTACCTTATTATTGCCATTTGTTGTTTATCAGCCATAGGAGTAATTTTAGTCTAGTCATTATTTGTTCCCACCATGGGTGAGGTTCCTAGGGATACTTCAATGTATGTTGGACTATCTCTACTATGTTGGTTGTGGTATTTTGCCAAACATAATGGATGTCATAGGATTCTTATTTGAATATGTGGTTATTCCTTTCTTTCCATATGTTCCAAGGTAGGAGAGTAGTTCCTACCCATACTATTTACCTAACATACTTGTCTAATCCATCCTATGTAGTCCATTCCTTCCATATATGCTCTAGGGTGGTAAAGTTAGACCAATTAACACCAAGTAAGGTAGCCATCATCTTCCATAGCTTTGAGGCTACAAGACACTCAATAAATAAGTGGCAGATCAATTTAGGGTTCTCCTAACACATATACTGAAAAGGACCATGATAGTCTCTTTTCATAAGTGGTTCCCCTATTAGCACCCTTTTATGCAATAGTAGCCAAATGTTGAATCTCATCTTAGGCCATAACTTGTGTGCCCATATTTGTTTGAATATTTCTTGAAGTAGGTTAGGAATTCTTTGGCATACGGTTGCATATCCTTGTGCTACTGTATACTCCCCTTGACTCGTTTTGACCCATCCAAGGGAATCCTCCACTTGAGACCATGAAAGTGGTCACATTTGTAGAGTTTTTTGGATATACATCTTCTACCTCTCCAAGATTTGAATTGGCCATTTGGTTGTGGGGATCCAATTTCTCCCAAATTCTAAAATTTTGGTCTAGTACCTATAGTTTTTTGCTACCTTTATCTAATTTTCTTTATGTAACCATTCCATGAAAGGTCTCCACTCTATAAAATAAACCACCAATGGTTGATTCCCATCCCAAGAGTCTATCAAAAATTTTGTGCGTTGACTATTATGAACTATCCAAATGAGATTTGTCTTTGTCAACTCATCTCCTGCCCTCAAAATTACCAAGATGAGGGATCCTCTTCTAGGGACTTGGTGTTGAATAACAACTACCAAAATTTTATTTTTACATATTTAGTTCTTATATTTTTGGTCCATAGTACATTGGTATTGTTTAACATCCTCCAATACAATTTAGTTGTTAGTGCCTTCTTGTTCTTGATCGTTGATCTGAATCGTAGTCCCCCTTCATGTTTGTGTAGGTATAAAGTTTCCCATAGAACCAGTGCACATTTTTTTCTCCTTAGTGCACCTCCAAAGGAACCAATGATTTAGATCTAACTCTCTCAACATTGCCTTGGAAATATCAAAATCCATGAAGATATAGATAGGTGAATAATTCAATATTGGTTTAACTTGGGTTACTCTTCCCCTTGATAATAGCCATCAATTAGTCTATGTTTCTATTTATATTTTTACTCTATCCACTAGCCAGGCCCAATCCTCCTCCTTCTATCTCCTTGTTTTAAGTGGAACACCTAAATAGGTGATTGGGAGGGAGGTCTTCTAGTATCATAATTTGTCAAGAATCATGATCTCCTATCGGGGGGAACAATAGAAGAAAATGACTTTGACTTTTTCTCATTGATTTTTTGCATTGGGACTCTTGAGAAACAACTTATGATAGGTTTAATTCTTCAGGCTTCCTTTGTCATTTATTTTCCTAACATAGTAAATTCATTAACAAATTGAAGGTGAATGATTGGTATTATTCCATTTGCAATGGTGATTCTTATTAATGTTTTGTTTTTCCTATGCATTTAGACAGTATGATGAATAGGTATGGGGAGAGAGGATCTCCTTTCCTAATACCTCTAGATGTTGTGAAAATTTGTGAAGGAACAAGGTTGATCAATACTAAATAGGACACCAATAAAATACATCCCTTGATCCAGTCTGTCCATTCTTGTAGGACGCTAAATTAACTCATTAATTTGATGAGGAAATTACAATCCACCCTATCATATGCTTTGGATAAGTCTAAGTGGATGAATGTGGATGGGGGTTTTTGTGCTTCGATGGAGTGGATAGCCTCTTGATCCAATACTATCTCATCCACTATTTGTTTGTCTTCCATTAAACCACCTTGTTTCATAGAGATAATCTTATGCATAAGTGGTTTGAACCTCTCTGCCATTACTTTGGTGATTATTTTGAGCAAGACATTACATAAAGCTATTGGTTTAAACCAGGAATTGTGCTCTACATCTTATGCCTTGGTATCAATGTTATTATTGGCTTTTAAGCTTGATTTTCTTAGGTCCTAATATTCTATATTTTGAGTAGTCCCAAATATAAGAGCAATCGATATATAAAATGATCAACATAAATAAAAATATTCATGAATAATAACAAATATAAATATAAATGGCCAAAATATTTCATGTAATAACATGAATAGAAAATTACAATAGAATTTCTCTAAATATGCATACAAGCTTCAATATTCATGTATGAATGTCTCATGCATTTTTCAGATATTATTGTATATCTTTCATGGAGCTTTACCTCTATAATATAACCTTATGAAGGTGACTCTTTGAATCTTTGTCTATTCTACTCATATATTCAAGAGTTGCAACCTTTCCTATTCCATACATAAGATAAACCTCTCATGTCCTTTTGGCTTCTCATCTTGCCACTTGTATACATGACTCTTGACTCTCTATTTACATGCACACTTAACTCTATGACACTTGCACACTTTTACATGACACTTACACACTTCTACATGCACACCTAATACATGACACTTATGCACTTTCTTACATTACATGTTTGCACACTTAGTTATATGATACTTGTGCACTTTCTCACACTTCACACTTGCTCACATAATTACGTTACACTTGTGCATATCTTGCACATGGACACTTACATAAAAGAGGAAATATAAAACACACTCCTAAATTATATATTCAAATTCTAATCTAATATTTACATTGTACCATAGGTCCCATGGGGGTGCATTAACATATACCAAATAATGTAATATTATTCAACAATTATATACATTTTATTGATTTCCTTCAACACATATTTAGATTTCCTAGCTTCCACCACCACATCCGAAATGTCCTCATAGGATATCCCAAAAATTTTGGTAGAATTGGATGGGAAATCCATCTGACCTGGGGGTATTTCCTTTCTACATTTTGAATACCACCTATTGTAACTCTGTTGTATTTACTAGTGTAGTCAAAATTGAATTGTCCTCCTCTATTATCAATGCGGGTATCTCTTATACCACTTCTTGTTGGGCTTCAATATTCAAAGGTTCTATTATGATAAGGCTTGCAAAATAGTTTACTATAATAGACCTCATACCTTCCCATGTGTGGACAAAATCTCGTGTTTTTGTTGTCAGGGAGGGGATGAAGTTTTGTGATCCATGGGATAGAAGGTATTTGTGGAAGAAGCTTGTGTTTCAGTTTTCCTCCTAGAGCCATCGGATCCTGGATTTATGTTTCCATAATAGCTCTTTTTTTTCTTCCCATTCTTCTAGATGGGATGTAAGTTTGATCTTTACCATACTCAAACCATCCATGAGGCCATCCATGTGGATTAGTCAATCAAATTTTTGAGTTGGGATATCACTTCTAACTTTTTCTTCTTGGTATCTCCAAACTCTTCCTAGTTCCAAGTCCTTATCTTGGATTTGATGTACTAAAGCCTCCTCACAAAGCAATACATCTTGGTTCCATGCCAAGGTTTGCCTTCCTACCACCATTGTTGCACTCTAGGCTTGAAAGAGCTATCTTTGAACCATATTAGTTGGAATTTGAACAGTGAGTGTTTGGCCTTGGATTTCTATAGTTTTGTCATGATCGACCAATGATCTGATCCTGCAGTGTTTAGGATCTTCACCCTAGGAATGTGTCCATAAATCAAAAAATTGTTTGATAGTAGGAACATATCTACTTTTTCCAAAATGTAGGTAGAGCCATGTATCCTATTAGACTAGGTCATCAGGCCATTGTCTAGCATAACATCCACAATGTGGAGGTTTTTGATGTATTCCTTCATGAGGTTTGTGCTCCCGTCTAAGCTATTATTTCCTCAATTTCTCTTCTAAAGAAAGGATGGTATACAAATCTCCTATGAGGGCCCATAATTCAAGGAATTGTGTAATAATATAGTTTATATTCTTCTATTATATCCATTTATCCTCCAAGGTAGTAGGAGCATAGACATTCATGTAGAGTGTAACTTGGTTTGATTGCCTACTTTGTACTACAATTGCCAAGAGACCCCGTCTACCCACCCTTTGGTGGAAAACCACCTCTTTAAGGTCATAGAGGCATGCAATGCCTCCCAATGTACCTTGGGAGCTAAAGGATTCCACTCTTCCACCAAAACATACTTTCCTTTCAATTGTCTCCACCTCTTCCACCAACACCTTCATATCCCGAAGGAAGACAAGTTATGGTTGACTTGTCTGTATCATTCTTCTAATTTCATTCTATTTTTAGGGACTCCCCTTGAGTCCTCTAATATTTCAAGAGATGATCTTCATCAGTACTAAGGTCTTAATATGTGGGTAAGGGCATTGATATTACCTTGTCCTATTTGCTTTTCTTATTCTTTTGCCACATGGTGCTAGTTGGTTTTGCATCCTACCTTTTGATTAGTGTCCATTTTCATATTATTACTTATTTCTTGGATCATCCCTATAGATCTTGGAATAACATCTAACCTTAGTGTATGTGTGTACAAAACCAAGGTACTTTTGGTGGATTTAATGAGGTCTTACCTAGGATCTGGGTTATTTTTTATTCCTACCTTTAATAGATGGTTACTCTTATTCTTATTTTACCCTTGTTTTTTGTTGTTATTCAGTTATTGGTTAGTTTACTTCTTCCTATTTGTTGTTCTACTAGGCTAGGGTGGTGTCAAGGGTGCTATTTACCTCTTCTAGCATGGATTCTTTCTTCACACCATGATACTATATCTCCAAGTATGCTTCATAGTATCCTCATCATCATCCAAAATATCATCAATGTGGAGATTACCAAACATATTGTTTGACACCACCGCTTGTTTCTTTGCTATTGATTTCTTTTGAATATTATTTTTTTGGGTACTTGGAACTCTTCAAGATTAGTTTCCTCTCTTTGTTGCTCTGGGATATTATGCATGCAATATCTTTCTAAATGGTCATATTCATGGCATATTCTATAGTTGAAAGCTATGTTTTCGTAATCAACCTCTTGCTCCCATATTTCCTCCCCAAACTGTAGTGTGATATTTTTTGGGAGAGGTTTGTTAAAGTCTATTAGGACACATATCTGAGTATAAATAATTTATTCAAATCTATATGTACTATAAAAAATCATCATGAACATTCCTAGGGTATTCTCGATTACCATAAATACTATCGAATTTTAAAATTCTATTGGCAATCCAAAAAGTCTCATCCAAACTAGTCCTGTGGATGGCATATCTTCCTCCACTTTGAATTTAGTATGCTAGGGTTTCATAAAGAGACCCACCCTTCCAAAAAACCATGGTCCCCCTTGGAATATTTGTTCCCTATATTCTTTGGTAGCAAAAATAACAATAAAATAAGCATTGGGGTAAGCAAAGATTAGGAACTCACATTTTTTTTACCATTGTCTAGCAACCCATAGTTTTAACACTAATAGGATTGGTCTAAACCCCATAAATCGATATATCAACCCTCTCCTATCCTTGGATTCTATTCCATTATGGATATCCTCAATGTCCACATTCACTATCAAGGAACTATCTACTACCTTTAAACACCTTGTGTCATTTTTCAAGGATCTATCTTAGGCATCCTCAAAGGCCTCCATGATGCCCTCAAGTTATTGATTGCATATTGTTGAGGCTATTCCCCATGAAATACATCCCTTAAATTCATTTTTTGGGGTATCTCCCTGTTGGTCAAATATCTGCCTAATTGCTAAACATTGCGTTTATGCGCCCTAGATACGACCAACATTGAAAGGCCGGAGGAAAGAAATGTCCTCCGTGCCAATCTCCAGAGAGGGTTGGTTCCCTAACTAAATCCTACACTGGTAAAAGACTAAGGATGCAGGAAAGAAATTGGAAAAATGCGGAAAGAAATGGGAAATATGGCCACAGGCCAAAGTACAGGGCTGGTGTTAGACTAACTAGCAGGAAAAAACTCAAGCACAAAGTAGCATTTATAAAAGGAAATAGAACATAACAAGCTCATGATCTGACCATAGCAACTATCAAAATAGCGCTCCAACATTCACCTTCTTATTAGCAATTTTAAATCCAATGACAAAATTTAAACAGAACAACAAACAAGATGAGCAAATGAAAATAGAAGCACACTACACAGAAAGTAACCACACGCAAGATCACTTGCAAATTCAGAAATCTGATGCCTTGTATTAATGCAGAGAGCTTAGAGAAATCTCTCGCAAAATGTCTAACCCCCTTTTACAATGAAATTTGTCTAGTATTTATAGAGGTTTTCGCCTCTTTCATTAAATACATAGGAGAATAAAATATCCCGAGATCAAAGACAAAACCAGCAAAATCCTCCTCGAATTCTTTGAAAATCCATCCTCCTGAGAAGACAAATTCCTGAAAATCTGTAACTCGGGCGAGGGTGCACGGATTGCAAAAAAGACATTAAATTCTTTTGAGCGCCTTTGGTACATTGGAAATCATGAAAACTCGTTTCTTCTCGCCTTCCTCTTCGTGATCCACAAAATAGAGTTACTGAGGGCATCCTTAATTAAATGCATAAACTTAGCATCTTTGACCAAATTTCCATTCGCCCATACTTATTTTTGCCTCAACATCTGTTTCACCCCATTGCAAATTGAAAGGTGCGCGCACGACTATAATGGAAGTACATTCACCCCTAAAAAGGGTGAATGGGACGTTCACCCCTTAGGAAGGGCGAACACGATCCCAATGCACCAAAATGTTGGTTCACCCATGGGAAGGGCGAACGGGATGTTCACCCCTCAACCAGGGCGAACGTAATATGGTTCGGGCACGTGCGCCATCCAAATGTCATCAAAATGCGTTCGCCCCTAAGAAGGGCGAACGACGCGTTCACCCCAATGTTAGGGTGAACGCGACCTTGCACTCTAGTGCTTTCGCCTTTGTAAGCTTTTAAACATGTTCACCCCTTTCAAGGGCGAATGGGACGTTCGCCCTTCCTCAGGGCGAACATAAATATATGGCGATTTAACCAAGTTCTTTTTCATGACTTGTCTTCTTCATTCTTTTAGACATTTCTCCATTAATATTTTTTAGAGATAAATTCAAAAGAAACTTTTTGAACATGCATCAAAAATGTACAATTATTTAAAACATCACAAAAATATGTAAATATATATTGCTACATTCAAAAATTGAACCCAAAGTCTTGAACAAAATTCCCAATGAATACAAAATGGCCAACATTTCTTGGTGACTCATGGGGTATCCAGCTCGCATGGATGCAAGTGATCCTAGGCCTTTATCCATTGGGTGTAGAGTCCTTTTCTGAAGCTGATGCAACTAATTTAGCTAGAGTTGTCTTCTTTATTATGGATGCCTTTTTCTGTGTTGCCTTCTCTGTGCGTTCTTGCTCTTCTACCTCGGCCACAACCCTAAGTACTTCAACATGCTCAACCTCCTCTACTACTTTCACCGCTACCTCATGATCTACCACCACTTTCTCCTCTTGCTCCATGATGGTCTCTGAAAGAATCTCATAAGCATGAACAACATCATGCCAAGCATCAATGCTAAACAAACAACGAACATTGAGGGACTCATAGATGAAGCGAAGATTCTGCACATCTGTCAAGCTGAGGTGCTTCGAACATTGAGCCAATTCATAAAGTGATAGCTCCAAGCATGTATACTTCTCCATCAAAGGCAATACCTGCGCTTCAGCAAGGGGTTCTTTCAAGGCATCAATTTTTGAAGTATCTTCAATGAATGTACGCCAGAGTTCCTACAACTGTTCCATTGGAAGAGGTTCGCCCCACTCATCTACAAAGGTGGTAAAACCCAATCGGTCAATAGTCTCAAAATGAGACATGGAAATGGTATGCTCACGCTCAATTGTATTGAGAATAGCCCGCCCTTCCCTTACTAGGTCCATGCACTGAAAGTAGCTCCGCAGTGTTATCCATGCTCGGGACCAAGCGTAATCCATCTCGTTGAGGGGGCGAATATGCAAAGTAGTATTCAACAAAGCTTGTATTTTTATAGTCATCTCCATATAGGGTGAAAGTAGTTCCTCCATGGAATCAATTGTTTGTTGCCCAAGCTGGATCTGTATCTGCGCTTCCCATAAGTACTATAGTACCTTAACAACGTGCGCAACCAATTTTATAGAATTCTAAATGGAGCGGAGGCGAGCATCCTTAATGCTGTCATATGAAAATCCTACAATTGGCATGGCTTTCTCTTCAAGCTGCTTCTTGAGTTCTTCTACCTGCTGCTAAAGACTATGCATTTCAATCCGAGCGGCATCATGCTCCTTCAAGTGTACCTTCACTTGATTGCGTAGATATTCATTTTTAGTGGTTGTTCTCTCTTCTGTCGCCCTACTCTTGGCCAAGGCATTTTCAAGCTCAAGCACTTTATCTTGCATCTCAAAATATTTCTCCTTATAGTGCTCCCCATGCAGATACAATGAGCTCATATCCACCTGCATATTACCCATTTTCTCAATGGGATTAATCCACGTCAGATCTTCAGTTATAGTCTCAAAAATGTAATCTTCAGGCTACAATTCACCTTGGGGTTTCTGGACCAATGGAGTGAATGTTGTAACATGAGCCTCCTTGGCGATTGGATCAAAAGCCACCTTCTTGATTGGTCATGTTGGCATCAAAGCTTCTTTTCACCGCATACTTTTCAACCATTGAGAAGAGCTCAGGTGCGCCCGATTTAGTTTTTCAACATCCGGCTACTTTCGGGCTACCTGCACATCTGGGATAGTCTGCAGCTCCAAAAATGGTGTAAAAGGGACAAAAATTTTGAGCGGCTAGGCCCAGTGGACATGGATGACATGGGTAGAGGTGGAGAAATGGATGTGGGAATAGTGGAAGAGAGAGAAAGGGTGGATGAGGTGGTAGACACGAGTGCAGTTGTAGTTACACTAATCCTAGGTGGAGCTTGCATACTAACAATGATGATGGTAGAGGTAGTGATGACCGAAGGAAGGGGATGCAAAAAGGGATTTGACCCAGATGCATATGAACTAAAAGAAATGGAGGGTGAAGGAGCGGGAACAAAAGAAGGAGCAATAGTGGTTTCGAAAGTGGAAGGAGTAGAAGTAGAAGAGGATACCATGGAAAATGAAATAGATGGAATATCAAAGGATGGAGAAATAGAGAGTGGAAAGGATAAAAATGTAATGGATGGGACAAAAGAAGAAACCACTATGTGCTCCATGAGAGAGAGAAGAAGAGGGAAGAGATGACGTACCTTGGGGTGCAAGCACCACTTGTTCAGCTGATGGAGGAGGTTGTGCAACTAACTCCTCTTCTCACTCTCCTTCTAGCTCTCCAACATCGAGAGCTACTTCCTCATCCAAAATTTTGACATGTGAATCCTCAGAAAGTTGCTCCTCTTCCTCTTGTTGTGCCATTGGAAATATTTGCACAAATGAAGTAGGGAGCTCATTATTGGGTGAAGGATTCACCATCGATATAGAAGTGGTTGTAGAACTCAACATGATAGAAATTATGGCACCCAAAGACATGGGCATTGTAATAGTAGACGTAAGGGTTGCGCTTGGTTCGAGGTCGTTTGGCCACTTTTGGAAATGGGGGCGCCATCGTATTTTCTACTTGGGTGCGAGAGCCTCCTCTTGAGGGTGCTTCACCCTTTGAGACCATCTTCGGAAAACATATTGCTCTTCCTCTTCATCCTCTTCTTTGGTCTCATCTTCAACCATTGGGTCCTCCTGCTCAGGTTCACTTTCACCACTTTTGGACTATTGAAAGCTTTGTGGAAAAATGGTGGTGAAAGCAATGGGTTGATATGATTCCACAAATTTATCATAAGCTTCAGAAAATTGAGTATCAAGCTTCAACCCATAAGCAGCATATGGCTTCCTGCGATGAATGCGCATCACCCACCAGTTCATGATTTTCTCCTCACTCCATGTCGGGTTAGCTTCCTTAACAGTTCGAAATAGACCAGGAGGAGGAATATGTGTTTTATTCTTTTTAGGATTATACTCCACTTCCTGCTCATAATAATCATGCCATGGAGGAAGGGAGGACATTTTCTCTATGTGCCAGTTCATGTCTGGCCCATCAAAATTGTTATGCCACTTCTGAATATCTGGGCGTGGGCAGCAATGAAAGGTCTTTGCCTTGATAAATTCTAAAAATTTTTTGAGAGGGTCATAACGCCATCGTTGTGGCAATTCAATTAATCCCAGGTCCTAAAGCGCCACCGTCAAAAGGTGATTTTTCCCAACCTGGTTCACTTCGATACTCCCAAACTTAAAAGGCATAGTACAGGTTGTCTTCTTCCCTCACCCGACGTCGTATATGTCATTGACGTAATCTTCCTGATGCACAACTTCCATTGCAAAAATATGCATAGTAGCAAAATAAGGCAACAAAAATGGTTTACCTGTGTACCCAAAAATTTGAACAACCACGCCTTGAGTGAGCAAAAAGATATCACCCCTATCTTCTGAAACAATGGCATCTCTCAAGTCGTGCGGTACCCTATCACAGTTTCCACATAGTAGTTCAATCGTAGGCCCCAGAAACCAGCTATTAAAGTTGTACACAGACTCTCATTTCGTCAACACCTGAGTCCACTTGTAAATAGGTAAGGGCTCATCTTTTTTGCCCGACTGTGTTACTGCGATAAAAGAGAAATGATGTTGCATCTGAAAGAAAAAGAACCAGACCAGTAGCGAAGTGTGCCAAAATGATTTAGACTTTCCTTCCTACAACTTCTACAACTGTGAATTAAGCCTTCGAGAAATAAACTCAGCCCAATCAAAATAAATTGGATTTCCACCCTGTCTCATAGCAGTAGGAGAATAAAATTCCACCTTGCAAATGCATTGAGCCATAGCCGCCTACCATTTATGCACTGTCTCATCCGAGGGTAACCCAACAATCCAGGCAAGCATAGAATAAATATCTTGGCTCTTAAATTTTGAAAGCGATTTAGGCAAATTTGGTAGCTGCCCCATCTACGGCTCCTTGATGAGTTGTGTCTCCATAAATTGTCTCATAGTAACCGTGGAAACATACCTATCTTCCTGCTCATCTGTATGAACTTTCTTATTTACTGCATAACTTGGGGCCTTCAACCCACATGCAAAAGCCTCTCGGACCTCATTCGGTGTAATTGTAAAGAGGATTTATTTCTTGGCATTTCGCACAGCTTTGGTAAAAGGATCATAAAATTGTGCAATTAGTTGTACCAGCTCAGGGCATGGGTGCACGGGTGAACATAGGTACCATGAAAGCTATGAATTATGAGGCGTTGTGAGCCAACTATTAAATGAAACCCCCTGGCTCACCGTAGTCTCAACTTCTTGCCTTAACCGATCGACCCCCTTGTGTGTAATCAAACAATCCCCAATTTTTGCCATTTTATCTTTATAGGGGTCCAGGTCGACATAGTCATTCTTTCGGGCTTTCTTAGCCCTAGAACTTCTTTCTCGCTTCTTAGCCGGCTTTGCCTCTACAACCTCCTATGCCTCACTCGGCTCTTTACTGCATCTGCCCATCCTATCTGACAAAGTGTTGAGTGACTCTACAATTTTTTGCTTCGAAACCTCTAAAAATTCTTCTACACTGGAAACGCAAGATACAACAAAGTAGGAAAAGTTTTAAATAATAAGGGAAAACAAGATTGGCCCTTTTACCTCCCAAAATTTATAGGAGCGTTGTCAGCTACTGCAGTGATTACAAAATTAAATGCAGGTGCATCTTCGGAGAGGAATAATCCTTGAAAAACCACTCATACGCTATTTCCAAGGCACAAAAACCCTTCCCTTTAATTTACCATCAGATTCTCCTAGAGACTCGTGCTTCTGTGCTGTGCAATCATACCTAGAAAAGTGTGCCCTAGCACTCGAAGCTTACTAGGGGAGCCAACCTAGTCGTTCGCCTACCAATCATTAATGCTTGCAGTCACCTTGGAAAGCTAAACTTGAGCACTTCCCACGTTTTAAAACTATGATTGAATTTTGGTGCTTCCTGGTTTCGATTACTGACACGTAACCCAGAGGCGTATTTATTTCACAACGTGCCCCGAAATTGTCTCCTCACTTGGTAAAAATGCTTGGGTGCTCAACTATTCCTTAGTGATTTTAAAATTTGCATGAAAGTGTTCTATCTTTTCATGCGGGTGACTGTGTCTTAAGATTTTCATGGGCATGATTTTTCTAAAATTGGTTTCCTTCAAAACTTCGAACATGCTTTTCTCTTAAAACTGCTTTTTTTCTTTTTTTTTTGTGATATAAAGTATGTTCACCCCTTATGGTGAACGTATTCACCCATTGAAAGGGTGAAGGAAGTTAATGTATTTTTTTTTTTTTTTTTATTTTTTTTTTTTTATTTTTTTTTTTTTTTTTTTCTATATATATCTCCTTATATACAAAAATCATCAAAGACAAAGAGAATATTTACATATGTACAAAGTGTTACCTTTAGTAGATCAAAATTATGTAACATAGGCCTTCAAATGAAGGTCGTTCACTAGAATGGGGAGCTCGTAACCGTCCATGTCGTAGAGATGATAAGCATTGGCAGATTTTACTATAGAGACCCAAAAAGGTCCTTCCCATATGGCATCAAACTTATGATGCTTTCCAGGCTTAGATTTCTTCTCATTCCATTTTAGCACTAGTTCACCCACCTAAAAACTTCGGTCACTTATCTTTTTCTTAAACCATTTCTTCATCTCTGTAGAATGTTTGGCAAAATCTAGGTAAGCCTGCTCCCTTTCTTCCTGTAATTGTAGCAACTACGCCAACCTTGCTTCCATAGGATCATATTCTTCATCTTCATCTTGGAACATTTGCAAAGTTTGGAGCACTGGTAGTTCAATGTGGGTAGGGAGGACAACTTCTTTTCCATAAACCAAAGCATACGGAGAGGTCTTTATAGACTTCTTTACTGAAATGCGATCGGCCCAAAGTGCTTGGTTCAATAACAAATGCCAACTCCTCTTGTTATTGCCCATCATCCTTTTTAGAATCCACAACAAATTTTTGTTAGTAGACTCAGCCAATCCATTCCCCTATGGGTAATAATTGGAAGATGTCTTCAGGTAAATACCATATCTGCTAGCGAATTCTATAATTTTAGCTCCGATAAAGGGAGTACCATTGTCAGTTACCAAAGAATCTGGTATACCAAAATGAGTGATAAGGCTTTCCAAAAAAGAGATCATCGTCGCCTGATCAACCTTCTTAGTGGGTATGGCTTCTATCCACCTGGTGAAGTAGACGGTTGTCGTTAAGATATATTTGTGCTTCGTAGAAGAGTGTGGATCAATAACATCGATAAAATCAAGGCCCCATTGTTGAAAGGGTGCTTCCACCTGAATTGGATGTAGCGGTAATGCTCCTTTTCTGATTTGACCCACATATCTTTGACAACTATCACCATTGGCTTATCTTGTGTGAATCGATGAATAGGGTAGGCCAATAATAACCTACCTGAATAATCTTCAAAGCCATGGGTCTGCCTACGTAATGCCCTCCTGATAGCCCAGAATGGAACTCCTCAAAAATTTTCCTTTTGGAAGCCTTTACACACCTGAGTAATACACCATCTATATTTTTATGATATAATCCATTAGGCAACAACACATACCTGAGCGCTTGCAATCTGAATCATCGATGTTGTGAGGGATCAAGATGGTTCGGACATCTTCTAGAAGTAAAGTAATCAACCAATTCCTCTATCCAATATTTATCACCTACTATGTGATTTACACACATTACATCTTCATGACTTGCTTCAGTCATTTCAGCAACAACACTTTTGGCCAGCTCTTGACATAGAGCACGTCCATGAACCAATTTCATCGATCGGATCTCCACATCATACTCCTAGATTTTTGTGACCCAACCGACCCTCTTTTCTCCTAGTTCTCCTTGGACTATAAAGTTTCGAACATCAGGATGGATGACGTAAACCACAGTCTTACTTTGAGAAACAAAGTGGTAAAATTTCTTTAATGCTTTCATTACTGCATAAACTTGCTTCTCTATAAAATTGTACTTCTCCTGGTGTGGTGCTATAACCTGGCTTAGAAAAGCAATAGGCTTCTCCTCGCCATCATCTTGTTTCTGTGTTAGTACGACAACATAACTCTCCTGCTCACCTACTGCATAGAGGATGAAGTCTTTGGAGTAGTCGAGATTAATCAAAATTGGAGCTTGAGTAATTCTCTCTTTGATTTCTTGAAATGCTCACTTCCTGGCTTCTGTCCACTTAAACTCAACATTCTTCTTCAAAAGCTCAGTCATGGGCTTGACGACTTGGGCAAAGTCAGCAATAAACTTGTGAATAAAGTTTATTTTCCCAAAGAAGGACTGCAAGTTTTTCTTATTGATGGGTAACGATAGTTTCATGAGCGCTTCGGCCTATGTAGGATCTATGGCCAATCCTTCTTGTGAGATCACATGGCCCAATAACTTCCCTTCTTTAACCATGAAAATTGACTTCTTTGGGTTTATGGAAATCCCAAATTCTTGGCACTTCTCAAATATTTGCCTCAGATGGGTAACATGATCTATTCTACAATGTGAAAACACCATCATATCATCAAGATATATTACAATAATTTTATTTAGCAACTCACCAAAGGCGACGTCCATGGCTCTCTGAAAAGTAGCACCAACATTTGAAAGCCCAAAGGGCATCCACTGGTAAGCGAATGTACCCCACTTAGTAGTAAACATCATCTTATATTGATCCTCATATTTTACCCAAATTTTATTGTACCCGAAGAAGCCATCTAGCAATGAGAATCTCTGGGCGCCAGCCACAACATGAAGAATCTGGTCTATCTGAGGCAAAGGATAATGGTCCTTGAGTGATGCCTGGTTTAAATTTTGGAAATCAATGCACAAACGTATGTCTCCATTCTTCTTCCTTACAGGAACCAGGTTCGCTACCCAAGTAGAATGCTTAATAGGATAAATGATCTTCGCCTCAAGCATCTTCAACAATTCTGCCTTCATGAGGATCTCAATCTTAGGATTGATAGGACGTTGTTTCTATCGAAAAGGCTTAACTCCTTCTTGTAACTCAATTGTGTGTTGAATCACATTCTTATCATATCCTTTCAAGTCTTGATAACTCCATGCTACAATATCTGGATATTCATAGCACAGATTTCTAATGCCTTCAATCTCATCCGATTCACAATCAGTCCCAATATTAATGATCTTTCCTGGTTCCAACTGCAACTCTCTGTATTCCTTGGCATCCACCTTAATCCTATGTTTATCAGCCCTATCATTCTGATCAAACAAGCTCTCTAATGAAATCAATCCCTTAGGAATATGATTATTTCTCAACTGAATCATTGCTTCCTTTTCTTCCTCCACAAGGACTTTATCATCGACATTAGCAGCTTCTTTGAGCAAAAAATTCACTATTTTCTCATCATTATCAAACACTTGCCAATAGAGATTCTTATCTAGAATGGAAGGCCTATAAATTACTCTCACTATCTTTGGCTTCCGAACCACTTGCTCAGCAGGAGAAAAATTAGCGCCAAGGGAAGCTAAAATATTAGCATGTCTATTTTGCTCTCGAGGAATAGCCTGAATATTCAGAGCTTTAAATGCTTCTAATAGATCCCATACTCTATTGTGGTAAGCCTTCAAATAATGTTGCTTGCTCATGCATCTATTTGTAACTTGATTGACAATAAGCTCGAAGTCACCAAAAATCTGCAACTGTTCAATTCCCAATTTCTTCACTTTCTTCAAGCCAAGGCATAGCGCTTCGTATTCAGCCACATTATTTGTGTAGCTCTAGGTCAATCTATAGGAATAAGTTTTCTGTATTCCCTCAGGAGAAATCAATACAATGCCTACTCCTACACCATTCTTACATCGAGCACCATCAAAGAACAACTTCCATAACTGGTGTGAAACAGGTTCTGGTGACTCAAGGACCTTCTTTTTGGACTGTTCTATCTTCTGGATTGAATAACAACCAATATCTATCCCAATCATAGCATTGAAATCTGTCAGCCAAAAATCTTCCTCTAGGTGAAGCTCATCAAGTGCTTCTTCAACCAGATCAACTTCCTCCAATTCTTTGGTCATCATGTTTACTGTGCCTGGAGCTTGTTCTGCCTCCTCTATCTTTTCAATATGAAAAGGTGAAGGCTTCTCATTATGAATACGGATTCACCTTCCCTTGAATGGTATCTCCAAATGTGAATAATCTAGGGAAAGATAACCTCCAAGCTTAGCTATAAATTCCCTTGAAAGGCACATGCTAAAATAGGGCTCCAAATCAACAACCACCACCTCCTGGATGATAGTAATTTGAGGCATACTATGGAGCACAATCGGAATATCCTTGATTACCCCAATAGTCTTGACTGGAGTTCCATCCAACTGCAACACTCCTGGACTACTCCTTGTATACTCCATCCCCATTACTTCACATACTGCCTTTGGCATGACAGTAGTTGCAGCACCGGAGTCAATCATGCAATTATGCACGATCCACCCTTCCATTCTCAAGGATAAGTAAAATGGGGGAGGCCTATTTTTCCCTGTGACTGAAGTGGGGAGCGCTTGAGCCAAGACTATTTGTGAACAATATTTATTTTGGTCCTTAGTAGTCTTCAAGGATTCTTGTAACAAATCAATCTGCCCAGGTAACTGCAATGCATCGTACAAGCTAATCCTTGCTGGGATTTTCTTCATTTCTTCCACAATACTGTAGCTATGAGTAGTTGAGTCTTTTTCCTCTAGAGGCCACTCATACTTATCTCGATACTATTGCGTAGCTTCTACTCTTTGCCTTTTAGTTAATGAAGGATACTTGAGTCTCTCCTTAGCTTGCTCTTTTGTTTCGCTTACCGAAGTTGAAGGTTTAGCTTGCTCTTTATCTTGAGCTTGCCTAGGAAATAGATATTTCACCTTAACAACATCAGGTCCCTTGGTTCTAACATCAGGAGTCTTCATCGGGGATGACCACTTTTCTTCCTATGCTTTTGGTTCTATAGGTACTTTCAAAGGTTGCAATTCTAGGATCAATAGTCACCGACTTCTTCCTAGACCTAGTGAGGACTGAAACTTGCTCCAAGGATGACATCATACAATTATGCTCCACTTCTCGAATCATATTAACTTGCCCACCTGAGGAACTTTTCGCCAATGTCTGAACATAGTTCAAATGCACCATACATGTATCTTCACCGTGAGGATCATTGCATGTAGAACACCAATATGCTCTTTCGGACACATTAACTTCATCATTTACTTGCACCATGGTGTTTTTCTCAGGTCCCCTACTGGTAGATGCTTGCTCTCGGGTGATTGGTAGAGTCTAAAATCTTCTTGATCGAAACTCAACTTCAGCTTGTTTTTTCCTCACCATTGTAAGCTCATTAGATATCATCCTCAAAGCCGCATTATTGGATTTCACTTCTTGTAACAAAGTGGTGAGGGGATCTGAATTAGGTGATGGGGTTAATGCTAGCAATGACAAAGGTGCTTGCGGTGTAGGTAATGGTAAAGGGGTTGGAGGTGTTGGAAATGTTGGAAAAGAAATGGATGATAGTTGTGGAGGTACTGATGAAGCAAGAAATCATGGAAAGCTCATAGCGGATGACTACGGGATAGGGATAGGGGCCACTTATTGGGGGCCCGAATTCCATGAAGGGACTGGATACATGGATGACATAGGCTATGAGAATGCATTAGAGTAAAGATATTATGGGAGATCAGGGAGAATAGGTATTGTTGCCTTTGGAGGAAGTCTACCTACAACAATTAGGTCAGATTCAGCCTTTTGAGCTTGTGTGTACAGATCTGGGAAGGTGGTCACATTGGCTTGATGCACCACCATACCGATATCAGTACTGAGCGCTCGAAGATAATAAAATGTTGCTTGCTTGAGCATCGATCGTAAACCATCTGGAACCCTCTACCAGCTTCGCGCAAATCGAACATTAAAATCTACAAGCTCTTCTTGTGGATGTCTTTGAATTATGGTGAACTGGTGCAACAAAGAATATGGATCAACTTGCTCATGGAAATTCTTAATCAACAATTCTGCCAATTGATCCCATGAAGTAATGGTACCAGGCTGCAAGGATCGATACCAATATAGCAATTTTCCCCTTAGTGACAAAACCAAAAGTTTTATCATTACATCCTCATCAGTTATATCATGGATAGTTGCAAGAGAGGCCACATCTTGGATATGCTCATATGCAATTTTCCTAGTACCATCATATGTTGGCAAAGCCTTCAGAGCAGCTTGAGGTACTGGGTTTCCCTACAAATTCAAGGCTCCGGAGTTGTTCCATGCGGGGAACTACCTTGGGAGCTATTGTTGGTGTGGTGGGGGATTCTGGGCCATGTGAATGGGAATATGGGGAGTAGGTTGCGGAGCGCTAGTGGTTGTACTAGGTGGAGGCTGAGGAAAATTGGTGGTAGTACTCACTGGACTTATGGGAGCAGAAAACACACCAGCTAATCGAGAAGATGAAATAGATGGTATGGATGGGATATGAGGGAGCGAAGACGTTCATCGAAAAGTGGCTATTTGAGGATGCTCTCCTAACCTTTGGATATCAAGTTCATAAAACTCAATTTGATTATCAGGATTCTTGGCTTTCGATCTTGTATTCATGAGAGACAACTTTCATCGTCCTCACACCTATGGAGTTCTGGATAAAATTTGAGTCACCAGATGTTCTAATCTCAGTAGAAAGGTGAACATCAAACCTAACACTATTGGAAGTGGAACTTTATGGTCCCATCGGGTGTGCCAAAAACTATTGGTCAAATATCTGCCTAATTGCTAAACATTGCGTTTATGCACCCTAGATACGACCAACATTGAAAGGCCGAAGGAAAGAGATGTCCTCCATGCCAATCTCTAGAGAGGGCTGGTTCCCTAACTAAATCCTACACTGGTAAAAGACTAAGGATGCAGGAAAGAAATTGGAAAAATGTAGAAAGAAATGGGAAATATGGCCACAGGCCAAAGTACAAGACTGATGTTAGACTAACTAGCAGGAAAAAACTCAAGCACAAAGTAGCATTTATAAAAGAAAATAGAATAGAACAAGCTCATGATCTGGCCATAGCAACTATCAAAATGGCACTCCAACATTCACCTTCTTATTAGCAATTTTAAATCCAATGACAGAATTTAAATAGAATAGCAAATAAGATGAGCAAATGAAAATAGAAGCACACTACACAGAAAGTAAACACACACAAGATCACTTACAAATTCAAAAATCTGATGCCTTGTATTAATGCAGAGAGCTTAAAGAAATCTCTCGCAAAATGTCTAACCCCCTTTTACAATGAAATTTGTCTAGTATTTATAGAGGTTTTCGCCTCTTTCATTAAATACATAGGAAAATAAAATGTCCCGAGATCAAAGACAAAACCAACAAAATCCTCCTCGAATTCTTTGAAAATCCATCCTCCTGAGAAGACAAATTCCTGAAAATCTGTAACTTGGGTGAGGGTGCACAGATTGCAAAAAAGACATTAAATTCTTTAGAGCACCTTTGGTACATTGGAAATCATGAAAACTCATTTCTTCTCACCTTCCTCTTCGTGATCCACAAAATAGAGTTACTGAGGGCATCCTTAATTAAATGCATAAAATTAGCATCTTTGACCAAATTTCCATTCGCCCATACTTATTTTCGCCTCAACATCTGTTTCACCCCATTGCAAATTGAAAGGCGTGCGTGCGACTATAATGGAAGTACGTTCACCCCTAAAAGGGTGAATGGGACGTTCACCCCTTAGGAAGGGCGAACGCGATCCCAATGCACCAAAATGTTGGTTCACCCATGGGAAGGGCGAACGGGATGTTCGCCCCTCAACCTGGGCGAACGTAATATGGTTCGGGTGCGCGCCATCCAAATGTCATCAAAATGCGTTCGCCCCTAAGAAGGGCGAACGACGCGTTCGCCCCAATGTTAGGGCGAACGCGACCTTGCGCTCTAGTGCTTTCGCCTTTGTAAGCTTTTAAACATGTTCACCCCTTTCAAGGGCGAATGGGACGTTCGCCCCTCCTCAGGGGCGAACGTAAATATATGGTGATTTAACCAAGTTCTTTTTCATGACTTGTCTTCTTCATTCTTTTAGACATTTCTCCATTAATATTTTACAGAGATAAATTTCAAAAGAAACCTTTGGAACATGCACCAAAAATGTACAATTATTTAAAACATCACAAAAAGATGCAAATATATACTGCGCTACATTCAAAAATTGAACCCAAAGTCTTGAACAAAATTCCCAATGAATACAAAATGGCCAACACTCCCCCAACTCTTTCCCCATATTGGGCATTGGTATAGTCATCCCCTTTTTGTGGTATACCCCTCGGATTGGTTTTGCTCAACTTCTAGACCATATCATTTCTTCCTTCTTCAACTTCTCTTATCTAGTCTACTCCTTGGATTTTGTTCCTGGTTCTCTTCAACCTTGGCCTTGTTTTTATGGTAAATTATGATCTCTCATCTGTTTTTGTACTATAAATTGAAAGTGCTTGTTTCTTTTTCCCTTGCTCTGAGTGGCTTATAAAAATGATTGTCTACTACATTTTCTCTAGCTACATTTTTCCCTTGCTCTAATCATCCAAGTTAAAATATTCCTACTAACCACAAAGGCCAACAAGCTTCTTCCTCTATATTTTTCCTATAGTTTTAATTGAAACCCTTCAAAACCCTTGTCCTAGCTCCACCCTCAAATCCTTTATCATCGTTGAAATACATTACAAAAATTCTTAATCATTATTTGATTTAGACAATCAATATTTTCTTGTCAGCTTAAGCTAACTTACTACCTCTTACCTTGGAAATGAGAAGTTAACTTCATGATCCTCTATTAAAACCCCTCTATTGGCTAGCCTATCTGCATATTTTTTCTCTTCTCTTAATGTATGTGTAAACCTGATTTCTTCAAACTCTTAGCAAGATGTTATATTTCCACAATGATCTCTTGTATGTTCCATAGAGCCTTTGCTTTCCTCAAAATTTCTTTTATTATTATTAGTGATTCACCTTCCATCTAGACTTTGTTTCATTTCATGTCTTTACACATTTTTAACCCTTCTAAATTTGCCCAAGCTTCAACTTCATTATTTGTCTTAAATCCACTATTGAAAGTGTAATATGATAAAAATCTCATCCCTATTATTTCTAATTATTCCTCCTCCTCATGTTGGTGTTGAATTTCCTTTAGATGCTCCATAAAAATTTAGTTTGACCAACTCTATTTCTAGTGGTTTCTACTTTATATTCTTTGCCTTCCTTTTTTTTCTCCTATACCCAACATCATAATTCTATTTTATGACTTGAGTCCATCTATCAAGAATCTCACTTTATATTATTTGCCATCCTTTTGTTTCTCCTATACCCAACATCATAATTCCATTTGATGATTTGAGTCCATTTATCAAGGCTATCTACTTCAAGATTAGGGATTGGGTGAGTTGATAGGGTTGGTTTAGACTCCTCTATGGTTAAAAAAATACCTCTTTTCATTACCTTTGCTTTCCTTTCATTTAAATATTAATTGAAACATTTATGAATCAAGGTGCGTGTGCATTTTATTGGTGCCATTCCCATTAAAATAACAAAATATAACATTGATATCAATTAATTAAATTACATCCAACTTGCCTTTTTATCAAAGATATTCTTCAATTATCTTTCTATCAAGAATATTTATCATCTTCTTCAAAATGCTACACCTCCTTAATATCATTTTTGTTAAGAGAGAGAATCTCATTTATTATTATTATTCTAAATTAGGGTTTTAAAAGGGTTTCCCTTTCCCTTTTACATTGACGTAGTCACATTGAGCTATTTGGTACCACTAAGATTTGAACCTTGGTGTGGGATACATCAACTATTTGTCCCAACCATTGAATCAAGGACCCGTTGCCTTAAGAGATAGAATCTCACTTGTCTAATTACCTTCTAAATTTTGAAATTTGCTAGGATAAAAATCAACAATGGAATGGCTAAAATATTTGCTACCTAGTTTATATATCTATAAATATGTTGTCTATAACAACTTGTCAATTCCCTAATACCTCTTTTTTTAGGGGTCTTATTCATACACCTAATATTCCAAGATATCATTTTCATCATCACTTCTTATTTTTATTTATGGGCTTAGCCCCATTTATTTTTTTTTTTTGAAAAATTTGAAAAAACTTGTATTAAAACAAAGATCAATTACAATATGGGAAGAGACTCTTCCCAGCCGAATTCATAGAGAACACAAGCTTACAACAGAAGAAGAAGATTTGCAATGGAGCCAAATCTCCTGAATCAATAACTAGCTAGCAGGGGATCGGCATGGACAGATGATGCAACTTGTCACGAAAACGCGACATGTCGCGATATCGCGACACCTTTTCTCCTTTGGCCACGAAAAAGCAACATGTCGCGATATCGCGACACCTTTTCTCTCTTGGCCGCGAAAAAGCAACATGTCACGAAATCACGACACCTTTTCTCCATTGGCCATGAAAAAGCAACATGTCGCGATATCGCGACAACTTTCCTCCAATGATCGCGACGGCGCAACATGTCGCGATATCGTGACAACTTTCCTCCAACGACCGTGACGGCGCAACATGTCACGATAATCGTGACAACTTTCCTCCAGTCGCGACGACGCAACATGTCACGATATCATGACAACTTTCCTCCAGCAGATGACGCAACATGTCATGATATCATGACAACTTTCCTCCAGCGACTGTGACGGTGCAACATGTCGCGATATCATGACAACTTTCCTCCAGCGATCGCGACGATGCAACATGTCGCGATATCGTGACAACTTTCCTCTACGACCGCGACGGCGCAACATGTCACGATATCGTGACAACTTTCCACCAACGATCGAGGCAACATGTCAGATATCGTGACAACTTTCCAAACATGTCAGATATCGGACAACTTTCCAACGAGCAACATGTCACGATATCGGACAACTTTCCAAACGTGACGGCGCAACATGTCGCGATATCGCGACAACTTTCCTCCAGATCGTGATGGCGCAACATGTCGCGATATCACGACAACTTTCCTCCAGCGTCGTGACGGCGCAACATGTCACGATATCATGACAACTTTCCTCCAGCGGCCATGACGGTGCAACATGTCACGATATCGCGACAACTTTCCTCCAGAGGCCGTGACGGTGCAACATGTCGCGATATCGTGACAACTTTCCTCCAGAGACCGCGACGGCGCAACAAGTCACGATATCGTGACAACTTCCCTCCCTTTGCTTTTTCTTTGATCATTTGTTCAAGGACCTTTCCAGACCCTGCCTGATCACCTCATCCTCAATAGCCATGTCACTGTGAAGCTGAACCCCTGCCTCCTTCTCAGCACCCATCTTAGCCAGGAAGTCGGCCGCGTTGTTTAAATCTCGTCTCACATAAGCTGGAATCACATCATCTAATTCCTTCCATAATTCCTTAATTTGAGTGACAAGAATCCTCAACCTCCATGCTTTCAAAGCAAAGTTCCTCATGCAATCAAGAGCTCCAACCATTATTTGAGAATCTGATTCAATAATGATCCTCCTGTGGCCCTGTTTCATAGCCCAAATAGAAGCGGATTTGATAGCTATGGCTTCAGCTTCATTGTTTGTGGCTCTTCCCAAGCCTTGCAGTTCCCAATAGAGCACCGATCCATCATGATTTCGGCAAACCACTCCAATTCCGGCGCTACCCGGATTGCCCTTTGCAGCTCCATCAGTATTAATTTTAATCCAGCCTTCTGGTGGTGGTTTCCAACTAGCTCTGTCCTGTCCCTCTTGCTCTTCAACTCCCTCTTCCATTGGCCCAGTAACAACCTGAGTTTCCTCTATAGCATAGACAGCTACAGTTTCTGTGACTTTGCTCCAGATGATTTGCCAAACTCCATCTAACGAGGAAAAAATTTCTCTAAAAATTCTAGCATTTCTCTCCAACCACACTTGCCACCAAATGAAGTTTAATCCAAGCTCCCAACCAATTCGAAGAGCTTTAGATTTAAATCTACCACTCTTCCATGTTTTCCAGATATTAGTCCGATTCAAGTCACCATTAACTTGAATTTTATAGCAAGAAAGCCAACGCTTCCAAATCTGACGCGTGAAAGGGCACTCAAACATCAGGTGATCAGTTGTTTCCTCGTTCTTGTAGCATAAAACACATTGAGATGGACCGATGATTCCTCTACATCTGAGATTGTCAAAAGAGAGAATTTCGTTGTGCATAAACTGCCAGGCAAAAAAGTTTACTTTCGGCCAGCCCTTGGAGTGCCAAATCTTTCTCCAATCCTCAACCGGGAATGAATGGGGGGGAGGCTCTGGGAGGATCTTCTCATATCCGTCCTTCACTGTATAGACACCAAGGCTCCCATAGCCCCAAGCTAATTCATCCTCCTCGTCTCTACCTGTGAGAAATATTTTTGACAAGATTTTAGTCATGATGGGTGCCAACTCCGGAGGGATTGAAATTGGCCACTCCTCCAACTTCTTAAACTTCTTAAACTTATACTCCCCCAGCTGACTAGTGATGAAATAACTGTCAATGTGGACCCATCCCTTGGTTTCTATGGCAGTTTTTATTGGTTGCAATTCAGGAAATTCAACAATGATGGGTGGGTATTGATCCCATGAGTCTGTCCAGAAACGTGCCTTCTCCCCTCTCCCCACTTTCCAAAACAATCGATCTTTAACTACCTGAGATCCTATCTTGAGGGCCTGCCACACTAGGGATCCAGGGCCATCCAAAGGGAAACGACCCACCTCATTGGGGTTAACATGACCCAAATATTTACTAGTTAGGATTCTACTGAATAAGGAGGTTGGTTGGGAAATCCACCTCCGATACTGACTTTCCAGCCAAAGCTTTATTATTGAACTTGGATCTTCTCAGTCCCAACCCTCCTTTTACCTTGGGTTGGGTTACTTTATCCCAACCAACTAAGGCCCATTTCCTCTCTCCTTTTACTCCTTCCCATAAAAATCTTCTAGCCATATTGTCCAGCTCTTTCCATATAGTATGTGGGGCAGCCAGGATAGAGAATTTGTAAATTGGCATGGCCTCGAATGATCGAACTGTAAAAAAGTTAATCTACCCCCATAGCTTAACCATTTGTGAGACCAATGATTCATTCTATCTTTGATACCATCCAAAAGATCCTTCCAGATATCTATTTTTAGTTTTTTGAAATGCAAAGGAACCCCCAAGTAAACCACTGGAAGAGAAGTCCTAGTGAATCCCAAGATCTCTAGAACTCTGTCTTGGAGCCTTTGATCAAGATTGAGAAAGACCACTTTGGATTTTTTATCATTGATGACTTGGTTTGAAGCCCTAAGGTAGACATTAAGAGTATCTCCGATCACTCTTGCTTCCCTGAAGCTGGCCACTCCAACCAATCTTGTATCATCCACAAACTGTAAGTGAGTCAAAAATTCCTCACCCACCTTGATACTTGTTAGCAAACCTTGATGTCTTCTCCTCAAGAAAAGTCTACCTAATCCTTCAGCCAAAATGAGGAAAAGATAGGGAGAGCAAGGATCCCCTTGACGAAGACCTCGAGTGGCTCCAAAAGGTTGCGAGGGAAGACCCTTGATTAACACTGAATAAGACGGCGTAGATACACAGCTCATGACCCAATCTATCCAGTCTTGAGAAAAACCAAAGGCTGCCATCATCTTTGACAAGAAACTCCACTCCACCCTATCATAAGCCTTTGACATATCTAATTTAATGAACATTCCTTTATTACCAGATTTTTGCATTGTATGGATTGCCTCCTGAGCAAGAACCACCCCATCCAAGATCTGCCTACCCTCTACAAAACCCCCTTGCTCCGAGGAGATAATGTTATGTAAAAGAGGTTTTAGCCGTTCAGCCATTACCTTTGTGATTATTTTATAAATCACATTGCATAAGGCAATAGGTCTATAATCTGAAATATGAACCCCCTCCTCCCCTTTTGGAATTAAAGTGATGAAGGTATGATTTAATGCCTTAAGCATTCTTTTATTACCTCTGGACTCCTCTATGACAGCCAAAACATCCTCATCCAAAGTATCCCAAAAGGCCTAAAAAAACTCAATTGGAAAGCCATCTGGTCCTGGAGTTTTGTCGGTGCTCATTCCAAAGACCACGTTCTTCAGTTCTTCTCTATCGATGGGTTTAAGAAGGGTCTGATTTTCTTCTTCAGAGATAACAGAGGGTATGACATCAATAACTTCGTTTTGAGCCTCTACATCTTGCTCCATACTTTCCTTAAAAAGTTTAGAAAAATAATCCATTGAATGGGAATGCATACCAGGAAGAGTATCAAAGGAGTGTCCATTCTCATCTTGAAGAGCTTCCATGTTATTCATCTGTCTCCTAGCACAGGTTGACCGATGGAAAAATTTGGTATTTCTATCACCTTCCAATAACCAAGTGGTTCTTGCTCTCTGTTTCCAGTAGGTCTCCTCTTGGTTATCAATGTCCTCAACCGCTTTACGCAAGGCATCATCCTCGGCTTTGAGCTGCTCTGTAATTGTTCCTTCCCTAAAGTGTTTTTGAACCTCATCCCATCTGGCCACCAAAGGAGCTCTTTGGAGCTGGAAGTCTGTCTTGTTAGCTTGCCTCCATTGTTTCAGTTGAACTTTGACATAATGAAGTTGTTTGTGGAATCTAAACATTGCTGTCCCAAAAGGTAGACGACCTTCTTCCCACCACTGTGGAATTTTCTTTCGAAGATCCTCTTTTTGTAACCAAAAATTTTCAAATTTAAAAGGTTTGTGATGCTGCCCTGTCGTAATCCCTCCCTCCAACAAAATGGGAAAGTGATCTGAAATCGGGCCCTCCAAAATCTGGAATTTTGTATTCCATTTTACGAATGCCTCCTCTGAAACCAGAAAATGGTCTAGCTTTACCTTCCTGCTATGTGGCTCCCTCCTCTTGTTAGTCCAAGTAAAGTTGGTTCCAGGGCCTTTAATATCCACTAAGTGAAAAGCCTGGACTTGGGCAATCAGAAGTCGATCCCCTGGGTCCAAAATTGGGGTTCCTCCTTCCTGATCTCTAGAAGATAATTTAGCATTAAAATCCCCAGCAATAATCCAGTCTAAATCTTCCCTTGAGGTCCTCATGTTATGCACAACTTTCCATTGAAGCCTCTGGCCATCAAGGTTTTGAGCCCCATAAAAATTTGTGATTAAAACATGTTCAGTTGTGACATTATTCCTAAAATGAGATGTGAGAACACCCCTCGAGGCTATATGTTCTATTGCAGTCCATTCCAGAGAGTTCCAAAGAGTGACAATCCCCCCTGAGGCACCTTGGGCAGCCACATCCATATGACCAGCGCCCCTCCAAATTTTGTTAACTGTTTTACACATAAGATCTAACGACATTTTGGTCTCCTGGAGAAGCAAAAAATCTGTTTTGCATTTTCCTAAGAGTCTTTGAACAACAGATTGATGGGTTCTACTGTTTAAACCCCTAATATTCCATGATTGTATAATCATTGAAAACCTTGAGAGCAGTAAGAATCAATTGTCCTCACCGATCCTCCAGTGATCAGTTTGTCTCCTTGAACTGCTAGCAGGTCCTTATTTGATTTTCTACCCACTCCTTGAGAGTTGCTATTTTTTTATCTCTTTTCCACCTGAGTTATCCCTAGGGCTGGCCTTTCTCTGTTCTTTTTGGCTATTCCCATGCTGACGTCCTTGATTATTGGCTGCGCTTGGGAGTGCACTATCAATGCCCCTGCATTCTCTGACTGCGGTAACTCAGTGTACTCAATTACCTGTTCTATGACGGTGGGAGATGAAGGAGAAGCATGAGCGTGAATGTTATTGTCTTCAATATTCCCATCCACTCCTTCCATGACTTGATCCTCTTGGTCCACTAGTGTCTTAAAAATTTCATACCTATTGGTTGGCTTGAGTTGTGATTGCTCCTTACCATTTTTCTTTTGCTTTCTCCTTCTTTTGGGTTGTTCAAAGCCATCTTTCCGAACATCTTTACCCTGAGGAGTATTGGTTGGTTCTTTGGTAAGAGTTGACTTACCCTCCCTGGGACGATTTGGCATTCCAAGCGGGGCCTCCATTTTTGTGTTCAAAATATTTGGACAAAACCGGGCCAAATGCCCATGTTTGTGGCAAACTCTGCATCTGAAGGGCAGAGCCTCATAATCTAGTTGTTGGATCCAAGATAGTCCTGCCAGTTCAAGTTCCACCTCTGCCGGTAGAGGCTGGCTAATATCCATTTCCACACAAATTCTTGCAAAAACAGTTGTGTTTCCTTCTATGGTGTCTTTGGAGACGCCCAAATGTCTACCAAGGGAGTTACCGATCATTTCCAAAACCTGCTCACCCCAAAACTCCATTGGAAGAGCATACAACCGGATCCAAATCGGGACAGCCGTGGGTTCAATACGAGGATCGAAACCCACTCTCCAGGGTTGAACAAATAACCCTGCCGGACCGTGGTTCCTCTTTTCCGATTCAAAAGCCCTGTTTCTATCGGCCAGAGAAGAAAAACTAACAATGAAATACCCATTGCTAATAAACCATAAGGAGTACTCACCATGAGGCTCCCAGTTTTGCCTGACCCAGGTATGCAAGAAATTCAGGGTAGGGCGAATACCCATGAATTTACAGATCAGATCGTGGTTGGCTCTGTAAAAGATTGTGTCTTCGACCATCTTTGGCTCAATGACAATCTTGGGTCTTGATTCGGACTGCGGAAGGCATCCATTGACCCGTTGTCCTGTTGATCTCTCTCCAGCGTTCTTGAAGAGCTTATGAAGAGCATTTCTCTGAGCTTCGCCATTAGAAGACGGAGAATTTTCTTTTAGCAAGTCTGCGAAGGAGCTCTTTCTCCCGGTGAGAGGATCCGGAGGAGTCCCCATTGGACCCTCCTGGGGCAGCAGACTTGCCTACAGATCCACAGTAACCAGAAAAACACTACGGCAACCCACCTGATGCCCTGGATTTTCCTTCGCTCCAGAAACCCTAGAACATCGCCTCTCGCCTGCTCAAAAATTTTCCCGCCAACCCTTTATCCTATTGGTCATTGATATTTTGAGTACGTCACACCCCATTTATTGTTAACATGCATAATATTTGTTTTTATTTACCTATATCAATATCCCCGAGTTTCCTTCTTTCTTTGTTTTGCTTGGTGGGACATTATCTCTCTTTTTAATTCCCACCAACACTTTCATCTTCATTAATCTCTTCAATCCTTTCACACTGTTCATAGTGAGACTTATCATCTATAGATTTGTATTGCTACAAAGGATTTTAAGTGCAAGGAAAACCTCAAAAGCACTTACTTTTTTTATGTTGCCAACTCTAACGATATTGCTTCATAGTAATTTTATTTTTATGTTGCCCTAAAAACCCTAGATTGCTATGGATTTCCTCCATCCTCATTTCTTTATGTTGTTGCTCTTCTGACCCTTAAGTGCAAGGGGTAACTCTAGAATAAACTTGACCTCTTTTGCTTCCTTTGTTTTGATTTTTTCTCCACATCTTCCTTTGCATCTTTAATTCCTTATGAATTTGAAGTTGCACATTGTACTTTCTCATCCTTTGTATCCTTCTTTGTTTCTTCTAAATGTTGATCCAAGTGAACTATAGTGGCCTTTGCCATATGACGCTATGGATACACTTTATTTGCATCTTCTTTTGGAGTGGACTATATTTGATCTAATTCAGCTTCTATTATAGTATGACTTCCTTGCTTCATATTGAAGTTTGTTTCATGACCAAAATTTCTCTCTTTCTTTATTGTTTTCACTTTGCAATCTCTTGCCATGTGGCCAATCTCATAATAAATGCGACATTCAAATGCAATATTTTTATTCAGTGGCCTTATCCCATTCTCTTGATTTAGATTTAATCTTAATTGATTGTGACAAAGGTTTTAAAATATCCATAGTAATACATATTCAAGTATATATAACATGTAACATGCTTTTGCTCCTTAGTAGTTGGTCCCTTCTTTCTGAAATCCCCTATGGCATTCCAAAACATCCTTATCAATAAGTTGACATGGAAGTCCAAAAGTCCTAATTCACTCTCCATAGAAAAATTCTCACTCTATGGTCTTAAATAAAGGGCCTCTCTCCCCCTAAACCATAGGTCATCATCCATTATTTTATCCTTAATTCTTGATTTGGAAATAATGAAGAAGAAAAAAACCTTTAGAAAGAAAAGTCATAAGGTAATCTAAATTCAATCCCCACTTCCACTTGATCCAAATTTGAATTTCCAAAAACCTTGGCCTATATCCATAGAACTTGTATATTAACCCTCTACTTTTAAGAACCATTGTATAATGTTTGAATATCTCATCCTTGATAATCACTTTTGGTGTAATATTTATCCCTTGGTTCAAACATGCTATATATTTATTATTATTTTGATATTCAACATAGGCACCTTATACTTCAAGCTAGGGCATCTTGACTTTCAATTAAGTTTACCTTTGTAGCGCAAGTGGAGAAGGCAAGTTTGGCCCCATTGAATAAGAGGTCCACGGTACAAACCTTTGTGATCTGAAGGGGGACATAAAAAAAAATTTCCTATGGCTTTCCTGTAGATAGTGGTATACCCATATGGGACGACACTATCGACCACCTAAGAGTGACTCTTGAGGTTTTCTCTCTACCCTAAGAGTTTTGTCCCCAAGGACTAGGTGGATTGGTAATTGTCTGTTTGGCCAAGCACTTACCAAGAAGAGACCTAGGTTCAAACCTTGGGGGCATGCTTGTTGCAAAGGTAGTAGTCTGATCTGAATCCTCTAAGTGCACACCAGATCGATGATGATGGTATGAATCCCGAGCGATCAATGATCCACCTCATACTTGATCAACAATAACGAGGTGGTATAGGCTTGTTGGGAGCAACCCTTGTGGTTTGAACCATGCACTTTGCAGTTACTAAAAATAATGTGGATGTAACCTACTCCCATGTGTATCCAAAAAAAAACTTTCAATCATGGATTTCAAATAAAAATTTCCCTTAATACTACTTAACGAGACTTACTTTAAGCTAGCATTGGCTTTCTATTCTCACTTGCTATTTTTTAAAAATATATTTATATTTAAACCTTAAAATTATATTGGTTACAATATTAAATATTATACTTGGTTTTCGACAGATAAAATTTGGTTGAAAGGACTAACTTCGAAAATCAACATTTTCTTCTAGCTGGTCGTACAAGGAAAATTTATAACTTTAGACAATCTCAAAAAAAGAGGTATGATTTTGCTTAATGCTTGTTTCTTGTGCAAAAATGTGAAGAAATCCCCGTTTCATCTTATTTTCAACTATCCTTTCTTGTAGGAGGTTTTCAACTACTTTTTCAAATATTTGAACATCCAATGGGTGTTTTCGAACAACCTAGAGGATGTGCTGACCCAATGGGTTTCTTCCTTCCTGTCTCTTCACCTTTGTTGGTTGTAGAAATTTAGCCTTCCTCATATCTGCTAGCAGATTTGGAAAGAAAGAAACTCAAGGGCGTTTAAGGATGTTGCTCATTCGGCTAAAGTTGGCTTTGCAGACGATTTTTTTCGTAGAGAATATTAGAACCCTAAATCTAAATGTTGTGACTACAGAGCAAGAATGATAAATGGAGAAATCCCTTGGATTCAATAACAATCTCAACTAGTCAAACCTATCGTGCCTCCGAACAGAGCTAGGGTTAAGTGGGAGCCACCTCCAATTGGTTGGCTAAAGTTGAATTTCTATGGTGCATCTAAAGGGAATATGGGTCCTGCAGGTATTGGAGGGATTGTAAGGAACCATGATGGCTTGATAATTTTAGCCTTTGCTGATAATCTGGGCCATCAAACCAGTCACTTCGCCAAAGCTAGGGCCCTATTCCAAGGAGTTTCTCTATTGGATTCTATAAGTTGTAGGAAACTAATCATTGAAGAAGACTCTATTAATACTATAAATATGGCAAGAGGGACTCAATATCCTACCTATACTATTTTGAAACTTCTTCTGGAAGTTCAAAGATATATCCAAAATCTGGAAGAGCTTCAGTTTAAGCATACATATAGGGAAGGTAATCGAGCAATCGATCTATTGGCTAACAAAGGAGTTATTCATAATGGTTTAGTGGTGTGGCGGGATAATTTCCCAATGGATATTGCTTCTATCAATAATGACCTCATACACAATTAGCCACTTTGGTCGAGTTGTTGTTGATGACTTGGCTGCAAAACTTGGGGGCGCTTGTTGATTTTGGGTTTTCATACCAAATTTCATATCTCTAAGCTATTATTTCCTCCCTGCAAGCCATAATCTCCAATGCGAAAGAAATTCTTGCCTTGATGTCCTGGTAGGCCTAGGACAACAACGACCCCATGGGGGAGAATGGGACTGGTGCATGGCTCGGTTCATGGTTCATATCCTACTACTGATCTATGTTCAGTTGGTTATCTCTGATATCCTGATTTGATTTCAATTTTTTTTTTTAAGTTTTAAACTATGTATGGTATTACATATGTATTGGTTTGGCTTTGGAAGGGATAACTCATCTGATTGGTCATTCCTCGATTATTACCGAAAGTAAATAATTTTGGCTCCCTCTTTTCAGGCGAGGTTTAGTCTCTTTTGTACAAGGTTTGGAGATCCTTTCAAAACTCCATCCATTTAATATATTTTTTAAATTTTTATTAAAAATTGTGTCCAACATCAATTTTTTTTTTATTAATGGTGAAAAACAAGGTTTTGAAAGGTCCCAGAACCTTTTACATTAGAGGAGGCAGAGAAAGATAAGGCTAATTAAGCACAGACCAACCTCCAAGGCCAAAAGAAATAGAAATTAAACTAAAACAACCATCCAAAAGCAAAGACCAACCCACCACTCAACAGGGCATAAAGGAGAACATCAAGATGCAGATAACAAAACTCCAAACTCAGAGAGCAAGGATGAAGGCAAAACACCAAGCATATTCCTTGAGAATGGTAACCACCAGGGAGCAAAAGGGCCAGCCCCCAAAAAACACCCCCCAAAGAGAGGATCACTAGAACACAACTGAGATCTCATCCAAGCAGAAAGACAATAAAAATACCTACTGGATAGGTAGGCCCAATGCTTCCAAAGCAACAATTGTCAGTAACCGCGAAGGAAAATTGTCTTCCCAAATTCTGAACTGGCCACTATCCACCCCCAAATTGGCCATAACATCAACAACCTGGTTACCTTCCCTATAAATATGCTCAATTTTAACTTCTAACATACCTTCCATAATCTTTGATGTGTCCTTAATAATATTCAGGATAAAACAATTGTCAGTCTTTCCAACTTGCAGATCCCGAATGATGTTCAAGGAGTCACCTTGAATGAGAAGTCTTCTGAAGCCCCTCTCAAAAACCTGGTGAACACCCGAGAAAAGAGCCTTAGCTTCAGCTAGGTGGTTGGTTTGAATACCATAATCTTCAGCGTAAGCCCAAATGACCTCACCATTATCATTTTTGACAACACCCCTCCACCAGCCCTCCCGGGATTACCTTTGGCAGCCCCATCAAAGTTTAGAATGACCCACCCTTTAGCTGGTTTATGCCATCTAGTAGCCAATATTTTTTGAATAGTGGATACAAAAACAAAATTCTCTAGATTCAGATTCCAACTAACAACAACCTCTTTCTCCACAACTTCCTCCCTACCATTTCCAACATCAAAGATAGTCAAGTTATTCTCAATAGCAACTTTAATCCTTCTAAAGACAAAGGATTCATCCCTAGTAATATCCTTGAAAATTCTTTTGTTCCTCTCCCACCAGATACCCCATAAAAAATGAGGAAGAACCAGATCCCACACCCTAGTGAGGTTGTGACTGATGAAGGGGGATTTCCACTGAGTGAAAAGTTCCTTGAAAGTTTGAGGTAAAGTCCATTTGATGGAAAAAGAATCCAATAAAGCATTGAGCACCTTATTTGAGAAATCACAATGGATGAAAATATGATCCACAGATTCAACATCCTTAGAACACAAGAGACAAATATTGGGAAGATGGAATCCTTTCTTACATAAATTATCAACAGTCAAAATTTTATTTTGCAAACACAACCATAAAAAAATGCAATCTTGGGGATCAAATGAGGATACCAAACCCTTTCTATTGGAAAATATCCTCCCCTGGACAATGATTGGGCCTCATATGCAGTCTTGATAAAAAAAAGCCTTTAGGAGAATGAGTCCATAGAAGGAAGTCCCTGTCATTCTGTTGAGGAAGAAAGTATTGTTGCAACAACATGTTCAACCTTGCCAAACTTTGAAGGATCTGAAGATCAGTTGTATATAAAGTCAGATGCTTCCAAGTCCTCTTGCCATTAGTGATGATTATGTAATCAATTACTTTTTCTCCATATTTCAATGATAAAGGAGCCTTCAACTCATAAAAATCTGGACTAAGAAAGAGAGGTTCAGGAAGAATCCAAGTATCCTCCCAAAAGAACACATCCTTACCATTCCCAATCTGCCACCGCATACCCTCTGTAACCAAACTTCTGACCCCCAACAAACCATTCCAGATCATAGAGCCCCTAGGAGGAGCAACACTTCTAAAAAAAGGAATGTGATTTTCCAGATACTTACCTCTCATAATATCTTTCCACAGATGGTCCTCCTCAACACATAATCTCCAGGCTATTTTTGCAATCAACGCCTTATTGAACAACAACAAATTTTTGATCCCAAGACCACCTTCTTTCCTAGAAGAGCAAACCCTATCCCAAGAGACAAGGGACACCCTCTGTTTATCCTCCACCCCAACCCATAGAAATATCCTAAATATCTGGTCAATCCTCCTCCTAACTTTGAAGGGCATTCTGAAAAGAGACATGTAATAGACGGGAATGTTTTGGAGGGTAGCTTGAAGCAATTGCAACTTACCTGCTTGGCTCAGGAGATTACCTTTCCACCCAGCTAACTTACGTTGAATCCTATCCAATACAGGAGACCACAACTCCTCCTTCATCCTCCTAGTAAACAATGGCATACCTAGATATAAAGAAGGAAGGTTAGCAATGCCACAACCAAAAATCCCTGCAATTCTATGTTGAAGTTGCCCCCTAGTATTCACAAAAAATATTTGACTTTTATGGAAGTTAATTTGTTGGTTGGAAGCTTTCTCATACAACTGCAAAATATTCAGGAATGCCTTAGCCTCTCTCAAAGTAGCCTCCCCAAGAAGTACAGTGTCATCTACAAACTGTTGACAAGAAACTGCCTCTGCAATACCAGCAGGTCTAATGCCCTTAATCTTAGAGGACAAGGTAGCAACAAGAATCGATCTTCCTAAAGCTTCAGCCATTAAAATGAAAAGATATGGAGACAAGGGATCACCTTGCCTAATACCTCTTTGACCCCCAAAAAAACCACTCGGTATCCCATTGATGATGATAGAAAATTTTGTAGAGGAAATACAAACTCTAATCCACTTCCTCCATAGATCCCCAAAGCCAAATTTCTGCAACACCTTGTCAAGGAACTCCCAGGAGACCCTGTCATAAGCCTTTTGCATATCAAGTTTAAGAAGCATTCCAGCCAACTTGCTTTTGGACATAAAATGTAAAGTCTCATGAACTGTAATGATCCCATCCACAATCTGCCTACCATGAACAAAACCACCTTGAAGAGGAGAAATCAAGATGGGGAGAAGCCTTTTCAACCTATTAGCAAGTGTCTTAGTAAGCAACTTATATAGGGTATTGCATAAGATGATAGGTCTAAAATCCTTTAGAGAAGAGGCACCATGTTTCTTCGAAACCAAAACAATAAAGGTAGTATTCCATGCCTGCAACAAGGAGGAAGAAGATTGGAATTCTCTTAAGGCTTCTAAAATATCTGAACCAAGAAAGTGCCAAAACCTCTGAAAAAAACCAGTAGGGAACCCATCCGGCCCAGGTGCTTTGTCCTTATTCATGCTAAATAGGTTGGTCCTGATCTCATCATTAGAAAAGGGGGCATTCAAAGCATTATTCATATCAATTGTCACCACCTGGGGAATGTTCCTGAGAAGTTCCTCCGAAGCATCCCCATCTTCCTCCCTGTCTTTAGAAAATAAATCTTGAAAGAAGGATACCGTGGTAGTAGTAATTTCTTCCTTATCTTTAAGGCATTCACCAGAGTCCAATGTAATTTCTCTTATTTTGTTAGCACTCCTATGTTTCAAGGTTGAGAGGTGGAAAAACTTGGTATTCCTATCCCCCTCCTTAAGCCACGTAGCTCGAGATTTTTGTCTCCAAAAAGACTCCTCACTGGCAAGAATATTATGGAATTCTACAAGAGTAATTTGCTCTTTGCTGGCCAACTCCTCTGACCAACCTTCACTTTGGCCTTTTTCCTCAATTTCCTGCAAATCTTGAAATATTTTTTGCTTCCTATGGAAGAGGTTCCCAAAAACCTCTTGATTCCACCTCTTCAAGTTAGCTTTTATGATTTTCAACTTCTTGGCCACTTGGAACATCTTAGTGCCATAGACATTCATATTCCACCAAGCCTTAATCAAGCCTTCAAGATCCGGATGAGAAAGCCACATTGTCTCAAATATGAAAGGATAACCTTTCGAGCATTTCTCCTCCATGAATTCTAACAGTAATGGGTTGTGGTCAGAAGCAATTCTCGATAAAGTCCTCAAAGAGCAATCTTGAACCATGGTAAGCCAACTCACTGAAGCAAGGGCCCTATCAATCCTAGATTGAATCAGACCCCCACCACTTCTCCTGTTGGACCAAGTGAATTTAGAACCTCACAAATTAATATCTACTAGTCCCATGGAGGTTAAGAACTCTCCAAACTCCTCCATACTATCCGAAAAAATAGCCGAGCCTCCAAGTTTCTCACTAGGTAGCAAAATGGAATTAAAATCACCAACAAGCAACCATGGTAGGTCAAATGAAGAACCAAGGGCTTTTAAGTCAACCCAGAGTTTCCTTCTATCCATAACAACATTGGGAGCATACACATTGGTAGAAATCCAAGAAAAATTAGTTTTTTTTACAACAGAACAAAAAAAAGAGAATACTTAACTATAAATAATTAGCACCTGGGAGTGCAATGCAACGGTACGAGCTTTGACTCTTCTTTAGGAAGTCCATGGTTCAAACTGCGACGTGGGCGAGTATGTGAGGGTGTGTAAGGAAGTGGGTGTGTGGTGGCTTTGTGTTAAATTCCCTATTGATAAGTATAGCTCTCAACTTTAGGAGGGGTTATGGTTGGGAGGAGACTGCTCAGCCGTGTACGTCGGTCATAGGGGTTTCTCACAAAAACCAAATAAAAAAAAAACTATAAATAATTAAAATTTATTGTTAAAAAAACAACTTTTAATAATAATAAAAAATATTATTTTTATTGCTTAACTTTTATTTATTTATTTATTTAGATTTGGTTATTGTGAGAAACCCTTATGACCAAGGTATAGGGCTGAGCAGTCTCCTCCCAACCATGACCCCTCGTAAAGCCGAGAGCTATACTTATCAATAGGGAATTTAACACAAAGCCACCACACACCCACCCCTTCACACACTCGCCCACGCCACGGTTTGAACCTTGGACCTCCAAAAGAAAAGCCAAAGCCCCAACCGTTGCGCTACACCCCCAAGTGCATTTTTATTGCTTAATTGACCGCAAGCTAGTTATACTAGCATAAACTAATAATAATATGTCAAAATGAGGTCTTGGGACATTGCAATGGTATAGGTTTTGGCTCTTCTTTGGGAGATCCAAAAGTTCAAACCGTGGCGTGTTTACCTATTAAATTCGTTATTGATAAGCTCAAGTCTCTTTATAAGAGGTCATGGTGGAATGAAGATACCCAACCTTAGTCGTAGGTATTTCTCACATTAACCAAATCTATTTATTTAAAAAAATAAATAAACAAAAAATAATAATAATAGAAGAGAAAGTTCTAAGAGAATGATATGTGAGATACTTTGTTTTGAAGATGTTTCCTCTCCCCCTATTGAATGAATGAAAGATTTTAATTAGGTCCGCAAGACCCAAATATGGGATCTTTGATATCATATTGATAAGCTCAACTCTTTTATAAAAGATTAGGGTGAAACGAAGATACCCAACCTTCATATTAATTGTAAAACTTTCTTACACTAACCAAATCTATTTATTTAAAAAATAAAAAAATAAAAAATAATAATAATATACCAAAATCAACCCAGGTCGTAAGAGAATGATAAGTGAGATACTTTGTTTTGAAGATGTCAAAGGTTTTACAAGGTTTATGTTTTTAAAGAAAGGAAAATAGATGAATATAAAGTTTTTTATTATAATTAAAAAACATTGGAAAAAACTAAATATTACTCTGAGCGAGTTACAAGGCCGATTACTGGAATTCTATGAATTTCATGTCGAAGTACGGCGCCTATTGCTGATGCTGTAGGGAGGATTGTTTTCTGCACTGACTTGGCTCCTAGGTATTTACTCAATGTTGGCTCATGGACAATTTTGTAATGTAGAGTACGTTTTAAGTTTTTTTTTTGGTTTAAAATAGCTGGTATGTTTTTGGATCTTATTTTCAATTCTGGTTCGCAAGGAGGGCGGTTGTTTTTTTTTATTTTGCTTAATCCGTGGCCGCCGTAGAGTTGAAGGCTGTTTCATTGGTTTATTACGAAGCATGTATCAGTTTCTTGTTTTATAAATTAACGGAGGAAGTGGCCTAAGCCAAATAAAAATATTTCCAGTCCATTACTTTTCTATCATTTTTGCTTTAAAGACTTATGCAAGTGCTGCATTAGCCAAATTTCCAAAATTTTATGCGGAGTCCTTTTTCAGTTTTCCTCTTTCATTTTCTGGACAAAGGCTAGCTAAAGCAGCTGCTAGCGAAGCCTAGACATCCTATCCATTGTTTCCAGATGGAAACAGTTACTTCTACAAAAATGATTTTTTTTTTGGAAAGTCTGGAAAGTGTTGTTGAAAACCACAGATGAATAAAGGCAATGCAATGCCCTCATGTTCTTCCTGCTCTGCCTATGCTTGCTAATCCATTGAATCACAATTTTTGCAATTCTACTTTAATTCATAAAGGTATGTCCTTTCCACCTACGAATTTTAACATGTTCAATACCAAGCCTTATTAAAACAACATTAGCGACGATCACAGCAAGCCTTTGTGCTTGTGGTACTCCAGCAAATACGCATAATTGTGCTTGGGCATGCAGCATTGCATATAGAGCTTTCAGTGGGCCTGACTCTTGATTCTTTTTCTCTCGTTGTTTGGTCTGCATGTTCGTTCTTTTTATTAGTTGCAACATTTTGTCGGTTTGTAACCGAATGGGATATTTTGCTATTGTGAGCAGTATTCTTGGCATTTTGATATATTTTTATGTCTTTGTGTAGGGTTTATGCATTCTTTTCAAATTTTTTATATGGGATTGAAATGGGCCATCCTTAGTACATAGTAATCACATAATGGTATTAGAACAACATTTTTGGCAATTATGTATGTATAGTTTACCTGAGTCTCCTTTCAAAAGATGAGAGGTATCATGCCATTTGATTAGGGTTTATGCAAATTTGGCTAATGTGTTTTATAAGGTATTTGAGGTGCTTCTTATGAGGTTGGTAGGTGGAGCTTTCTGGAAAGTCTGGTCATGTTAAGTATACATCGTGTTATTTGTTGTCTTTGTGTATTTTGTGGTTATGGTGGACTACAGGTCACTGAAACTGAGCATGTAATTGTTGTTACAGAGCCAATTTTTAATTACTACACAATTACTATCCCAAAATAAAAGTCGTTAAAAGGTTTATTCATCATATTTGAGTACTATTCTCTCATAACAAGTCTCGAGGATGTCATTACAGGCAAAAAATTGCCAAAATAGAAATTTTCTGTTGTAGCAATCAAGGCTGGTGCTTTTTATTATAGATCATTCCTCTTTTAATCCCTACACTAAACATTGAAATTTCACTTGATAGGCTGCTATCACTAACTGGCCATAATAGGGTGCATGCATATAGAATTAGACTTGATCTGTGAATATCACCATAAAGCATAAACATCAACACACCTATCACATAGATAAGATAAGATACTTCTTTTAAAGCCCATGGACAACCAATGTAGGCCAATGGGACTTGTCAAAAGAGTGGTTACAATGCACTGTAGTAACCAAACAGTCCTACAAAAATAAGCTAAACTACACTAAATAGAGTAGGGTAAACTATACTAAAGTGGAACAACTGTATGACATTAAAATACATTAAATAAACTATGGTAAACTACACTAAAGTGGAACAACTTTATGACATTAAATTATTGTCCTGAGGGTTCGACCCAAAATGGGTACCCTAACATGCTAAAAGTAACAATGGAGAGATCAAATAACATTATCTTAAGCCAAGCTGTTGCAATACCACTACGTGGTTATGATGTAGTATGGATGGGGCCCGTTTTAATCCCATATAACCAATTTATATTTAAAAAAAATCCATGGAGAGATCCAACAGTCAAGGTAGAGAGAGAGAGAGAGTATATCCAAACACCAAAACTATTCTATAGTGGAATGTAAAATAGAAATATTCAACATCATCACCACCCATCCAAAAAGGGCAACACAGGATCTAACGATGCTCCTAGAACAATGGCCAGGGCTAAGCGGGCCGTCTTGAATAATCCTGGGGGGACATGTAGTTCAACCCCTCAAGAATCTCCTAGCATCCATGGCCATGGAACCAATAGAAGAAGATAGGAAACTGGTAAGCTGCGTTTGTACGTGAGGTTTGGCCGAAACCTGGTGTCAAAGAATTGTGGTCCTGTCTTGCCACATGCCTGAGAAAGGAAGCACGAAAACCCTTGTATCCACTCTTGTATGCACACAAGGGCACATAGACCTGTCATTAACATTCTGGAGAGTTTTAGCTTCAAAGTTACTCCCGACAATAGAGTAAGGGTGAAAGAATGAGGTGATTAGTCAAGTGGTAGTCAATAGCTCCTATAATAACTGTCGTCAAAGAATGATAGCTTCCTGAAGGTACATAGTCAAGCATCTTAGGTCAGGATGGCTAAAAAAGTCAGCAAGTGATTCATCTATGTCTCTATACAGGTACCTCCTCAAAACACAGGGGCATCTGTTAATGTTTATCAATGCTTTTTTGTTGAGAATAATTGAGAATCATCTCTGCTTGCAAAGTTGGTAGAAATAATTCTTTTCAAAAATTCCATCAGAAAAAAAGAATTGGGGATTGTTCATTTGATTTCGATGGCATAACAATGCCATCTTTAGGATGCAAAATTACTGGATGTGTACTTCCAAGGAGTTTCAACCAAATGGCAAACTTTGAAGCAGAAACTGAAGAATAAGGCCGTTGCATGTAGTCTACACTGTCTATGTAGGCTTGTGCACAAACCACTTGGGATTAGGAGTTATGTGTAAAGGTTGGTAAAGTGGAAACCTAGTTGCACTAGGTAAATCGGTATCATTGCACCAGGATTAAGAAGAGATAATGTTGTGCCCAACAAGAATTGCACATATTTTTTATAGTTGGAATGCATCTATAACTGCCTTGTCATCAACCTCTGGTCTCCTGCAACTGATAAGTAGCAGATGGTGTACCTGAAAGAAGACTTTCTGCCACTGTTTTCTACGAGGATTTTATGAGAGATCATCGTCCTTTCATGTGTGTGTCCTTGATTTTGAGAAACATGATGTTAGGAGGTGAAGTCAATATCCAGATCTCCGATGTTCTTCAGCTGAGTGGTGCTTGGTGGAGCTTTAAAAATGCTTTTGCTTTAAAGCTGTTTTTTGCTTTAAAGCTACTTTTGTTATAGAAAGCAGTTGATAAAAGCAGTTTTTTTAATAAAGCGCTTTTATCTGGAATGTGCCACGGCTTTTTTGGAATCTTCCTTTGTATTTCTATAAAAAGGGGAATGCCCCTTGCATTATGACAGAGTGTGAATGTATGAAATCAGCTGAGTATAATAAAAGAAGAAAAGTTGCCATTGCCCCGTGGTTTTACCTGCACACTGCAGGGTTTCCACGTAAAATCTCGTGTACTGTTTATTGTTGTTTATGCTTGCTTGTTTTTTTAATTTTCTAACATCTGGTATCAGAGCGAGGTTCTTTGAAAACTCGTTGGTCAGGGTTTTGTGCGAGTGGGAGCTGCAACAATGACAGGAGGTGTAACCAAGTTCGAGATTGAGAAGTTTGATGGCAAGAACTTCACCCTATGGAAGATGAAGGTGGAGGATTTGTTGGTTCAGAACGACCAAGCCCTAGCCTTGGAAGGGCTCGCGGGTAAACCTGACAGCATGACAGATGAGGAGTGGATAAAGCTAGACAGGAAGGCGATGTCTACAATTCGTCTCTGCCTAGCAGACTCTGTCTTGTTCAATGTTGCTGATCAAACAACCGCGGGAGCCCTCTGGGAAAAGCTTGAGAAGTTGTATGAGACTAAATCAGCAACAAATAAGGTCTTCTTGAAAAAACAACTTTATAGTCTGAGGATGAAGGAGGGTTCATCTGTGGCAGATCATCTGAATGAGTTTAATACTCTAATCAGTAAGTTGGTCTCTGTTGATGTGAAGATGGAGGATGAAGATAAAGCAATCACCCTACTTTGTTCTCTCCCGGACACCTGGGATCATTTGGTGATGACCATCAACAATGCATCATCTGGAGCTCTAAGCGTTGATGATGTTGTAGCCGCTTTGTTGGCAGAAGAGTTGAGGCGAAAATCATCTCTAGAACCCTCAACCAATGAAGCCCTAGTTGTGAGAGGTCGATCTAACGAAAGGAGTCAACAAGGTAGATCACAGTCCAGGTCTAAGTCAAAAGGACGCAAGCTGAAAGGGAGGTGCTGGCATTGTGGGAAGCCAGGGCACTCGAAGAAGGATTGTTGGCATCTAAAAAAGGAGAAGAATGGTGAAAAGCAAAATCAACCATCAGCTGAGGCCAATACTGGAGATGCAATAGAGATGGCAGCATGTGAGGCCTTCTGTACCAGTAGCAGCAGATCTATTTTATATACTTGGGTTTTGGACTCAGGTGCATCTTTCCACATGTCTCCACATAGAGACTGGTTTGTCAAATATCAATCCTATAATGGAGGGATGGTCTATTTGGGTGATGATCATCCTTTAGAAATTGTGGGAAGAGGGGATATAAGGATCAAGTTGGATGATGGTAGAGAAAGGATGTTATGTGATGTACGACATGTGCCTGCTTTGCGAAAGAATTTGCTTTCAATCAAGATGATGGACAAGCTTGGGTATTGTACTACTTTTGGTAACAATTATTGCAAAATTACCAGAGGATCCCTAGTAGTAGCAAAAGGAGAACCTTATGGGACCCTATATCGTTTGTGTGGTGATACGGTGACAAACCATGCAGCAACAACAACTTCAGGCAATGCTCAGGATGGAGTAATGCTATGGCATCAACGCCTAGGGCATATGAGTGAAAAAGGATTGAAAATTCTGCATGACCGAGGTATGTTGTCTGGGATTAAGTCTTGCAATTTAGACTTTTGTGAGCACTGTATTTTTGGCAAACAAAAGAGGGTTCGATTTACTGCAAGTCCTGGTAAGAGTTCTGATTTTTTGCAGCTTATACATTCTGATATATTTGGACCAGTCCCCACTCAGTCCTTAAAAGGTACTAGATATTTCTTGACATTTATAGATGATTATTCTAGAAGAGTGTGGGTTTATTTTCTAACAAAGAAGTCAGAAGCCTTGGAAAAATTCAAAGAGTTCAAGGCAAGAGTAGAGAAAAGTTTGGGCAAGCCTATTTTATGCCTCAGGTCAGATAATGGGGGAGAATATTGCTCCAAGGAGTTTGATCATTTTTGTACGCAGGAAGGGATTAAGCACCAGAAGACTGTGCCATATACTCCACAACAAAATGGTGTGGCTGAGCGGATGAATCGCACAATCATGGAACGTGCAAGAAGCATGCTCAGCACATCTGGGTTGGAGAAAAATTTTTGGGCAGAGGCTGTTAATACAGCTGCTTACCTTATTAACAGGTCACCTACAGCTGCGTTGGATGGACAAATTCCAGAGGAGGTTTGGTGTGGTAAACCTGTTAATTACTCTCATTTGCGTACCTTTGGTTGTGATGCTTTTGCCCATGTGCCAAAAGAAAACAGGTCCAAACTTGACCCAAAGTCAAGGAAATGTGTTTTTCTCGGCTATGGAGATACAATGAAGGGGTATAGACTGTGGGATCCTACTACCCACAAGGTAATAATTAGCCGAGATGTTATTTTTAATGAAAAATCCATGCAAAGGAAGGAGGTACAGCAAACACCTGAAGTTGTACCTGTTGAAGTAGATATGAACAAAGCTGAAAATGAAGATAAGGTTGTTGAAGTTTTTGATCAGCATGTAGATCAACCAGTTCAGCAGCTTGAACAGGCACAAGACCAAGAGCCACAACCAACAAAACATTGGGTTAGAAGATCTACACGTTCACAAAAATGTCCGGATAGGTATTCTCCTGATTTTCAGTCCTCTTTTGCTTTGTTAACTGATGATGGTGAGCCTAGCTCGTTTCAGGAAGCTGGAGAATCTGAGAATGCAGATAAGTGGAGGAAAGCCATGGATGAGGAGATGGAATCACTATGGAAGAATGAAACGTGGGAACTTGTGGATCTTCCACCTGGAAGAAAAGTTGTTGGTAACAAGTGGGTGTACAAAGTAAAGAAGAACAGTGATGGGCTGTTGGAACGATATAAAGCTCGTTTGGTGGCAAAAGGTTATGTGCAGAAGTCAGGTATAGACTTCAATGAAATCTTTTCTCCAGTTGTGAAGCTGACTACTGTTAGAGTTTTACTTGCACTTGTGGCAGCACAGGATTTAGAGCTGGAGCAACTTGATGTAAAAACTGCTTTCTTGCATGGTGATCTCGAGGAGGAGATTTATATGGATCAGCTTGAGGGCTATGAAGAAAGAGGCAAAGAGCATTTGGTTTGCAGACTTAAGAAATCTCTGTATGGATTGAAACAGGCGCCAAGGATGTGGTACAGAAAATTTGACACCTTCATGAAGAGCCAAGGTTTCAACGGAGTGAAGCTGACCATTGTGCATACTATAAGAGGTTTAATGATGGCAGTTTTATTATCTTGTTGTTGTATGTTGATGATATGCTAGTTGCAAGCCCTAGCATGAAGAAAATAAGTGATCTTAAGGCTCAGATGGCTAGGACGTTTGATATGAAGGATTTAGGAGCAGCAAACCAAATTTTAGGGATGAAAATACACAGGGACAGAACAGGAAGGAAGATCTGGTTATGTCAAAAGACATATATAGAAAAGATTCTGCAGCGCTTCAATATGCAGAATGCAAAACCAGTCAATACCCCACTTCCTCCACACTTCAAATTGTCTTCCGAACAGTGTCCTAGAACAGAAACAGAGAAGACAAGCATGTCTCGTGTACCATATTCATCAGCAGTAGGAAGCCTCATGTACGCCATGGTGAGCACCAGACCGGATATTGCCCAAGCAGTGGGAGTAGTCAGCCGGTACATGGCAAATCCTGGTAAGGAGCATTGGAATGCAATGAAGTGGATATTTAGATATTTAAGAGGCACTTCAGATGTTGCCATTTACTTTGGATCGGCAGATTTGCAAGTTAAAGGTTTTGTGGATTCTGATTATGGTGGAGATAGAGATGGGCGAAAGTCCACTACAGGATATGCTTTCACTCTTGCTGGTGGAGTTGTGAGTTGGACTTCTAAGTTGCAATCTGTGGTGGCTTTATCAACCACTGAAGCAGAATATGTTGCAGCAACTGAAGCCAACAAAGAGGCAATTTGGCTAGAGCGACTGTTGGGTGACTTCAAGATAATGCAAGGGAAGATTACGTTGCATTGCGATAGTCAAAGTGCTATTCAATTAGTGAAGAACCCAACATTCCATGATCGCACCAAACACATCGATGTTAAGTACCATTTTATAAGAAATGTGGTGGAAGAAGGTAGGATCCTGTTGGAGAAGATTGATACTGAAGTGAATCCTGCAGATGTGCTTACAAAGCCGGTCAAGAGAGAGAAGTTTGAGTGGTGCAAAACTTCTCTGGGCTTGCTGAAAACGTGATAAGGGCAGCATTGGGCAATTGGCACTTGGATGGAAAACAAAGGCAAAGAATTCTTGTATATCGACTTCAAGTGGGAGAATGTTAGGAGGTGAAGTCAATATCCAGATCTCCGATGTTCTTCAGCTGAGTGGTGCTTGGTGGAGCTTTAAAAATGCTTTTGCTTTAAAGCTGTTTTTTGCTTTTAAAGCTGCTTTTTGTTTTTAAAGCTGCTTTTTGCTTTTAAAGCTACTTTTGTTATAGAAAGCAGTTGATAAAAGCAGTTTTTTTAATAAAGCGCTTTTATCTGGAATGTGCCACGGCTTTTTTGGAATCTTCCTTTGTATTTCTATAAAAAGGGGAATGCCCCTTGCATTATGACAGAGTGTGAATGTATGAAATCAGCTGAGTATAATAAAAGAAGAAAAGTTGCCATTGCCCCGTGGTTTTACCTGCACACTGCAGGGTTTCCACGTAAAATCTCGTGTACTGTTTATTGTTGTTTATGCTTGCTTGTTTTTTAATTTTCTAACACATGAAACATGACTCATCTTTGGTAGTAATCAAAAATCAGTTTCCTTTTGCTAATACATCAACAATGGGTCATTGTATGTATTTTATGTTTCCTAACTGGCTTTCATGTGTTTGTGAGAGTTTCTTTCCTTTGATAATCATTGGTTGAGCACAGGAATAAATAAGCATGCTTGCTTGCTTTTTCCCTAACACTTAACATGATTTGAGGTAGAATAATTAGATAGTGCTAATGTCACTTCATCCAAAAGATTAAAACTATTCTAAGGCCTGAGGGCCAATTAATAGTTTCTTTTCTTTCAGCTCTTTTTCCCTTTGTGCATATGAAATCCTTACTTTTACATGAAACTTATCAATTAGTAGAAATATACAACTAACTAAAACATGAATTTTGTTAACTAATAGAAAAGCACAATTGACTAACACAACGTTGTTTGTTATCAAAAACAAAAATGTAATTGACGTACACAATTCTCCATTAACTATTAAGAAAAGATAAAGTTGGTATTGTTCATTTGTTATGTAGTTGTTGTGGTAAAGAAGAGTCAATCCTCCACGCCTCTTGGTGGTGTACCAGTGTCAAGTTCTTTTCAAGGTGGTTTCAGGCTGAATTCAATTTTTGTTCAGTGCTGCTTTTCCTTGGTGAGGTGTGCTTCTGGGGGACTCTCTTATTATCAGGATTAGTTACAATGGTGTCTTGGCACACAATTTGGTTGGTTGTTGTTGGTTTCTTATGGAGGACAAGATGTAAGGTAACTTTAAGTAAGATAGCTTTCTACTCAGTCTAGGGGAATTGAGATTGTTCAAGCATGCCTTAGGTCTTCTTCTCAAAGGTTAGACTTCTTGAGGCACAAACCCAGATGTTATCTTTCCATGCCTCATGGGGTGGGATCATCCGTGTAGTCATATTATTCAGCTGATGTGATTTTCTTGATGAAAGTTATAATACAAAGTGTGTTCCCTTCCCTTCCTCTGCAAAAAATGAAAAAAAAACTATCAAAAATTCCAATAGCCTACACAAATAACACAACTAACTAAAGTGGAATATGTTTGGAATGGTCCCAACTCCTTGAAATGCTTTGGCCTTAAAGCAATTGTAGTGTTAGATTTTAAATATTTTGGGCACTTCCCATGTCTCCTCTTCCAGGAAAAGGTCCTTGCGTTGGATGAGATCTACCTGTTCCTTCTTCCTCATTTCTTTTCCCTAATTACTAAAATTTGTTCTCTTTCACGGTAGGCTAGAAATATGATTCCAGTCTTCTAGAACATTTCCCTGTTGCAGAAACTGCTGAAAACTCCTGTGGAGGGTGATTATGGATCTAAAAACTTTTGTGGTAGATTTCAGATGTTTTAGGAGTTTTTGGAATTCATCAGAATGTGAAGTTAACTTGGGGGAAGTATTTAATGGCGCTTCCTGGAGTTTTTAGAACTTTTAAATAATGATTCCAAGAGCTTAGAGAAACTTTCACCATTCCTGTTGATTCACTGTTTCTTGTTATTTCCTTTGTAATGTTTCTGACGTTTCCAGACCTAACTTTCCTTGCTTCCAATTTTCCAAGTTTGAAAGCACCCAGTTTGATTCTTGGTGCAACATACTTTTGTAATTTTCAACATCCTTAAGAATCTAATGGGTTGGTCCACACATGTAACAACACATTTACACTAGATTACAATGAAAAATGTATATAGCCACAACAATTTTTGGTGGCCCAAATTCGGAAAATTCTATTTACATGTGCATTAGTTGTCCTATGCAAATATTGTGTGTTAGTTGTCTTCTGGACCATGCATGTAGGTAAGATTTTTGGATTGGAAGACATAAAAGGACATTGAATTGGGTTACTGGTTTTGTTATATGTGCATGAGCTAGAGCTCCTTATGCCTTTTCAGTAAAGTTGTAGATTGTTGAAGTCAAATGATAAGCTTTTGTAAATATGATATATCAGGTCCTTGCATCCAATTAGCTTTTATAAGTGGACGACTTAGAAAATTTTATTAGTCCCTATTGGGGCAGCACATTGGTATGGCGTTGGGCTCACATTGCGGAGACCCAAGTTTGAATCACAGGGTGGTCCCAGCTGTATGTTTCAGCTGTTAAAGTATCTTCAACCAAAACAACAATTCTATTAGAGTGTTTTTTAAAAATTTTAATGTATATCTAAAATTTAAATGCATACTAATCTTGGGATTAATTAGAGCTCTATTTAGGAATATAATATGATGTCATTTTATTAAATAAATATTATATGTAATTAAGGATGTCCTAAGTATTATTAACCTTAATTAGCTATAATAATGATTGGGTGGTTACGTACCTATTGACTAATTAGTGGTTATCCACCTTCACCTCATTGGTGCATGAATATAACATTTGAACTTAATAGACATGGCCTTTTCTTGCCTCCGCTTTTAATGTGTTGTTTTTTTGTCTCATTGTGAATGTACATTTCATATATTGCTCATCATCAATAGAGGCGACTAGAGCAAATGTTGCAAAATGCTCCTACTGTTTCTCAAGCTTTGGTTGGATCTCTTGAAACTTCTCACCCTGGGAATGTTTCCTCGGTTTCTGCACTAGACCTATCAAAATTAATTGTTTTACGGAAAACATTGCATATGAAAAATGGCTTAAGATGGATTGACTTCTGATATGGATCTGATGATGAAGCACAATTGTACTATTCCTGAAGTCTGAGACTTATGACTCTGACTACACAAGGATAATAAAGCACTAGACTATTGTCACTTGGAGACAAGCTAAAATCAAAGAGAAGCATGCTCTTCATGTAGCACCCTTGTTGGCACCACTTAACATCTCGCTACAGAGCTCTTTTTTTATTTTAAATAAATCAGGAGATATTAAAGTACCATGATTGGAGTTCAAACATAATACAGGATGCAATCATTTCAATTTGTTTTCTCACATGTCAATATGAAAGGTATTCAGTAAGCCCTGAAATACTATGTTGAATATAGTTAATTTCTTTTAATAGGTGTTCAGTCCACCTGGGGTCTATAAACTGTATCATTAATTTCAGAAGGTTTGAAAACCTATAGATCAACTATAACTTTGTGAACAATAGAGTTGGGATGGTAACGTTATGCCATATCTAAGACTTTGAAAATATAGGGTCAAAATTTTCAAAATTTTCATTGTTCACCTAGGGCATCTAGAAATGCCACCATTGAATTTGGAAGCGTCAAAATCTTATAAAATGACTTTAGGATTTGCAGAAAATGGATTCTGTTAGTAGAAGCTGTGTCAAATTATTTCGTTTTTGACCCTAATTACATCTGAAAATTTGCTCGAGTATGAAAAATTTGGAGGCTACATTTTTCAACATTGCATGTCTTCGGGGCCGTTGCACTGGTTCCAGATGAGGGGATAAACTTGTATAATTAATTGAAGCATATGATTTGGTTATTTAAATATATTTTAAATCTATAATGAATGCAAGGCTTGCAAGCTTAATGTGGTATACCCATATTCGCTTTGCCTTTGCTTTCGGCCTATGCATGTTGGCTCATGGGGCCCTTCCTATAACCAAGAATTCATGCTTTGTGCTTTTCTGCACGTTGGTTCATGGGGCCCTTCCAAACTTTTGTAAACTTGTGCTCCTTGCACATTTTTATATTGGTTTGTGCTGCCTTTCATTCGGCAAACTTGCACCCTTACTCATTTGTCAAGGAACATGCATATTCATACAAGTGCTCATTAGGCGCTTGCAAACTTGAGTTTAACTTGCATCCATGTTCATTTGCACAAGGGCGTTTGGGGCTCTTCATTTGCTAAACTTGGGTTCACATTCACATGACGCCTGGTGCTGCTGCACAAGCTAACAAAGGAAAATTCCATGTGATGTTGGCAACTTACAAATTGCAACGAAACAAATATGCTCAAAGACTCAAATTTGGAAAGCAATTGCAAAACAGTTTATTGTGAACTTGGGCAAGATATGAAATGGGCTTGGAGACTTTGTGTCAAGAAATCTAATGGTGCCTAGATCCCTATAAACGACCTTTTATTGAGCTGAGCATTGCTAATCAATAATGACAATTTGGGATATAAAAACAGTTGCAGTGTAACCAAGGGTTACTTTCCCTACTTTGGAATTTGTCTGCAGATTATTCACATGGAGTTGGGAGCTGATAACAAATGAGTTGGTAGATTTGTTTTGTGTCAGTCTAATGGCCTTGACTATCCATTACGGTCTTGGATGAATTTTGTACAGATGCTCAATAATAGCTACTTTTGCTCATTTTTCTGGTACTATGTAATAGAGATTTTGTGCAGGAAACGCCTAGTTTGGACCTTCACCAAAAATGACACATGGGGAGGTAGGACAATATTTAAGATTATTTTTTAGAATGTGTGCCAAAGAATACATTAGTACTTTTGGATTTGGATTTATATTTGCCCAAAAATGGGGCATACACAATCAGCCAATTTTGCACTTATTATACTTGGTTTAAATACAGAAATTTCCAGGGAATGAGCTGTGAATTTTGGGGAATTATACTAAAGCATCCAAGGCAAGACTGGGGATGAAATTTAATAGGTTTGTATTTCTCTTGGTGACCCGCACCGCGGGCTATGGTGGCATGGAAGACAAATCCTTGAACCAGCTTGTGGTGCCAAACGAGTTATGCTTGAGAATTGTGCAGCAGAAGAGGGTACAACAAAATCTTTCTCAAAACAATGAATCTTTAATTAAACATAATGCAGATGTAAATATATTGCAGAATACAAGGCTCATGTAGTAATATTGACAACAATACAAATGTTTAGTACATAAGGTCCGTAGCATGGTGGATGCAAGTATTCTTTGTTCTTGTGCAGTGAAAGAAGTAGCAAAACAAAGGATTTTGCCCTGCAGGGACAACCAGAGTCTCCAGGGAGAGAGATTTGAGAATAGGGATGACGAAGAGGAAGAAGTGAAGGGAAGAGGAACATAGCAAGAGAGCTAGAGGAAGAGAAAAGTATGAACTAAAGAAGGAATTGATGAAGAAATAAGCTAAGACAATCTTAAGCTATATACAAATGTATAACAATTACAAAGCGGTTGGGAGATGAAATGGTTTGACTTCCAACTAATGAAGAAGTAGTTTCATTGGTAGTCATGAAACTACCCATGTTACTTCTTCTAGGGTTGGTGGCATTTTGCAAGATTCCAAGTGGTAAGATTGGGTGACAACAACTATGTCCCTGATACCTGGCGTCGGAAAGGTGCCTTTTGTATGCTTTGGTGTTTGGTGATGACACATGGTGTTGGCACCACAAGTATCTCTATTTTTGTGTATACCTGCCATGGATGTTGGCGCCATGGCAAGGTTGGTGCCATAGTGGTCATGACATCGCAAGTTGAGTTGGTGTTGCAAGTGAACCTGGCACCATATATGAATATGGTGTTAGCTTGTCTGGTTAGAAGTCCAATTGGTCGTTAAGGCCTACAAGTTGAAGTGGCATCATTGTTCTTGGAGACTTGAGCAACCCTTGCTTTGGTCATATCTTTCATCCTCCTTGGCAATGATCCCCATTGCATCAACCTCCAACCGTGGAAAGAAACACTTGAATTGGTCAAACATGTACCATTTGGCCTGAGTTGCAAACTGACTATTCTTGACAACCTCGGACAGGTTAGGTCCCATGGTGAGTCTCCTGCTGGTAACATCAATTAGCTAATTTGCTGCTGCAAGTTCCAAGTGATTGGGATCTAGGTCTTAGAATGTTGTATTGGTACAAGCTCTAGCAGAAGAGATATGACTTGATGAGCTCTATAGGAAACACTAGATGCATTCCCAAGAGGGCAAATTGAGAATGGGGGCATTCTAACCTGCTGTGCATTGGATAGTGTAAGTGCCTTAAGGCTATGGTTTGATCTTTCGGTGGGGGCCGGAGAAATGTTCATTCTTCAAGTGAAGACAAACCTTATCTCCAACTTGAAAGCTATATGGAGCCCTATGCTGATTATGGTGCACTCTAATACTTCTATTGTTGGTGTTCAAGGATTTCTTGTACTTGAGTGTAAATATGTTGCACTTGCTATAGAAATTGTTTAGCCTTGTTAACGTCCTTAAATAGTGTAGATGTCATGGTGCCAACTGGGATGTGGAAAACAACGTCCATGATTACATTGGGCTGAAAGTCAAAGCATGCCTAAAAAGGATTGACCAATCGAACTGTTCAAATCCTTGTTGTAGGATTATTGGATGTAGGAAAGGCTCTCATCCCATGTTCAAGGATGCTAATGGTTGTACAACCAAAGGAGATGCATTAACATCCTCTTTATCACCTCGATTTGCCCATTAGTTTGTGGGTGAAAAGCTATGGAGTGCTACAACTTGGTGTCGAGTTACTACCATAGATGGTGCTAGAAGTTGCTGGCAAAGTGAGAGTCTTTATCTAAGATGATGGTATTTGGGATACCAAAATGGACCCAAACATGCTGAAAGAACAGCTTGGCAATCTTTGTTGTGTCAATGCTCTTCTTAGGTGGGACCATGATCGCCATCTTTGTGAACTTATCAACAACCATGAAATTGCAATCATGCTAGTGCTTGGTGGTGGTTAACTCCAAGAGATAATTCATGCTAATGGATTCCCAAAGCTTGGAAGGAACTAGTAGTGGGGTGTAGAGCCCCGACTTCCTATTTGTAGGTTTGGGCAATGTTGCATGGCACACAAGATTTGATGTAGAGCTCCATTTCTTTGTGCATGTGTGGTTAGTGAGAGATATTGTTGTTAGACCACAAGTGTCTTACTAATGTTGAAGTGTCCTGTCGCCTTGGAGTAATGTGCTTACCAGATGAGCAACTGGCATGGTGTAGGAGAAGGTACACAATGCTTCCTAGGATGCTACAACATGTCATTGAGGTGATGGTCTGGAGCTGATTTTCCCTATATCAATTGGTGATGTATGGTGGCAAAGCCAACATCATCAGGGTATAACGTCTTCCAGTCATTGACATTATGACCGCTAGCATCCATGATAGTCATTAGCATTTGAAGTGGCAAACAACTTAGGAAATCATCCGCCTTATCTTGTTCGCCCTTGTGATGCTTGATCACATGGTGGAATTGGTGAAGTTAAGTCATCCACTTCATGTGGCATGCATTTTCTAATTTATTCTGTATATGTGGGAATTGTAGAGGCCTATGATCAAAGTGAATGATGGTTTCCTTACCCATGATTTAGTGGTGCCATTGTCGAACAACTTGAACAATGGCATACAACTCCTTTTCGTATGTTTAGTGTCGAGTTGTATCACTGTCTCAAAATGGTATGCCACTAGATGCCCATTCTAGTGTAGTGTCGATCTATATCTCTAAGTGTCTCAAAATGGTATGCCACTAGATGCCCATTCTAGTGTAGTGTCGAGCAATATCACTAAGTGTCTCAAAATGGTATGCCACTAGATGCCCATTCTAGATCAGTGTCGCACCAAGTGCATAGTTAGATGCATCAATCTCAATCTCAAAAGGGTTGAGTGATGTTTGGCATGGCTAGCGTTGATGTCGAGCAGAGGCATTGTTTGAGCTTGTCAAATGATTGTTATTGTTGTTGTGAAGTCCAATGAAACTTCACCTTAACACATAACTTGATTGAGTGGCCATGAGACATGTGAGAATTCCAGTACAAACTTGTGGTAGAAGGTGGCAAGGCCCAAAAAGCTTTTGAGTTTCATCAGGTTCTTTAGAGTTGGCCATTCTTGAATGATACGATTCGTCTTTAGATCTATATGTATGCTATGGCGATCGATGATGTACCTTGGGAAGGAGATCTCGTGATGCCAAAGGTATTGGGTTGGCGTAGTGTGTTGAGAACTTGGTGCATATGTTGTAGATGCTCCTTCCATGTCTTGTTGAAGATGAGGATGTCATCGAGGTAGATGATCAAGAAATATCTTGTGAATGGTCGCAAGACATCACTCATCAGGCACATGAATGTAGCAAGTACTTTGGTCAAGTCGAAAGTCATATCCAACTATTCATACAATCCCTCTCCAATCTTGGACGTTGTCTTCTAGATGTTTGTGGGGTTATTAGGAACCTCATGATAGGCTGACTTGAGGTCAATCTTTATGAAGTATTGAGTCTCTTAGAGGAGGTCCAATAGATAATTAATGCATGGTATTGGGTACCTGTTCTTCATTATGATTTTATTTAATTTCCTATAGTCAATGCATAGGCGCCATGTTACATCCTTCTTGGGTGTCAATATAGTGGCACTGCTACAAGGGGATGAACTCCATTTGATCTTGCCTTGGTTGATTAACTCTTGAATTTGCTGTCTAGTTTCATCATTTTCCCAAATTGATTGCGATACAGTGGACTGTGGGGCAATGCTGATCCTAGAACCAAGTTGATTTGGTGCTTCGCTGAGTAGTGTTATGGTACTCATTATGGATCTTGGAAAACATTTGAGTATGGAGTGAGAAGGGTGTCCATTGTTGAGTTTACCTTGAACAGGTTTTAGCTGGTGCGATAAGAGAAAACTTCTTGGTGCCATGGTTCTCAGGTCGAACCATCAACAAAACGAACTTTTGTGCATTAGAGATTAGCTTCTTGCATTGTTCACCATGGTTCTGAGGTCAAACCATCAACAAAACAAACCTTTGTGCATAAGAGATGAGCTTCTTGCATTTATTTGTTGATACTATTATTACATTCTTTTGGAGTAGGCACTTTGCTATGTTGAATGTCATCCCTTTGACACGCATTGACCATTGATGCGGACAGGCTTAGTAGAACAATTGGTGATCAAAGAGGCAAGGTTTCTCGAGTAGGACATTGAAAATGTCCAATGGTGCCATGCCACAGGTGATTGTATCACACATTGGCATTATGCAATACTTAAGGGTGCACTAGTTCTAAACCTATACTCCTTTCCTTGGGTGAAGCCAACCAAGGGAGTAGAGTTGATTGATGGTGTCCTAAGCAATGTTTTTCTATGGAACAAGTGCTTATGTTCTTCAAAATCTTTAGAGGTTGAGGCATTACCAACTTGCTGAATTCTAGAGCTTAGGCATGTGGCGTTGACCTTCTCTTTGCTTCCTGTTGTAGGAGTGCAATTACTGACTTGTGGCTACACCACTAAAGACTTTTGTTGAGCCTTACTCTTAGCTTCATTGTATGTGAGAGTCTTGTGATGGTTGTACATTTGTTGTCCACCTTCTGTTTACCTTTATTGTGTGTTGTTGGAGGACTTCTAGGCTTGCATGGTGCCATAGGGCCCTTGGGCATTGGCGCCGCAGGTGGATGTGCAACAAATTGTTTTGGTTTTGGCATCAACCATGTCCTCTACGGCAATGATGACAAAACGTTTTGCTTTGCTTGTGACTTCTCTTCCAACTTTGACACAAATAGAAATGCTTGCGCCAAGGAATTGACTGGAAAGAACTCTCTTTAAAAGTGGATGTGATAATGGAGTCCACTAATGAACTTCAGTACCTGATGCTTCTCGTTGCTATCAATGTGAAGTTGACTCAGAAATTAACTGAACTCATCAGTATATTATCACCAGGATATTTTCCCCACCTATGCATATTATATATCTGCAATAAACTCTTATGTTTGATCATGTCATTGAGGTAGCAATTTAAGGTAGTGAGTCAATTATTTGACAAACTTTCAGAGAAAGAATATATAGCATCAATTACGATTAAAGGGCTATTTCCCTGAAAAATGAGAAATTCAAGGGTGGAAACTACTATAAACTTTTTATGGGTTTCAGACTAAAATCAGACCAATTTATAGAAATGCCACATTGAGGTTCTCAAAGGTTTTTCCCTTTAACCTAAAATCTAGCTATACAAAATTGCAAATGAAACAAGTGATCAAAATTTCTCATGTTCAGTATTACATTCTTTCCATAGGTTGGGGCCTTAGGGCATCCCATGATTGATATGGAGTTAATGGTAAGTTTGCAATTCATTCTTTTTACAAACTTATCATGTTAATAATTGTCTTTCTTGTGATATAGTTGCTCATTGGCAGTTGAACCCTACACAACTAAAGTAGGCAATTGCTTTGAAGCAATGTCATTTAGAGGAGGAAGAGGAGGAAGAGGTGGAAGGTTTGGGGGGAGGCGACAATTCATACCTCTTCTTAGAGATGAGAATGGGAACATCAAGAAGCCTGACCCTCCTTCTCTCTTTCCAGTATGTGTGTCTATTATGTTTTATCAAAATGCATATATCTAGCTTTCGGTTTTATATCAGTAATGTAGCATTTAGAATGCAAATACAAATCTTGCAATTGAATGCAGGACATAAAAGAACTGCCAGCGCTGCCTGGAATTTCAAAGAAGGATGAAGAACTTGTGTCAAAGAGGAGGAAACTTGATGGTTTTTGGAAATTATCACCCTATTATATTGAGAAACCAAAGGAGAAGGCTGGTTAGTATGATTTGTTTTAGGTGAATTTTAATTTTAATTGTTTTTGGTCTTTTTTCTTTTTTAAAATTTAAATAAAACTTTTTTTTTTTTTGGGAAGAAACAGCTTTTCAAATTTTTGATAAGAAACTGGTTTTGGCAAATAAAACTCTCAAGCTTTGAAGCATTACCCATCTGGTTTAGAGTTCTGGCAATCTAAGTCTTTGAGGAGTTTAATAGACGTTTTCTCTTATTACTGTATAGGTTTATAGTTTTTAATGGTGAACTGACATTGGTTTTTATTTTCATTCCTATTGAGCAATCTTTGTTTCCTTATGAGTGGGAAAACATGAAGGACTGAAATTTTATGAGTGTACAATTGATTGAAAATCTTTTTTAGGTTTTAAAAAAATTGACCAAGAGCATGAGCTTTAGTATTATTGTTTTAGTTTAGCGAGCATAGGAATTTTATGGAGTTATCTGTAAATTTTCCTAACCCTAGATAACTGCTGTCCTATGTTATTTTAAAATAAATCAGATCTGAAAAGAATTTATTTAAACATGCAACAGTCACACAGATGGCTGGAAAAATAAACAGCATGAACAGAGAAAGTCAAATATATTTCTGAACCTGAAATATTACAAATAAAGGAGGCTACAGCTACAGCAGGACACCCTGCTCTCTTGCTGCTTTTTGGCCAGCAATTTCACTGTTCTTCTCCTCCTAAGCTTGTAGTTTTCCTTCAGCAATCTGTTCTCCTTCTCTTCTTTATGTGTGTAAAACACTCTTGACCTTCTCCTTTTATCCTTGAAAAAGGTAACCCTAATCTCTCTAACCCTAAGATTAGATCTCATCTCATCTTGAGATGTAAGGTTAAAAATAGAAAATCACTTAAGTGAATTTCAAAATAGAATTAGAAATGTCTCGAACCACTTCTAGCACGTTCATACTGAAGCTTGTGCAAGAAGTTCCTGTCCGAGCTACATTTCTCAACACTCCCTCTTAGCGAGGAAGGAATTCTGCACCAATCCAAGTTTGTCTCTGAATGCTTCAAACTTCCCTTTCACTAAGGGCTTGGTCGAATATCGACTACTGTTGATCCGTGGGAATATACTGGAGCTTTACGGCTCCCTTCTGAATCTTGTCTCGTATGAAGTGATATTTGATGTCTATGTGTTTGGACTTGTCATGAAATACTGGATTCTCAGAGAGTTTGATACAACTCTGATTATCACAATATACCATCGTGGGATCCAACTCTTGATCAATCAATACTGTAAGCAACTTGCGAAGCCAGATGGCCTCACAACTAGCAATATTGGCTGCCATGTATTCGGCCTCTGTTGAGCTAAGTGCCACAGAAGTCTGCTTCGCTGAACCAAGATATCATGCTTGATCCCAAGCTAAAGCAGCACCCTGAGGTGCTCTTCCTGTCTACTACATTGCCTGCCCAATCTGAGTCTGTATACCCTTGCAACCTCACTTCACCATCTCCAAGATATCTCAGACCATACTCCACCGTGCCCCTCAAGTATCTGAGCACATGTTTTGCTTGCTACCCAATGCTCTTGCCTTGGCTCCACCATGAACTGACTCAAGGTGTTCACTGCAAAACATATATCTGGTCTAGTGTTGACCAAATACATCAAGGATCCTATCAATTGCTGTACAACGTAGGGTCCACCAATTCTGAATCTGAAGCTGTCACCTTCTTCAGATTAGTGATCATGGGTGTGGCCATAGGTTTGCAGTCCTCCATCCGAAACCTCTTCAGGATCTCAACTGCATACTTACCCTGCCCAAGGAATATCTCCCCTGGTCTCTGCCAAACCTCCAAACCCAAGAAGTAATGCATCATGCCGATGTCCTTCATCTCAAACTCAGCTGCCATATCTGCTTTGCACCTGCAATGAGCTTCTCTGCACTGTAAGAAACAAGTCATCTACATATAGCACCAAAATGAGTAGATCAGTCCCAACAAATATGTAATATAGATTAGGATCTGCATCACTTTTGGCGAAGCCCACACTCTGCAAGTATCCATCTATCCTGGAATACCATGCTCTCGGTGCCTGTTTGAGTCCATATAAGGCTTTCTTCAGCCTACAAACATGGGACTCCTTCCCATTTACCTCAAAGCCCCGAGGCTGCTCTATGTACACTTCTTCCTCAATGATCCCATTAAGGAAAGTTGTCTTCACATCCATTTGATGAATCCGCCATCCCATAGATGAAGCTAAAGACATAATTGCTCTAATGGAAGTGTATCTAGCGACTGGAGCAAAAGTCTCCTCATAGTCCACTCCCTCTTTCTGGGAGAACCCTCTCGCCACAAACCTTGCCTTGAACTTCTCGATGCTGCCATCTGCAGCATGCTTAATTTTGTAGAGCCACTTGGAACTCACAACTGACTTCCCCTCCGGTCTTGGCACTATGTCCCAAACATCATTCTTCATGATGGAGGTGTACTCCTCCACCATGGCATCCCGCCAAACCTGTTGGTCTGTTGCCTCCTGAAAACTGGAAGGCTCTGAATTTATGATGTTACTCATCAATGCCATGTAGTTTGAAAACTTCCTTGGAGGTCTGCTCTCCCTAATCATGTTGCTAGGAGCCTCAACATACTCTTGAGCATCCCTCAATGTCTGTGTAAGCCATCGAGGTCTCCTGATAGAACTGGAAGGGGCTAATGTCTCCACCTCCTCACCTGAAGGTTGTTGTCCTGAACTGGAAACCACTGGTGTCTTTGGTGACCCTGGCTCAACCTTCGGAGCTTCCTGCTCCTCATTCTCTATCATTGGAATAGGCTCATGGGACTTCCTGGATGCAACGTCCTCCTCAAACTTTACATCCCTGCTCACTACTGTCTTCCTCTTCTCTGGAATATAAACCCTGTAAGCTTTTGAAGTCTCACTGTATCCTACAAATAAACCCTTCCTATTGGAGGGCTCCAACTTGGTCCTCTTCTCTACCGGAACATGGATATAAATTGGACATCCAAAGATGCGGAAATGACTCACCTCTGGTTTCACACCAGTGAATGCCTCCTCTGGTGTCTTGTCCTCCAAGATCCTATGAGGACACCTGTTATGGATGTAGACTGTTGTGTTGCATGCTTCTGCCCAAAGAAACATCGGCAAGCCCTGGTCATGAATCATGGCCCTAGCAGCCCCTATGATGGATCGATTCTTTCGCTCTGCAACCCCATTCTGTTGTGGGTTGTATGGAACAATCAACTCCCTCTTGATTCCTGCATGCTTGCAGAAACCATCGAACTCCTTGGAGGTATATTCACCCCCATTGTCCGATCTCAAGACCTTGATCTTCTTCTCTGTCTGGTTCTCAACTAGAGCTTTGAACTCCTGAAACCTGCTAAAGACTTCATCCTTGGTCTTTAAGAAGTAGATCCATGTCTTGCGAGAGAAATCATCAATAAAGGAAACATAGTACATGCTACCTGAAATTGATGCTACTGACATCGGTCCACAAACATCCGAATGTACTAGATCTAGTATCTCCTTAGACCTATGCTCGTTGTTTGGGAAAACAGCCTTGGCATGCTTGCCAAGCGTGCACCCTCTGCATACTCCTTGTTGCTCAATGCTGAACTCTGGAAGACCTGTGACTATCTCCCTCAGAATAGGCAACGCTCTATGATGCAGGTGCCCCATCCTCTTGTGCCACAACTCACACAAGTTGTTATTGCTATGAACTAGGGCTCGAACAGGTTCACCCTGCAACCTGTATAGATTGCCTTCTCTAACCCCTATCACTTGTGTTGTTTCCGGGCTAGATTCTTTTGGTCTAATAAGGACATGCTGGTTCTTGAACTCCTTTGCATAACCCTTATCCTCCATAACCGAAACTGAAAGCAAGTTCTTCCTGAGACCTGGAACAAACAAAACATCATCAAAGTCTAAAGAGTTCCCTAATTGGAGTCGAAAAGGAATGGTACCAATTCCTTCAACTGGATATTTGGTATCATCACCAAGCTCAACCTGAACCCCTGAGTCCTGCTCTTGTAGACTGGTAAAACATTGTCGGGCTGATGTCATGTGCCGAGATGCCCCACTATCCACATACCAAGCATCTCTTGGAACCGTGCTGGTAGAAAGGCAAGAGACCAATGAGAAATCCTTCTCGAATTTGGCAGCAAACTCGCTCATCTGAGTTTTTGCAGAGGCTGCTACCTGCATCTGCTGTTGCTTCCCTTTGCCCTTCTTGTCTGGACACTGTGATGCATAATGGCCGTGCTTATGACAAATGAAGCACTTGATCTTGCTCAAGTCCTTCTTCCCTGACTGTGAGGTTGACTCCTCATTCTTTACCTTACCCTTGTTGGGTCCTTTACCTTTGCCCTTCTTGGTTTGCCCAAAGAGAGCTAGGTTATCGTCACCACCTTTCTTGCTGGCCTTTGACTCCATCCGAGTCTCCTCCTGGATGAAATCATCCCACGAGTTTCTCAAAGGTGGGAAGGTGCTCACGAGCACAGATGCCTTTGACAAATGGTTCCCATGAAGCTGAGAAACCATTAAGTGCCACGTTCACCAACTCTGTGTCTTCAACCTTCTCCCCAACTGCTGCCAGTTGATCACGAATCTGCGTGATCTTCATCAAGTAACTGGTAACGGTGTCAGATCTGGTCATCTCCATAGATCTGAGTTTGTTCCGCAATATCATCTTCCTGTTTATGTTCTCGCTCTGGTAGAGGCTAACCAGGGCATCGAACATCTCCTTTGCCTTAGTCTTCTCGGATATGTGAGGAATCGGGTGATCCTTCACTGCATCCAAGATCATCCGCTTGGCCTTCACTTCCTTCTTTTTGTGAGCTGCCAATTGCTGCGGATCTGTAGGCAGAGTCACATCATCCTTGACAATATCCCAGAGATCATTCTCTTCCAATAAGAACATTACCCTAACTTTCCAGGGCAAGAAATTGGAGGCACCTTCCAATCTATCCTCAAATCTGAGGCTAGCTGCTGCCATCTCTGAGATCTGCTGTACAAACTTTCAGATCTGATATGAATGACTCAAAAAAATCTGTCCTGCAAATAAGCTTAGTCCTTCAAGCAAAAAAAATATGAAACCCTCTAACTGCTGTTTTTTTTTTTTTAATATCCAGCAGTGATCTACTGCTGTAAACCCTTGAGGATCTCAATCACAGAACCTAGCTCTGATACCATGTAAATTTTCCTAACCCTAGATAACTGCTGTCCTATGTTATTTTAAAATAAATCAGATCTGAAAATAATTTATTCAAACATGCAACAGTCACACAGATGGCTGGAAAAATAAACAGCGTGAACAGCGGAAGTCAAATATATTTCTGAACCTGAAATATTACAAATAAAGGAGGCTACAGCTACAGCAGGACACCCTGCTCTCTTGCTGCCTTTCTGGCCAGCAATTTCACTGTTCTTCTCCTCCTAAGCTTGCAGTTTTCCTTCAGCAATCTGTTCTCCTTCTCTTCTTTCTGTGTGTAAAACACTCTTGACCTTCTCCTTTTATCCTTGAAAAAGGTAACCCTAATCTCTCTAACCCTAAGATTAGATCTCATCTCATCTTGAGATGTATGGTTAAAAATAGAAAATCACTTAAGTGAATTTCAAAATAGAATCACTTAAGTGAATTACAAAATAGAATCACTTAAGTGAACTTAAAAATAGAAAATCACTTAAGTGAATTTCAAAATAGAATCACTTAAGTGAATTACAAAATAGAATCACTTAAGTGAACTTAAAAATAGAAAATCACTTAAGTGAATTTCAAAATAGAATTAGAAATGTCTCGAACCACTTCTAGCACGTTCATACTGAAGCTTGTGCAAGAAGTTCCTGTCCGAGCTACATTTCTCAACATTACCTTCTGGTATAACCTGTCTCGTGAAACAAAAAAAATGGTCTTTTGGTTCATTCTACGAGATCCATGATTGGGATATATTATAATGATCGGGATTGCCTTACAACCTCTTAGATAGTTTTTTTTTGAATTTAGCGAAAAACCCCTTGCGGGGCCGCCTTGGTCTGAGAAACCACGACCAGGGGGTTCTACATCGTCAAAATCACCCGGGAGTCGCGCCCGGCCCTGACCGCACCAACATTATCAACTGGATTTTGGGTACCCAATGTGCATTTGGTAGGGTGGAGATTCGAACCAGGGACCTCCCTTGGAGGATTGCCCTACCCCCTCCAACTCACCTACAGCACGTGGGTACAACCTTCTTAGATAGTTGCTGAATAGGCCCAAATTCAAATTTAACTTTGAACGTGAATTAAATCTGACTTAAATTAAATTAGGTATTGCAGGCCATATCTTCTACAATCTGATTATGAGTGGTCTGCTAGAGAGACTGACTTGTAAGCCATCTTCTCAAATTAGTAAATTTAGTCAGATTTGATATTGAATTTTTTGGTTAATGTTTATGGAAAACTCTACCAATTGGTGAATATAAGTTTTGATAAAATGATATAAAATTGACAGTTTGCACAGATTAGCCCCTAAAGGATTTCCTGCCTATGAGATACTGTTTAGGTAGGTGTACATGCAGGAAATGTAGAATGGAAGGAAAAGTAACACATCGACAGTTGTTAATGTTGGCCTATGTCCACTAGGGCTTATGCATAGTTTGCAACAAGACCACCGGTTGCAAACTACAATGTGATATAAGTATCAACCTCCAACACAAGTATATCACTTATATAGACTCCACTTGCTTCAATCTAGAAAAATTTGAAGAAGGATACCTTCTTTTTTACTTGTGATATCTAAATCTTCTGATATAATTAGACGTTCTATTGATTCTGCCCCTTCTCAAACAAAGATATCTTGCCAACACCTGATTTTTTTTGGTTTGGCAAATGGGGTTCTATAGGGGGCGCCTCCCAAGAGAATATAAACTAGATACAGATATACAAGGAAACACAACAAAACAATGACCAATCTGCTCAATACAACTACCTGTTGAAGACCATCAGATCGACAAAAAAATATACTGTGTTCAAAGAACAATTTAGCATGATAAGAAGCGTTAAAGCATTCCAAGCAAGCAGAGAATGCTGCTCACCAAGACCAGAATTTACCCCCACAAATTCCTGCCATCTATTCAGCGCATCAGCCCAGATGGACTGCAGTAGCCAACAGTAGACAGAGCAATACTTGGGAGAGCAAACCATCAAAAGAGCATCGTTCAATGACTAGTCCTTCAGCCATGCTCAAACCCCCCTCTGTAAGCAAGCCACCTGGAAAACATTTGGCTGCCCTACAGATGGACCCATCTCTCCCGGGCTAAGAGCACTCAACCATCACACGACTACTAATTGGAAATCCCCCTCCGAGACCCATTCACATGAGCAAACCCTCCATAACCGATTCCAGACTGTGCTTAAGCCATTCCCCCATGGGCGAGCAGCCTAGGACACAAAATCAGTTGTGCTCAGGGTGGAGATCACCAAACTAGAGCCCAAGTAAACATACAAAACTGCGACTGCTCCAAAGTGAAATGTCAACAGGGCTGCTCAAAAGATCATATACGTCAGTTGCACCATCCCATTTCTCTGATCTCAACTCTTCCCGTGGTCTCCCCTGCTTCAAATTATTATGTAAACACAAACTTCCAGCAACTCATAAGTTTCTCTGGTCAATAAACTGCTTACATTCATATCTTCATTTTGTCAAACAATTGGTGGGCATGCTCCACGTTGCCCACAATACACAAAGACTGAATGAGAGCAACATATGTTGCCTCATCAGGTGCAACTGGACTGTGATCTAGCATAAAATCATACACCAATAAGGCTATTTCAACCTTCTACACAAAGACTGAATGAGAGCAACTTATGTTGCCTCATTGGTGGAACCGAACCATGCTCTAGCACCAAATCGTACACTATTAAGGCCATTTCAACCTTCTTTGCCTTACAAATCCTATGGATCAAAAAATTGCAAGTAACAATATCAGGTATATGGTCAAGATCTGACATATATTTTAAAAACTCATTTGTCCTACCAAATTCCATTTGCCTTTGCCTGATTTGTAGATAATGTATTAATGTGAAGAAATGTATTGAGGGCCATTTGGCCTTCTCGCAGTCAGAAAACTTGGTGTGGGTCACAACCATGCCCACCACACAAAACAGGCCCGCTCCTAGAAACCACCCTGTACAACTGTGGCTCTGAGAGGTACATCACCAAGTTTACCCAATGCCCTTCTGTAGACAAACACAAGAAAAAGATGAAGAGCCTCTCCTGTTGCGAGGAAAATACTCTGGGGCTCCAGGGGCCTCAGGGAGGCTGTGCTCGGAGCCCTAATCCTAGCTCTCAAAATAATTTTCTCTATGGCTCAAAGTCTTCCAAAATGTGCTACCCCCAGAATGTCACCGTTGCTGCCATGGCAGCCCATGGAAGCAGAAGGCTTTCTTGATGTGACCCAACCGAGACAGCGCCAGCCGGTCACCAACACCACAGCCACCTCTCAATCTGCACCACACATCCTCCTTTGGCAGCTGAACTCCTCACCACCCAGGCACTGCCCTGGCTACACCAATTCCTGCAGTCCCTAACCAGTTCGCTACCAAAATACCGAAAACAAATGTTAACAGACATGGATTTGGGCAAGGGTGGCCCTACACAATGGTACCACCACATCCCATCTCCACTATGCCCTATAGCCCAAAAGAAAACCTAGCCACCAATGCCTCGGGAAAAACAGAAAATTGAGGTTCTCTCTTTGGATCAAATCTGCAGCCGCCACCATGGCTAGAAGTGCCATGTCGGTGGCATCAAGTTCTGTAAACCCTAACTCCCCTTTGTGGCATTACTGTTTTGCCTTCTTTATGAGTTTAACTCTTTTTTTTTTTTTCTTTTCTTTGGTCAGTACCTGAATTTATAGAACAAAACCTACAGATTTCTCAGTGGACAATAATTGAATCTAATACCACATCAAGGCCACAGATTTAGGGTTTTCGTGTATACTTAAGGGAGCAACAACATATCTAGGCAACTTAAATAAATTATAATACCGAATATCACCATACGGTTTATGATTCCCTCCAGTGCTGTATGGAGACCATTTATCCAAGTATTCTGCTTACTGAATGGTTCAGTGTTTCAGATTTCATGATTTGATGTCTGCTATGACATATTAGATATTGCAATTTTATGTGATATTTTGCCTTAGGTTGCACCAAAGTTGAACATAGACACCTGCACAACTGTGTATGGTACCAAAATCCTATCATGTGGTGTTAAGGTGTGGTGTCAAACCTACGTAGGGCTATATATGAGTTTGTCAACTGTTATTCAATTTTGCCACCTATTATAAGGTAATTTGATTAATTTGACTCATATGGACTTGCATTGACCTATGCTAATCAGAGCTTGACTTATTGAAAAGCTAAATGTATGGATTTGATAGTTGTCTGCAATTGCTTTGTAAACACTTGCACTGTATCCAGAGGGAAAATGAATGGTACATACACAGAGGCATATGAAACTCTGAAGAGGATGCAAGCATGTCCACAAAAAAGGTTCAGCCAGAAACCACAAGGCTGACAGGGAAGAGCAATGAAATTACAACCATATGAAAAGTATCTTTTAAATTATCGGTGTTCAATGGCTTGTCACAAGCATCAAATAAGTTTTTATGTTTTTCTTGCAAAGCACTTGTCTTCAGCTTCCTTCATTTTTCTTAGGAGCACTTCTCTGCATAGGACAATCAACTTTATTTCCAATGGCCTTGTATTGGCCATGGTGGTTTGCCACGTCTCTCCACTTTCCTCAGGCTGGGATGATTCAAGGAAGATAGAAATTATGCCTGCACTTTATATAATATCTTTAAGCCTCATCAGGAACTCAAATAACTACATCTCATTATAGATACTCTTGATCAGGAAGCTTATCCCTTGAAAATATTTCTTTGTAACTTCTTCCAGGTACTTATGAGCCCACAATTGCCATGACTTTGAAGGATCCTGACTATTGTTGGAAGATTTTTTGAAGCTAATGTTTGAAAAGGATTTATAACATAAAACCTGCATGGACATTTAATCTTTCTTTTAGACTGTTCCCTCACTATTTTCCATTCTTGATTGCTGCCAGATTTAACCTGTGGCTTTTCTTCAACTTGTAATGTTCAATATCTGTCTTAGTCTTCTGGCTTTGAGAGCCGCCTATGGATTTTTAGGGCATGCATGCTGCATGTGGTAAAGTTAAAAAGGAAACCTACCTTTAAATGAAATATTTCTTTAATATACTTGTTGTACCTATAGGTATGACCTAACAAACTTAGTTTAGTTGGTAGAGGAATGGTTTTCTCAAATCAATATCCACATCCTTGTGAAGCTTGAATGCAGAGTATATTCTTGGTAAGCTTAAATTCAGTTTATTTATTTTTGAATCCATCTGAAATCATTATGGAATGCCTCTAATCTGGTCAAAGGCTTGAGCTGTAAAGGCAGTCCAGGTAGACTCTCCCATGAAAGGGCAATGGATTGTGATTCTTTGAAGAAATTAAACACAATTGTCCATTTTTTTGCGAATAAGCCTACTCTACCTAAAGTGAGGCCCTAGGCCTTGAAAAATGAGTCACTGTTTAAGGGCCTTCTCTAAGAGGACCTGGAAAAAATCTTCTGGCTAGCATGACAACAACAACGCTCTGCTTCAGCTACCATCTTCTAAACACCCATCTTCTGATGGTTTTGACAGATGGTCTACTTCCCAAAAATCTACAGATAATGACTGTCATTGAAGATTTGGATATGGGAACAAAGAGGATCCAAAGTAACCTTAAGGGTGATTTTGATTAATAGAAATGCTGATGGATTGGAAGAGTAAATTGACCTCAAAGTACTAACAATGTCAGCTCCTAGTGAAGCCTAAGAGAGGAATCATCTCTTATAAGTAGAGTGTCTCACTTGTTCATATTCAAGGCAGAGTTCACATTTAAATGAAATATTATCACAAGCAATCTGTTGCTTGAAGTGTGGTTCAACAATTTTAGATTCAGCAAAACAGGGATTCTAACTTGCTAAAATCGAAATCCAAGCAAAATATTATGTACCTCAGATTTTCCGATTTTCTTGTTGCCTTTAAAATCGTGCAGTACTAGTCAAGAGTTTCTCTAGTCTGTTACCAAAAGTTGCAGAAGCGCTGGAAACCTATTATCCAGTGGGTTTAAGCTGACTGTCCATAATTTCATTAAGAGGATTACTTAGCCCCTTTACCTTTTGTCAAAATTTTCAGATTCACAACTTTTCTGATGGGTTTAGAAGGAAACATTAGATGTAGCTATTTGGGTAACAAATGCCTCCTGCTGATCTTTTAATTCCACTTGACAAAACATATAGGTCTTAACATGGGGTCTTATGGCCATCAAATGTGAAACTTGAGTATTTTTATTGCGAACGTGAATGCTGTTTCCAGTTGATGCTTGATTATGATGCAAGGGGGACTTTTTGTTTTTTCCTGAACATGTCGGGTTCCTCAAGATGAACTGTCAATTTCTCCTTTTCATTTTTTCCCCCCTCCACTGATATTTTCAAAATATTCTTCAGTTAGCTAATAAATTTTATTTTTTCTATGTCTTTATACTGATGATATTTTCCAGTCACTGATTGACATTAATAACCTTTATGTTCTTTCTGTTTCTTAGTGGGATTTGCAGCTGAAATAGAGCGATATTCTGACAGGTATAAACCAAATGTTAACTTAAATCGTCCTCCACTTTCCTCTGTTTTAAAACTTGCTGCAGCTTATTTTCCTTCAGAGATATTAACTCAAGGTATGCATTCTTGGATACTGCTATGGTTTTGTTTTTCACTAAACGTTGTGAAACAATGTTTCATACTTCAGGAAGTCATTTTAGCATATTGAGTAATTACGGAGAAGAAATCTGCTATTCTTCTAAATAAGTTCCGGAAAATATTGTTACTTGAATTTCAAATATTTATGCTAGTCGTCAGTTCTATCAGGTTCTTCTATAAAATGTATGACTGACATCAAACAAATGTGTTTCCCTGGTATTTAAAAATTAGTAGGTTCCAAGAGGGCACGTGGATACAAAGGAACATCGCAATGGATCTCACAGCCAGAAGCAGCTAGTAAGTTATGATTTACATGTGTAATTGCTTTATTTTTGTTCTTTGACATGTTATCCAATGGATTTTGCTATGGCTCATGATACTAACCAAGTATACATACACAATTACTGAGAAAACAACATGCCATATAATATGATCACCATGTGCTTAAGCACCGTATTCAAAACTGTAGAAGAATTATAAATAATTTGGCTTTCAATTGGGTATAATTACTTGCCAACTATCTAGGCTATTGCTTGTAATTCTAGACACATCATTTCAAATCATGCAAAGACAAGCAGAGCACATTAATGCCTTTCAATTCAGAACAAATTGAGAAACAGCTTTCGAAGAAGGTATTGGGGCGTCTAGAACAAAAGAGCAATGCTTTAGGTTAACAAATGTACAAGCTTAAATATAAGGTTGTACCTTTGCTGGAAAAATATAGTTGGTTATATGGGGTTGAAATAGGCCACACCCCTCTTACATCATGATCACATTGTCATGGTTTTTCAACAAACCTCATTATTATGGTATTACAGCAAAGTGTATCATCATGGCATTGTCCCTCGCAATGTGTATTTGAATTTGGGTTGCATTCATATGATTTCATCTTACTTACTGATCCTCCACAATGCCCTAGACTTGAATATTTTTTATGGGTAAACTAGGGGTTGAAATGAGGCCCATCCTGTATTACACCATAACCCACTTTATCACGAGCCGCATTAATGTGGAAGTGTCCATATTTGCGGGCTGCCTTATCAGTGACCGGAATTGAACTAGGATTGTGCTCTTATGAATGCACCCTATTTACTACTACACCTTATTCCCTTTGACATGAATTCCATTTTCCTATGCTAATAGCTTGATGGATATTTTTAACTCATTGTTTTCAAACATGACAATTATTAGAAAACTACTTCAAAAGCTAGAAGTTCCTTTTTTCAACTTTGCAAATGTGAGAGGCATGATAAAAGGGTGATATCTGGGGTACGTAAGGCTCTCTGTCTCTCTCTCTCTGTAATATAAATCAGTTTTATGGGGGTGAAATGGTTACTGTCTGTATTACATCATGACCTTGTCACCACAGTATTTAAACAGGTCACATAGTGGTATTTTTGACAATTATGCATCTATTTACCAACAAGATTTCAACCTGGGAGTCCGCATTGAAAATCCGTGTTTTTTTACCACTTGAGCTCTTAGTGTGTGTGTGTGTGTGTTCTAAATGGGTTTTACGGGGCTGAAAAGATCACTGTCAATATTACATCATGAACCTGTCACCATGTTTTTTTTTTTAATTGGTTATATGGGATTGAAACAGGCCCTACCTGTAGTACATCTTCACCACATAGTGGTATTGCAACAACTTAGCTATTATACATGTATTGCTTGGCAAGATTCACTCCTTGAATGTTGAGGAATCTAACTGGTTGAGTGAATGCCATTTTATTATTTTAAGGTTCACCCATGAGATTTGAACCTTGGTTAAGGGTTTGAATCTTTCATTCCCAACCAATTTCTCTAAACCACATGGGCATCACCACGGTATTTAAACAAGTTACATAGTGGTATTTTTGACAATTATGTATCTATTGTGCAGCAAGATTTGAGCTTGGGACTCTCCATTGAAAATCCATGTTTATTTTACCACTTGAGCTCATGCTATTGATTGTCTTAGGATAATAATTATTTAAGAAAGAAATTTGGATTAGGGTTGCATGTGTGTTTTGGGTTCATAATTTGACACCGATTTTGTTAAAGTTTAGACAAGAACCAACACGTGGTGCCAGGAATATGAAATATGTTGGTATATATTAGATCTTTGACACTTTTCATATAATTCCAAGTCTGTTATTTTGTCTTGTTCATGCTTAGGGATATCCATCATTTGGCGCTTTTCATCGTTGTGTCTATTCATGTGCGCTATTTGTGTTGTTTAGAATTATTATTATTATTTTTTCTTGTTAGCAAATAGAATTGCTAAATAATTGAGCGAGAATCATTAACCTTAGTATTGATAGGTATAGTGCTTAAATACAATTGACTTAGGCTAAAAATAGCCTAGTAGGAAATTGCCCCTTGAAGGTAGCTTAATTAACGCGCTAAGAGGTAGAGTCACCCCAAAGGCAGCTAACTTACTAACAACTAACTACGTAGTCAAAATGACTACGATGACTAACTAGGTAAATAGTAAAAGTAAATACTAGTGGTAAAAAGTAACAAGCTACTTTTTACCATGCAGTAAATAAATTCTACCTAATGTAGGAAAAGGGTAAATATCCCAAATGATGGAATATTACTCTAACATCCCCCCTTATTACATTATTTGGGTAATGTATATAACTGTCCCAATACAGTGAAAAAGATGTTGATCTGTTGGTTCTTGCTCTATCACAGTGCTTTGGCTGCTCCTAAGCAAAAAGTGGGTCATTCCTCACTTTGTCTTCACATCAACGAATGTCCTTATTGTAATCTTGTCATCCAACCGGATTGCATGGGTAACCAGCCGCTACAACCGCTAGGTGTAGTAGAGTAGATCACTTCATACGAGGTTCATTCGGTTACAATATGATTTTGCAAAAAGTTTTGATAAGGTAGCTAAGGTGTCGGTCGTTGCCGAAAATGCACCCTTATAAGTTTCCCCCTTGTTGCAAAACATGTTGTAATGGAATTTCTGAAAGAAGTGTGACTAAGGTGTCGGTCGTTGCTGAAAATGCACCCTTATAAGTCTTCTTCCCTTTTTACAAAAAATTGTGTGAAGTAGGAAAAGAAATGTTTATCCCCCCTTAATTGCAAAAGATGTGCAACTCAAGAAGCTTTGTGAAGGTTTTTACAAAGATTGCCTCCTAGGCAAATTTTACACCAGAAAATTCCCTCCTTTTGTTACAAGTACTTCAAACAATGAGAGTTTGCTATTTATGAAGCCTAAAAGAGGTACAATCACCCCTTTATTGCAAGTACTTCAAACAAAAACTTATGCTATTTATGAAGCCTAAAAAGAGAGATTGGAAATGGTGCTTGCTTAAGGTGACAAATTTGTTTCCCCTTTACAATATTGTCTTAGCCATGAGCACTTTGTGTGCTCTTTCTGAACCAGAATCAGAATCAGAATCAGACACTTCACTAGCAATATTGCCTTTGTCTTGCTTTTGTGATGTGCCTTTGCCATTTCTGTTTTGCTTGTTTTTAAACCAACACCGATTGGTGTCATGGTTGTCCTTTTTACAATGCGAGCAAAACTTCTTTTGAGTTTTCTTTCCCTTACCTTTTGAAGATGATCCTCCCTTCTGAAAGTTTCCTTTCTTCTTTTCACCCTGATTGTTTGAGTAAAGTGCATTGTTCGACACTTCATCGCTTTGGAGTTGATTTGCTTCCTCTGTTTGAAGCAAATTGACTAACTCCACAAAGGTGACTGATCTTTGAGATACATTAAGGGATGTGATTAACATCTTGTAGGATTCGGGAAGAGCCCTCAATATTACTGAAGTCAGAATAGTATCTTCTACTTTGGCTCCTAAAGCATTTAGCTTTGACTTCAGTTCTGCCACTCTACAGAGGAATAGTTCTATTGATTCTCCTGACTTCATATGGAGTGTATGAAGTTGTGTTTGAAGGTTTAGAACAGTCGATTGATTCTTACCTTCAAAAATGGTACAAAGTGCATCCCATGCATCTTTACCATTTTTAGCTTCACTTATGTGAGGTTGGATCTCATCAGTAGTTGCTAGGAGGATCAACATGAGAAGACGATTGTTCTTTTTGTCCCATGCTTTTTGATCTGCTCCTGCTGATGTGGGTCTTGATTCAGTGCCATCTACTAAATCCCACATTTCCTCTATAGTCAGGATGGCTTTCATCTTAGTTTTCCATGCTGAATAGTTAGGACCTTTAAGCAATTGTGTATCATTTAAGTATTTGTTGATAGTTGCCATGATGAAGGTCCTAGAATTTGCACTAAGATGATCTTTCTTTCACTCTTAAGTGGTATTTAATGGCACCTGCCTGAAAACTCTCTTTGAAGAAAGATGATCAGTTTGAGGATATTTAAGCCAAACAAATAAGAAGTGAAAGAGAATTCACTCAAAAAGATATTTAATGGCACCTGCCTGAAAATCCTCTTGAAGAGGAATAATCAGTTTGAGGATATTGAGCCAAACAAATAAGAGTGAATTAGGGGTTTGTAAGGAGAGAATATCAATTTTACAAATGGCTTATATTTGTGCAAATGATTTACACAAATTATTGTGAAATTTTGGGGTTTTGAGTGTTCTTGATTTTATGACTTATAATTGCAAAAAATAATGCAATAATCAAACAAGAATGCCCACAAAATTCTTATCACGTAGGTGTCGGATGCAACCGAAAATGCACCTAATTTTGCCAATTTGAAATGAAGGTGTCGAGTAAAATCGAAAATGCACCTTATTTAATTTTTGCAACAAAATTTGGATTTGTGTTGTGCAAAAATTTGATATTTTATGTCTCCTCTTGTTTTTCAAATTTGCAAAGAATGTGGCATAAAACAATTGCCTTTCTTTTTGTTTTGCAAATTTAACAAGTTTTGATTTTGTTTTAAGTGCTCCTCACTTTTGTGTTACAATTTTGCAAAAGAAATACAATTTCTTGTCTTCCCCCCTTTGTTTTGCAAAATTAACAAAATAGCACTCCTTTCAAGTCAAGTCGACACACGACCCGCGTTTGAAAGGCTTCCAGAACCAGTCGACAAACGACTTGGTTTTGATGGACCCAAGGTCTTTAATTTCTTCTCAATTTTGCAAAAAATAGAATGTGCAATTTTATGTATTATATCCCCCCTTGGAGAAAACAAATGCACACTTTGCCTTTGAATTTTACAAAATTTGTGTCTCCTTGTGTTACAATTTGGCAAAAAAGAATTCAAGTTTGATCCTTTATTGTATGCTAAATTAACAAGGTGTTAGCGTAGCTTGGTTGTTATTACATTATTAGTCTAGATTTAGTATCGTTGTAACAATATTAACATTGTTACAACTGCTATCTATTTCGTACCTTAGTATAGTCCGGAGGTTACGAAACTAACAAGGTACGAAATAGATAGCAGTTGTAACAATGTTAATATTGTTACAACGATACTAAATCTAGACTAATAATGTAATAACAACCAAGCTACGCTAACATCCCCCCTTATTACATTATTTGGGTAAAAATATAACTACTAGCTATACTAACATCCCCCCTGATTACATCATTTGGCAATACAAAGAGAGCTGCGAAACAATTCAAATTTGACACGTGCAAGTGCCTTAGTGAAAATATCTGCAACTTGAGTATCTGTGGGAATGTACTGAAGCTGAATTCGGTGCTTGGGAACTTCGTCTCGAATGAAATGACATTGTGTGTCAATGTGCTTGGTTTTCTCATGATGCACTGGGTTCTTAACAAGGTTCAAAACACCTTGGTTGTCGCAGAACAAATGAATTGGAGATTTTGATGGATGACCCATATTTGTCAGAATGCGACGCAACCATATCACTTCGCACACAGCTTCACGTGCGACGCGATATTCTGCCTCTGTTGATGAGAGAGCAACTACCTGTTGCTTCTTGCTGTGCCAAGAGACAGGACCAGATCCAAGATGAAATATATATCCTGATGTTGACTTACGATCATCATATGATCCGGCATAGTCAGAGTCCGTGTATCCTTGCAAGAAGAATTTGTTGTTCTTCTTGTATTCTAGGCCATATTCCATAGTACCACGGACATAGTGAAGAATACGCTTTGTTGCTTTCCAATGAGTGGTCTTAGGCTCCTGCATGAACCTCGAAAGATAGTTGACAGCAAATACGATATCTGGCCTAGTATTGGTCAGATATATGAGACTCCCGATCAACTGTCGATAGAGAGTACCATCTACCTGAGGTGAATCATCATATCGCGATAACTGAATTCCTGTCTCCATCGGAGTTGCCATTGGCTTGCAATCAGTCATGCGATATTTTTCCAACAGTGTCTTGGCATATTTTTTTTGAGACACTTTGATGTAGTGCTCCTTCTGGCTGACTTCCAGACCAAGACAATAATGGAGAAGTCCGAGATCTGACATCTCAAAATATTGACACAAGTCTCTTTTGACAGTAGAGATCATAGTTTCTGAACTCCCTGTAATGAGCAGATCATCAACATAGAGTACAAGCAATACTATTTCAGAACCTTGTTTCTTGAAATAGAGGTTTGCATCTGAAGGACATCTCTCAAATCCATGCTTGCAGGAGGTGATTATCCATTTTTATATACCAAGCTCGAGGAGCTTGTTTCAAGCCATATAAGGATTTGACCAATTTGCACACTTTCTGCTTTTGGCCTTCTTGTACAAACCCTTCAGGCTGAGTCATGTATACTTCTTCTTGGAGATCACCATTTAGAAAAGCACTTTTGACATCCATTTGGTGAACTTTCCACCCATATTGTGCTGCCATAGCACAAATAACTCGAATTGTGGTCATCCGAGCAGTAGGTGCAAAAGTTTCTTCATAGTCAATGCCTTCCTTTTGCGCATAGCCCTTTGCAACAAGACGGGCCTTATGCTTATCAATTGTCCCATCTGCCTTGTACTTGACTTTGTACACCCATTTGTAGCCAATGGGCTTCTTTCCTTGTGGCAGATCAACAAGCTTCCAAGTTTTTTTCTTTTTCAGAGACGTGTACTCAACATCCATAGCATCCTTCCATTGGGGCTTGCTAAGTGCATCTTGTACAGAAACAGGTTCATGTTCATTCATTGAAGACATAAACACCCTGTCATCATCTATATCCATATCCTCTGTGTCTTTATTTGGATCGACAGAAAGTTCCTCAAAATATTGACAAAGATCATCAACCTCAGTAGTCTCTGCTGCTGCTCTTTCCTGTCGAGCCATACTACGAGTATGAGGTCTATCCAAAGTCAAATCTGGTGGAGTGGATAACTTTGCGTCTCTGATTGTACTTGTATACCATTTTGGATTCTTCTGCTGTGGTGTTGAAGAAGAGGTAGAAGGACCCCCTGTCTGTGTTGTTGAAGGGAACTCCTCATCCTTCGATTCCACAAGATCTAGGTATACATCAGATTTGTTTTGTGATGTGAAAGCCTCATCAAAAACAACATCTCTACTGACATGAATTTTCTTGGTCAAAGGATCTATCAAACGATAACCTTTAGAGTGCTCATCATAACCAAGAAAAATGCATCTCAATGTTTTCTCATCTAGCTTTTTCCTTTTCTCTTTCGGTATGTGCATGAAAGCATGACATCCAAAAATACGAAGATGAGATATGGAGGGTTTGCGGCCACTCCATGCTTCCTGTGGAGTCATTCCTTGTAGGGCCTTTGTGGGTGCCCTATTCAACAGATATACTGAGGTGGTGACAGCTTCTGCCCAATATTGTTGCCCAAGAGTAGCTCCTGTGAGCATACAACGAACCATTTCCATAATAGAACGGTTCCTTCTTTCAGCAACTCCATTTTGCTGAGGAGTGTAGGCAGTTGTTAACTGTCTTGAGATTCCATGCTCAGTTAAGAATGCTGAAAATTATTTAGAGGTAAACTCCCCCCCTCGATCTGAGCGGAGGGTTTTAATAGAAGCCCCTGACTCCTCAACAGATTTTTTGAATTGCTGGAAGAAAGCAAAAGCCTCAGATTTCAGTCGAAGAAAGAAAACCCACATATTTCGTGAGTAGTCATCTACAAATAACTGAAAATACCTCTTCCCCCCACAACTGTTGGGTGTGAAAGGACCGCACAGATCGGTGTGAATCAACTCCAGAGGTTTCTGCGCTCTTGTTGAGCTCTTCTCAAAAGGTACTCTATGTTGCTTTCCTGCCAAGCAATAGAGCACACTGGCAATGTGGTAGAAAGGGAAGGAAGACCCTTTACCATCTCATACTTACTAAGCTCAAGTAAGTAGCCAGAACTAAGATGCCCGTATCTCTTGTGCCATAGGGAAGTTGCCTCCTTGGTAGAGACCGTCATGGCAACATGGGGAGTAGAGATAGCATCCAAGGCAAATAAGCCATGCTTATATGAAGCTGTTGCAATCTGCTTACCCTTCCTGGTAATTGTACAACACTTCTTGCCATCCTCAACACGAAAGTTGACAACCATATTTTTATCCAGGATTTGTGTGACTGACAACAAATTGTTAGCCAATCCTGGAACATAGAGGACTTTGTCAATCTGACACTTGCCATCATAAAGAGTGACTGAAACTGTACCCTCTCCCTGAACCTTGTAGGTTTTGTCATCAACAATAGTGACAGGTCTGCCCTCTTTTGCCACAAATGATTCAAACCATGATTTGTCGCCAGTCATGTGTTTACTAGCTCCAGAATCGACATACCATACAGGATCCCTCTCTTTGGAGACTGTGGTAGTCATGAGCACCTTGTGTGCCCATTCAGAATCTGAGTTAGATTCTTCAACAACAACATTCCCCTTGGGTTGTTTGTTGTTATTTGGTGGTTTGTTCTGGCCTTTTTGCTTATTTTTATGCCAACACCTGTTGGTGTCATGATTGTCCTTTTTACAGATTTTGCAATATCTCTTCTTCTGTTGAGGTTGTTTCCCTTTTCCTTTTGAATCTTGTTGAGAATTTCCTCCCTTCTAAAAATTACCCTTCTTCTGTGAACCCTTCCTGGTGGAGTATAGGGCTGTATTAGAAGAATCATCCCTGTGAAGTTGGCGTGCCTCCTATTGTTGAAGCAGATTGACCAACTCAATAAAGGTAATTGCTCTCTGTGACACCTGAATGGAGGTGATCAACGTATCGAAGGAATCAGGCAAAGCTCTCATTACCACTAAAGTGAGAAGCTTGTCATCGATAATTTCTCCCAAAGAATTCAGTTTGCCTTTCAATTCGGATACTCTACAAAGAAAGAGCTCTCCTGTCTCACCCTGTTTTTCAAACTCAGATTATGAAGTTGTTTTGTAAGATGAAGAATGGTGGAATCATTCTTCCCCTCATAAATAGTGGTAAGGGCATCCCATGCCTCTTTAGCATGCTCTTTGTCAGCTATATGAGGTTGAACTTCATCGGAGACAACAAACAAAATGAGCACCTTTGCTCGATTGTCTTTCTTGTCAAATGCGATCTGATCAGCAGTTGGAGTTGTGGATCCAGCTGCTGGTGAAGGTCGTGTTGTTGCTCCAGAAACAACATCCCATAAATCTTCCATGATAAGGACTGCCTTCATCTTGTTTTTCCATGGTGTATAATTAGGACCTTTCAATAACTGATGAGCATCAGTCATTAACTTTGCAGAAGAAGCCATAGTGAGGGTTCCTTATATCACCAATTGGTCCCCCTTTCTTTATACCTTAATGCCAGGCCTTTATACCGTACAAAATACCCGCCCTTACGTGAGGGAGACTATAGGTATTTTGAAAAAACCAGAAAAATTACCCGCCCTTACGTGAGGGAAACTGTAGGTAATTTTAAAGATTTTACGATACGTGGAACTTAGGCGGTACTGAAAGGGAATCATCTTGTTGATGGCACCTACCATAGAAAGTCGTCAATCCTCATGCATGGGGCGTAACTTCCCCTAAACACTGCGGATTTCAGAACTCTCGTCAGGATTTACGCCTAAACACAAGAACGATTAGGGTAGTGGATGGAGTAAGAAAAATAGCAAACTGGCAAACTTATATCTCCCCGACGATTAATAGAGAACAAGCTCAGACGTCGTTGTTGCAGCTATGTTAGGCGGTAGATACAGTAGCCCAATCACGACAGCATTACCTGTAAGTGCGGGCCAGAGGTATCGTAAATACCGAACACTGCGATGCAATTGAATTGCACGGATGGGTTTTAAATTTTGGAACTTAGGAGTGCTTTGTTTTTACTTAATGAGGTAGTGCAAATGTAAAGGAAAATGCAACATACATCAAAAAGCATCCAAAAATGAAACTAAGGTGTCGGTTTCCACCGAAAATGCACCTTTTACAATATGCCAATTTTGAAGAAATGCTAAAAAATTTCTCACTCTCCCCCCCTTTTTTTCAGTTTTGAAGAAATGTGCAATGAGGAAAAAAAAATCCCCCCTTCACTTATGCAGCATGTAGAAAAAAAAATGCCCCCCCTTTTTTAAGTTTGATAAAAAAAATTCCCTCCAATGTTTAAAAAATAATTAAAGTTTAATTAAATTAATTTTTCCAAAAAGAAGAAGTATTTTATTTTGTTTTTTTTAAATAATTCCCTTTTAAGAAAAAATTAAAAAGTTTAATTAAACAAAAAAAAAATTAAAAAACATTAGAAAAAAAATAATTAACAAACAAAAAAAAATTGTGTACCTTGGGGGGGGTCGACGGGGTTTGAACCCCCGACCTCGAGCTACAGCAGCGCCTTGGCGCTCGGCCACCAACCGGCCGAGCTATCACCTCGACGATAAGCAAAGGGCAATACCCTTTATTTAGGGAGATGCGTCAGCTCCCTCCTTCGAAGCGGCACCTCCCTCCTTCGGTGGTGCCTTCGCCCGCCGGTGGCGCAGTCGACCTCGAAGCGACGCCATTGAACTGTCAGTGGCGTCTTCCACGACAGATGCAAGAAAAAAAACCTTGCCTAAGGTCCACTCAGACGAGTTTCAGTGCATATGGTGGAAAAAAAAACTTAAAACCACTCAGTCAGGCATAAACCATTCAGCTCTGCGCACAGTCTGGTTTTAGGGCGTCGTCGGTAAAATTCATTGAGAGGGCGATCGCACGCCAAACGAACTAAAAACTGCAATTGTAATCCAGCCAAAATGCTTGAAAACGTCTGCAGATTATGTCTGTGCAAATAGATCGAAGATCGATCGTCAGGAGAGGTAAGGAAAAATTAGTGACTGGTATTTTTTTCGTCAGGTTTTCCACACCGCGACGGCTCCTCCACGCCGCGTGACGCCTCCTGCTGGCCAAAAAAAAATGCCGTGACCCCACAAAAAAAAAACTCCAGAGAATGGCAATCCCAGGTTAGAAATGCCAAACGTAACAGATCTCTAATTTGTCAAACGCATGCAAAAAAAAAATTCGCCGTCGCAGTCGATCGAGTTTCAGAGAATGGAGAATGGCGATTGATTTTTGGGATTCAAATATCCCACATGGGCCATGAAAAATACTTTAAGGTCTTTAAAAACTATGCCTCGCATAGCATTAGTCGACCACCTCATGGTGGTCAGCTAGTCTATAGGCCCCTTTTGCCCACGTGACCACCCGTGTCTGCCCAGTCCAAACCGAGCACGCCACGTGTCGGAGGTGTCCGTCCAACGTGTTTGCCCTCGTCCAACCGGAGTATGCCACGTGTCCACTCGCCTCAGCTGTGAGCCCAGTCAGCCGTGTCAACCCGTATCAAATACAAGCTCGCCACGTGTCACTGTGTCTTAGGTTCCTAGTGTCAAGATCTCACCTCGAGAAACATGCCCAAGATGCAGGTCCAACCTTACCTCGAGAAACGTGCCCTCTAACTCCTCAGCTCCGCAACAACCTGCTCTGATACCATGTAAGCAATCGGACTATAATTCCATTGATAACAATTGATTAAATAATACAATCAACACCTTAGTATAGTCTGGAGGTTACGAAACTAACAAGGTACGAAATAGATAGCAGTTGTAACAATGTTAATATTGTTACAACGATACTAAATCTAGACTAATAATGTAATAACAACCAAGATTGGAGAAGAATGTAGGTTCCCTAATTTTGCAAAAAAAAATGATGCTCTTATGTCTTATATCCCCTTTTTGGAAGAAAACAAAAGCAATTTTTTTATTTGTAATTTGCAAAAAAAAATGGACCTTGAATTTTTAATTTTATTGCATTAGTCTAATTAATTAAAGTATAATATTATTAATAATAAAAATTATTTTATGTAAAAATCACTTTTTATAAAAAAATATGATTTTATATAAAATAACATGAAATTATTAATAAAAATACTAAAAATAATTAAAAAACTAATACAAAAAAATAAAAATAAAAATAAAAATAAAATTACCTTTTCTTTGAATTTTTTTTTCTTGGCAGTTAAGTAAAAGGTAATGTTTTTCTCCCGGTGGGGGTTGAACTCCCGACCTCTAGTCAGGAGTCGTATCTTCGGCCCCCCTCGCCGGTTAGGCTAGCTAGCCTGACGGGAAGGTGAGGGGGACGCCTCCTATTAGAAGGCTTCTCGTCGCCTGGGAAGGAAAAAAAAACGATGGGAAGGTAAGGGGGACGCCTTCTATTAGAAGGCTTCCCGCCGCCTGGGCGGGAAAAAAAAAATATAAGCCCCTTTTAAAAAAGAGCTCGGGGATAATTATCCCCACATTGCCCAGGCGGGGTAATGTTACACTCTTTAAAAGAAAGAGCTCATCAACTATTTGTTGACTGCCTGCGGGCGGTCGCAGTAACCAGCCTTTCGCCAATCAACATAGCAATAAACGCCGGACACATATGCACCCCTTAAGCGAATCACGCAATGACACCTCAGCAGATGCTTCAGCATATCGCCTTCTGCCATGTCAGCTGTCTCCAGGTTGTCCGCCAGGTGGAGGTGTTCTGATGTGTCTACGTGGACCTCGGAAGTCGTGCCACGTGTTCGCCCAGTCTGCGCCAGGTCAGCCCACCGTGCCATGTCAGCTCCTCGAGAATCGTGCTAGTAGTTCAACAGGTCGGAGAGCGTGCCAATCAGTGTCGAATTTCTGGGCTGCGTGCATCAGAATAACGTCAGCTTGCTTGCTTCGTGCTCAGTGAGATCTACACCAATTTCAGTGCTGGGAGGAGCGTGCGGGTTTCTTCCCTTCGAGCGCCAGGTCACATCTGCCCGTCTACAGGCTGTCCGCGTAATTCTAGTAGGTGTGATGGCTGTTAGAGTCTAGGTTGGCCTCCAGTTGGAGGTCTTCGTGTCAGGGTCACTGGCCGATGGGCGGTCCGCAGATCTATTGCAGGTCGGTCACCATCGGTCGTCGGAGGTGGCCCGCCTTCTGATTGAGGTCGGCCACCGCGGGCCGGTTGTCGGATTCCGGTCACCGGAGCCTGGTCTTCGGAGGTGGGCCGCCTTCAAAACATGGTCACCCGCCCTCACGTGGGCTGCCCCACATGGGCCAGTCAGGCCTGACAGGTCTGACAACTAGTGGTTGTCAGGTCTACGGGCCTGCGGGTTGCCGAGCCAGATTTCTAGGAGAAAAAATATTGCCAACGAAGTCAGCAAAATTCCGCCAAAGTTTCCGTGCCCTTTGCCTCGAAGAACGTGTTGCTGCCTCGGGATGCAAGTGTTGTCTAGGGGGTCCTGTGTGTCGGGATTTGGGCCCTTGGTCTAGCTGGAACGGGTCGCTGCCCGCCTTGTCCAGATGCTCCGAGTGCTCAGGTAAGATCCGTGGCTCTGATGCCAATGTTAGCAAATAGAATTGCTAAATAATTGAGCGAGAACCATTAACCTTAGTATTGATAGGTATAGTGCTTAAATACAATTGACTTAGGCTAATAATAGCCTAGTAGGAAATTGCCCCTTAAAGGTAGCTTAATTAATGCGCTAAGAGGTAGAGTCACCCCAATGGCAGCTAACTTACTAACAACTAACTATGTAGTCAAAATGACTACGATGACTAACTAGGTAAATAGTAAAAGTAAATACTAGTGGTAAAAAGTAACAAGCTACTTTTTACCATGCAGTAAATAAATTCTACCTAATGTAGGAAAAGGGTAAATATCCCAAATGATGGAATATTACTCTAACATTTCTTTGCCTATTCTTAAAGGGGATTTGCATTAAAAAAAGCTCTAATGAAAGAGGATTTGTGCTTTTGACTAGATTGTTGCTTCTTAATGTTAGATGGAAATTTAATTGTTGGTCATACATGTTGAACTGTATTGGACCCTAAAGGACACTACATGATATTGAGATCCTTTGCTTTTATGTTTATATGTACATAGTGCTTCTCTTATCATTTGCTATTTTCATGTATCTGTTGGTTACGAATCTGCCACTAGGAAAGGATTTTAATCTTTTGCGCCCTGGATTCGCCCAACAAATTGAAAGGCCGGAAGGAAGGGATGCCTCCCATGCCAATCTCCGGAGAAGGCCGACTCCTATACTAATCTAATTTTTTGGGGTTTAGAACTTTAGATAAGAGTGCTGGAAAGAGACAAATGTGCAGAAAGAAAGGGAAAGATCATTCGTTTCAGGTGGGGAAGAACAAGCAACACGATTGCAAATTTGCACCTAAACCAACAACAATCAAAACAAAGCATGTAACAGAAATTGCAGCTGTTATTCTACCCTATGTATCCTTCTGGTTAGTATTCCAGATCCAAATAATCACCAATGCCCAAATCCAGAATTCAGAATTCAAACAGACAACAATATAAGTGGACATGAAGTAGAAATACTAGCAGAAGGCAGCATAAAAGACAGAGACAAGAAGCAGAGCCAAGGATGCTTTGTATTAATTAGAAGGTGATCCGTCACAGCAGAGTTCTCTAGCAATATGTTCCCCCCCTTTTACAATGAATTAAACTGCCTTTTATAGCAGGAATTTCCCCCCAAAATACAATCATGCACGGGTCCCAAGGACCGGCAAAAGCTGCAAAAAGTTGCCTGGATAAGACCCCTGCCGGTTGTACTTGTACTTGAGATATGGTCGTTCTGAAAACTGTACATTCTCGAACAGGTCCGTTGGGCGGGAAAGTCAGGTTTAGTTGAATGCGGTAATTTTTTCTTCAATGCTTGTCTAACTTGTACCTTGGCAGCACACAATCTGTCACTTCTTGACAGGCATGAGTCTTGAAACTTATGCGGCTTGCTGACTGGATGGGGGGGGGGGGATGGCAACGGTCGCTAGAAAATCAACAGCGACGACGGGCGGCGCTCCTCTTTATGCCTTAGCCAAATTTCAGATTTCGGCTCGCTATCGCTGAAAAATGATAACGATGCCCGATGTCGCCCGAAATCGGAGCGACAGCGGGATGCGTGCAGAAACTGGAGCGACAGTGGGAGGTTCCACACTTAGCATATTCTTCATCTTTTTCATCCGCCGATGGTCGCTGAAAAGGGGAAGCGATGACGGGCGGCGCACAAAAATTGAGCGACGCCAGGCGTCGTGCCCAAAATGGCCCTTTCAACATTTAGACGAAATTTCGCACTTGCTCTCTTGCTCTGCCGGGTTTCGCTTGTTAAGGGGGCGCGACGACGGGCAGCGCTCCAAAATGGAGCGACGCCGGGAGTCGCTAACTTTACAACACTTAGCCAACAACTGCATTACACCTTTAGCTAACTTTCGCTCAAAAACCCGAACGCCGGCGGGCGTCGCCCCCAAAAGGGAGCGACAGCGGGAGGGGCCAGACTTAGCCAATTTTTTGCATCTTTTCAAAACGAAACACTGGAGAGAAAAGCATGAAAACAGAAAAATGATTGATGCCATACATGGAACTGCATGAGGGAAACAGAAAGAGAGAAAAGAGGGAGGCAGCAACAATTTCCTTTAAGTTTTCAGAAATTTTACCCCGTTACAAAATGTGACAACATTCCTGGCGGCTCGCGGGGTATTGAGCTCGCCTCGATGCAAGGACCCATGCCTTCATCCTTTGGGCTCAGAGTCATTTCCGGTCCCTCTTTCCTTTTGCTGCTGCTACTTGTGCTGGATTCCTTTCTAAACCTCTTCTTCGCTGTCCTCTTCGAATTTTCTCCCTGAATCTTCCTCAACGATCTCTTCTTCAGTGCCCTCTTGTTCTGACTCCTCCTCGGACGACTCCTCTTCTTCTGGGTCGCGCTCTGGGTTAACACCTGCAGAATCGTGGCGGCTTTGGGTTTGCGTCGAATGAGACTTGGACCTGATCCTAGGCCTTCTTTGAGAAGAGCTTCATGCTGCGAATGTCGCTCACCAAATATCCTAAGGTCTCAATTCGGAGCGCATCGATCTGTTCAGACTTCTGGCTCAGGTCTAACAGGCAGGAGCGAATCATGCAAAACCTGGAGGTGAGCGACGTCACCTGTACTTCTTGAATCGGATCCTCCCACCCATCGATGTCCGAGGTGTCCTCGCCAAAGGCGTCCCACGCTGGCTTCAATTCTTCCTTTGTGAGGGGGTTGCCATTACTATCTGTGAAGCTCGGGGACCCGAGAGAGGCAAGAGTCAGGAAGATGTCTGAGCAAATGTCTTTCTCCTTATCTAACATGTCTAACAATGCTCGGGCCCTCTGAATTTTCTGAAATCTTTCAAAGAATGTATGCAAGGTCGCCCTTGCAGCTACCCAATCACAGGCAACGGGATTTGTAGATGAAATTTGGAGGTTCCGGCGTTCAAGGGCCCCTGCCTTGACAGCCAGATCGAACCAGCGGTTTGCTTCTCGTTCTGCTTCCTCCACCACGGGCTTACCCCAGGCGGATACTTCTTTACTTCGGATGGTGAACACGAGGACTAAAAGTGATTTGATGGCTCGGGGTCTGAAGTTTTTTAACAGCCGAGAGCGGATTTCTTTGATGCGGTCCTTGGAGAAAGTCTCCACCTGTACAACCCTTTCCTCTAGCTGTTGCTGAACCTGTTGAAGCTGGCCCTGGAGTGCAACTATCTGAGCCTGTGCTTCCTCTTTCTCCTTGGCCAACTGGTCTGCGGCTGCCTTGTGATCTGCTGCTTCTTTTTGTGAGACCGCGAGTTGTTCTTTTACTTTTTGGGCCTCGTTTTCGGCAACCTCTCTCTTGACCGCCGCCTTTGATCATTAATCCATTCTCTCTCTTTGCATTCTCAGTCAGTAGGCTTGTGCTTGTTGCCTGGCAGTAATTAAATAAACGTCTCAGAAAAATTTGGGCGATGTGATGTGTAAAGTGTGTCAGGATGCCTCTCTTGTGATATGTGATAAGAGGCGTATCTCATATCCTTGATAGAGCTTTCACTTTTATGAGATGCCACCTACATGTTCTCTCCTACTCCAGTGACTGCCCTTCTCTAAGGGTCTCTTCCACTCCATCATTGCTAGCTTACCATAGGAGGAGATGAGAAAGCACAGGTTTCTTCCCTAAAGCTGATCATTCTGACTTGTAGCTGTTGCATTCTTTGAATCAGTCATGATAAGGAGAGTTAAAAGTGATCTTTAGAGGCATTTTAAGCAGACAAAAGAAGTAGGGGACACTAAGAAATTAACCACTCAAAAATGGCCCAGAGGTTTAAGAGATAGTGGCTGCTCAAGGAGCAGAATAGATTTCAAGGCACATGTAGCCCATTGAAATCACTTTTTGAGGTGGAAGGATAGAAGAAGTTCTACCTCAAGTGTGGAGGATATCAAAACATCGGATTTCCAAGAATTTATTCAGATTAGGATATTATTAAGAACTAAGACATTACTTTTATTTGAAACAGAAGGCACATGATAATTAACTAGATGACATTGATTAGAGTTTGAAATAGAAGATCAGATAGGAAACATATCTCGAAATTTAGGAAAGTGAGCTTTTTATTTAGATGCAGATGGCAGCAATCGATAACTTGTCAGCTGCCATTCTACCTCTCCTATTTGTTGTAGGAGCCCTTGAATCAAATAGTTTGACGTTCTTGAAGTGAGTTGAGGTCTTGCAGTCCTGTTTGCAGGTGATTCTTCAGCGTTGATCATTGTTAAGCGTGCCTCAAACCATGCTTTCATCTTACAAACCATTCAGTTAGCTTGAAGCGCTTTCTCTTGTTCAGTGGTCGCGGCTGAGGTTGGGGCGGTTGATGTAGCACCGGAAACCGTAAACCTGAACTTAGGGTTTGCCTTCGATAGTTTTGAGCTCTCCTTTCTCCCCTGAGTGGACTTTTCGGGTTCTTGTCCGGACTGCTTCGACTTCTCAGGGGTTGAGTGCAACATGGGGCCTACTCCTTGGCTGCTTTGTACTCCAACGCCTGAAGTCTCTTGCGCTTTTGATTTTTGTTGAGGTGGGGTCCCCTTTTTATGCTTGGGACGAACACCTCGGGGCACGATGTCCTTGAAGACAAGTGGCTTCCACGTGGCGACGCATTTATCATACAAGTCAGAAAACTCATGGTCATTGGCCAACAGTTTTTCTGACTTGTCTTTTCCTGTATGGCACCTCATTATCCAACACTGCTGTATTTTTTCGTCTTTCCAGCCTAGCGGTTTTACTTTTGACAACATTTTTTTGTAGCCAACGGAGCCTATCCTGTGGTCTTTATTGTGCTCGGGATCGTACTCCACCTCTATGCAATAGAATTCGTGCCACGGCGGGAGTGATTGCATTCTCTCAATATGCCACTCCAGGGCTTTCCTGCTCGGGTTCTCCCTTTCTATCATGATGTCTTTATGCGGGCAGGAGTGTGCAAACCTCTGTATCGCCTCGATCGGATCATACTTCCAGTGTTGAGGAAGCTCCACCAAGCCAAAACTCAGAAGAGTGGCTACCAGATACTGGTGTTGGCCGCACACATGGACCTTGACGTCGCCCCAAGTGAACGGATACTTGAAAATGCGACCCTTTCTTCGCCCCTGGCCAAATTCTTTTTCAACATAGTCCATCTGCCACGCCACCTCCAAGGCGAACTGATATTTGGTGCAAAAGTATGGCAGAAGGAAGGGCTTGCCTGTGAATCCGAACACCCTAATAACAATGCCCTACGTCAGCTTGAAAAAGTCACCAATTTCCCCTTCGACCAAATAGTTCCTCATGTCCAGCGGAGGGTGCGTGGTTACGCCATTTATGAGAGCTAGGGCAGCGCCCAAGAACATAATATTAAATTCATAATGTGACTCCCTCCGGTGCAAGATAGTTGTCCACTCATAGACTGGCAACTGGATGCCATTTTCGTCCCGCCTTTGGACTGGAACAATGTTCATTTGGTGATACCTATAGAACAGGAACAGCCACGCCAAAAATGAAGTGTTTGAACTCTGTGGTCCTATTCTCCTTAAGGTTTGTCAGGTTCGAATGAATTGCATAGGCCACCCAACTTGCCCAATCGAAGAAGACTAGTTTTACTCCTGTTTTCGGGGCGCTAGGGTCGTAGAATTCCCCATGCATGATGCACTCCACGAGAGAGATTTGATACGGGTGCACCACCGCGTCAGTGCCGCAGCCCAACACCCAGGCGAGCATGGAGTAAATGTACTGGCTTTTAAAACGCTCCCGAGGTATAGGTTTCATTAGCCATTCGCGGGGTGGCAGAGGTTGTTGCAGCTGGGCGTTGAGGAAATTCCTCATTTTCTGGTTATCAGTGCAACGGCCGCTCTGTTCGGTTAAGCTGATATTTCTGATGATGCATTCTCGGTCTGGCGGGTGTCCTGGCGCGAACGCCATCTGCACGCCCTCCTTGTAGAGGGAAAACAAGACTTTTCCCTCGCAGTCGTGAACCTGCCGGGTGCTGGGTTTGTAATGTTTAGCAATGGCTTCGACCGGCTCCGGATAGTGGTGGACTGGTGTGCACAGGAACCAGTACAGGTTCGAACGATATGGTGCGCCGAAAGGATGCCAAGCCGGGACTTTATGCCACCATTGTTTCACGGTGAGGCGCAGCTCAGTGATGCTTTGGGAGTAATCGCTCTCCCGGTAGTTCGCTAGGCGGTCTTCAGGTGGTGGAGGAGGGCCTTTAGTCTTTTTCTTTCCTTTGCTCTTCCTCTCCTTCGGCAACTTACTTTTAGGCGAACTGGAAGCTGCTTGTTCCCGTGACTCACTCTGAGAAGCGTTGGAGGTTGCTTACATTCGTCCCTTTTCTTAAATGAAATCAGCGTTGGAGAACGCGCAGCCACTTTTTCCTTTAAAACGTGCACCTCCGCTGATGTCATATGCCGCTGCTTGGCACGTGCCCCTAGATCCGTTACACTTGTAAATCGTGTCGGGGCCCACTGTCGCTCAAAACTGGGAGCACTTTCCGTCATCGCTCAAAAAATGAGCGAAATTGAGCTTTCTGACACCTTGGAGGGCGACGGGCGGCACTTGGGAGTTAGAAAAATTTACAAACTTTATTCCCTCCCTTGTGTTTATCTTGCTGAGTGTCGCTCCAAAATTGGAGCGACGACGGGCGTCGTGCCTGAAATTGCGCGACGACGGGTGGCGCTTAGAAACATGGGTGACAGTGGGCGCTTTGGCACTTAGGAAATTTTCAACATTTTCTCTCTCTTTTGAAACCGTCCCGCCCAAATTCGCTCAAAACTGGGGGGCGGCTCCTGGCGTCGCTCAAGAAAATGAGCGATGACGGGTGCTAACACTTAAACATTTTCAATTCTTCTTCCTCAGGGTCCTGACGGCTGTCGCGCGGAGATGCAAGCGACTCCCGGCGTCGCTGAAGAAAATGAGCGACCGCGGGAGGGGGTGCTACCCTTACACTTAGAAGGTTTCTCCTCTTAGAACTTCCCAAGGTCGCTGAATTTGGTGCGCGACTCTCGGCTTCGCTCGAAAAAACGAGCGACGATGGGTATCCGTAAGTAGTGAAGTCTTTTAGCTCCTTCTGAAAAAACTAAGCAAACCTGGCCCTTTTCTTCTGCTACCAGGCACCATCTACGCAAAACACTTGGCCGTTTTTTTTCTTGAATTAAAGCAGGAAATTAACTCTATGAAAGCAATATTTACATTCAAAACAGAATTTAAACTGCAGGAAGGGGAATATGTACAAGAAAAACCTTTGGAACTTCAATGGTGGTAGGCTTTCAAATGAAAGCCGTTAACTGGAATCGGGAGAACGTGGTCCTCCATATCTCTCAGCATGAAGGAGTTGAACTGGTTCACCCGGGCAACCTGAAAGGGGCCTTCCCAGAAGGCGTCAAATTTATCATGGTTCCCTGGTTTTGCCTTCAAGGCATCCCATTTTAAGACTAGGTCGCCGATATTGAAGACTCGGGCCGTAGTCCCCTTTGAAAACCAGCTCCGTGTGGACTCCATGCGCTTTAGAAAAGCTTCATAAGCCTTTTCCCTTTCTTCCTCAAGCTGCAACAACTGTGCAAATCTTGCGTCAAGGGGGTCCATGTCTCCTTTTTCACTGTCTAGCAGCCAGAGTGCAGGAATTTCAAGATGCGTTGGCAGAACGACCTCCTTCCCATAGACCAGCGCGTAGGGTGACGTTCTGATTGACTTCTTGAAAAATATTCGGTTTGCCCATAGCGCTATGTTCAGGTGCAGATGCCAGGACCTCTTGTTCCTATCCACAGTCCTTTTGATGATCTTCATGAGATTCTTGTTTGTGGACTCCGCAAAACCGTTCCCCTACGGGTAATAGTTGGAGGACATCTTATGATAAATGCCATACTTGCTGGTGAACTCCGTGAGTACAGCCCCGACGAAACCTAGTCCATTATCTGTCACTATAGCCTCTGGGATCCCAAAACGGGTAATCAAGCTTTCAAGGAAGGCGATGACCGTCTCCTGGTCGACATGCTTAGTGGGTATTGCTTCAGCCCATCGAGTAAAATAATCGGTGGTAGTTAAGATGAACTTATGCCCTGCCGAGGAATTGGGCGATATGGTCCCGATGAAATCAAGACCCCATTGCTGGAATGGAGATTCAGCTTGGATGGGCTGGAGTGGCATTGGCGCGTTCCTATTTCAGCCGGCGAACCTCTGGCATTTTTCGCACTTCTGGCAGATTGCATATGCATCTGCAAAGAGGGTGGGCCAGTAATAGCCTACCCTGATTATTTTTAAGGCCGTAGGCCTTCCTGAGAAGTGTCCTCCCGACATTCCAGAGTGGAACTCGCCTAGGACTTTCTGTTTATCAGATTCTTTGATGCATCGCAAGAGGACGTCGTCTATGTTTTTAAAATACAGCCCCTCGGGGCGCAGTACATATTTTAAGGCGTTGAGCCTGAACCTCCTTCTTTGTGAGGCATTGAGCCAATCTAGACATCTCCCTGTGCTGAAGTACCACATTATATCATCGGTCTAGTCGCTCTCCTCTGATAAGGAGTTGGCAAAATTACCTTCCATTAGTGGATCCTCCCACTGGCAAGCAAACACTTCCGTGGCAGCACTTCTGGCTAACTCTTGGCATAGGGCCCGACCTTGGATTAGCTTGGTGGGTTGCACCTCTATGTCGAACTCTTGGATTTTTGCGATCCATCCTACCCTTTTGTGACCCGGTTCACCCTGAATGATAAAATTTCTGACATCGGGGTGTATTACAAAGACTGTAACCCGACTCTGGGAGACAAAGTGCTTAAACTTCCTCAAGGATCTCATGACCGCATGCACTTGTCGCTCAATGAAATTGTATCTCTCTTCGTGCGGCTGGATTACTTGGCTCAAGAAAGCTGTCGGTCGCTCCTCGTCGTCGTCTCCCTTTTGTGTCAGGACTGCCCCATAACTCTCAGGCTCGCCTACTGCATACAGGATGAAATCCTTCGAATAGTCTGGGTTGATCAATATTGGTGCCTGTGCAATCCTTGCCTTTATCTCTTCAAAGGCCTACCTTCTCTCTTCTGTCCAGAGGAACTCAGTATCTTTCTTCAATAGTTCGGCCATGGGCTTTATGACTTGAGCGAAATCGGGCACGAACTTCCTTACAAAGTTAATCTGACCAAAGAAGGACTGCAGTTCTTTCTTGTTGGTTGGGGCCGACAAACGGAGAAGAGCCTCCGCTCTATCAGGATCAACTGCAAGGCCTTTTTTTGAAATTACATGGCCCAATAGCTTCCCCTCACTCACAGCGAAGACTGACTTTTTGGGGTTGATGGATATACCAAATTCTCGGCATCTTTCAAACACTTGTCGCAGGTGGGAGGTGTGCTCTTCCCTCTTGTGGGAGAACACGGTCATGTCATCCAAGTAAATGACAATGATCTTATTTAATAGCTCCCAAAATGCGAGGTCCATGGCCCTCTGGAATGTGGCCCCAGTGTTGGATAAGCCGAATGGCATGCGTTGATAGGCGAACGTCCCCCATTTGGTGGTGAACGCCGTCTTGTGCTGGTCCTCGTCTTTCACCCAGATTTGGTTGTAGCCAGAAAATCCGTCGAGAAGAGAGAATCGTTGGGCTCCTGCGACCACATGAAGAATTTGGTCGATCTGCGGGAGCGGATAGTGGTCCTTGAGTGAGGCCTGGTTCAAATTACGAAAATCCACGCAGAGGCGGATGTCTCCGTTCTTCTTTCTCACGGGAACCAGATTTGCGACCCAAGAAGAATGCTTAATGGGATATATGATCTTGGCCTCTAGCATCTTCAAAAGTTCCGCTTTCATCATGGCCTCAATCTTCGGGTTTACCGCTCTTTGCTTCTGTCTGAAGGGTTTCACACCTTCCTCCAGCTTTATGGTGTGCTTGATAATCTCTCTGTCGTACCCCTTTAAGTCCTGGTAGCACCAGGCGACAATGTCTGGGTACTCCTTTCATAGGCCCGAATCTGCTTCAGCTCCTTTGGAGTGCAGTCTATGCCGACTTTAATCACCTTACCAGGCTCAAGCTCCAGGTCCATATATTGTTTTGCATCTACCTTGATTCGGTGTGAGATGGCCCTGTCATTTTGGTCAAACAGGCTCTCCAAGGTAATCAGCCCTTTTGGGACATGATTATTTTTCAACTGTATTAACCCCTCATATTGCTCGTCATCAGGGTCTCTACCTTCGATTGTGCTAGCTTCGTGAATCAGAAAATTGACGATATCTTCGTCGCAGTCAAACACCTGCCAGTGGGTGTCCTTATCAGGCACAGAAGGCCTGTAGATGGTACGAACCGGCTTCGGCTTTTGGACAGTGTCATCAGCCGAGACGTACCTAGCTCCAATGGACACCAAGATGTCCGCATGTCTATTCATCTCCCTGGGAATGGATTTGACATTCAAAGATTCAAATGATTCCAGCAGGTCCCAAACCCGATTACGGTATGCTTTAAGATAGTGCTTCTTTGCGGTGCACTTCTCTGTAATTTGCTTGCACACTAATTCGGAATCTCCAAAGATCTGTAGTTGCTTAATTCCTAGTCTCTCTGCCTTCTTCAACCCTAAACACAGGACTTAATATTCAGCCGCATTATTGGTGCAGCTCCACGCCAACCTGTAGCAGTAATCCTTTTGCTCTCCTGATGGTGAGACTAAAAGGACCCCTGCCCTTGCGCCATTTTTGCATCTTGTGCCGTCAAAGTACAACTTCCACAATTCATTTGGGGCAGGGCCTTTGTCCTCTTTTACTGTTTCCTTTGGCTTCTCGGGCTGGGTGATGGAGTAACAGCCTATGTCTGATTCGATCATGGCGTTGAAGTCTTGCAAGGAGAACTCATCCTCCGTTTCCAGATGTTGTATGGCTTGCTCCACCAAGTTTACTTCTTTGTCAAATTCAGTGACCAGATGGACAACATCATCTTGCGACTCCTCCCTTGGTATCTTTTCAACTAGGAAAGTTGAGGGTTTTCCATTGTAAATCTTGACTTTACTCCCTTTGAAGGGGATCTCCATGTGAGAGTAGTCCATTGAGAGATATCCACCCAGCTTGGCGGTAAATTCTCTTGAGAGGCACATGCCAAAGTAGGGCTCCAGGTCAACAAACACAACTTCTTGGATGACCACAACCTCAGGCGCCTTGTGCAACCGGATGGGAATGTCTTTGATGACGCCAACTGTCTTCACAAGAGTGCCATCTAGCTGCAAGACGCCTTGACTGCTTCTAGTGTACTCCATGCCAATCTCTTTGTAGACTGCCCTTGGCATGACGGTGGTTGATGCGCCGGAATCAATAATGCAGTTATGCACTATGTGTCCCTCCATCTGCAGCGACAAGTAAAATGGCGGTGGTCTGTTCTTCCCCGTGATTGAAGTCGTCAGGGGTTGAGCTAGTATGGGCTGTAGTGGCTTTCCTCCGGTTAGAGACTCATGTAGCTGTTGTCACATTTTGCACGGGGTGCAATGTCTTCAATGTTGTTTTATAACGTCTTGCTCTTCTTTTCCTCCTTCCGTTTTTCTCCCTTCTCTCCCTTTCCTTTTCTTTCCCATTCTCTTTCTCTCCCCCTTTTTCCTTGGAGTTCCCCGAGTTGATTTTCCAGCTTTCCAGGGGTCTATCCGAAATTGGCTAAGTGCGGGTGCGAAGTGCGTACTTCGCCCAGTTTTGGTGCGAGTGCGCACTTCGCCCGCTTCCGGTGCGAGTGCGTACTTCGCCCCACCTTCTGGCGCACCTTGCACCGACGATGGCGGGTCAATGCAGAAAAAAGGTAAAATCTTTGGAGCGAGTCCATATGGCAGCGGACACCGGTGTTCGCTTGTGCGCGATTCGACTTCTCAACGAGCCGAAATGCGCCCTTGCGAGTGTACGGTAGGGGAACAAACCCGGAATTTGACCAAGGCTTGAAGGCCTTCCCCGACTGCACCGATTTCTGCACGCATCCCAAGGAGCCCCGATCCCAAGCAAAGATGGATAGACTGCCCTCTAAGGCAGGCATGTGTCACAAGGCATAACCCATCATCAGACAAGTGTCCAGCTTCGGGATTTGAACCAAGACTGCCGACCAAAAGGGATAAGCATGGGCTGCTCGCACCGCTCGTTAATAGCCTCATTCAAAGCTGATCCGAGGTTTCACCTGCTCCAACTACTAGCAAGCCTCCGACTTGAAGAATTACCCGGCACTCCGCCACGTAGCTGTCCGGCCTTCCGGGAAGACCATGCTGCGGGTACGGTGATCCGACAAAAGGTCAGCATTTGCGGCTCTTTTGCCGCTTCGCCGCTCATGTTTGATCGGGACTCTGTGCCCATTAATGTAACGGGTGGGACTCGGGCTATAAAAGCCCATCCGAAATTCATTGTAAAGGGTGGAAGGGGAATGTTTGTTAGGGAACTACCGTGCTTACTTGTAACCGTGCTTCTTATGAATACAATCTGTATGCCTGGTTCCGTTCTACTATCTTTATTCTTTTATCTTGTCTTTCATTATATGCCTTAGGCCCACTTGTGTCGTTGCTCGTTAATTCACTTTGGCATTTGGCGATCGGGTTCCTCTAGCATTGCTTGCTTAAAGCACCTTCCGTACTTCATTATTTAAAGCATTCATTATAAATTTGGTAGCAGTTCCATCGGTTGTGTGTGACGTTGCTGGCCCGTATCCGGTGATTGATGCGATCCCCTGTCGTTAGTTCCTTGTAGGGAATGTTTGCTAGGGAGCCATTGAAGGTGTGCGGTTAAACTCTCTACCTAACACATATACCGGCTCCGACATCTCTAGGTTTACTTTCTACCCCTGTCAGTGTATGTATCTGGTGATTGATACGATCCCCCGTTTGTTAGTTCCTTGTAGGGAATGTTTGCTAGGGAGCTATTGAAGGCGTGCATACGTGCTGGTGTGTCGGAAGTACGCCTAGGTTTTGCGCTTCCTTGTCATGCTCTGTGTTTGTATGCAGGAAGTAGCGGTGATTGGTGTGTTCCCGCTCGTTAGTTCCCCCCCACCAACCTTTGGACATATTTGTATCTCTTTACGTACATTTGTCTCTTTCGTTCATTTATTTCTTTCCTGTTTCCTTTAGCTTAAATCCCCCTCCCCCAAAAGGAGCCGGCCTTCTCCGGAGATTGGCTCGGAAGGCATCTCTTCCTTCCGGCCTTTCATGCTGGTGGGCGAATCTGGGCGCATTAACCAAAAATCCTTTCCTCATGGCAGATTCGTAACCAACAGTAGCAAATCTACTTGTCTAGGTTGCTGCAGAGCATCGTACATGCTGATTTTCGCCGGGGTCTTCTTGAGCTCATCAACTATGTTGTAAGCTGAAGTAGCGAGTACTTCCGTTTCTTTCGTCGGCTCATATTTGGTACGGTCCTGCTGCGTGGCCTCGATCCTCTGTCGCTTTGTCAACGACGGGTACTTGAGCTTTTCTCGAGCCTGCTCTTTGGTTTCCACGGGCGGTTGAATCTCTGGGGCCTTTGTGGGTGGCGTCTTCTCTTTTATTGGTGGAGGCAAGGGTGCTTTGTCAGGGACTTTCGCAGTAGGTGGCGCCTTTTCTCGCCTAGTGTACACTTTCAAAGGCTGCATTTGGGCTGCCTCTACCTCTATCGGCTTCTTCCCGTCCCTGGTCAGGATAGACACTGGGTCTTCCTCGGAGACCGCAAAGTTGCTCCCTTCTTCTCGAAGCATGTTGACTTCATCATCTGGCGGGATGTTGCCTTCAAGAGTTTGGATATAATGTTGATGCAGCATACAGGTAGCCTCCCCGTGAGGGTCATTGCACGTAGAGCACCAATGCACATTGTCTGGAGTGCTCGACTGCGCGTTATTGGGAGCATTTATCGCTGGCGGCCTTTGAGCCACTTGGTCTCTTGTCAGTGCGGGAGGAGGATATGGAGCAAATTCCTGTTGGGCCTGCTTTTTCTTCATGATGGCCATATCATTGGACAACGTCCAATAACCAGTAGAAAGAGTTCGTATTTCCTGTAGAATCTTATTCTGTATGTCCATATCCGGTTGTGCAGGCCGGGCTGGCGGAGGCAAAGGCGCTAGCGGCGGTGGTGGAGGCAATGCCGTGTATTGTGGAGGAGCGGGAAGTGATGGATACTGAGGGGCAGACGGGAGTTGAGGCGCCGGCGGATTGGGAAAATGCACTTGGGGCGGAAATTGAGACACAACTGGTGCGGGATTCCATGGTGGATTTTGATATGCATTGGATGAGGAAGGCGCCCCAGCGGACGTCGGTGGATATTGTGACTGCGGGAAATCAGGGTAGATCGGTGGCTGCATCTTATGCAGGAGTCTACCTATGGCAATCATGTCTAGCTCCGCTCTCTGGGCTGCCTCATACAACTTAGGGAAAGTATTTACGCGAGCCAACTTGATGACCAAACAAATGTCTGAGTTGAATGCTCTGAGGTAGTAGTGAGCAGCTTGTCCGTCTGAAGGACGCAGTTCAATGGGTCCTCTCTTCCATGATCTCACAAATCTCACATTGAAATGTGAGATCTCCTCCTGTGGATGCCGCTGAATGGTTTGGAACTGGTGCAGCAGCGAGGAAGGATCTGCAGACTCATTGAAGCCTTTAACTAGCCGTCTGGCTAGTTGAGCCCATCTCGTGATAGTGTTTTCCGGCAAGGATCTATACCAGTATAGAAGCTTCCCTCGTAGAGAGAGAGCCAACAGCCGGGTCTTGACACTTTCATTAGTGATGGCGTGAAGCGCAACCAAAGGCCATGATATCTTGAATATGCTCATAGGCCGTCTTCCCCGTTCCATCATACGTGGGAATAGCCTTCAATGCAGTGGGTGGAACAACATCTTGATCAGCTAGATTGAGGGGTCTCGTGGAGTCAACTGCTGGAAACAGGTCAGGAGGATTTGGCTGAGGATTTGCCATATTTGCATCTTGATCGAGCTGATCAATATCGTGATAATCTTCTGTGCTTTCTGAAGCTGTCTCCTCAGTCTCAGTTGTATGCTCAAAAGCTTCGTCTTGATGGGCCTGATAATCAATCAGCCTTGGGTGCTCTCCAGCAGCGTTGATGTCGAGCTCGTAAAACTCAGGCTCTTGCGGTCTTGCGTTCCTAACTCTCCATCTTGTATGCATGAAGGAACTTTTGATATTGGACCGGTCTTCAGGACTCAGAGAATATTCAGGTTCAGCAGAGTCGCTAGGTGTTCAGATTTGACAACAAGGAAGCGAACACCGATGCTTCGATTCTGTTTTTTGGGGTGGAACACTCGTGTCCCACCGGGCGTGCCAGAGAAACTGTTGGTTACAAATTTGCCACTAGGAAAGGATTTTAATCTTTTGCGCCCTGGATTCGCCCAGCAGATTGAAAGGCCGGAAGGAAGGGATGCCTCCCATGCCAATCTCCGGAGAAGGCCGACTCCTATACTAATCTAATTTTTTGGGGTTTAGATAAGAGTGCTGGAAAGAGACATGTGCAGAAAGAAAGGGAAAGATCATTCGTTTCAGGTGGGGAAGAACAAGCATCACGATTGCAAATTTGCACCCAAACCAACAACAATCAAAACAAAGCATGTAACAGAAATTGCAGCTGTTATTCTACCCTATGTATCCTTCCGGTTAGTATTCCAGATCCAAATAATCACCAATGCCCAAATCCAGAATTCAGAATTCAAATAGACAACAATATAAGTGGACATGAAGCAAAAATACTAGTAGAAGGCAGCATAAAAGACAGAGACAAGAAGTAGAGCCAAGGATGCTTTGTATTAATTAGAAGGTGATCCGTCACAGCAGAGTTCTCTAGCAATATGTTCCGCCCCTTTTACAATGAATTAAACTGCCTTTTATAGTAGGAATTTCCCCCAAAATACAATCACGGACGGGTCCCAAGGACCGGCAAAAGCTGTAAAAGCTGCAGAAAGTTGCTTGGATAAGACCCCTGTCAGCTATACTTGTACTTGAGATATGGTCGTTCTGAAAACTGTACATTCTCGGATAGGTCCGTTGGGCGGGAAAGCCAGGTTCAGTTGAATGCGGTAATTTGTTCTTCAATGCTTGTCTAACCTGTACCTTGGCAGCACACAATCTGTCACTTCTTGACAGGCATGAGTCTTGAAACTTGTGCGGCTTGCTGACTGGATGGGGGGGGGGGGGGACGGCAGCGGTTGCTAGAAAATCAACAGTGACGACGGGCGGCGCTCAAGAAATGGGCGACGACGGGCGGCGCTCCTCTTTATGCCTTAGCCAAATTTCAGATTTCGGCTCGCTATCGCTGAAAAATGATAGCGACGCCCGGCGTCGCCCGAAATCGGAGCGACAGCGGGATGCGCGCACAAACTGGAGCGACGGTGGGAGGCTCCACACTTAGCATATTCTTCATCTTTTTCATCCGCCGATGGTTGCTGAAAAGCGGAAGCGACGATGGACGGCGCACACAAATTGAGCGACGCCGCGCATCGCGCCCAAAATGGCGCGACGACGGGCGGCGCGCCCTTTCAACACTTAGACGAAATTTCGCACTTGCTCTCTCGCTCTGCCGAGTTTCGCTTGTTAAGGGGGCGCGACGGCGGGCGGCGCTCCAAAATGGAGCGACGCCGGGAGTCGCTAACTTTACAACACTTAGCCAACAACCACATTACACCTTCAACTAACTTTCACTCAAAAACCCGAGCGCCGGCGGGCGTTGCCTCCAAAAGGGAGCGACAGCGGGAGGGGCCAGACTTAGCCAATTTTTTGCATCTTTTCAAAATGAAACACTTGAGAGAAAAGCATGAAAACAGAAAAATGATTGATGCCATACATGGAACTGTATGAGGGAAACAGAAAGAGAGAAAAGAGGGAGGCAGCAGCAATTTCCTTTAAGTTTTCAGAAATTTTACCCCGTTACAAAATGTGACAACAGTATCATAAATGTGATATTTCTCTATTCTGAGCCTCAACAAGCTGGTTTAAGTGTTAGTTGCAGCTAGGTATGTAAAACACAAGCTAGCTTAAAAGTCCTGTTCATCCCCTGAATTTACTAGCAACATTTTTTAATTTTTGCCGTAGTACCCTAAACTTTTTTGTCAAGAGAACATTTCGTGACCTTTTTCAACATTAACTTTGTCCATTATCTATTATAATTCTGTTCTAAGTAATTCAAACATTTTAAGAAGGGGTAATTAGCTTCATGTCAATGTAGCTTAATGTTACAAATGCCTATCCGTTTAATCTTTTATCTTTGACAAGTAAATAGGAGTAGTATGAGTTGATTCACAGTAATTAACATTAATTAGGAATTAAATATTTTTTCTTTCAATTTTGCATTATTAACTCTTTTTTTCAATTTGTTATTTTGCATGATTAACAATTGGGAATTCCCCCCTCTTGTTTTCTTTGTACATAATTACTAGAGGTTTGTTGTGATTGGCTACAATTATAGGTTCCAATGAAATGAAATGATTTTAATTACATCCACAAGACCAAAACAGTCTATGGGACCAAGAGATTTAATACAAGATGGGGTATGGTGTACAACCCTACTCCCTTTTGGATTCAAACCTTGAATCTCTTATTCAGAGTTCCAAAGTTTAACATCCAAGAAAAAAATTGTTCAACAAAGTCAAAAAGCTCAACATCCTCTTATCATCTTTTGGAGTGTGTTTCTTCTGCTGTTGATTTTGATGAGAAGTTTTTCAGTTTTTTCTTTTCTCAATTCTTCAGAAAGTTCCATTAATAGTTTACTGTTAGAGTGTCCTCATATGCAATCTTGATGTCCTTGTAGGCTTCACATTCCAAGGGATCACTATGTATGAGAAAGAAGAATGCATAATAATATATACGAACAAATGATATGGTTGATGAAGACAAGAAACCATGAAATTTTTATTTTTAATTTTTTTTTCCTTTTGATGGAGGAGATATGTTTGAAGGAGATAGATTGAGAAGAAAATGGTTTGGTGAATATGTATGCAAAAGAATTGTATCTAGCACCAAAATGATTGATTACGACAATCATTAAAGAATAACTAACAAGTATGTTTTATGGTTTGATAATGAAAGGTGGCTAGTAAGGTGATGGTGGGGGAGGCCATGCCAAACATCTTCATAGAAGAGTGGCAACTGCAATTATTAGAGAAATGAAATTATATTAAGCTTCATAAATGATGAAAGGGGCCAATTGGATTGGAGAACATCAATTTAGAAGTAGAAAGCGTGAGGGAAAAATAAATAGCCATCTGGAAAGTAGAAAGGGAATGTATGAGGGATGGACATTCCTGAGAGGACTGACAATGTCTGGTGCATCCCTTGATTGTCTTGTGGCAAGCCTGATATCTCAGATAGGGACGTTCCCATGAAACAAGAAAGCATTAAAAAGACCTCAACACTCACGTAAATCTTTTACCCTAACTCTAGTCATTACAAAGTCAAAAGGTAAAAATATTTCATGCTTTAATGGAAAGCTTGATATCATATGCCTCTAGCCTTCAAGCCTATACGTTTATACCCTTTTTAGCAGCATACAATGAAAAATGCAGATTATGTTTCAAACTTTCAATCTTATTGTTTACAGTTTATATTATTACATATGGCTAATGTTTTGTAACAGTTTTATGTGATTTTTCCCCAATATACATTAATGTGTTCTTTCGCCCTCTCTCCCTCTCTCCCTCTCTTTCTCTCTCTCTTTTTATATATAGTTTTTTAAAAATACAAGAAAATACCTTTTGTCACTTGTACTGGAAATGTGCTCACTCATCTTTTGTTATTTCCATCTTGGGAACTCTGTGGAATATAGGTTATCTCATTTGGGGTCACTTCAACAACTGGAAACCATTTTGAGAAGAAAACCCATGGGAAGAGAGTGTCCAATGCTTTTATTGCTAAGATATAAGAAGAGTACTTGTATGAAGTGAAACGATGTATCAATTCAACAAGTAAGAGCACAATCAATCCACATAACACGAACTCTTAAAACGTCTGCCATTCCAATGGTGGAAAATTCAGCTGTAACCTTTATTTCTAGCAACGATAGAAGAGAAAGGGCATGTAAAGCCACAGGCTATAACTTTTAACACTTCCAACTTTTCCTTCAAAGACTGCACTTTGCAAGCACTTTGTGATGGCCTCCAAAAAACATGGCTAATCATCAAATGAACCCCTTGTGTTTGGTCTTCCCATAATCCTTTGTTTGAATGTGTGTGGCAACCCTGCCAGTTGTGGGAAGGAACCCTGCTGTTTTCTCAAATCAACCCTGCTGGCTGTGGGAAGGAACACTGCTGTTTCTCAAAGCAAACCTGCTGGCTGCAGGGTAACCCTGGCTTTTTGTAGGTTATACTTCCTACCATAAAATGCCTCCAAAAGCTCCAAACAGAAGAAGATTGAAACAGTGGTATTCCTACCATAAATGCCTTTAAAGGGTTCGAAGTATTTCAATGCATCGTCTGAAGTCTTCTGAGCATCACAAAGGCATCTGAACAATGTCTTAATAAGGTATGAATTAACTTGGCCTTCAATATGTATTATAGAACTGGAATTCTTAAGCAACAAATAAGCAGTAGTGCTGCTAAGTTGCCTAGTTAGAAATTCCAACAAACAAATATTCCTAAGTTGATTAGCTAAAAATTCCAACAAACAAACATTCCTTACTTGACTGGAAAGGAAAAGACCTGCAGAAAACCTTGTAGAAATTTCTCCTAGCATACCTTTGGCTCTTTGATGGACTGACATGGGGGCATTTGCTGACCAAGGTGATTCACTAGGATCCATGGCCGCATTGAACAACTCCACCTTTGCCGGATCTGGTTTGTCATCCACTATGGACTCTAGAAGTTCGAAAGTATCTACTACAGCTTCAGCTGTGTCTCTCTGAAGCTCTTTATAAGCCTTGGTGATCCTATCCATTTTGTAGCTCACATGCTTTATTTTATTTGCAATTACCTGAATCCCTGTTGTCTCATTCTTTGTCCATTCAATGTTCTCTCATTAATAAAAGGTTGAATGTTTTCCAGCCCTATTTTCTCAGAACTGTGACTGCTGGTGTGAGCTATTACTCCTTCCAGGATTTGCTCCATGATGCACTAAAAGGTATCTTCTTGCTAATATTCACACTGTACATTTTCTGCCCCTTACCTCTGTCAGCATTTCTTTTCCCCTCTGTTGTCCAGTCTGTGACTGTCCTTAGAACAAACAAGCACCAGATCTTTGGCAACAACATACACTCTCATGACTGTTTTATACACCAAATTTCTCTCATAGCTATGCTTAGGATTTTTGTCCGCCTTCCAGCCAATATCTGTTCTTAATTACTTCTCTGGGCATCTTTCACATGCCTTCTTCACATAATGAGAGACATACTCCAGTTGCCTTATAGAGGTAAATTTTTTTCTTCTAAGTCTACCCTTTTTTCTGTTGCATTTTGATCAGAAAACCATCAGGTGGAAGAAGGATTGCCCTCTGTACTCCTAGCTCTTTGTTGCAACAAGTTCCACAGAGCAGTAAAACAAACAAGACTGCTAAAAACTCAAGGAGGTTCTATGCCACAGAAGCTAAACAGACCCTAAACCCACCAATATAGAGCAATACTTCTTGAATGTCCTTTTACAATTCAAGTTGGCTTACAATATAGACCCAGAGATTGAAAATGTAAATCCATGACTTACCATTAAATTTACATTAGACTGAGAACTCATTATCTGTAAATCGTTAATGGTGGCTTTGACAACCTGTCCATCTCTGTCTCAATTGCATTTGCATGTGATTGGGATCAGTTAGGCAGGTGATGTATTGACTGCTGTTTCCAATTCTGGCCTCATTTTTTCATGTGCGCTTTGCTTGCCTCCCGTTAACTGTCCATAATGACAATTTGAGGGTCCTGCAATGAATGTATCTGAATGAGTTCTGTCTGATCAACTTACATCTCAGCTTACCATCTGTCCTAGATTACATGCCATGGGTCTCCATGCAAAGGCACAACCATATTCGTTATCTTGCCACATAAATGAGGTGTGGATGTGATATTATTATAATGTCTAGTTCTAACTTCTAGGCATGTAGAGTAAAATTATAAATTACGAAGTTCTTTTTTTAAACATGAGTGGATGAGGGTCTTATGAGTGGGGTACTCTCACCCGCCAAGGCTTATCTTAGGTGCCATTGTCATAGTATCCCTTGAGAATAATATGCTTAAAACTCCTTGGGCTTCCCCTCTTAGAGTGTTGGATAGTTACACTTCTGCAATTTTGTTTGAGAACTTGAATTTTCATAACCTGATTTCTTGGCCTCCAATTCTTTCTGATGGTTTCACTTTTGCAATTTTGTTTGAGAACTTGAATTTCCATAACCTGATTTCTTAGCCTCCAATTTCTTTCTTTCTTCTTGTTTAGAGTGTTTGCGGCAATGCCCAATATACTTGGGTCTGATCATGGAATAATGTCTTCTACACCTCTTTTTGTAGTCTCTTATGCAAAGTTATTGGTTTAAGTGCCGAGGTTGGCTGCAAACAAAGGAAAAAGCTTTGCCTCTGTGGTCTGCAGAATGGCGTTTCATTCCTGATAGGCCTTAGTTGCATCTACATGCCCCAGCTACATCTGTATTAAGATAAATTGGCTCTGGTGCTTTCTAGTTTATTACCTCATTATTCCTTGTATGTATCGCATGATTGGAGTAGCTTCAACTATTATTACTACTGAGTGAGGTTGTTTTTCATTTGAAAAACCTGCTGTCAACATTCAAATCATTTACAATGAAAACTATTAGGATCCATTAAATAGTAAAAACTTAGACATGAAGAAAGGTATCTAGTCAATTTGTACTACTTAAAATGTATATGAGCTTGCCAAAAAAGAAAAGAAAAGAAAAGCATGAGGTCAAGCTGGTCCTTTACTTATCCATATGAAATCTGACTCATCTTTTAAGGTTTTATGTATAATCAGATGATTAAGATCATCTCTTAAATATATTATCACTTGTGTTGATTTCAGCAAAGAACTGAATATATGGAAAATCTATATATGTTCAATATTTCCACCATGTTCAAGATTGTTGGAGAAACCTTCTGGTTTTAATGCCTGAACTTCTGCATGTCCCATTGTTTTAAATCTGAGTGCTAGATCCACCCCCAGGGATGTGTTCATGATTTTAATTTGGAATTGAAATTATGCCATTTATATCTTTGGAGCATGATTTTAAAGGAATTCAAACAAAGTTTTAGTGGGTTCAAAGAACTGTGTTTGATTTCAGTGCCTTTTCCAAAGGATGTATGCTAATTTATGATGCAGGTAATGCAAATGGGAATCCCATTATGCTTGATAATTTTACTGCCAAGCACAGCATAGGAGTCACTCTAGTATTACAGAATGGATTTTTTGTGTCCTGCGATATTTTTTTAACAAAAGTCACGAAGCTGCAAAATTTAATTGGTTATCTTCTCTCTCTTATTAAGTGAAAAATTGATTGAGGTCCTGGGTAACAAGATAGGTAACATACTTAACACCAATAAGAGAATCCTATCTGTTGAGATGAAAGTAAACAAGGTGCTTCAAACTGAAAAGCTCATTTAGACTACATTGAAATTTAGTGCTTTTGATTTTGGTTGTGCCTCCATGACCTTTTAGAATTCACTTAAATTCTTATTCTTCTCAATTATGAGTTGTAGCCAAACTTATTGCAAATTGTTATTGTTAGTTCTCCTTGATTTATCAATAACCTTCCCTGTAAAAAGCTATTTAGTTGCCAGCAATATTACATTTCTACATGCAAGTCTTTGGTTCTATTTCTTTTGTTTGTGAATATACCTTAAAAAATCATTGATGAATTTCTCCTTTTTTTTTCTTTGTGTAGATAGGGATAAGAGATTAGAATTGTCATCGTTATTTTTAATTATCTTTGTTGAATAATTTGCAATCAATGAAATTAAAATTAATAGATTAGTTAAAGTTGTGAAATTCTTGGATTTGAACAGATTTACACAAGTTGGAGCGCCTTGAAAATCTTGAACAGAAGGCAGAACAAAGAAGCGAGGTAAGGGGGGAAACTATTGCCTATGTATAGCTCCTAAACTGGGCTTCTGTGATTTCACAGTACTTTAGAAGGAAAGAAAGAAATTATATTAATGTCCTCTTGAGTGACCAAATAGGTCAATGTGTTTCAGAAATGCATCCTGTTGAAGGAAATTTTCCTCCTAAGACTCTTTTAATAAATTGCAATGTTATTCTATTAAGCTTCTTAGGAATTAATGACTTTTACTTTCAGAAATTAGGAGATAAAGAAAATAATGAAAAGAAAGAAGGTGAAGATGAGGATGGTGAAGAAAAGGAGGTAGAGGATGAAGAGGAAGACTTTGGAGATGATGATTACAACCAGGTGCACTTAGCTCTCACCAATGAGAAAATTTGTTTTTGTTTGGATGTATTTTCTAATCCTTATATAAGGTACATTAGGAACTGGCATTGATTTGTCTGTATTTTAGTATGATATATTTTTTTTTTTGAAAAAAATTGAAAATCTTGAATTAAAGCAAAGAGCAAGTACAAGAGGGAGCAAGAACATCCCAACGAAGAACCCAGAGACACAAGACCTCAGCAGAGAGAGAGGGCAGCACAAACCAACACTAAGCACAAGAGACAAACAAGGCGCGAAATCGCGACATGTCGCGAAATCGCGACAGACAAGCCGACCGAGGTCACAACCGCACAACTGGCTGCGAAAACGCGACATGTCGCGAAATCGCGACATGTCGCGATGTCGCGACAGACAAGCCGGCCGAGGTCACAACCGCACAACTGGCCGCGAAAACGCGACATGTCGCGAAATCGCGACAGCTAAAGCCAGCAGCCCCCAACCGCAAAAAAATGTCGCGATATCGCGACCGAACCCACACAAAGCGGTCAGTCCACAGAAATGTCGCGATATCGCGACGAATCAACCAAATACCACCAATGCTCCAGAAGTGTCGCGAATTGGCGACATGTCGCGAAATCGCGACATGTCGCGAAATCGCGACATGTCGCAAAATCGCGACAGCCAAAGCCAGCAGCCCCCGATCACGAAAGATGTCGCGAAATCGCGACAGAAACATCACCAAGCTGTCAGTCCTCAGAATTGTCGCGATATCGCGACGAATATTCCAGTTGCCACTTTTGCACCAAAAGTGTCGCGATTTCGCGACATGTCGCAAAATCGCGACATGTCGCAAAATCGCGACATGCCGCAAAATCGCGACCACCAAGTCCAGCTGCTCCCGACCACAAAAGATGTCGCGATATCGCGACGGGAACATCACAAAGCAAACAGTCCTCAGAATTGTCGCGATATCGCTACGCAAGTTCCAAATGCCACCAATGCGCCAAAAGTGTCGCGATATCGCGACAGGAAGTCTCCAAAGGCCGTGGCGACAAAACCTGTCGCGATATCGCGACAGGTTGCCACCGAGGGTCGCGATAACACAGCAGGTCGCGAAAACACGACGAAAAACTCCCAAGACAGAATTAATCATTTGCTCGAGAATTTTGCAAGACCTTGTCTAATCACAACATTTTCCACAGGCAAGTTACTGTGCGAGTGAACTCCAATCTCCTTTTCCGCACCCAACTTGGCAAGGAAATCGGCCGCCGAATTTGAATCCCGATTCACATGGATAGGGATCACATCCTCAAGTTCCCTCCAAAGGACCTTGATTTGAGAGACTAAGATCTGAATCCTCCACGCTTTCAAAGCAAAATTTCTCATACAATCAAGAGCACCAACCAGAATTTGAGAATCAGTCTCAAGGATTATCTTTATGTATCCCTGAGAGACAGCCCAGAAAGAAGCAACTTTGATGGCGAAAGCTTCGGCTTCGTTATTGGTGGCTCTTCCCATACCTTGGAGTTCCCAATAAAGAACAGATCCAGTATGATCACGGCACACAACACCGATTCCAGCATTGCCCGGATTGCCCTTAGCAGCTCCGTCCGTGTTAATTTTGATCCAGCCAACCGGGGGGGGTTTCCAACTAACCATGTTTTCTCTAACGTGAGCAGCAACTCTCTCTTCCTGTGGGCCCAGCTCAACCAGAATATCTTCTTCAACATGTAAGGCAACCGTCTCAGTGACTTTGCTCCAGATAACCTGCCAAATTCCATCAAGAGAGGAAAAGGTTTCTCTGAAAATTCGAGCGTTCCTTTCCAGCCACACTTGCCACCAGATGAAGAAGAGACCAAGCTCCCACCCCAATCGAAGGGCTTTTGATTTAAATCTGACTTTCTTCCATTTTTGCCGAGATATTATTCCGAGTCGGAGCACCATTACCCCGGAGATTAAAAAGAGAGAACCATCGATTCCGGATCCGCCGGTGAAGGAACATTCGAACATCAAATGGTCAGCAGTCTCTTCATGCTTACGACACAAAATACACTGAGAAGGACCAATAATTCCTCTGCTTCTGAGATTATCGTAGGTGAGGATGCCATTATGCATAAACTGCCAGACAAAGAAGTTCACTTTCGGCCAGCACTTGGAATGCCAGATTTTCTTCCAGTCATGAACCGGAAATAAATGCGGGGAGGCTGCGGGAGAAGCTGATCATAACCAGCCTTCACAGTGTAAATTCCAAGATTCCCATGACCCCAAGCTAACTCGTCTTCTTCATCTCTGCCCGTGAGAAATCTTGCAGACAAAATGTTGGTCAGAGTGGTTGCCAGCTCCGGAGGGATAGTGACAGGCCACTCCTCAAGTCGCTTAAATTTCTTGAATTTATACTCACCCAATTGACTAGTGAAGAAATAGTTCTCAATAGTGACCCAGCCCTTGGATTCTATGGCAGTTTTAATTGGAAGCAGTTCAGGAAACTCCGCAATGATGGATGGAAACTGGTCCCATGAATCAGTCCAAAAACGTGCTTTCTCCCCCCTTCCCACTTTCCAGAACAATTGATTTTTAATTACTTGAGAGCCCAACTTGAGAGCTTGCCAAACTAGGGAACCATTACCATCCAGAGGGAAACGACAAATTTCATGGGGGTGGATGTTACCCAAATATTTGCTGGTCAAGATTCTGCTGAATAAAGATGAAGGCTGGGAGATCCATCTCCAATACAATTTACCTGCCAGGGCTTTATTGTTGAGAATAGAGCTTCTCAAACCCAGCCCTCCTTTTTCTTTGGGCTGAGTAACTTTGTCCCAGCCAACCAAGGCCCATTTCTTCCCACCTTTTGCTCCTTCCCATAAGAATCGCCTAGCCAGTTTGTCCAGCTCTTTCCAAATAGAAAGAGGAGCAGCCAAGATAGAAAATTTATAGATAGGCATGGCCTGAATAACTGACTGTAAGAAAGTTAAACGGCCACCGTAGCTTAACCATTTGTGAGACCAGTGGTTCATTCTATCTTTGATGCCATCCAGAAGATCTTTCCAAATGTCATTTTTCAATTTCTTGAAGTGCAAAGGAACCCCCAAATAGAGTAAAGGAAGAGAAGATCTAGAGAAGCCCAAAATCTCTAAGATTTTGTCCTGCATCCGTTGGGCAAGATTGAAAAAGACAACTTTAGATTTGTTGTCATTGATAACTTGATTGGAGGCATTTTAGTATGATATATTACTGGATATTATTTGGGAATAAAAACCAATATACTGTAGATTGTTTTCTGTTTTATGCATTCAAGTCTTGCCTAGTTATAATAATCTAGTGATGTTTCTATGAATTTTGAGCATCCTGTTTGTTTACTTCTATCCAGTTTTGCAATAAGCCTACTACTGGAGAAATTTATGTCTTTCACAAACAAAACTTTCTTACATTCAAGAAAATAGGAGTTGTGCTATTCTAATCCATATTCATTTGAATATGAAAGATCTAACACAAAGATGAACAGAAACACTGTGAGTTTGCCTGCTTGTTCATTTAAGCTTTTTGTTTTCTTTTTAATTGTTCTGGCTATGCCTTTCGGTAAAAGGATTAGGACTTGTAACTAGCACTTGCTAGTTGAACATGTTCATATGGACTGCCTTCTATGTACTCAAAGTACAAATGTTGCAGACAATGAGCAGGCAAGTTTTTGCATGGTTACTACTCTCCTTTTCAATTTTGACATCAAACTCGTGGTCCTAGAAGAGTCCTTTTTGACATATGCATTTCTGTAACATCCTTTTCTTCATGAAGTTTGAAACTATCCTCTACTCTCTAGTCAAGCAAATGCAGACTTACAAGTATCAATTTTATACATCCTCATAGTCCATTGCAACTAGGATTTATGTGTGCGAAATGTGGATTCATAATCTGAATTCATAAGCATCTATAATGTTCCAACTAATCTAAAATATTTGAAGTACAAGAAATTATGATTTCATGTTCTTCTGCTTTTATCAATGGTCATAAATTCTTGGAGAGGTATGATATGTTTGAAGGTCTATACTTTGTTCCTTGAATCTACAATATTTGAAGAAAAGGAAATTATGATTTCATATTCTTCTGCTTTTATCAATGGTCATACTTTCTAGGAGAGTTATGAGGTGTTTGCAGTTCTATACACTGTTCCTTGTGCACAGTTCATTGACTTCAAAATTCTAAATTTTAAATGATCTTTGTTTTGTGTTTTACTCAACGTTTTGTACGATACATCTGTTGGGAGATCTCCTTCCTTAGTAGACATGGTTGATCTGCCGCTTTTGGACATTGAGGGTCAGCTACCCCTCAACGCCTATGCTCAAAGTAATCAAGGTATACATGTTTTACCAAATTTGGTGGTTATTGAGTTTGGCCATGAAGTTTAGTTGAAGTCGAATTTATGGCCATATTGGTTTGCACTTGCTTTTCGAAGGAAAAACAAAAAAAATGTATGGTAGAAAAAATCATCTTAAATAATGTGGCCCCTCGCTTTCGACTTCAACAATGGGGGGGTAGCATTCTTCTTGCATCTCGCTGGACAGCTTCTCTTTTGATTTTCAGCTTTTTTAGCATGCTTCTTTACAAGAAGTGCAGTTCTCTTTTAATTTATTAGCAATATGCTTATTTGTTAAATAGGCACTTAGTAGTGGACCTAGTCCCTACCTTATACCATACCTTTTACATTCTAATATGTACTAATTATGTTAATAATAACTTTATTTTTTTAGAGAAAGGTAAAAGAGGTCATGACTGTCTGTTGTATACACCTTTGATATCATACTTATTCACTTACCATTTGGTGGAGAGGGCATCCATTCATCTCTCATTGACCTGGTTTTGGGACTTGAGTGGTTTTTGAGTCCCACCACCTGGCAAACTCTTTGCCAATGGGTAGCAGGTTTAGAGTTACAAGCCCTTGGTCCTACTTATATGGGATTCCTCACCCCTATTATCATCGAGTCGCGACATGTGTGTGGGGGGTAGTTGGCCCTCTTGATTTCTAACCGGTCATTGTGATGCTCTTATTTCTACAAGCGGTTATTTCTAGTGGCATATTCCTATGATGGAATTTTGTTCCACTTTAATATATAGTTCTCATGTATTTATACACACATCCACATGTGTGCACATCCGCGTGCTTGTGCATGCATATAATATGTTGAAGCTTTTATGGATTGCACAAAACAGACCTATCAATTCCTTACATGTGGCATCAAAGCCATGCTCTCGAGCATGTGGTTGGACTCCTAGTTTACTCCTGACTTGTAATCTCTACTCATTTTAGCTCGTGGTCATTTACCTATATAAAAAATTGTTTATGTTTGAAAGTTGAAAATTTAATGTTTGTGTAATCTTAATCTGTGATCATTTTTCTAGATACAAATTTTGTTTTTATTAATGATTGATGTTTGAAAATGTCATGTTTGTGTCAATTACAATCCCACATTGTTTCCAATTATGAGACTTTAGTGGTTTTTAATCTTATCACCCACCAATCTTTTGCCGATTGATGTTGTAGGCTTAAAGGTGCAAGTCCTCAATCATACTTATGTAGGATTCCTCATTTCCATCAACATTGGGTTACAATATTATTAGTGGGTCTAGTGGACCCTCTTGCCTTGCAATTTATGTCATTGTGATGTAGACAATTCAAATTACAAGCCCATGACCTCCACCTGACATGATTTTGGGTAGAAATCTCATCTAGGTCAATACCTGAAATTTGAAATTTAAAATATTTTCAACCAGTGCTTGTAAGTGCTCATCTTACCTATCTAAATCTCGCTCAACATTTAATGAGCATTTTTGAATGTGAAAGGACATGACTCAAGACGTGAAAGGGTGCAACATACAACGTGAAAGGTTGTGATTGGATATACAAAAGTATGCATCCCGAGATGTGAAAGAGTGCTCCTTAATAGGCCATAAAAGTACAATTTTGGACATGAAAGGGTGTGGCTTGGGGTGGAAAGAGTGTGACCTACGAGGCAGAAAAATGTATGACCTTGAACATGCATGACACAATTTTGGACATGAAAGGGTGTGGCTTGGGATGGAAAGAGTGTGACCTACGAGGCAAAAAAGGTATGACTTTGAACATGCATGACAAGGGGTGTGATTTTGACTTGAAGGTTGTGACCCGAGAGATGAAAGGTTGCAACTCAAGACATGAAAGGGTGCAACTTGAGGTATGAAAAGATATGACTCATAGTTACCATATCTGATATTGCCGCTTGGATACCTATTTTTACATATCAGATGCAGATTTGGTTACGATACTTCTTGGATGTTGTATCCAAATATGTCCTATGAAGTTTTTGAGATAGGGATGGTGCAAGTCGTTGGGACACATTTCGGGACAATAGGACATGTTTTTAGGATGGCAGGTGAAATTTTGGTGCAATGTCGAGACGACAACATGCATTTCTAAGATGCTGGGATGCATCCCCAAGATGAATCCCAAAATTCGGTTTTGTGTCCCCATGTAATATATGGTTATAAGATCGTATCCAATGCATTTGGATATGGCTTAGGCAAGTTTGGAACTATATCCATAACATGAGATGAAAAACAGAACATATGTATCTTTAAAAATAACTAGTAAATCAGAAAACAATGAAAAATCCTCCTTTTAGTTGAAAATATCTTATTTACAACTTGTGTGTATATGTATATGAGGTCACAATTCCCTTTATCTCATGGCTCTTTGAATTATAGGTCATACCTCTTTAAGTGTTAGGTCACAACCTTTCAATATTTTAGATGTCACATTTTACCTCTAAGGCATACCAATGTTATAGGGAAATAGATAGCATATCCAACATGGATAAGACAAATGTAAAAGAGCCCAAACACAAAGGGGAGTAACCTGTGATATGAAGAGGTGTGTCAAGATTCACAAAGAACACTAGGGTAAAAAAGCCTAAAGAGTGCTTATCCGCAGGGGAATTGAAATAAGTAATGGCTTCTATACCTAACCTTTTGGGAAAGAAAGATGCAAACATTTGGTGGAATATCAATAAGGAAATCACCTTTATTTATGAGTTGCTCAATATGCCTTTATTTTACCTTGATTTCTTGAGTAACAAATGATTTAACTGAGACAAAAGCTGAAAAGTTTAAGCAAATGGTCTAAGATAGATAAAGAAAGGAAAGAACTTGAAACTGTGTCTTTAAGAGCTAAATTAAAAGAATAAAATGGTGAAATCTATATACTAATAAATCAAAATAAAGATTTGTCAATGCAGATTAGAAATTCCAAGAAAGAACATGAAATTTAGGAGAAGCCATTACAAGATTTTGATGATTTCTTAAGACAAGACAATGAACTAGCTCTTTACAAGAATCGTAATCAATTTCTGCTCATGAAAGTCAAAAACTTTGAAGCATTGTTGAGAAAATCTGCAAAAAATTCCGATTTTCCCCAATTCCTGCCCTTGCCAATAAAATCCCAACTTTTTCTGCGGCAGCACAGGTAGAGGAAATGGCATAAATAACGTGTTTTTTTTATTTATTTTGCCTCATTTTTTGCTACTGTTGGGTTCTCCCAACCCCCCAATTTTTTGCGGATTCCAGATTTTTTTTGATCTTTTTGCCTTGTTGATTTTTTGTCGATTCCGATTTTCTCAACTATGCTTTGAAGAATGTTCTACAGTTACAACTTCACATCATATTGCAATGTAGTGAGGAAGAAGTGTTTATAAGGAGATTGAATATGCAAACAAACATGTTGGTGTTGATAATGCTATTGTAATTGCTGTTAAGAATCTTGATTGTATACCTCCCAGGAGGGATACTTGTTCTCAAGTCATGTCAAAGGCATAGTTAAAAGTTAAAACTATACATTATCATTATTCTTATCGTGAAGGTGGTTGTTGTTGACAATCAGTTTATAAGGTGATAATTTCAAGATTTATGACATAATACCTTTATGTGCTTTTAAGATCAGTCAAACTTTTGTGAACTCAATTTCGATGGAACCATGAAAGAAGTAAGGTCAACGAAGAAGATTATCCATTTGAATAATTTAGTGATGTTTTGAGCTTGAAATATTTATAGAAGATGGGACATGTTGTCAACCTAGTCCGTCTCGTATAAACTACTTCATATATTCTAATATGCATGAATTACCTTATTCATAACCTATTATGAGTAGGTAAGTAGGTTATTAATAACTAGTCTTTGTAGATTTCATGTAAGTGTTAGAAAATATAGCAAAATTATGTGCAAGCAGAAAAACACAATAACACAGAAAAAAACAGTAACACAGATTTTACGTGGAAAACCTGCAATGTGCAGGAAAAACCACGGGGCAATGGCAGCTTGATCTTTTATTGATTTTGGCAGAATTACATTCAATCATAATTTACATGCAAGGGGTCATTCCCCTTTTATAGAAAAAACAAAAACTGTTCGTTTCCTCTTCCAAAGGAAGAGTCCAAAAACTGTTTGTTTCCTCTTCCAAAGGAAGAGTCCAAAAAACTGTTCGTTTCCTCTTCCAAAGGAAGAGTCCAAAAGACTGTTTGTTTCCTCTCCCAAAGGAAGACTACAGAATACTGTTTGTTTCCTCTTTATAAGCTGCACCACCATGCACCTCTCTGCTGAAGAACATTGGAGATCTGGATATTGACTTCACCTCCTAACATTCTCCCACTTGAAGTCGATATACAGGAATTCTTTGCCTATGTTTTTCCATCCAAGTGCCAATTGCCCAATGCTGCCCTTATCACATTTTCAGCAAGCCCAGAGAAGTTCTGCACCACTCAAACTTCTCTGTCTTGACCGGCTTAGTAAGCATATCTGCAGGATTCACTTCAATGTCGATTTTCTGCAACAGGATCCTACCTTCTTCCACCACATTTCTTATAAAGTGGTACTTGACATCAATGTGTTTCGTGCGATCATGGAATGTTGGGTTCTTCACTAGCTGAATAGCACTTTGGCTATCACAATGCAACGTAATTTTCCCCTGCATTACCTTGAAGTCACCCAACGGTCGCTCTAGCCAAATTGCCTCTTTGTTGGCATGAGTCGCTGCAATATATTCTGCTTCAGTGGTTGATAAAGCCACCACAGACTGCAACTTAGAAGCCCAACTCACAACTCCACCAGCAAGAGTGAAAGTATATCCTGTAGTGGACTTTCTCCCATCTCTATCTCCACCATAATCAGAATCCACAAAACCTTTAACTTGCAAACTATCCGATCCGTAGTAAATAGCAGCATCTGAAGTGCCTCTTAAATATCTAAATATCCACTTCACGGCATTCCAATGCTCCTTACCGGGATTTGCCATGTACCGGCTAACTACTCCCACTGCTTGGGCAATATCCGGTCTGGTGCTCACCATGGCATACATGAGGCTTCCTACTGCTGATGAATACGGTACACGAGACATGCTTGTCTTCTCTGCTTCTGTTCTAGGACATTGGTTGGAAGACAATTTTAAGTTTGAAAGAAGTGGGGTACTAACTGGTTTTGCATTCTGCATATTGAAGCGTTGCGAGAATCTTTTCTATATATGACTTTTGACTTAACCAGATCTTTCTTCCTTTTCTGTCCCTGTGTATCTTCATCCCTAAAATTTGGTTTGCTGCTCCTAAATCCTTCATTTCAAATGTCCTAGCCAACTGAGCCTTAAGATCAATGATTTTCTTCATCTTGGGGCCTGCAACCAGCATATCATCAACATACAACAGCAAAATAATAAAGCTGCCATCATCAAACCTCTTATAGTATCCACAATGGTCAGCTTCACTCCTGCTGAAACCTTGGCTCTTCATGAAGGTGTCAAATTTCCTGTACCACATCCTTGGCGCCTGTTTCAACCCGTACAAAGATTTCTTCAGTCTGCAAACCAAATGCTCTTTGCCTCTTTCCTCATAGCCCTCAGGCTGATCCATATAAATCTCCTCCTCGAGATCACCATGCAAGAAAGCAGTCTTTACATCAAGCTGCTCCAGTTCTAAATCTTGTGCAGCTACAAGTGCAAGTAGAACTCTAATAGTAGTCATCTTCACAACTGGAGAGAAAATTTCATTAAAGTCAATACCTGACTTCTGCACATAGCCTTTTGCCACCAAGCGAGCTTTATAGCGTTCCAACAGCCCATCGCTGTTCTTCTTCACTTTGTACACCCACTTGTTTCCAACAGTCTTTCTTCCAAGTGGGAGATCCACAAGTTCCCACGTTTTATTCTTGCGAAGTGCCTCGATTTCCTCCTCCATGGATTTCCTCCACTTTTCTGCATTCTCAGACTCTCTAGCTTCCTGAAATGAACTAGGCTCACCATCATCAGTTAACAAAGCAAAAGAGGACTGATAAACATGAGAATACCTTTCCGGATACTTTTGTGGACGTGTAGATCTTCTAACCCAATGATCTGTTGATTGTGGCTCTTGGTCTTGTGATTGTTGTGGCTGCTCTACTTGCTGTTTTGCATGCTGGTCAAAAAATTCAGCATGATGGTCAAAAATTTCAGCATGCTGATTTTCATTTTCATCTTCGTTCATGTCTACTTCAACTGGTACAACATTAGGTGTTTGCTGTACCTCCTTCCTTTGCATGGATTTTTCATCAAAAATAACATCTCGGCTAATAATTACCTTGTGGGCAGTAGGATCCCACGGTCTATACCCCTTTATTGCATCTCCATAGCCGAGAAAAACACATTTGCTTGACTTCGGGTCAAGTTTGGACCTTTTTCTTTAGGCACATGGGCAAATGCATCACAGCCAAAGGTACGCAAATGAGAGTAATCAAATGGCTTACCACACCAAACCTCCTCTGGAATCTGTCCATCCAACGCAGCTGTAGGTGACTTGTTAATGAGGTAAACAGCTGTATTAACAGCCTCTGCCCAGAACCTTTTATCCAACATGGATGCGCTGAGCATGCTTCTTGCACGTTCCATGATTGTGCGATTCATCCGCTCGGCCACACCATTTTGTTGTGGAGTATATGGTACAGTCTTTCGGTGCTTAATTCCTTCCTGCGTACAAAATTTATCAAATTCCTTGGAGCAATATTCACCCCCATTATCTGACCTAAGACATAAAGCAGGCTTGCCCAAACTTTTCTCTACTCGAGTTTTGAACTCTTTAAATTTCTGCAAAGCTTCCGACTTCTTCTTCAGAAAATAAACCCACACTCTCCTAGAATAATCATCTATAAATGTCAGAAAATAGATGGCACCATTTAAGGACTGAGTGGGGACTGGTCCAAATATATCCGAATGTATAAGTTGCAGAAAATCAGAACTCTTACCAGGGCTTGCGATAGACCGAACCCTCTTTTGTTTACCAAAAATACAGTGCTCACACAAGTCTAAATTGCAAGACTTAATCCCAGAAAGCATACCTCTGTCATGCAGAATTTTCAGACCTTTTTCACTCATATGGCCTAGGCGTTGATGCCATAGCATTCTGCATCCTGAACTGAAGTTGCTGCTTCTGCATGGTTTGTCACCGTATCACCGCATAAACGATATAGGGTCCCATAAGATTCTCCCTTTGCTACTACAATAGCACCTCCGGTAATTTTGCAATAGTTGTTACCGAAAGTGACAGAATACCCTAGCTTATCCATCATCTTGATTGAGAGCAAATTCTTCCGCAAATCTGGCACATGTCGCACATCACATAACATCCTTTCTCTACCATCGTCCAGCCTGATCCTTATGTCCCCTCTTCCCACAATTTCTAAAGGGTGATCATCACCCAAGTAGACCTTCCCACCACTATATGGCTGATATTTGTCAAACCAGTCTCTGTGAGGAGACATGTGGAAAGATGCACCCGAGTCCAAAACCCAGGTATATAAAACAGATCTGCTGTTGCTGATACAGAAAGCCTCACATGTTGCCGTCTCTCCAGAATTTACTGTACTGGCTTCAGTTGAAGGCTGAAATTGGTTTTCACCATTTTTTTCCTTTTTTAACTGCCAACAGTCCTTCTTTGAGTGCCCTGGCTTCCCGCAATGCCAACACTTCCCTTTCAGCTTGCGTCCTTTAGACTTAGATCTGGATTGTGATCTACTTTGTTGACTCTTCTCGAAAGATCGACCTCTCACAGCTAGGGCTTCATTGGTTGAGGGTTCCAAAGACGTTTTCCGCCTCAACTCTTCTGCCAACAAAGCGGCTACCACATCATCAAAAGTTAGAGCTCTCGATGATGAATTGTTGATGGTCATCACCAAATGATCCCAAGTCTCCGGGAGGGAACAAAGTAGGGTGATAGCTCTGTCCTCATCCTCCATCTTCACATTAATTGAAACTAGGTTACTGATAAGGGTATTAAACTCATTCAAGTGATCTGCCACAGATGAGCCCTCCTTCATCCTTAGGTTGTAAAGCTGTTTTTCAGAAAAACCTTATTTGTTGCAGATTTCGTCTCATACAACTTTTCAAGCTTCTTCCAAAGGGCTTCCGCGGTTTTTCTTCAACAACATTGAACAAGACGGAGTCCGCTAGGCATAGACGGATTGTAGAAACCGCCTTCCTATCCAGCGTTGCCCACTCCTCATCTTTCATGCTGCTTGGTTTACTCGCGACCCCTTTCAAGGCTAGGGCTTGGTCATTTTGAACCAACAAATCCTCCACCTTCATCTTCCATAGGGCGAAGTTCCTGCCATCAAACTTTTCAATCTCAAACTTGGTTACACTTCGAGTCATTGTTGCAGCTCCCACTCGCACAAAACCCTAGGCTACGATACCGGATGTTAGAAAATATAGCAAAATTATGTGCAAGCGAGAAAAACACAATAACACAGAAAAAAAGTAACACAGATTTTACGTGGAAACCCTGCAATGTGCGGGGAAAAACCACGGGGCAATGGCAGCTTGATATTTTATTGATTTTGGCAGAATTACATTCAATCATAATTTACATGCAAGGGGTCATTCCCCTTTTATAGAAAAAACAAAAACTGTTCGTTTCCTCTTCCAAAGGAAGAGTCCAAAAACTGTTTGTTTCCTCTTCCAAAGGAAGAGTCCAAAAAACTGTTCGTTTCCTCTTCCAAAGGAAGAGTCCAAAAAGACTACAGAATACTGTTTGTTTCCTCTTTATAAGCTGCACCACCATGCACCTCTCTGCTGAAGAACATTGGAGATCTGGATATTGACTTCACCTCCTAACAGTAAGAAATTTTTTAGTCACTTATAGGATCCTAGGAGGTTAAAATATATGCTTTTAGATTGATATTTATATAAATTATATTTTGTTTAACACAACTTTTTTTTTTTAATAAGCTATGTGTGGCTTCTATTGGGGGCCACTCCCATTACAAAAACAAAACATTACATTGCTCTCATTACATTTCTAACAAGTTAATTAAAGCATACCCATCTTTGCCTTTCTATCAAAGATATTCTCCATCTTCCTCAAACTGCTAAGTTTCCATAATCAACTCTTTTTTTTTTGAAGGAACTAACAACAAGAACAACCCTTACATGACACATAACTCCAACAGATAGAAGGAAAACAAACATAACAGTCATCCATCAAAGAGGAAATCAGTTCGATTATTTTTCTTCTGTAGCAGAGGTTCTTCCTCCTTTAGAGTGGCAAGATCTGAGAATGCATTTTTGCACTTCAAGCTCCTGAGGTAATATCTAGTTGTAACACATTTTGTAGGATCTTCATTTTTAGAAAATTGACCGTCACCGATTGTTTCATAATTAGCTTCAAGAATACCATCTGAGGTGCTAATCTTTTCCATGGAACCGTCTGGATGGTCTTTAGTAACCATTTGGCTTTTATCAATGATCTGATTCAAATTCTCCTTTTGGGGTTGAGTCTTTTGTTGCTCGCATGATTCCTGCTGGACAATTGGTGCATCTGGAGGATGAGCTTCTTTCTTTTGAACTGGGACATTTGAAGGTTTCGAATCATTCGCATGCAGGGCCTTCTCCTCCACCAAGGAGGAATCAGAGCATGATCGGATGATCGGGCATCTCTTCTTCAGGTGGCCATATTGTTGACAGCCATAACATCTTAGGGAGAAGTTTTCATATTCAATATTTTGGATCCATTCCCCTTTGCTTGAGGAGATAGTAATGGATTGAGGCCCAAGAACTGAAACATCCATCCAAACAACCAATCTTGCTTTACTCATATTAATTTTACTGGACAAATTTTCCTCTGTTTGGGCATCCATATACTGGAATGCACCAATGGCATTACCGATTTTGGTGAATATCTTCTCTCCCCAAAACTCCACAGGGAGAGCATAAAGATTCACCCAGACTGGGAAGCCATTAACTTCTTCTGTAAAGGGGTTGAAACTAGGAGTCCAAGGTCTTATATAGACACCCCTTTGTCCGAAAAACCAATTATATCTATAATCCATTACCCTATCTCTATCCGCTAAATTAGAAAAGGAAACAGAAAAGAAATTTTTGGGTAGGAGAGTTACTTGGAATTCTGTACTGGTCCACCAATCTTTAATGTATCCTTTGAGCTCCTCCAGGCCTGGTCTTTTGCCCTTGAGTTTGCAGATAATTGTTCGGGCTTCATGATCAATCAGATCCAACCCAAATTCATCCTCTGAAATCCTGATAGAGGGCAGAGGTTCATCCACCCATGAACCCAAAGATCCCTGAGAGATATTTCTTCTGACCGAAGAGGCTTTCTCACAGACTGAAGAGACGGTCTGCGAACAACCCTCTTCCTTCAATGCTTGACTGCACCTAGGGTTTGCATCCCTTTCGCGAAGACTGTAGCCAAATTTGTCGCTTTGTTCCATCGCTTGACTGCACCTAGGGTTTACACCCCTTTCGCGAAGACTAATTGTTTAACACAATTTCAATTAATCTATATGGAAATATTTAAAATCATTAACATTGTCAGGTTTGGATTCAAAACTTATTTTAAATTAATATTAGATTTTTAAAGTTTATTTTTATTTTTATTTTTTTAATTGGTTATAAGAATTGAAACGGGCCCCACCCATATTACATCATCACCACATAGTGGTTTTACAACAAAGCTTAAATAGTATCCATGTATTACTTGGCAAGATTAGAGCCTTGGTCTCCTCCTTGAATGTTGAGGAATTTAACCACTTGAGCTAATGCCATTTGATAAAAAATTTGGGGTAAAGCATGGGTTTTTGAAAGGGGTCCCGGTCCCCTTTTACCGGGGTTTGAACTTGAGTCTCTTGGATGAAAACACAAAGACATAACACTACGGTATCCCTCATGGGACTATTAAAGTTTAATTAAATTATATATATTATTACATTTAATTTATGCTTTTATTATATTTAGTATCATAAAATTAACTTATTAAAATTTCTACAATGGAAAATATAGCTTGAAAATATGAAATTGGTAGCTTATTTTATTTAATTAATCTCTTATTAAATTTAGTCTGTAATATTGTGAGGCAAGTTTATATGGCTTTTTGGCCTTGTGGTTATTAAAAAGCCTTCTATTCTATTCTATAATCCTATATATAGGTTATCTTTATTTAGTAATTTTAATTTAGTATAGATAATCTAATTTAATAATTTTATTAATAATTTTAAAATATATTGTTTTCCTTGAGAGGATGGCCCAAAATAGTTATGAGCTTGTAGAATACATTTGAAAGTCTCTAAGTTGAGACCTACAGATTTGCAAAAGACATGAAGTCTAAAGGAAGTGACAACTGGCCTCATAAAATGGGCACGCCATGTTGCCTATAATAAATTATATCCTTCTAAAGAGGACTTGGAATGTTAGGTGTTGTGTGGTAAAATTCCTCAGCACCGACATTAAGACCTTGAAAGGTGGGTAAGTTTGGGGAGTAATCAATGTGTAGAGGAGGATTGAGTGTGGAAGATCTAAGACATGGAGCAAGCTGGTAGAGAGAAAGAGTGCAGTAAAAAGGTTGCATGTGGATGCCAAGAGAAGCAAGTCATGTGATCCAATCGGTAGTTTGGGAAATTTGATAGTTTTTGATAGGCCCACTTTTTGAGGTCATAACCTTTTAACCGTTGACACAATTTGCCACTGTAATACCTTTTTGGAAATGACGGAACAAGTTGTATGCGTGGGACTGCTAAAAGTGGATCTACGACTTCAATCAGTCCTTTTAATTTCAAGCCCAAAAAAACTCTCTAAAGGGCCTCAAATATGCATTTAAAATTGACATGATTAGCCCAAACTACTAATTATAAACTTTTTCATGGCATGCCAACTTAGTAAAGTTGATTGGGGAATGGCTCCAAACATTTTAGTAACTATTGGAAGATGAACCACTTCATCTCTCAACAATGTCGCTTCATAGTTTGAAGTTTTGATGGCTGTTTGGCCTTGTGGTTATTAAAAAGCCTTATATTCTATTCTATAATCCTATATATAGGTTATATTTATTTAGTAATTTAAATTAGTATAGATAAATCTAATTTAATAATTTTATTAATAATTTTAAACAATATTGTTTTCCTTGAGAGGATGGCCCAAACAGTCATGAGCTTGTAGAATACATTTGAAAGTCTCTAAGTTGAGACCTACAGATTTGCAAAAGACATGAAGTCTAAAGGAAGTGACAACTGGCCTCATAAAATGGGCAGGTCATGTTGCCTATAATAAGTTATATCCTTCTAAAGAGAGGACTTGGAATGTTAGGTGTTGTGTGGTAAAATTCCCCAGCACCGACATTAAGACCTTGAAAGGTGGTTAAGTTTGGGGAGTAATGAATGTGTAGAGGAGGATTGAATGTGGAAGATCTAAGACATGGAGCAAGCTTGTAGAGACAAAGAGTGCAGTAAAAAGGTTGCATGTGGATGCCAAGAGAAGCAAGTCATGTGATCCAATCGGTAGTTTGGCAAATTTGACAGTTTTTGATAGGCCCACTTTTTAAGGTCATAACCTTTTAACTGTTAACACAATTTGCCACTGTAATAGCTTTTTGGAGATGACGGAACAAGTTGTATGCGTGCGACTGCTAAAAGTGGATCTAGGACTTCAATCAGTCCTTTAATTTCAAGCCCAAAAAAACTCTCTAAAGGGCCTCAAATATGCATTTAAAATTGACATGATTAGCCCACACTACTAATTAGTAATTATCAACTTTTTCATGGCATGCCAACTTAGTAAAGTTGATTGGGGAATGGCTCCAAACATTTTAGTAACTATTGGAAGATGAACCACTTCATCTCTCAACCATGTCGCTTCATAGTTTGTTGTACAAAGTCATATAGAACTGTATTGCCCAAATTGCAGAGTTTTTGCATTGTTTGTACATCTCATCTCAAAGATTTATTTTACAAAGTCTCAATATGTATAATTGTTTTTAGATTGTAACCGATTTGTGTTCTTTTTAGGTGAATGGTCTTATGTTCTTTTACTCTCTATGGCATGTTATCTTCCACAGACTAATGCATTAATCAAATTCAATTAGTAATTTGGATCAGTCGTATTAGATTGCCAATTCGTGTTGTATGTTTACTTGAATGAGGTTTGGCTATTAGAAGCGCAATTTTAATACATGTGACCCTTCAAACAACTGTCCTTGCTGTTTCAAATGATCTCAGATGGCAAGTGACACCAAAATGTCATATCCTTTCAAGGTGATGTTGCATGAATCATTAGAGAAACAAAAGAATGAGATGCTCAACCAATTTGCACAGATTCTTCAACAACTCTTGATTGTGACTCATTCTCCTTTGATATGAATGCCCTCTGAAGGCTTATCATCATTCAATGTACAAGTGAATTTTGATATTTCTATTTTTTGAGGAAATTCTGAAGTAGATGCAATTGAAAATTGGTTAGACTAATTGCAACAATATTTTTGCTAGGAATAATTTAAAGTGAGAAGATCACATTTTCACTCTTGTTAGCTACTATCCTCGTTAGAAATGGGTGGAAAGCATACTGTACTCAATCTATAAAAGAAAATGCAAAAGGGGATGTAGTCAATTTTGAATTCACATAGGCAAATTTTGTGGACACTATCAAGGATAAATACTATCACATGGGGAATTATTATGAAAAGTACATGAAGTGGTAGCAATTGTGTCAAGGACAATAACAATGAATGAAAGAGTTCATGAATGCATTTCATAAACTATTGACAGTGTTTGGCATATAGAAAATAGAAAGGCACAAAATCCTCGGATATCACAAGTGAGTTTCATTGATACATTCAGACTAAAATGGATTTCTTGAGCACCACAAATTTCGGGGAAGCCTACAACTATGAGACCAAAATTGAAGAAAAGGTCAAGTAAAAAGGCAACAAGAATGAGAATGCCTGCAATAATAAAAAGTGACAGCTCAAGATGGACAAGTGGTCCCAAATTTAATAGCAAGCCATAAAATTAGGGTCAACAACAATGAACCTAGATGTAGGAGCCAATGTAGGAGAAAACCCTATATGCAAGGGGTCACAAAACTATATAGCCAAGTGGTTTCCATGCTGTAAGATTAGATTTCATAATGAGTGTTGTGTCCATAAATTAATGTTGGATGAGATGCAAGCATGTACATCAACAACAAACTCGATGACGACTCCAACATTGACACTAGACAAAGGAAAGTACCTTGTAAAAGTAGACCCATAAGCCATCTAAAACAGAAGCACGACCAACAGATCTAGAGTAGGAGCACTTTTTTCACTCACAAATGTGGATATAGGGGTAAGCTCTACATTTTATTGCAGACAACAACAAGCAAAAGAACTTGATATTGGCACATGTCATTAAAAGCTAGAACTTGCCAATGACACCTCATATATAGGCATACAATATCAGTTGGTTTTATCAAGGTAAAGTCATGCATGTTTAGCAAAGCATGTCGTCTCGTCTTTGCTATCAAGCCCTTCAACGATGAAGTAATCTATATTGTGGTTCCATTGGATGTATGTGATGTTCTTCAAGAGAAATCAAGCATGTCAAAGCACCATGGGGTTTATGGATCAATACCTTGGAATAGCATTATTTCTCTAGAAATAGAATGCTACAAATTACCGAAGGTAGCTCTTGCGACAACATTTCCTTGATGAGTACTGGTGCAAAAATAAAAGATCAACTGGATTGACAACTTTGTGCTCCTAATGATCAAACCCTATTAAGATGAGAAGATTTATGCAACCACTCAACATGAAGACAACATTTAAACATGGAAATAGAGACGGATGGACTAGGTAGTGTCAGAATACAATAATATGTTTACATCACCCTTGGGTGCCCTTGCATTATTAGGTGAAGTCTTGAACTGACCTAATTCCAAGAATGCCTTTGCCTACTAGGCAAGTGTATTGATTCTGTCTTAAAGAGTGATGAGATTAAGTATGGTGTGTCAACTTGTGGGTGTTCCATTGTATTGGCACCTAAGAAGAATGACACATAGAAATTTTGTATTAACTATAGAGTACTAGACAATATTACTATGAAGAACAAATACCCAATTCCTTGGATTGATTATCTATAAAAGAGCTAAGTACTTCACTAAGGTTGACCTTAAGTTAGGCTAACATCAAGTGTTTATACAACCAATTGATTTTTAGAAGATTGCCTTCAAGTTCAAAGAAGGATTGCTTGAATTGTAGGTTATGCCATTTGGCTTGGCCAATGCACCAACGACATTCATGAGGATGATGGACATTTTAGGAATTGTAGGTTATGCCATTTGGCTTGGCCAATGCACCAACGACATTCATGAGGATGATGGACATTTTAGGACCATTCATAAATTTCTTTGTGGTTGTGTACAAGGATGACATACTTGCATTTAGTCAATATTAGTCTATTCGTAGTGAATCTTCTTTGTAATAACTATTGTTGAAGAGTGATAGCTTCCCTAAGGTATAGAACTAAGCATTTTTGGTTAGGATAGCTGAAAAATATGGCATGCTATCCACCTAAGCCTCTATACAAGCAATAGTACCTCCCTCGAATCTCATAATAAACAGGACAATTGAAGATGAAATGTTTTTCAATCTCCACGTCTCGAAGAGAGCAAAGACAACATAGGCTTGTTGTCACATTTTGCACGGGGTGCAATGTTTTCAATTTTTGTAAGAGTGCTGCTCTTCCCTTTCCCTCTTCCTCTCTTTCCCCTTTCTCTTCTCCCCCTTTCTCTCTCTTCCCTACATTCTCATTCTTCCCTCTTTCTCTTGAGCCCCTCGAGTCAAAATCTCAAAATGACAGCAGTTGCCCTGAAAAATGGCTAAGTGTCAGGGCGCAATCCGACTTCGCTGCGAAGTCGAAGTGCGCCCTCCAGTTGGAGCGCAGTAGGAATGCAAAGTGCGCAGTGTGATAGAATCAGCCAGAAATTCTAAGTGTTCATGGCGCAATCCGACTTCGCAGCGAAGTCGGAGTGCGCCCTTCTTTCTGGGCGCACTAGGTAACAGGCTGGCAGGAAAAATGACTAAGTGCTGGGGCGCAACCCGACTTCGCAGCGAAGTCGGAGTGCGCCCTTTGACCGGTGCGCAGTAGGGAGACAAACTCAGAATTTGACTAAGGCATGAAAGGCCTCCCCAACTGCTGCTGTTTTGCCTGCGCAACCCGACGGCGCTCTGATCCTGGGCGAAGTTGGATAAGCTGCCTTTCAAGGCAGACACGTGTCAAGCAGCATCATCCGACAAGTGTCCAACTTTGGGATCCGAGCCGAGACGTGCCGAGCACAAGGACAAGCATGGGATGCACTACTTATGCCAGCTGCCGCCTTTAAAGCTGATTGGAGGTTCTACCTGCTTCAACTACCCGCATTCCTGCCGATGAGAAGTTCTACCTAACGCGCTGCCACGTATCTGTACAGCCTTCGGGGAGACCATCTTGCAAGTACAATCTGCCAGACAAAGGTCAGCATCAGCAGTTCCGCGGCTGTTTTTGTCAGCTAATGTTTGACTGGGACTTTGTGCCCATTAATGTAATCGGGGGGGTTCTCATGCTATAAATACCCACCACATTTTCATTGTAAAGTGGTGGAAGGGGAATGTCTATTAGGGAACCATTGTAGCTGTGCTTCTGCCAGTTAATATAATACATACACTTGGTGCTGTTATACTGTTTTTATTCTGTATGCTGCCTCTCCTTTGCATTTCTGCCTTACGTTTTCTTGTGTCATGGCTTGTTGATTCATTTCGGCATTTGGTGGTCAGGTATGCCTAAGGTGCATAAATCAGAGGATATATAGGGCAAACGTTAGCGGCAGTTTTTTGGTTATGTTTTGTGTTATAGTGTTGTTAGTAGTGGTGATTGATGCGTTGCCGTACTGTTAGTTCCTTGGAGGGAATGTCTGTTAGGGAACCATTGTAGTCGTGCTTCGGCCCTTAACACAAAACATATACCGGCTCTGTTCTATTGGCGAGTGACAGCATCCATAGTGGTGTGTTATGGTTATATTGGTGTTAGTAGTGGTGATTGATGCGTTGCCGTACTGTTAGTTCCCCCCACCCAACTCCAATCTAATTTGGATCTCTTTTTGTACTTTTTATCTCTTTCCCTGCACTCTTATCTTGAACCTCAAAACCCCAAAGGAAGCCGGCCTTCTCCGGAGATTGGCACGGAAGGCATTCCTTCCTTCCGGCCTTTCAATGTTGGTTTGCGGGTCCTAGGGCGCAATAACGACAAATCCTTTCCTCATGGCGGATTCGTGACCAACGGTTTACGGCACGCCGGTGGGACAAGGAAGTTTCCCACCCCCAAACAGAATCGAAGCACCGGTGTTCGCTTCATTGCTGTTCAAAATCAGAACACCTGGCGACTCTGCACGAACATATCCTCTGAGTCCGAAAGACCGGTCCTAGCACCTTCATGCAAACAAGAAGGTGGCGAGCAAGGGATCCGAGAAACCCGCCTGCCTTTTACGAACTAGACATCAACGCTCGAGGCGAAATTGCCAGGGTGGCTGATCCACAAGCTCGTGTCGACGAAGCCGAGGCTGAAATCCAAGAAGAAGCCGAAGCCGAAGTCGAAGGAACTGAGAACGAAATAGAAGAGGCCGAAGAAGAAGAAGAAATGGCTGCCCAGCAGCAGAATGATGATGATCTCTTCCCGGCGGTGGACTCTACGGGGCCCTTGGCCCTGGTCGGACAACAAGCTGTGCCCCCTGCTGCCTTAAAGTCCATCCCTACGTACGACGGCTACGGCAAGACGGCGTACGAGCACATCCAGGACATCCTTGCCCTGGCTGCATTGCACTCCATTACTGACGAAAGTGTGAAGACCCGTCTGCTGGCCCTTTCCCTAAGGGGAAAGCTTCTCTATTGGTGGAGATCGCTGCCAGAGGGATCTATCACAGGGTGGCCCCAGCTCGCCAGAAGGCTCGTGAAAGGATGCAACGAGTCTGCGACCCCACTTCTTTCTTGCATCGGTTCCAAAGTATCCGAGAGACACCCCCAAGAGGAGGTGTCGACTTTAACATCGGGTTTGCGAGATCCTGGAAACGGGTACCTCGTGAACTTCGGCCTTCGGGTGGCATGGCTGCTCACTACTACGAGATCCTTCAACTCGGACATATGCTCTTGAAGATTGCCGGGATAGACTCGTTTCTGCTCTGTACGAGGCTGCCCAGCAAGCTGAAGCGGATATCATTTCCATCGGCAGACTCCCGTCCAAGGTGCAGGAACCCATTCGTCCCGACTTTCCCGGATCCCAATATCCATCAGCTTCTGGTGATGCGCCGTCCACATCAGGGCAGCAACCCCAGCAGCAATGGAATCCGGCGCCGGTCGTAACTCCTTACGGCCCGCCGCAAATGCATTATCCTCACCCGCCTCCTCCTTCTCCGCATTTTCCAGCACTCCCTGCTCCCCCGCAGTACGCACCTTATTCCAATCCTCCTCCATTAGCCGCATTGCCTCCACCGGCACAGTTGCCGCCTCCTGACAATAACATTCAGAATACAATCCTCCAGGAGGTACGGGCTTTGGCCTCAGGTTATCATGCCATGTCCAATGACATGACCGCTCTAAAGAAGAAGCAGGCCCAGATGGACCTCGCTCCTAGGAGGCCATATCCGCCCCCGGCGCTAACAAAGAACGAGGCCTCCAGAACAACAAGCTGCGAGGCGTCCGCCTCCGAGAAATCCTTGCTATAGAAGACCAACCTGGTCCTTCGACCGAGTCAAGCGGTGCACTACGTGCAACGACCCGCATTCGGAGGAAGGCGCACCCTTGCACCGAGCACTACATCCAGACTTTGGCCGGCGGCGCCATAGAGGACGATGAACTCTACATGATCCTGGACGGCGAAGCCAACTTTGCCCTCCCGGAGGAAAATCTAGTGCCGCCCGCCAAGGAAGAAAAGAAAGCTGCGAGATCTTTGCGGAAAAGCCTACGAAAGTATACACCAGAAGAGAAAAACCGCGGCCGGGTGGGCTGCCACCGTACAAGCGGCTGTGGCCCTACACAGCCTAGGAGAAGGCATCCAAAGACAAAGCTCCGGCCAAGCCTCCTCCGGTAAAGGCAGCCCCTATTCCAGCCAAGCCTCCTATAGCAAAAGTTCCAGTTCCGGCTAAAGCTCCCGTACCTCAGCCTCCAGCTGAAACCAAAGAACAAGCCCGGGAGAAGGCTGAAGTACCGTCTCGACCAAGAGACGAGAGAGTTGAAGCCACCCAGCCAGTACCGGACGAAGTATGAGCCGGCAAAAGAAGCAGAAGGAGCTAGCACCTCGGGCTACAGCATAGTAGACGAGTTAAAAAGAACACCCGCTAGAATCAGCATGTACGATGCTCTTCTGCTCCCAGGCCAGGTGGATCTGCTGCAGGAATCTCTGAAAAACATGAAGAACGGCAAGCAGATACAGCCCGCTGTCCTGGTTCAACCTCTGACAGTCTCAGCCACTGGGAAGAACAGACCGCCTCCCTTCTATCTGTCTTTACGGATGCAAGGGCACATAGTACACAACTGCATGGTGGACTCTGGCGCTTCCACGACTGTTATGCCGAAGGCCGTCTGTGACGAGATCGGGATGGAGTACACAAGGAGCAGCCAAGGCGTGCTGCAACTAGACGGCACCCCTGTCAAGACAGTTGGTGTCATAAAGGACATCCCTATTCGGCTGCATAAGGCTCTCGACATCGTGGTCATCCAAGAGGTCGTGGTTGTTGACCTGGCTCCCTACTTCGGCATGTGTCTCTCCCGGGAGTTCACGGCGAAGCTAGGCGGGTACCTGTCTCTAGACTACTCACACATGGAAGTGCCCTTCAAAGGAAGAAGAGTGAGAATCTTTAATGAGAAGCCTTCCACCTTCCTAGTAGAGAAGATACCGGAGAAGAGTTGGATGCATGGTCCAGTGTCGGAGGAAGAAGCGGTGACGGTAGAGCGACGGAGCAAGCCCTCGAAGTGCTACGGCTCGAAGATGAGTTCTCTTTGCGGGATTTCAATGCTGTAATCGAGACAGAGCAGAGTTGTTACACCATTGTACAGCCCGAGAGGCTTGACAAGTCAGCTGAAAAGGAAGTGGGACCTGCAACTGAGAAGCTGTGGAAGCTTTTCTTTGACGGCGCGCGATGCAAAAATGGCGCCGGTGCAGGGGTGCTTCTGGTTTCTCCGACCGGGATCCGGAAGGACTATACCTACGGGGTGGCACAGGAGTTGCACTAACAACTCGGCGGAGTACGAAGCCCTATGCTTGGGATTGCGAAAGGCGGAGAGGTGGGGATTAAACACTGCGGATCTTTGGAGATTCGGAGCTGGTGTGTCACCGGGTTACGAACAAGTGCGCCTCCAAAAGCACTATCTCAAGGCGTACCGCAACCGGGTGTGGGACCCGATGGAGTCGTTTGACTCGTTGAATGTCAAGGCGATATCGCGTGAGAAAAACAAACACGCGACATTCGGCGTACGTTGGAGCCAGGTACGTTCCGGCTGACGACGTTGTCCAGAAACCGAAGCCGGTTCGCACTATTTACAGGCCTTTTGTGCCTGATAAGGACACCCACTGGCAGGTGTTCGATTGTGACGAGGAGATCGTCACATTTTTGGTAAATGAAGCATGTTCAATCGAGAGTAGAGACCCTGATGACGAGCAATATGAGGGGTTGATACGGTTGAAAAATAATCATGTCCCAAAAGGATGATTACATTGGAGAGTCTATTTGATCGGAATGACAGAGCTATATCTCATAGGATCAAAGTAGACCCGAAGCAGTATGCCGACCTGGAACTCGAACCTGGTAAAACCATCAAGGTCGGGACAGACTGCACTTCGGAGGAACTTGAGCGGATCAGATCACTATGCCAAGAGTTCCCCGACATCGTGGCCTGGTGCTACGAGGATTTGAAGGGGTATGACAGAGATGTAATCCAGCATACCATTGAGCTAGAGGATGGCGCCAAGCCGTTCCGACAGAAGCAGAGGGCCGTAAATCCGAAAATCGAGGCCATGATGAAAGCCGAGCTCCTGAAGATGCTCGAGGCCAAAATCATCTACCCCATCAAACATTCATCCTGGGTTGCGAATTTGGTGCCTGTGAGGAAGAAGAATGGCGACATCCGTCTCTGTGTCGATTTCAGAAACCTGAATCAGGCCTCCCTCAAGGACCATTATCCGCTTCCCCAAATTGATCAAATTCTACACATCGTTCTTTGGAGCCCGGGAGATTCTCACTTCTAGATGGATTTTCCGGCTACAACAGATTTGGGTCGGGGATGAGGACCAGCATAAAACGGCGTTCACCACCAAATGGGGGACGTTCGCCTATCAGCGCATGCCTTTCGGCTTATCCAATCCTGGTGCCACATTCCAAAGGGCCATGGACCTGGCCTTCGAGAGCTGCTCAATAAGATCATTGTCATCTACCTTGATGACATGATATTTTCTCTCACCAAAGAGGGGATCATGTTTCCCAACTGCGGCAAATATTTGAGAGGTGTCGGGAATTCGGCATTTCTATAAACCCGAAGAAGACTGTCTTCGCGGTAAAAGAAGGTAAGTGTTGGGACATGTCATCTCCGAGAAAGGCCTCGCCATTGACCACGACGAGAGCGAAGCCCTCCTTCGCTTGCCGGCCCCAATTGATAAAAAAGGGCTGCAGTCCTTTTTCGGCGGATTAACTTTGTGCGGAAGTTCATCCCGGACTTCGCACAAGTGATCAAGCCTATGGCCGAACTGCTGAAAAAAGATACAACTTACGAATGGACTGATGAGAGAGAGCAAGCCTTCGAGGAAATCAAGGCTCGAATTGCGCAAGCTCCGGTGTTGATTAACCCGGACTACTCCAAGGACTTCATCCTCTACGCGGTGGGAGAACCGGAAAGTTACGCCGCAGTCCTGACTCAGAAGGGAGACGATGGCGAGGAGCGCCCCATAGCGTTCCTGAGCCAAGTGATTCAGCCGCATGAAGAAAAGTACAACTTTATAGAGCGGCAGGTTCACGCTGTCATGAAATCGCTCCGGAAGTTCAGGCACTTTGTCTCCCAGAGCAAAACAACTGTCTTTGTGATTCACTCGGACGTTCGAAGCTTCATCATACAAGGAGAGCCGGGTCACAAGAGAGCGGGATGGATTGCAAAAATCCAGGAGTTCGACATCGAAGTGCGGCCCACCAAGCTTATCAGAGGCCGAGCCTTGTGTCAGGAGCTGGCCCGAAGCGCTGTAGCCGGCATCTCCGCCTGTAAGTGGGAGGACACAGCAACAAGCATCAACCTGGCCAACTCCTTATCGGAGGGAGTGACTGGACAGATGAACTGGTGAGATATTTCTGCACCGGAAGATGTCCAGATCACCTGAACGCCTCACAACGAAGGAGATTTCGGCTAGGTGCACTCAAGTACACTCTTCGCCCCGAGGGGCTTTACTTCAAAAACATTGACGGCATCCTGTTGCGGTGCGTCAGGAAATCAGACCAGTCCAGGGTCCTCGGAGATTTTCATTCCGGGATGCCTGGAGGTCATCATTTTGCAAGGCCTACGGCCTTGAAAATAATTAGAGCCGGGTACTATTGGCCCACTCTATTTACGAGACGCTTATGCGGTCTGTTCCAAGTGTGATCAATGCCGGAGGTTTCTTTGGCGAAGCGAGAAAAGCACCCCTGCCCCTTCAGCCGATTCAGGCCGAGACTCCGTTCCAGCAATGGGGTCTAGACTTCATTGGGGTGATTTCGCCTAATTCCTCTGCCGGACACAAGTTTATTCTTACAGCCACCGATTACTTCACACGGTGGGCAGAGGCGATCCCAACCAAAAACGCGGACCAAGAAACGGTCATCGGGTTCCTTGAAAGCTCGATTACCCGCTTCGGGGTTCCAGAGTCAATTGTAACGGACAATGGTCCGGGGTTCGCAGGCGCTGTACTCACGGAGTACACTGGCAAACTTGGCATTTATCACAAAATGTCTTCTAATTACTACCCGCAAGGGAATGGCCTTGCTGAGTCTACTAACAAGAACCTCTTGAAGATCATCAGAAGGACCATTGAAAGGAACAAGCGGACTTGGCATTCACTTCTGAACCGGGCGCTGTGGGCGGACAGAGTTTCGTTCAAGACGTCCATTAAAACGTCCCCCTATGCGCTCGTCTATGGCAAAGAGGTTGTCATGCCATCTCACATTGAAATCCCCGCTCTCTGGATGTTGGACGAAGAGAGAAGCGGCGGAGATCCGGTGGATGACAGGCTGTGCCAACTCCTGCGATTGGAGGAAGACAGGGAAAAAGCATACCAGGCCTTCACCAAGCATGTTGAATCCACTCAAGGCTGGTTTGCGAAAGGCACCATTGCCCGAGTTTTTGAAATCGGGGACCTGGTGCTGAAGTGGGACTCATTAAAGGCGAAGCCGGGCAACCACGGAAAATTCGATGCCCTCTGGGAGGGCCCTTATCAGATCGCCCGGGTGAACCAGCTCAACGCTTACATACTTCGGGATATGGAGGGTCAGCTCCTACCTATTCCCGTTAACGGGTTCCATTTGAAAATATATCGCTGTTGAAGGTGTCCTAACGGGCCCTTCCTTGTAACATATTTCCCTTATGCATTTTTAAAATTTTCAGTATGTACAGTTTTCAGCTTTCAGTTTTTCCAGTTTAGTAAGCCCAAGTCGGACAAAAGGGAGAAAGCTCTGACTTCGCGGCGAAGTCTGATGTCGCCCCTGAAAAAGAGCGAAGTTCGAAAAAAGAGACTGTCCAAGAAAACAGTGAAAATCCGCTAAGTCCGGGTGCGCAACCCGACTTCGAGAAGTCGGGCTGCGCACCTCCCAAAGGGCGCAGTTGGAGAAAGAGCATCAAAAGGGAGTTAACTGTTCGGACTGCGCTCACTTTCAAGGCGAAGTCTGACTTCGCGCGCGAAGTTTGGGCGAGCCCAGGTTTCGCGCGAAGTGTGAGATGCGCCCCGTTTTCCGGGCGCAGCTCGGGTGGTTCACCAAAGAAAAAAAAAAGGCGAAGGGACTAGGTGTAAGTTCGGACTGCGCCCGGTTTGCGGGCGAAGTTCGAGCTGCGCCCATCCAAGGGCGCGCAGCTGGGAAGTGAAAGCAGCAACAGAAAATAAGCAAGTGTCGGTTCGAACTGCGCCCAATTTTGGGCGAAGTCATGAGTCGGACTGCGCCCAATTTTCGGGCGAAGTCCGATTGCGCCCTGTTTCCTGGGCGCAACTTGGATGGTTTACAAAAAATAAATAAAAAATTAATACTCCAAGTGTGGGCCCAGGGCGCGCAACGGCTGTGAAGATGGGTTTCCGAACCAAAAGGGTTTTGCCTCGAGCAGTGTGCTCGGATTGTGGTAGTGACGTCAGCCATGGCGCAGCGTTCAAAGTCAAATTTAATGATTGCGCAACCTTCAAGGAAAACGCAATCAAGGAGGCATGGCGCGGTAACCAGGGTGCATCTTTCAAGACATTCTCCTGCGCAGGCACCTAAAAACATAACTTCTTCACAAGCCAGCTGACCTACCCCCTCCTACGCACCATTAATGATGTTGTCATTATCATTAAAAGGGGGTCTGGTGCGCCCAGACATGCCAAATCGTGCAAATTATTCCTGTGACTGCGAAATCTTGTGCAGACGTCCAGAAGTCATAATTATTGCTTTTTCGAAGGAATGGACAAAGGAAAGTTGCCAGTACAAGCTCAGTCCAGCGAGGAGCGCGAAAGTGGGGATTTCCCGCAGTCAGATGCTTTCAGGAGTGAGACGCCGCGGGATCAAAAGTCAAAATCCCGGACAAAGAAAGTACAGCGTGGGCAAGCCCCACCACCACCGGTTAATTACTTGTCCGGGTACAAGGACGACTCGTTTTCCATGAGCCTTACTAAGCTGCGGATAAATGTGGAAAGTTGGGCGGATAAAGTTTCGCCCTCTCACCATTTCGGGGCTGCGTACAAGTCGAACCTTCATCGGTTCTTGTGCCCTCCTGTCCACCTATGCCCGGAGGTGGTCGACATCATTGTCAGACATTACAGGCCAGCCACCGGCAAATTTGCAACTGCAGCGGAAAACCCTTGTTCGCACTCCGCAGAGAGACCGTCCAGCCGGCCTTCGCCCCGGGGTTGCAATATGACTCCAGCGCGATTGTTAAAAGGATAAATCTTGGCGAGCAAGCGGGGCGCTTTACGCATACAAAAAAGATGAGGGATTTCCTCAACTCAGAGCTGAACGCCCCGCTCGCAGCTGGACAATGGCCAACCGGCCCCATACCCCTGGAGAGGTTTCAAAGCAAATACATATACACCATTCTGGCGTGGGTCCTCGGTTGCGACTCTGACGAGCTGGTACGGCCGTACCAGCTAGCGCTGGCAGAATGCCTCCTATGCGGAGAATCTTATGAACCGGCGGCGCGAGAAAGTGGGAAGCGCCCAATCTTCTTCGGCTAGGCGGGCGGCTTGCATACGCCATTCACTCCCGACTGGTGAAGCTACAGAAAAAGCAGTCAACTGAATTTCGATTCGGTTCCTTCTTGGCTTGGCTATGTTTGTATCACTTGCACTCCCGTATGCCGATCCCTAACACTGAAGAAGGTAAATGAGAAGGGAGAGCCACGGCCCGTCTATGAATGGACGGATGACCTATACCGGAAAGGGTCTTATTACAAGTTCAACTTCAACTTTCTGGGCTTGGTCATGTCAGTCTTCAACGATGGTGAGATCCCTCGCCCCCCATAGGAATGACAAACTATTTGCTTGAATCACAAGCTCGGGGACGTTTTTAGACTGACGCAGGGGATCGTGGTTAGAATCTACGGATTCAAGGGCAAGCCTCATCTGCTGCCCTACTGGTGCACGGATCATCAGTTTGGGATGGAGGTTGCGCGGCAGATGGATTACGTTGAAGAGGAGTTCGGCCAGGGAAAGAAAAAGGGCCATATCTTTCAATATCCTCTTTCCTGGGCGAACGTCGAAATATCAGAGATAGGACAGCATGTCTATCTCGAGCGGGAGCTCTTTGACATTGGCCTGATTCTGCTGCCGCAGCGGCTGGAAGTACGACCCACACGGGATAAGGGGAAGGTTTGCACATATACGCCCCGGGCGGATATAATCGAAGACAGATGCGATGTGGTCCATGTTGACCTCGGCGGGAGATTGACTCGATGGAAGCATGGCCTCCTTGGCTGGAGTTTTACTTTGCGAGGAGGTAGCATATGACCCCGAGCGAAACCCGGACCACAAGTTCACTTCTCCGGGATTTAAGAAACTCATCACCAAGCTGGCAGGCCTTAAGTGGCCAAAAGAAAAAGTTGTTGAATGTTGGAAGATGAGGTGCCGCACGCGACACGATAAATCCATCAGGAGGAATCTGGCCGTTGATGATGATTTTTCAGCTCTATATGACCAGCACATTGGCGGTGGCGGCCTTTCGCATTCCGAGATTACGTTCCCCGAGGTCCCTTCGAGGGTTATAAAGGGGGTCTTCCTCCCAACGGTTGTACACTTTTACAGCTGCCGGTGCGGAGCCCGACGAGATATCCAAGTGGACCCAATGCAGCCTATTGCTCCCAGGTGGTGCCCGAAAAGGCGCGAAAATTAGCCAAGTCAGCGCCGAGGTGACTCCTCGAGGCACAAAAGACGCCAGCACCGCCAGCGACCGGACCGGCCGCGGCAGACCTTCTGCAAGTCAAACCCCGGTACAAGTTTACCGTGGGAACATCAGCGCCCGTTGCACCTACTTCATCTCCTTCTTCCGAACCAGCCATTGCTCCAGAAGAGAAAAAGAGGAAGAGAGTTGAGAGGGTCAGGCGACCTAGCTTGACGGTGCAGCGATCGATCGCGAGCCGCAGCCGCGTCCAGCCGCTCCAGAGGTTGTTTCTCTGGATAGTCTTGAGCCAGCCGCCGGAACCAGAACCGCAGACATTCATCCAGCATCGGCTCAGGCGGAGCCCGCAGGTACGTCCGCTGCCCCGCTCCCTCAGATCCCATCTGGCCCTACTCCGACTCCATCTCCCGCTCAATCCGAGCAAGCCGTGGCCGCATCTTCCTCCCCATCTCCACAACCTTCTAGCGGCCACCATTCTTTCGACCAGTTTGCTCAGGACCCCAACGCCTCCCTATCCCTGAGTCAAACCCCAAACCCTTCACCCGTGGTTAGTGCTGAGGCTGCGCGTTCACCGTTGCATCCATCGCCTCAGCCGCTTGAAACCCTTCCAGCATCAACCGCTCCGCTCTCCGCTCCCCGGTCGCCCTCAAAAGCGGCCGTTCCTTCCAAAGTCCTCCCGGTTTTTCCTACTTCCCTGTTCGCAGGAGAGATGTCACAGCAGAACCCTAGGCTGGGGGAACCGGACTTCATGGACGATCTCCAAAACACGGACGATTTGCCTCTGGCAGCAAGAGCCGTAGAATATCCTATCTCTTTCCTCCAAAACTTGAAGCGGAGGAGACCTGAGGAGATAGCCGCCCCGTAAAGCGCACCAAGTTTGACTTCGAGAGGAGAGTGCTCACGACGAGAAAAGATAACTCCAAAAGTGAAGAAGCCTCTCCGGGAAATGACCGGGGGCGGACTACGAGCTTCGAGAGAAAGGAGAAGAGCTTTGACGATATACACCCGCAATACGAGATTCATGGAATCCTTCGTAAAGCGGATAATCTCCTTGTCAAAAATCCGGAGGGAACGGGAAGAGCTTTTCCGGTTGCGGGACAAAACAAGGCAGCTTGAAGAGGACTGTCTAGGTCCATCGAGCGGACTGGAATCGGCGCGACGAGAAATAGATGAATTAAAAGCCCGGCTGGCCGCTTCTCGGCAAGAAGCCGCAACGGAAAAGCAGGCAGCCCTGGAGCAGATTTCTTAGCTCCGGGAGTCTTTGAAACAGGCGCAGTCGCAATCGCGAGAGAAAGCATCTCAAGCGACGGTCTTTTCAAAGAGCAAAGTTAAGGAGATGCGGGCTGATCTGCTGCGGGGATGCAAGCCCCACATGAATAAAGCCATGTCGGTCCTGGATTTCGCATCCAGGATCCAAGAAGTTTACGCCGAGGAAAGCCTGTGGTAGAGGAGGCCGAACACCAGGCGAAGCAATGGCTGGACTTGGCGATAAAACTTCAAGAACACGAGCGCAATGGCCTCCAATTCTCCCCCATGTCCTCATTCGCTGCAGAATGGGCAGATGCAAGGGTAACCTTGCATAAATATTTTAAGAAAACAAAAGAGGTGAGGGTTGCCAGACGAATGTTGGATGCATTCGAACATGAAAGAGACATTTGTATGGCTCCCCTTCACGCTCTCTCTGAACTAGGGTGCCGGAGCTATGTTGAGAATGGTGAGTTTCTCACCCATGAGCAGGTGAAAAAGAATTGGCTGTCCTTTGAGGCGGATACAGCTGAAATCGATAGGTTGGACCGAGCCAATTCAAGAAAGTCAGGTCACCCGGATGGTGTCCAACTGTTGCAAGATCAGCTCCTACTTCCAGGAGTTGGGAAAGAGATACCTCACCATCGACTTGCACACGGTCGCTGCATTCCACGCAGCGTTAGAAGAAGTTGCTGACCGCCGCCCCTTCGAGCGAAGCACGGGGCCAAGCCCAGGCCGCATACAAGCGCATCTGCGAGGCGAAGCCGAGTGGAGAGCATTCGGAAGGCGAATCCGAGGAGGCAGCTGCCGGAAGTGGATCTGAAGAACAGTTGCCGCGAGGAGAACGACCAGAGCAGCAGAAGGCGGGGAAGTAAGTTCCTCTGCACCCAATGGATGAAGGCATGGATTCTTTGCGCCGAGGCGAGCTCGACACCCGGCCAAGAATGTTGTCACATTTTGCACGGGGTGCAATGTTTTCAATTTTTGTAAGAGTGCTGCTCTTCCCTTTCCCTCTTCCTCTCTTTCCCCTTTCTCTTCTCTCCCTTTCTCTCTCTTCCCTACATTCTCATTCTTCCCTCTTTCTCTTGAGCCCCTCAGTCAAAATCTCAAAATGACAGCAGTTGCCCTGAAAAATGGCTAAGTGTCGGGCGCAATCCGACTTTGCGGCGAAGTCGGAGTGCGCCCTCCGATTGGAGCGCAGCGGGAATGCAAAGCTGCGCGGTGTGACGAATCAGCCAGAAATTCTAAGTGTTCGGGCGCAATCCGAAACGGGGGAAAAATGACTAAGTCGTTGGGCGCAACCCGACTCGCGGCGAAGTCGGAGTGCGCCCCTTTCAGGAGCGAAGTCCGTACGGCGGTGTAAATCAGCTTCCACCGGTGCGCAACCCGACTTCGCAGCGAAGTCAGAGTGTGCCCTTTGACCGGTGCGCAGTAGGGAGACAAACTCAGAATTTGACTAAGGCATGAAAGGCCTCCCCAACTGCGTTGTTTTCTCTCTGCGCAACCCGACAGCGCTCTGATCCTGGGCGAAGTTGGATAAAGCTGCCTTTCAAGGCGAGCACGTGTCAAGCAGCATCATCCGACAAGTGTCCAACTTTGGGATCCGAGCCGAGACGTGCCGAGCACAAGGACAAGCATGGGATGCACTACTTATGCCAGCTACCGCCTTTAAAGCTGATTGGAGGTTCTACCTGCTCCAGCTACCCGCCTTAGTGCCGATGAGAAGTTCTACCTAACGCGCTGCCACGTATCCGTACAGCCTTCGGGAGACCATCTTGCAAGTACGATCCTGCCGGACAAAGGTCGGCATCGGCGGTTCCGCGGCTGTTGTTGTCAGCTAATGTTTGACTGGGACTTTGTGCCCATTAATGTAATCGGGAGGTTCTCATGCTATAAATACCCACCACATTTTCATTGTAAAGTGGTGGAAGGGGAATGTCCGTTAGGGAACCATTGTAGGCGTGCTTCTGCCAGTTAATATAATACATACACTTGGTCTTTGTTATCTTGTTTTTATTCTGTATCTTGCCTCTCCTTTGCATTTCTGCCTTACGTTTTCTGTGTCATGGCTTGTTGATTCATTTCAGCATTTGGTGGTCAGGTATGCCTAAGGTGCATAAATCAGAGGATATATAGGGCAAACGTTAGCGGCAGTTTTCTGGTTATGTTTTGTGTTATAGTGTTGTTAGTAGTGGTGATTGATGCGTTGCCGTACTGTTAGTTCCTTGGAGGGAATGTCTGTTAGGGAACCATTGTAGCTGTGCTTCTGGCCCTTAACACAAAACATATACCTGGCTCTGTTCTACTGGCGAGTGACAGCATCCATAGTGGTGTGTTATGGTTATATTGGTGTTAGTAGTGGTGATTGATGCGTTGCCGTACTGTTAGTTCCCCCCACCCAACTCCAATCTAATTTGGATCTCTTTCTGTACTTTTTATCTCTTTCCCTGCACTCTTATCTTGAACCTCAAAACCCCAAAGGAAGCCGGCCTTCTCCGGAGATTGGCACGGAAGGCATTCCTTCCTTCCGGCCTTTCAATGTTGGTTTGCGGGTCCTAGGGCGCAATAACGACAAATCCTTTCCTCATGGCAGATTCGTAACCAACAAGGCTATCCTCTCAAGGAATATGGTGGGCTGTCTTCGTCGCAATTGATGCAAGCACACTCTAAGTTGACCATTAGGAATCCCAAGGCCATGTGTTCAAGGTCATTGGATATAAGCAAGATGTGTAATATTTCCATTCGCTATCCTCATGAAATATTTAGTATATAAGGCCAACTTAGGACTAAGAGGTTGAGATGGAGCATCCCAAGTGATTTGAATATATTGTCGATAAACATCATCTTTGACTGCTTGATTAATCACCCTCTTATCAAGAAGAAGGCAAGGAGGAGCATTTAAAGAGTATTTGAATGGAGGCAATCGGTCTATGGAGATGCCAATTGGTTGAAGATGAGAAAATTCTTTTGAGTACAATCCATAATGATGACTAGAAGTGGTCCTAGAGGTAATCCATTTTGAGGAGTACAACACCAAATATGGGTATCTCTCTCAACATGGGGTGCAGTCACCCATGGATCTAAGGTTATTAAGAAAAAAATGAATGCTCTCAATATGAAGAGAATGAATGCCAAACTTAGCTTGAACAATACATTGGGGAACTGTTCTTTACATTGGATAAATGCGAAACCAATCAACACACCCTAGACTTGGACCCCAAATCTCAGATCCATTAAGGATTGTGGATTTGATGATGCAATCGAAGAGGCACATTTTTGTAGGTATGTTGTGCCTCTATGTAGGTATGCCTTGGATCCTACTTTATTAAGCCACATATATATTATTATCAACATATTAGGAGAAATGCTCAATTGTTTCAAATTAAACGAGACAAACAATGGCCACAATCAACTTGCCTCTTTGACGCTGTTGTAAGTAATCCAAGGAGGTGAAGCCTCCACTTTCTCTAGCTATGCTCTGCTTCAATGGGAATGACTTGGGCCCACTCATAAGCACTTTATGGCTGCACGCAAGACTTCCAAGAGTTGGGAATTAACCTTCTTTACCGCTTTTGATTTCTTTCAAGTTCAATTGCAAGTAAATGCCAAAGTGGGATGGAATGGGAAATAGCCATTTTTCCCACTCTCTTGTTTTTACCACCTGTGAAGGGCTTCCATCAGACATGGAAGTGCAAATATCTATTTCATGCCTCAACCAAGACTGCAATAGCTGTCATCATGTCTTGTCTCACTAAATTAAAATTATGCTTTTAGATGTATGTTAGAAGTTCTTCAAGACTTCAATGCATGTGTCGAGCTTGCTCCCAAAAGTTTGTTTACATCTAATTGGGTCCATTTTTTTCACTTTGGGCTACCGTGGAGGAGGTAGATCAGAAAATGAAAAATTGTGCAGATCTCCCAACCCCATCACGTTGAAGTCTCACTGTTCAAGCTATTTAGACATTCAAACTAATAAATAAAAATTGTTTCTATATTTCAAACCTAATGGTGTTATTCTCGGTGGCAATTATTTGTTGTTTTTTTGTCTTTGTTGAACTTGAAACAAATTTGAATTGGGCATATTTGAACACACACATGGATTTGTACATACATACCAACTTAGATCATCAGGAGTCACACAAACAATGGGTTAGGGTTACTTTGGCTACAAGGGCTATGAGAAAAATGGATGAGGAGCATGTCAAGGGGGAATCGAAGCATCTTAGGGAGGGGTTTAAACCTTTTTTTTGGTATTGATAAAAAAAGGGGTTGAAGGGCCCCGACCCTTTACACAAAGCTTGAAAGATATACAAGAAAAAAATAAGAGAAGATCATACAAATGCAAGATAGCCCTATCTTAGTAAAACAAACAAACCTGGGCTAAACTTGTTGATGGAGAAGCTGAAATAAAATTCCTCCCGCTATCCTTCTATTTAACGTAGTTGATGCAGTGCTCAATGTTGTACATAACTGATAAAGAAACAACTGACAATAATGTAATTTAGTGTGCTCAAATCCTTCATCGCATGATCCCAATAAGTATTCTGCTTTGGTCTGCCCTCTTTATCTGCTAGCTTCATTATCAATTCTTATAATCTCTTCCAACTCCATGGGGGCATATGACCAGACCTTGAAATTCTCAGATTTAACTGCCATATTTGCCATTTTATCAGCAGCTTTGTTTCCCTCTCTATAAATATGTTTAATTTGAATTTCTTCTAGGTTTCCCAAAATACTCCTTGCATCTGTAATTATTTGGAAAATACTAGAATTATTTAACTCCCCTTTTTGAAGGGAAGTTATAATATTTTTGGAATCCCCCTCAAGAATAATTCTCCTAAAACCCAGATTCACTGCAATTCGGAGACCTGTAAGCATTGCCCTTGCTTCAACTTGGTGATTTGTGGTAATTCCTAGATCCTCAGCATATGCAGCCACTACCTGACCTCTGTCATTCCTAATGAGGCCCCCACCACCAGCATGACCCGGGTTACCTTTTGCAGCTCCATCAAAGTTAATTTTTACCCAGTCTTTGTGGGGACGTTCCCATCTGGTATCTAGTCTCACCTTATTGATTTTTTCCATATTTAAGATATATTTTTCTCTAGAAATGATCATTGCAAGATTTTCCTGGCCAACAATGTTTTTAATACAATCTTCCAATAGGGCTGTTTTTATCCTGGCATAAACCCCAATTATTCCTCTGGTTTTATTTTTGAACACTCGTATGTTTCTTTCCAACCAAATCCCCCAACAAATATGTGGAATGCATTTTTGCCAAAAAATACTGCTTCCTAAGTGCCACTGTTCCCAAATCCTGATTAGAGAATCTGGAATGACCCAAGCAACATTAACTTCTCTCAATAACATATTTAGGATATCACGAAAAAAATCACAAGTTCCAAACAGGTGGTCCACACACTCATCCTCTTTGTTACATAAGACACAAATAGTTGGAACCACAATCCCTCTTTTGAACATATTATCTTTTGTAAGGATCTTATTGAGAATGGAAGTCCAAAAAAACATAGCAACTTTAGGGATGATGTTTAGCTTCCAAATTCTTTTAAGCTCGGGTTTCTTTGAGGTTACTTTGTCCAAGATTCTATATCCATCCTTCACTAAGTACTGGCCTTGCTGGTTTCTTCCCCAAATTATCTGATCCTCCTCTAAACCTCTACCTAAATAATAACTCCTTAGGAGGCTTTGCAGATCTTTACCCTCCGAGCCTTGCATATCTTCTTGCACGATTTTCCACTCCTGAAAATCACCCACCCTATGAATGTAACCATTAATTTTCTTACCATAGGTTCTAGTTAAATGTTCTTTAATATCTTTGAACTTTCTGTAGTTTGCTAAAGGCTCCTCTTGAATCCAAGGGTCTTTCCAAAAGTCAATTTTGTCTCCCCTCTCCATTTAGACCTTGCCATAGAACTTTCTTGCTTTTGATTATATTTTGCCAAAAAACAGTTTTTAAGGTAAACACAGGATTTTTAGAGGGGCCTGGACCCCTATCAACAAGGTGGGTGTAGGACGAATGGAGCCCTTTCGGCCTCTACCAGCACATAGGACATTCCCAGCTACGCCGTATATCTGCAATATGGAGGCAAGGATAATGGAACCTAGGTCGGCCTCTACCAACACCCAAGACTTTCACCAACCGTGCTACACGAGCATATTTAAAAAAAATTACAGTTAAAATTTTTTAAAGTATCATTGGCAGCTTCTGAAAATCAACCAAAAAATAGAGAGACGAATTTCATATCGAGTAACAAGAAAATTCCATTATAGAAAATGAAAGATTACAAGTTTCTCATTCTTTGTTCAAAATGGGTTTCGCGGAAACTACCGCTCAACAGTTGAACTTGAGAAAGATGTTACAAATGAAATTCTTTGCAAGAATATATAGGGGAGAGAGGGTGTGAATCTCAACGGTCACACCCTTTCAACCGCTAATTACAACTCATCCGTTAATTAAATAACGGGTATTTAATTAATTAATTTTTTTTTAACGGTCACACCTTTTCAACCGCTAATTACATCTCATCCGTTAATTAAATAACGGGTATTTAATTAATCCACAAGATAATAAATATCAAGGATCAAGGAAATCTGCTCCGCATGAGAAAAGATCCAAGTTTCCTTGGATTTCGCCAACAGACTCTCGGAAGTGGAGGGGTTTAAACTTAACGATAATGGAAGCAGAAAAATATGTAAAGTCTTCACTAAGTCAAGAAGGAATGATAGGAGTATTCTCCCTTGTGCACACATACCATATTTAGGAGGAGTTTGTAATATAATAGCATAAATTTTGTGATGGATTTTTAGCAAGATTAAATCACAGGTCCCAATATCCAGGATCTTAAACAAAGTTAATATTTGAGCATTCAATATAAATGGCCAATATCAATGAATATAACATTCATGAAATAACAATATCAATCAACAATATACTCACAATATTATTGATGAATCAAATATACAAGTTGAGATTTGGTCAATACACATTTTCTTTGATGATACATACATGGAGCTTTGTCTCCATAATATAACCTTACAAGTGACCTTTCAATACTTTGTCTATTGCTCTCCTCACATATCTAGGAGATGCATCCTTTCCTATTCCACACATAAGACAAACCTCTCATGTCTCTTGACTTTACATCTTGCCACATACATGTGACTCTTCACTTGCATACTTGACACATATACACATGACTCTTAACTAACCTATATGACACATTGCACACACTTGCACACATTGTTACATGACACTTGGACTCATCCTACACATAGACACATACTTTAGGGGAAATATAAATCATACACCTAATCTAATGACTCACACCCTAATCTAATATTTACAATTGTACAATGGTACCATGGGGGTACATTCACTTCTACCAAATAATGTAATATTGTCCAACATTTTGAGGAGTCAGAAGGTGGCTATGCTTTTCCTGTCATATATGAAAAATTAGGATCTATTTAAAACTCAATAAAGGATAGTGTGGACCCCAAAGGCAGACTTGGTGTGTACCAAATAACATGCGGTGTGTCATAATGTTTATATTGGGGAAACATGAAGATTTATAGAAATGCGAGTTCAGGAGCATTGTCGGGAGTATTGTATTCAAAATCAGTCAATGCTTATGTTTCCGTAGCATTATTTAAGAGATGTAGGTGTTTTGCATTTAATAAATTGAATGTTGAAAATCATTATCGGAATATTCTTTTCTCGGTTAACCTTTATAAGGAGCCCATTTTTGTAACCTTCACATGAATAGATCTTGATGATGAGATTGGGTGGAGGTCTTGAAACGTCAGTCATTGTAATCACTTCTCCCATAGGTCAAATCTAGAAATTTTTTGCATATAACTAAGGATGTGTGGTAATCCAGACCTTGATTGTTTTGTCATGCTCCCTATATTTGTACTAGCCAGTAAGGGGATTGAAACATCAATTATATAATAAATGAAATCAAACAAACATAAATTGAAAATATTGAATCTGAATGCACAGCTGGCAAGTTGCTTGACTTTATGAATGCAGTCAACACATCCAAGAGCTGGAAATTTGTCTTCCCAATTTGATTTCTTCCAAATCCAATAGCAAGTATAGAATGGGATGAAATGGGGAAAGAAGTCAGTTTTAACCCTCTCTTCCCTTTATCACTTGCCAAGGGATCCTACCACACATCGAACTGCATATTTTTTATTTCATGCCTCACCTAAGATTGCCATGACTGCTGCCATGTCTTATTTCACCTAAATAAAATGATGCTCTAATATGTATGTGAGAAGCTCTTGAACCTATTAGTCTAGGCTGATCTCAAAAGTCTATTAACATCATATTGAATCTGATTTTCTTATCTTGGGCTGCCATAGAGGAGGTAGATCAAAAAATAAAAATGTTACATGTTGAAGTCTCACTTTTAAAGCTTCAAGTTGAAGGGTGTTGTCTGTTTCATTTTCTTTCTCTGTAGTTTGAATTTAAATAAAGGAATATTCTCTCCATGCTGGTTTGCAAGTCATTTCCAAATCACCTAGTTTGAATTTAAATAAAGGAATATTCTCTCCATGCTGGTTTGCAAGTCATTTCCAAATCACCTTTATTTTTTATTTTTATTTTTCCTGTTAAACTAGATCATACATTACTTAGAATTTTTTTGAAAAATGCATCACTCCTATGATATTATTTTATCATGAAAATTCTGTATGCTTCTAGTAGATCCTGATGGCTGGGTTGACTCAATCCTCCCTATTCCCTTGACTTCGAATGTTTTGTCATGGCACTTATTGTTACAAGGCATTAAATGGACCAAAATGCTATATTATGATAGATAAAATAAAAAAAATTAAAACTGCAAATGTTGAATTTCAAAAATGTGGCAAGCTCCTTGGAATGGAAAAAGGGATGCAATTGGTGAGCATCTAAGCTGTAGAAATCACATAGATGAAATATTCAAAATGTGTTTTATAAAATGTTTCAAAACATAGTACTCAATCTTTAACAAGAATTCCTGTTGCTTTATTGAGTTGCCATCATAAGTGTGTCAAATAGTAGTCAATAGTATGACCTATCCAAAATAAAATACACGGCCATCTAGTGATAAATAAATGAGCATAACACATTAAAATATGCTGATATAAATGGTACAACAAGCAGGGCACCATGCTGCATTTTCCTTTAAAGATATTTTTTCTAAGTCCCTTTTTATGCTTTTGCAAGTTCAAAATACTATTTGTGATTTCTTAATTTTTTTATTTGGTATTGAACAAGTTTTGTCATGTCTTGTTGAGGGCTTGCTCCCAATAGCTTGTGTTTATCAGTTTTCATTGAGCTTGCTCTGGTCCAAGAGACCTTTTTTCTAGGCAATGATATTTTTATGATGTAATTGGTCACCTTATTTGATGAAAATTGAACATAACTCCTTGTATATAGATACCTCGACACATTTCAGTATTTCTATAGGACTAAGAGCTTGTTTAGTATGTTGCACGGAGTCTACAAATTTTTCCCCCTCATAAACAATAATTAAACGTCTTTGTTTTCTTTGTCTGTCCTCTAATGACGGGGCTGTCAAGTTTATCCTGTTCTTTTCACAGTTTGTATTATAGGAGATGAACATTATTTTGGTTAATATGAGCCTTAGATAAGTGTCCTACCTAGGGATATATGTAGATATTTCCTTACAGTATGTTCATTTAATAGATTTTTAATACTGGACATCATTTTTAAGTGGTTAAATCTAGTCATTCATTGGATGTGTTGTTTACCTTTATTATAATGTTCTTGGTAAGGTGGTGGAAGGTAAGAAGATGGAGTAATACAAACCAGAGATAAGTCTTACTTGTCTAATAGTTGGGCCCCTTTGATTAACTAATTTATGGTTAAAAATTTATTTGATTTCCCTTCTAGCAAGAATGAAGACTTGAGAGTATGTCCACATTGTTTTGGTTTAAATACCTATAGAGAAATTTTCTAAACCAAGTCTACAAATTCCAATATAGATACAAGTTCATATTTCACATTGATCCTGAGTTCTGTGACTATGTTCCTAAGTACCATCAAACAAGATCATTTGGTTGGTTTTAGAATCGAACTACACAAGTCTCTGCTTAAATTAGATGCCAGATTATGGAAGTTGCTGCAACTATGTACTGCTGTGAAAAAGTAAAGGTATATTCAAAAGAAAAAATTCAAATAATAGGTGAAGACAAAGAATGAACACAAACGAGATGGAGATATAAAGTGGAGAAAGCCTCTTGGGGCAAAAAAATCCAGGTAAAAGGGCTGAAATGTTTCTTTCTACCAAAATATAGTTAACGAACCAAGGGTACAATGGTAATTCACACAGCCATGTACACCCTTTACAACTAGTGCAAGTCTCTACTTCACTTTTCAAATGCTTTGATATTTTGAATTACCAAGAGAAACTTTGCTCCCTATTTTAGAAATCCTCTTACAACATGGAATACCCATATCTTCATGGATTTTAAATGATCTTCTCATTGTTGGAATGATTTTATTTGTGAGTAGGTCATCTGTCATACAATCTATTCAGGTCAAAATATTTTTGTCCTCGAAAGAATTATTGGAAGAATGTGAGGGTTAAGTGCTCTACCTGTCCCTATGGACCCTCCTTGCTTTGTTCAAACCTTACCCTTCAATTGACCGATATTCTTGGTCTTCTCTGCATGCAAGGTCTAACCACCTTCTCCACATTCACGTTCTTCATTTACACATCATTATTGGGTGGTAAGTCTTCAAGTGACGGTAGAATTTGCTCTTCTTCCTCATCTAGTGTGGATGTCTCTAAGAGTTTCAAGTTTTCCACATTTATTGTTGAATGTATATGCATATAGGAAGGGAAATGCAGCTTGAATACATTCCTCGTCACTTTATGATTTGCAATGGACCATACGCTGTGCGCTTCAATATTTTGCCTTGCCCTTAAGAGTCTTCCTCTTCCCAATTAAAGCTAACCATGTCCCCAACTTGGAACTTGTGATCCTTTCTATCCTGGTCGTGGCTTGTGTTAAACTTGGCTTCAGACTAGAGTCTCTTTTGGAACTGTTGGTGGATTTCCCCTATTCTTTCAATATGCTTTACAAGCTTCTTTGTCTTCATCGCCTTCTTGATATAGAAGCTCTTGTGACCTATCAAAAAACGATTGATAGTTACCTATAACAAGCCTCGAATTGTAACATGTTGGTGGAGGCATGAACAACCCTATCATAGGCATGTTGTATATATGGCAAACTCCCCGAGTTTTGGGTTCTCATCATATTCCTGCAACTAGTGTTTCAGTGTATTTTCATTTATTCATGTGTTTGTGGATGGATGGAGGTAAACCTCTTCAATTTTGTTTTTATCTTCCCTCGAAATGTTGTCCAAAAAGAACTCAACAACCTTGTGCATCTGTTGGAGCTAATTCATTTTGGAAAACCCAACTGGACCCAAACATTGAGAAAGAACTTCTGAAATTGTAATTCACCTAAAACTTATTGAAACAAAATCTAGAATCTCAACTAAAATCAGTGAAATTCTATAGCTCATTTTTCTTGTAAATTCTAGAATATGAAACCTAAAGCTTATAAGAAAACAAAATTGGCAATAAACGTTTTATAAAACAAGCAATAGAAATCTATTCTTTTTACATCCTATAAACAGAACAGCCCAAAAGCTCGCATGTGAGCCACTCTCAATTTGAGTAGATAACTTGTTGGTTACGAATCTGCCATGAGGAAAGGATTTGTCGTTATTGCGCCCTAGGACCCGCAAACCAACATTGAAAGGCCGGAAGGAAGGAATGCCTTCCGGGCCAATCTCCGGAGAAGGCCGGCTTCCTGTGGGGTTTTATGGTTTAAGATGAGAGTGCAGGAAAGAGATAAAAATGCGGAAAGGATTTACAAATGTGAGTGGAGTTGGGTGGGGGGAACTAACAGTACAGCAACACATCAATCACCACTACTTACTGCATCATTAATACAAAGCATAACCAGGAACTGCAAAACCTAAGTATACTTTTTATATAAAGAAGTGTACGCACAGCTACAATGGTCCCCTAGCAAACATTCTCCCTACAAGGAGAACTAACAGCACGACAATGCATCAATCACCACTACGGACAGCAACATAAATACAAAAAGTAACCAAGAAATGTCAGATCCAAGTATGTGTGTTATGCAGAGAATTTGTACGCACAGCTACAATGGTCCCCTAGCAAACATTCTCCCTACAAGGAGAACTAACAGCACGGCAATGCATCAATCACCACTACGGACAACAACATAAACATAACACACAAATTGAAGGAACTGCTACCAAATTTATTCTATGTATCCTCTGATCAATGAAGTCCAAGAGTACTTGGCCACCAAATGCTGAAGCGAATCAACAAGCCATGACACAAGAAATATGACAAAAGAGAGGCAGCATAAAAAATAAAAGAAGTAGAACAGAGCCAGGCATATACTTTATATTGATAAGCAGAAGCACAGCTACGATGGTTCCCTAACAGACATTCCCCTTCCACCACTTTACAATGAAAACGTGGTGGCTATTTATAGCCTGAGAACCCCCCGATTACATTAATGGGCACAAAGTCCCAGTCAAACATTAGCTGACAAAAGCAGCCGCGGAACTGCTAATGCTGACTTCTGTCGGGCTGGACTGTACCCGCAGCATGGTCTCCCTGAAGACTGTACAGATTTGTGGCAGCGCGTTAGGTAAAACTTCTCATCGGCAGGAATGCGGGTAGCTGGAGCAGGTAGAACCTCTAATCAGCTTTAAATGAGGCAGCTGGCATAAGTAGTGCGGCCCATGCTTGTCCTTTCTTTGGTCATGTCCCGGCTCAAATCCCGAAGTTGGACACTTGTCGGATGATAATGCTTGACACGTGTCTGCCTTGAAAGGCAGTTTATCCAACTTCGCCCAGGATTAGAGCGCTGTCGGGTTGCGCAGGCAGAAAACAGCGCAGTTGGGGAGGCCTTTCATGCCTTAGTCAAATTCTGAGTTTGTCTCCCTACTGCGCACCGGTCAAAGGGCGCACTCCGACTTCGCTGCGAAGTCGGGTTGCGCACCGGTGGAAGCTGATTTATACTGCCGTACGGACTTCGCACGGACAAGGGAGCGTAGTCCGACTTCGCTGCGAAGTCGGGTTGCGCTCCAACACTTAGTCAATATCCCTGCCAAACTGTTTCCAAGTGCGCCTAGGAAGAAGGGCGTAGTCGGACTTCGCACAAAAACTGGGCGCAGTCGGACTTCGCACCAAAAACTGGGCGCAGTCGGACTTCGCACAAAAACTGGGTTTCCTGGTTCTGCTTCCCGGGGCCATAACTTTTGATCCGCTGACCCGATCGCCTATTATAATATATCGTTGGAAAGTTGGCGAGAAGATCTACAATAATAAAATATCCAGAGCTCATTTTGTCCATTTTATCGCCCCCATTTATGGCCCACGAAAACCCGAACACCTCAGCATGCTCTTTGCCGCTTGAAAGCTCCAACCGGAGGGCGCACTCCGACTTCGCAGCGAAGTCGGGTTGTGCCCTGACACTTAGCCATTCTTCAGGGCAACTGCTGTCATTTTTGAGATTTGACTGAGGGGCTCAAGAGAAAGAGGGAAGAATGAGAATGTAGGGAAGAGAGAGAAAGGGGAAAGAGAGGAAGAGGGAAAGGGAAGAGCAGCTCTCTTACAAAAATTGAAAACATTGCACCCCGTGCAAAATGTGACAACAAGAACCAATCTTCCAGTGGCATATTCCTATGATGTAATTCCATTATGCTTTAATACCAAGTTCTTCTATGTGAATACCATTTTTTTCAGCCAAAATGCATCCACATAAATGGCTACAACTAACTTTGGTGTCAAACCTCATGATTCTTGAAAGACATCCTTGATGCTTTCTATGAGTTCTTACATTTGCTTTCTTTTTCTCTCTTGTGCAACTATCTTTGAAGACATTAGTCCCATGATTTCTGTGACTTGCTTTTCCTTCAAGATCATCAACATGCTTTTTGTTTGCATTGATGGCGCTCTTTGCTTGATGGTCTGAAACAAATAAGGGTTCTGAATTGCATTTGTATGCATTGATGAGATGACCAAGTGATACTTGTGATCTCTCCTTAAGCGTATGCGATCCCTACCACATAGAGAGGACCAGCCCAAGGCCACTTCACACACATCAATGGAACTTCATCACATTCAATTTAACAAATTTGGACAAAATAACGGGCTTCACCTTACGTTGCCGTTTCACTTGCAATTCAATATACTTGTGGAGCCAACCCAATGGATATGATATTTAATTAGGTGTAGTCTTCAAATGTAATCTTTGTCTCAAGTTTTTGGAAATCGATTTTTTTTAAGATCCTCCATTTATCAAAGCATGCGCCATGGTCATCTTGATTTGAACTTTGAGAAGAAATGATTTCTCCCTCTTATCATTGAACTTCACATATTCTTGGGCTGACGTCTTTGGAGTTTCTTCCTATTGGAGCGATTTGCTTTTGCAAAAAGAGAAGTTCTTAATGAGTCTTCTTCTTGGGCTGCCTTTCTCTTCAACATAGTGATTCAAGGAATCTTCTAATGAGCCTCCTTTTCACATTCAATCTCTTTGCTTTCTAACTTGAAGATCATAACCTTCTTTCCTTTCTTATTTTTGGTATGGAGTTTGAGATGAAACTTCAGAGTGTCATTAACCTTCTCTTTGCATTTGTATCCTCTTTTCTTCCAACTTGGAAGTTATGGCTTTCATTTCCTTGTTATTTGTGGGTTGGAGATTGGAATGTGACTTCCAACACGAAGCACCCATACGTCCTAATTTATCACAATGAAAACAATGATTTCTATGATAGAAAAGGTAAGCACAAAATAATTAATCAAATAAGCATTCGTATTATTGAAATAACGTAGGGTTTAAATAGGACAAGCATTAGGCTAGAAATAGCCTAGGAATAATATAAAAATATTATCCCCTTACTTAGCTAACAAACGCGCTAAGAGGTAGCCCCCCTAGAAGGTAGCTAACTTACTAACCTAATAACGTAGTCAAATTGACTACCACTTACCACAAGATATTCCATAGTGAATATCTTCGTGGTAGAAAGTAAAAGTAAATACTAGGCAGTAAATAAATTCTACCTAATGTAGGAAAAGGGTAAATATCCCAAATGATGGAATATTACTCTAACATCCCCCCTTATTACATTATTTGGGTAATGTATATAACTGTCCCAATACAGTAAAAAAAATGTTTGATCTGTTGGTTCTTGCTCTGTCACAGTGCTTTGGCTGCTTTTAAGCAAAAAGTGGCTCATTCCTCACTTTGTCTTCATATCAACGAATGTCCTTATTGTAATCTTGTCATCCAACCGAATTGCATGGGTAACTAGCCGCTGCAATCGCTAGGTGTAGTAGAGTAGATCACTTCATACGAGGTTCATTCGGTTACAATATGATTTTGCAAAAAGTTTTGATAAGGTAGCTAAGGTGTCGGTCGCTGCCGAAAATGCACCCTTATAAGTTTTCCCCCCTTGTTGCAAAACATGTAATGAAATTTCTGAAAGAAGTGTGACTAAGGTGTCGGTCGCTGTCGAAAATGCACCCTTATAAGTCTTCTTCCCTTTTTACAAAAAATTGTGTGAAGTAAGAAAAGAAATGTATATCCCTCCTTAATTTCAAAAGATGTGCAACACAAGAAGCTTTGTTAAGGCTTTTACAAAGATTGCCTCCTAGGCAAATTTTTCACCAGAAAATTCCCTCCTTTTGGTACAAGTACTTCAAACAATGAGAGTTTGCTATTTATGAAGCCTAAAAAGAGAGAGAGGAAATGGTGCTTGCTTAAGGTGACAAATGTTTTTTCCCTCTACAATACTGTCTTAGCCATGAGCACTTTGTGTGCTCTTTCTGAACCAGAATCAGAATCGGAATCAGACACTTCACTAGCAATATTGCCTTTGTCTTGCTTTTGTGATGTGCCTTTGCCATTTCTGTTTTGCTTGTTTTTAAACCAACACCGATTGGTGTCATGGTTTTCCTTTTTACAATGCAAGCAAAACTTCTTTTGAGTTTTCTTTCCCTTACCTTTTGAATATGATCCTCCCTTCTGAAAGTTTCCTTTCTTCTTTTCACCCTGATTGTTTGAGTAAAGTGCATTGTTCGACACTTCATCGCTTAGGATTTGATTTGCTTCCTCTGTTTGAAGCAAATTGACTTACTTCACAAAGGTGACTGATCTTTGAGATACATTAAGGGATGTGATTAACATCTTGTAGGATTCGGGAAGAGCCCTCAACATTACTGAAGTCAGAATAGTATCTTCTACTTTGGCTCCTAAAGCATTTAGCTTTGACTTTAGTTCTGCCACTCTGTAGAGGAATAGTTCTATCGATTCTCCTGACTTCATATGGAGTGTATGAAGTTGTGTTTGAAGGTTTAGAACAATCGATTGATTCTTACCTTAAAAAATGGTACAAAGTGCATCCCATGCATCTTTACCATTTTTAGCTTCACTTATGTGAGGCTGGATCTCATCAGTAGTTGCTAGGAGGATCAACATGAGAAGACGATTGTTCTTTTTGTCCCATGCTTTTTGATCTGCTCCTGTTGATACGGGTCTTGATTCAGTGCCATCTACTAAATCCCACATTTTATCTACAGTCAGGATGGCTTTCATCTTAGTTTTCCATGCTGAATAGTTAGGACCTTTAAGCAATTGTGTATCATTTAAGTATTTGTTGATAGTTGCCATTATGAAGGTCCTAGAATTTGCACTAAGATGATATTTTTTTTCACTCTTAAGTGGTATTTAATGGCACCTGCCTGAAAACTCTCTTTGAAGAAAGATAATCAGTTTGAGGATATTTAAGCCAAACAAATAAGAAGTGAAAGAGAATTCACTCAAAAAGATATTTAATGGCACCTGCCTGAAAATCCTCTTCAAGAGGAATAATCAGTTTGAGGATATTGAGCCAAACAAATAAGAGTGAATTAGGGGTATGTAAGGAGAGAATATCAATTTTACAAATGGCTTATATTTGTGCAAATGATTTACACAATTATTTGTGAAATTTTGGGGTTTTGAGTGTTCTTGATTTTATGACTTATAATTGCAAAAAATAATGCAATAATCAAACAAGAATGCCCACAAAATTCTTATCATGTAGGTGTCGGATGCAACCAAAAATGCACCTAATTTTGCCAATTTGAAATGAAGGTGTCGAGTAAAATCGAAAATGCACCTTATTAACAACTTTTGCAACAAAATTTGGATTTTGTGTTGCGCAAAAAATTTGATATGTTATGTCTCCTCTTGTTTTTCAAATTTGCAAAGAATGTGGCATAAAACAATTGCCTTTTCCTTTTTGTGTTGCAAATTTAACAAGTTTTGATTTGTTTTAAGTGCTTCTCAATTTGTGTTACAATTTTGCAAAAGAAATACAATTTCTTGGCTTCCCCCCTTTGTTTTGCAAAATTAACAAAATAGCACTCCTTTCAAGTCAAGTCGACACACGACCCGCGTTTGAAAGGCTTCTAGAACCAGTCGACAAACGACTTGGTTTTAGTGGACCCAAGGTCTTTAATCTCTTCTCGATTTTGGAAAAAATAGAATGTGCAATTTTATGTATTGTATCGCCCCTTGGAGAAAACAAATGCACACTCTGCCTTTGAATTTTACAAAAATTTTGTTTCTCCTTTTGTTACAATTTGGCAAAAAAAGAATTCAAGTTTGATCCTTTATTGTATGCTAAATTAACAAGGTTTTTGAGAAGAATTTAGGTTTCCTAATTTTGCAAAAAGAAGTGCAAATGCAAAATTGTCTTTTGATATTGCAAATGCACTATTGCCTTTTGAAATTGCAAAATTTATGTGACCTTGTGTTCCAATTTTTCAAGAAAGAATCAAATTGCTTGATTTTGTCCCCCTTTGATTGTGCAAAATTAACAAGGTTGAAAGGTTGGAGGATCCCTAATTTTTGCAAGAAATAGGTGCTATGTATTTGTCTTATATCCCCACTTTGGAGAAAACAAAAACACTCAATTTGTTGGTGTTGCAAAAAAAAATTAGGTTGCCTTACTCTTTTTTTTTTTTTTTTTAATTTTTAAATTTGCAAAATGTTAAACAAAAAATTTAATCATAAATTTTAAATTTAATATTAAAAATAAAATTATGATTTTTTTGAAAAAATCAGTTTATAAAAAAATGATTTTTATAATCATAATTTATATTTAAATTATTAAATAAAAAATATACATAAAAAACTTTTTATTTAAATAAAACAAATGAAAAAATAAAAAAATAAAAACCTTACCTTAGGCCTTTTATGAAAATTTGGTGGATAAAAAAAATACGTTTCATTCCGCCCCCGCGGGGAGTTGAACACGCGACCCCGCGGGCCTTAGCCCTTGGCTGGCTCCTCGAGCCAGTCGGGCTAGCTTCCGAAAGCTAAGGCCCATGACGGGCTCCTTATTTCTTTGCGGGTGGCGTTATGAGAATTTTTTTTTTTGGGATCAAATATCCCACGTCCACCCTGCGGATGCATTTTTGGGGTTTAAGAACTCCAAGGTGCTCGAAGGCTTTTGATTGCCTTCGGGCAATCTGCCTGCCACCTGCACCTTTTGCCCGTGACGACGACCAATAATTGATCGCCACACGTGCACCACGCCAACCAAAAATCGCCACGTAGGCGCGCCCTGGTTCAATTGCCATGTCACCCGTCGTGCCACCTCATCTGGCCACGTGTCCGCCTTTGGATCCGTGCCATCAGCGCCCAGTCAGTCAACCCTCCTTGTGCCATGTGTTAGCCTCCTGCCACGTGTCCCGCTAGGTGTCAGCATCCTCGTGCTACTTGCCCGACACGTCAGCTCACCAAGATCTACCTCGAGAGTCGCGTCGGTCCAGCAATTGGTCACCACGTCAGCTTGCTTTGGGAGTCGTGCCAGGTTCGCGTGTCTGTTAGCTGCATCGTCAGATGACGTCGGGTCTACGTGGATTTCTGCGCCTGTTTAGTCCTATGTTAGGACCGATCGACCACGTTGCCGGAGGATTGTCTCCGACGCCGGCGGAGGGAGCTCTGCCCTCGTTGACCGGTCGCCGATAGAGGGCGATTTGCCCTTGCTGAACGGTCGGCGGTCGCCAGCAGTCCGTGGCCGGTCGTCGGAAACCGGTTGGTGTCGACAGAGGGAGCTTCGCCCTTGTTGACCGGTCGGCGCCGGCAGAGGGCGCTTCGCCCTTGTTGACCGGTCGGCGGTTGCCGGTAGTCAGTGTTGGGCCAGTCGGTCGCCGGAATAAGGGAGGGCGCTCCTGCCCTCTCTTTCCGGTTGGCCTCGACCTCGACAGTGCTTGCCTTCTTGGGGTCACTGCGGGCCTCGTTAGTTGAGAAAAAAAAAACAACCCTAGAGGATTAGAGAGGATGTTTTGAAAATTTAATTAAAAAAAAAAATTAAATCAAACCCTCAACTTCTCGCCTTGTCCAGTGGAACGAGATCGTCTCGCCTTGTCCAGTGAAACGAGATCGTCTCAGCCTCTCCCTCGTGGCTTTGATGCCAATGATAGAAAAGGTAAGCACAAAATAATTAATCAAATAAGCATTCGTATTATTGAAATAACGTAGGGTTTAAATAGGACAAGCATTAGGCTAGAAATAGCCTAGGAATAATATAAAAATATTATCCCCTAACTTAGCTAACAAACGCGCTAAGAGGTAGCCCCCCCTAGAAATTAGCTAACTTACTAACCTAATTACGTAGTCGAATTGACTACCACTTACCACAAGATATTCCACAGTGAATATCTTCGTGGTAGAAAGTAAAAGTAAATACTAGTGGTAAAAAGTAACAAGCTACTTTTTACCATGCAGTAAATAAATTCTACCTAATGTAGGAAAAGGGTAAATATCCCAAATGATGGAATATTACTCTAACATTCTAGAGTCTTCGTCTTGAGAGATTGTGATTGGCCAACTTATTGCCTTTGCTTTGTCCTTGCTACACTTGCTTGTAGACTTTTCTTGCTAGAGGCACCCAATTTGGCTTGCTGCTTGCTGTCCTCCTCTTGATGGAAAACTATTTTGATTGGATCAAAGATATTTCCAAATTTTCTGATTTGCAAAGTTGTCCTGGGCATTTCCTTGTATTATCTGTTCCTAATGGACTGTATATTGTTTCTGGAACTTGTAATAGATTGTGATATTTATATCTTTTCTTAACTGAATTCCTCTTTTCGACATGACCCTTGGATTTATTTTGGCATCCATACATATCAAGTAACTTATTCACCCTTTTTTTTGGTTATGAAAGGTAAATTTGCTGAAGCCCTATCTCAACTTTTTTGTTTTCAAAGTTTATTATCAATTTCTGAATGACTAAGATATTGTTGTTCCATAGTCGTTTTCTTCTCCTGTAATATTTAACTTTGCTTGCTATATAATATTTTTTTTTGCCTGAGCTGTGAATATTTTATTGTGAATTTAAGGTATGAGGTCACCTTATAGTGCTTTCATGGATTTTGAATTAACAGAACTTTGGGTTTGATGATGACGAAGACTATTTGGACATGGATGATGGGGCAGATATTGGTTAGTTTTTGTCTCAGTTTCTCGGACTAAATAAGACAAAATTTTCTTTTTTTTTTGGTTTGACTTCATTCATTGCTAATGGACTTTTTATTCTAACAATGCAAATATACCAGAAGAAGCGACATATTGAGCTTAGTGATTGAGGACACATTATAGATATGGCAGCAATTGCTTTTCAAGGTATGTGAACATTCTGTTGAGATGTGTTCTTATGGATGTTATTATAGTATAAATTTAAAAATAAAATGGCATTTTTGAAAGACACATCTTTTGAGTTTAATTGAACAATCTTTATTTCCAGTACAATGCCTTTATTCTGAGGCTTATTGTGTCATCTCTATAGTTGACATTATTTTATTTTGGGAAATAAAATGTCTGTTCTATTGTTGGCCGTTTCAACAGAGTGTGCAGCAGGGTTCATTCTTTATTCACGTGATTAGTTTTATTAAAGTTGATGTTGGAGCTTGAATTGATATACAACCTGAAAAATATATTTGGGCAAAGTCATAAGAATTACTTGACAAGCTCGGAGTCCACCAGGAGCAATTGAGATAGGTGATTGACCTAACGTTCTTATAAATAGTATTCTCCTCTGAGCATTCAGGTGTTATGTATGTTCCTTGTTATGTGATTCAAATGTCTGAAGGGAAATCCTTCTGCATAACATAGGTGACACATTATCACAACTGACAAGTGAAAATGTGCAAATTCTCATACACTTCTAAATTTGGAAGGGGTTATCTGGTAACTTCTTTTCAAAGAACCACAATGTCCTCTACTTTGTGCATACTCTAATATACTGATCACTCCAATCATTGGTTGATCTTTCATGATGTGTCACTTGCCAGTCTCCAAGGCTTGGAACAAGAAGAATTGATTTATAGACAGGTATAAAGATGGATAAAAGCTGGAATGTTAGGATTATGAAACAAGTAATGTTGTAGATTTTGAGGAATCTAAAACATGCAGGGCTGTGATGCTGTGGCATAAACCAGTTTTGGGTAGAGTATATGTATTGTGTTTTTGATGCAGTTTGTAGGACATTGTGTTGTGTTTTTGGTAACCTGTTTGTAGATCATTTTTGCATGGAAAATGGGGTTGAATTTCAAATAAGACTAAACACTGTGATTGACATATAAGAACTTAGGAAGGTAGTCTTGGAATAGTTCAAATGTTTAGAGTTTGAATTTTATGATATTTTCTTATATAAATTTGAAAACAGCAATTTCTCTCATGAAAAACAACTCAGTAAAATAGGGTCTTGAGATATTTGTCGTCTGCTCTTCCATCATAATTGAGGCATTCACCCTCTGTAATGGCTTTTGACTGCAAAAGTATAAATAATTAAAGATTTGCTTACCCAATCAGGTTTAAAGCCCAAAAGGAGTGGCAGCCCGATTGCTGTTTGTGGATTTCCTTTATGTTTATGTAAAAGAGAACTCTATAAAACTAAATATGTAGATATTATAGTGATGAATGTGATTTCCAGTGAAGTTTAAAATTAGTAAAGTGGGCAAAATTAAGATGAAATGCGGTTTCTGTCTTCTCTATTCTCATGGAATGTGAATCTTGAAAGCCTCACATGCTGTGTATCATAGTGTACTTGTGGAATTGCATTTCTATTAATGTCTGCTTGCTTAAACATACATTATTTGTGAATTTGAATTGATTTGAGATCCCCCTGAGATCTATTTTTAAGGGAGAAATCAAAGCATTTGTTTTAACTTGAAAAGTGGTAATTGACGTTCTGAGTTTCAAGGAAATATTAACATTCCATGTTGTCTTATGAGGTTGTATATGGTGCTTGAAAAACATTCATGATCTATTTTATCATCTTTGTAAGAGCAATTTTACATAGATGCAAGTAAGTCTCAAAATAAAAGATAAATTGAGAAAAAGCCTCTTAAGGCTGAATTAATATCGCCAAGAATCCAAAAGAAATGAAAGATTTTAAAATGCAATTTTTGTTTAGATGCAACACTCCATAGTTATGCTATTACCTCTCTATTGTAATGAATTAAAAATATCTGTTTATTGGACATTTAGAAGTTCAAGCAAGACAGTATACTATTGCTTTTGCTTGCAAGTGCCATGGAAATTCTAACCAGGAAAGCACATTTATTGTGTAACTTAATTTCCTAACTTGCGTATTTAATTTTTAAAAGCATGTTATTGGAAGGATTTCTTCTTATTATAATATGTATTTTTTCAATTCACATCGAAAGGTAAATTTTTCGCACTTAAAAACTCCATAAACCTTGGAGAAAAAAATAGCGCTCAAAGTTAAGTATTTTTTTTTGATAAAAGGTAGAAGGGGTTTTGAAAGGATCCTCGAACCTTTTACAAGGCAAGCCAAGGCCAAAAAGAGATTGGCCGAGGGTCAAAAAGCCAACACAACCAAACTAGCAGCACACAAACAAGAAACCAACAAAGCTTCCAAGCCCTAGCTCCACAACCACCAGGGGAGAACAGAGAGAAATGCCAAAAATAGATTAAAGAAAACTGAAAAGGACTTCCATGCAGGGAAGTAGGACGACTGAGCAGTAAACAAAAACAACAATTAACCATGCTCCAATTCCCTACCAGGGAAATTTGTTGCCTCCAGAGAGCACAAGCCCTCAGGGAAGTCCTCCCGCCAAATACGGAGTCCAGGGTGGTCCACACCTAGGTTTTCCATGAAGTCCGCGGACTTATTACCTTCCCAAAAAGTATGTTGAAATGTGACATCCTCGCAAAGCAGGGCAACTCTTTTAGCTTCAAGAATCATATTTTTCGTTGACAAATTTCCTGGGGGCCGTCCTTTCATGTAATTGATGGTAGTAAGGGAGTCCCCTTCTATGACAATTTTATGGAGTCCCAACGAGCTGGCCACCTGGATGCCTTGGTAAAGGGCCTTGACTTCCACGAACTGACTGGAGTTGACTCCAAGCCCCCAACAAAATATCACCTCTCTGATCTCTAATAATGCCTCTGGCACCTGCTCTTCCCGAGTTACCTTTTGAAGCGCCATCAAAATTTAATTTGAACCAATTAGGAGGTGGAGGAATCCAAATAGTGGACAATCTTTGATTAGCCGCAACAGATAAAGTTGGCTCCCTAGCTGGTTTAAAACCCAACATATTCTCCAATCTTCGCTCAGACTCCTTGGGTTTATCTTCTACACAACATGAGGATACATTCTCCACAATAGCCGCCAAACACCTGGAAAATATAAAGCCAACCGAATTAGAGGTGTTGTTAAAGGCTCGCTCGTTGCACTCCTTCCAAACTCCCCATAGAAGATGGGCCAAACTAAAAGACCAAAACATTTGAAGGTGCTTGGAGGAGAAAGGGGATGACCACTGGGCCAGAATATCGGGAAGGGAAAGGGGAAGGACCCAAGAGACTTCTAGAAGACCAAAAAAGGAGTCAAAAACTTCCTTCATGAATGGGCAAAGATTAAAGAGATGGACTGGGAATTCATCAGAGGTGCCACACAAATAACAACGGTTGGGTAAGATCAGACCATGATTTCTAAGGTTGTCCAAGGTGAGGACTTTATGCTGCACCAATAGCCAAAGGAAGATATTAATCTTAGGGATGAGACCTTTACGCCAAACCAAGTTGTAGAGGGGCCAAGGGAGAACCAGTTCCTCAAGTAGGTAGAAAGTGGATTTAACTGAGAAAGAACCTGAGGGTTCTGCCTTCCAACAAAAGGAATCATCATCCGGCTCTAGCTTGAGCACATAAAGATTTAACAAATCAACGATGAGGTTGAGGGCACGAGCTTCAGTCAAAGAAAGATCAGGGTGGGATAAGGATCTCCATATTCTACAATTTGGAAGAGCAACAATGAAATCAGAAACTCTAGAGCCGAACAACCTTCTGCACGAGGCTTCAACCATAGCCAAATCAGGGTGAGAAGCTAAGGGATCATCCATCAACCAAGGATCATTCCAAAAGTCGATAGCCCGACCATTCCCCACTAGCCATTTCCCTCCCTTATAGATCAGGTCTTTGGACTTACATAGATTCAACTAGAAGGTCGACCTAGAGGGCAACAACGGTGAGGTCAACAAATTGTTCTCCATACCCAAATATTTGGCCTTAATAATTTTGACCCATTCCACATCTTCATTTTGGACCAGCCTCCAACCTTGTTTTGCAATCAAGGCTTTATTCATGAGACTAGTTTTTCTCAAACCCAGGCCTCCACATTCCTTTTTTCTGTAGATTTGATCCCAGGCCACCAAGTGAAATCTACGCTTGATCTCAGAGCCAGACCATAAAAAATATCTTTGAATCTTCTCAATTCTTTGGAGGATCTTGTTGGGCATCTGGAAGAGTGACATAAAGTATATAGGAATGCTCTACAGGGAGGTCTTAACTAAGAGCACTTTCCCGGTGTGGCTTAAAATAGCTCCCTTCCAGCTAGCAAGCTTCCGCTGGATCCTTTCAACCACGGGTTCCCAAAGATCCGATTTACAGTAGCCTTTGAAGAAAGGTAACCCAAGATACGTAGAGGGTAGGGAGGCCACTTCACAACCAAGAATATTGGCTATCTTCCTCTGTCTGGCCGTCGGAGTATTGAGAAAGAATAATTTGCTTTTTCTAAAACTGACCTGTTGGCCTGCCGCTTTTTCAAAGTCGAGGAGAATAGATTTAATAGAGTGCTCCTGAATGATAGAAGCTAGAAAAGAGAGCAAGGTATCATATGCAAATTGATGGTGAGATATGGGGTTAGACCCGAGAGCAGGTTTAATGCCCACGATATTAGAATTTGCAGTAATAGAGCGACCCAAAACTTCTACCATCAAAATAAAGAGGAAGGGGGATAGTGGATCTCCTTGTCGAATGCCCCTATTACTATTGAAATACCCTACTGGGGAACCATTAACCAACACAGAAAAATTAGCCGAGGAAATGCACAAATTGACCAGGTCTATCCATTGCTTAGAAAAACTGAATCTTCTCAGCACCTTCAGTAAAAATTCCCAGGAGACTCGATCATAGGCTTTAGTGATGTCTAACTTGAGGAAAGCCCCCACTCTCTTGCTTTTATCCACCGAATGAATAAGCTCATGGACAACAATAACTCCATCAAGAATCTGGTGGCCAGGCACGAAGCCACTTTGGGTAGGATCAATAAGAAGAGGGAGGAGCGGCTTGAGCCTATTTGCCAAAACTTTGGTGAAGATTTTTTGAATTGTGTTACAAAGGCTGATGGGTCAAAATTCAAAGAATTTATTAGCCCCTGTAGATTTTGGAATCAAAACCAAAAAAGTAGAGTTGAAATTCCTAGGAAAAACAGCTGAGGACTGGACACTTCTGAGGGCTGCACAAATTTCCTTACCAATTATATGCCAAAAACTTTGAAAAAAATTGGGGAAAGCCATCCGGTCTTGGAGCTTTTAAACCAACCATCGAGAAAATTGTGTGTCTGACCTCCTCATCTGAAAAGGGCTTGATAAGATCATTGTTGGCTTGAGCAGAGACCAAATTTGGGATATTTCTCAACAACCTCTCTTTCGCTTCAGGATCTCCAGGAGGAAGATCACAAAGTGAGGATTGGAAGAAGAGACAACTTCACTCCTTATCTCTTGAATGTCCTTGGTGATAGACCCATCAGATCTGAGAACTTCTCTAATTCTGTTATAACCTCTATGTCTTAAAGTAGACGAGTAAAAATATTTAGTGTTTTTGTCGCCTTCCTTAAGCCAGAGGGATCTGGATTTTTGTTTTCAAAACAATTCTTCTATGCTTAGAATGTTGTGGAGATCTACCAGAGTAGACAACTCCTCCGCTCTGGACTCATTAGTCAGAGCATTCATTTCAATGGAGTTTTGAATGACCTGCAGTTTAGTTTTGAGGTCGGCTTTTTGCTCGAAGATATCACCAAATACTCTTTTATTCCACCTTTTTAGATTAAGTTTGATGAACCTGAGCTTGGAAGTCACTATCTCCATGGGTGAGCCAGTAAAAGTCGTGGACCACCATTTCTTGATACAGTCTTCGAGCTCTGGATGAGAAAGCCACATGGCTTCAAATCTGAATGGTCTAGGGAAGAATGGGTGTAAAGGGGCTTTTTCCAGCAACAGGGGGTTATGATCAGACCCCACTTTAGGGAGAGTGCAAAGAGATACATATCCAAACACCGGAACTACTTCTTTGGAGATAAACATTATGTCCAATCTTATTTGAATGTGTTGATCCCCTAGTCGTTGGTTGCTCCAAGTATACCTAGATCCTTTGAGTTGTAAATCCATTAGTTCTTGTTGGTTGATGAAGTCAACAAATTCCTCCATTCCTCTAGAAAAGGAGGTGTCTCCCCCTTTTTTATCCGAAATGAACAGAGGGGTGTTAAAATCCCCTACCAACATCCACACCTCCTACTTGAAGACTTCTCTCATTTGTGCTAGATAGGACTAAAATCTTTCTCTGTCAGTTCTGGAATTAGGAGCATATATGTTAGACATAATCCACCTAGTCCCTGTGTCCTTGCAGCAAAACACAATATTTATAACACGAGCAAAAATAGATAATACTGATCTTGACACCTTGGATGGGTTCCAGAAACAAGCTAATCCTCCAGAAGCCCCAGTAGCTGAATTGACCACCACTTCAACCTCCTTCCATTTTGCATTCTTGATAGAATGTAGTTTTTTGCTTTCCATTTTGGTTTCTTGGATAAGCAAAATAGACGGGCCTTTTTCTCTTCTTAGGGAGTTCAACACCCTTTGCTTAGAGGTCCCATTTAGACCTCTAATATTCCAGGAAATGATTTTCATTTGCGACTTCCATATCCCTGCTTCTTGCCCCTGCAGGCTGAGCGGAGTGACAGAAAGCTTCCAGACTTAGCTGCTTACCTCCCTAGTTCTTGAAAGAATTAGCACGGATTGGGTACCATCTTCTATCCCAATCTCAACTTCTCTCACACGTTGGTTTTGTTAGGGGGTCTACCCACCTTGCGTTCCGCCCCAACTTCCAAAGGTTTCTTCTGACTACGTGTTTTGCGGGGGGAGCCTTTCAGAAGAGATAAGCCCACGCCAAGACCAGGGGGAGACATGTTCAACAGAACCTCACCCAAAGTAGGCTCCAAGTCTGAACTGAGACATTCAAAGGGGTTTTGAATAGGAACATAAGAACCGACAACAATATCAAGAGGACTACTAACCTGTGCCCTAGAGGAGGGCACTTCAGAATGAGAAACAAAGAGGCTACCCGCATTAGACTCCTTGGGAGCTGAAGACTTCAAAGGAGAAACGAGGCACTCCTTGGTTGGGGTAAGTTGAGACATCTGCTTAGCCTCCTTAGGAACTTCAGGGATTTCATCGATCACAGAATGGGGCTCCAAATCTAAGGTCTTAGAAGGTTGAGGATCTTCACCAACCACAGGCTGAGGGCCTTCAGTAGTCGCAGGCTGAGGGCCTTCAATAGTCGTAGGTTGAGGGCCTTCAACAACCCCAGACCGAGGGCCTTCACCAATTGTAGGTTGAGAGGACGAAAGATGAAGGGGGTCTGTTTCATAGCAGTTTTACCCCTGTTGGTGCTCCAGTTCATCCTTCCTCTCAGAGCTTGAGATTTCAGAGGGCACCGAGCAACCACATGTCCAATGTTTTTGCAAGCAGAACACCAAAAAGTACGGTTCTCATACTCAATCGGTTGGATCTTGGTTTCAACATCAGCCTCTAGCATGATGGATTTTGGAAGATTGGCTTTTGGGTCTACTAGAATGCAGAAACGGGCAGAAATCATCTTCTTCCTATCCTTAGTAGCCGGATCAATTAAAACCAAGGTCCCAATATCCTTTGCTATAGCTCTCAAGATGTCATGCCAGAAATGATAGGGAAGCCCAGGAAGTCTTACCCAGAGGGGCATCAGGTCAATCCTATGGGTAAAGGGGTCAAAGTCGACCCTCCATTAGCGAAGAAAGAGACCTCATTCGCCATAGAACCAAGGGCCACCTCCGAGGATCCCTTTAGAGTCATCTACACAATCCAGATTGATAATAAAAAAGGAATTTGGGACTGCGATGCTATTGAGAGAGCCCCTCAGCTTCCATTTGGAGATTGCCCATATCTTGAGAATCCAAGTCGGGCCTATTGCCCAGAAGCTGACCAACTAGATTACAAGATCCTTCACTCATGATATCTGTAGAAAGCTCCTTGGGTACTTTAATAACACCAGAAATAGGGGAATATTAAAGCAATCTTCTGAAAGCCTAGTAGAACGACTAGAACCTGCCACCAATGCCACAAAGGAAACGTTGGGGATCCCATGTGTCGCTGAGCCAGCCAAAATTCTGTGACTGGCTTGGGTGCCAATAAAACTTCGTTGACCGCCAATAGTACTTCCCTAACCGCCATCCAAAGCGCTAGTGAACATCCCTTGATCGCTAGCAGAAGCCCCAAACTTCAACCCTTGGTTGCCCTCTAGCACACCACCCAACAACTCCTTATCGTTGATCAAAAAATCCTCTTTGGACTCTAGATCATCATCTAGCTCACCCACTCTGGCTCCATGACCACCCACAGAGGCTCCAACTCACAAATCTTGACCACCAGCCGACAAATGAAATTTTTTGCTCTCCAAAATATTTGAAATTTTTGAAAATCTTGCCTTGTTCGCTCGAGGTGATCCGTTTTCTCCTGCCATCTGCTGTTTGATAAAGAATAATCTTTTTGTCAAAGTTAAGTATTTTACATAACTCTCCTTGAGTTGGTTTTAATGTTTATTGAGTATAAGAAGAAAATCAACTCATATCTTCCTTCTCTGCCCTTCCCTCCCCTTTTTGGATACATGGAGTTTTTTAAAAATCAACTCATATCTCCTCCCCACTCCCTTCCCTTTTTGGATATATGGAGTTTTGCCCAGTGTAGTTTATATAATTAATATATGTAATTTTTAGTATTATTGTTTTTTTTGCTAAGTTAATAATATTTACAAAACGGGTTTTGAAAAGGACCCAAACCTTTTTACATAATAGCCTTAATGACTGTCGTAGAGACAAAAAGTTACAGCGGGATTGCCCACAAAACACAAATTCTCCTTAACACCAGAGGAGGGATCCCACGCCCACTTCATACCTATACGCTCCGACCTACAAGGGGAAATTACCATACCAGTAACCAAACACCTAACTGGGTACCCTACCCCACACTGAGATCTACTGACAACATTCCACAAAACCGTAGGACCACATGCAATCCAACACCCAACCCCAGTCCCCCGGGGACCCCAAAATTTAGTCTTTACCTTCATGCTTCCTGGAGCCCGTGGCCTTCCACAGAATCTGGGAAGCCTCCTGCAGCTGTTTCATCGCTATGTTGATAATGGTTGCCACCAGCTGCAACACCAACTAGTATTTCAGATCTTCCCTGTCACTTTCGGTCTTCAACGCTGCCTGAGTTGAGGAGGATACCTCTATCTTGGGTTTCTTCAACCTAGCCGAAGACCTGCAACCTATGGGAGTATGAGTCAAAGCCCCCCGCCTTTTCTGCTCACTGCGCTTGGCATTCCTGGTTGGTGTGGGCTTCGGGTGCCCACCAGCCTGGCTGGGTTCACCAGGGGACTCATGACGGGGGAAGGGAGATTCTCCGCAGGGGGATGCACAACCATGGATTGGATATTCTGCACCGGAGGCTGGTGGGCTAGAGCATGCTTATACAGGACAGCGAGGAACCCTTGGTGCCTAGGATGCTCGCCCGATTTTTGACACTTCTCCAGGGTGAGATTAAGGGAATACATGAGGTATTCTGGGACACAGACGACTCTGCTATCGCAAAGGTGATTGAAAAAACCCAAGTGAAAGCTAGACAGTGGATTGGTTGGGTCGTCGCAGGTAATGTACTGCATGATGGGGATAATGGCATGGTTCCATGGGGTTGGGAGGCCAGACGCATACAACGAGGTTTTATCCCAACCCAGGCTCTTTCCCTTATCGGGGAATTGTTCGAGCTCCTCTTCCCAGTTATGCCTGTCATGCTTGATAAGGTGCCCTAACAGGGGAAGACCAGAAACATATGCTAGCATGTCAAAAAAAACCATGAAGTGCAAGCCTTGGACAGTGACCTCACCTTGGTTCCAAGAAGCAACGAAATCGTCAGTGATGGGGTCCTCAACTCCCGCGAATTTCTCCAGAAAAGGGGTGAATTTTTTGGCATCCATAAACGTTTTGGCATCGAGATGCAATTGCAGATGGGCTGGCTCGACATAATCCATGTTGGGACCAGGGGGAAGGAGGCGGGTGCCCTTAGTGGGAAACTTGCAGAGACCGGGAGAAGACACAGGAAATAGGTCGGAGGCAATCGAAAAAACGTCCAGACTGGCCTGGGACTCAGCCTTAAGAAGGGGAAGGAATGTGATGGGGAAGCTCGAAGGACCATGCAAGGAGTGGATGACAAAACGATAATAAGCCAACTATAGAAGCTTGAGCGGAGGGTGGGGAATGGCCAATCCGAGCGCAATGGTAGCAAGCAAGCTAACAGTGCCACGTCTATCGAAGGATGCTACGAGGCAAGCTCGACTGTCTAAAGCGCTACTCAGGATGGTACGAAAGGAAACCGGGTGATGAGTGGGAGGATTGTGGGTCTTCTTGAGACTGACACCAAAGCAAGTACCATGTGCCAGGGTTGACGGCTGCCCAACCCTCCTTGGTCCGCAAATAATCTACGTCACATGGATAGATATTGTTCATGATGATCTGGATCCGCGTTTCACGGTTGGCACACGTAAGAAGATCGCTACTCTTTGAGAACCACCACGGCTTATCATTTATTGGATGCTGGACCAGATCTCTTGATTTGTTGTTCACGTGCTTGTAGCTTATGTTTGACATGATCCACTATGAGAAGGGTACATGCTACGAGGGAGAGCTTGCGGTAACTCTAGATCCCTTGTGGTTATTCCAAGATGGTCTGACTGACTCTCCATATCTTGGCAATCGGTAGAAAGACTTGTCTCCCTTTCTTGATTCACTGCATTAACTAGGACCTGGGGACAATCCTCCCTCCAGATTTTGAACCCGCTTCTCGAAGTAGCAAGATTGGCCGCGATGTCTGCAACCTGATTGGCCTCCCTGAAGATGTGGCAGATGGTTGTTCTCGGACGACCATGGATGATCCTCCTAGATTCGAGGATAGAATTGTAGATCTTCCACGACAGGGTTTTCCCATTAGACATGTAACTTATGATATTCTGGGAGTCCCCTTCGATGATTGCTTCCCTGGGATCCTCTCTTAGTAGCTGCAATCCTTTCTCGAGAGCCAAGGCTTTCGCATAATTATTTGATTGATGCCCTAAAAACTCCGCATAGGCTAGAATGATGCAGCCAAGGTGATCTCTGATGACCCCTCCTGCCTCAGCCTTGCCCGGATTTCCTTTGGAGGCCCCATCGAAGTTCAACTTAATCCAGCCTTCGGGAGGCGAACTCCACCTGGCTTTGTCTCTGGGGTTCGCCTTAGGCAACATCACATTTTCCTCTAAGGACTTTCCGAGAGATTGGAGGATGGCTAGCTCCGCGGCTGTCGGGGGAGGGCCAGGGCAGGAGATAAGCCGAGAGTTCTCACTAGCGAAGGCCAAGGCCTTGGATGCCACCGAGAGGGGATCCCTGGGTGGCCCCGAGAAAGCCCTCCTATTCTGCTCTAACCATATCTACCACACAAGGTGGGAGAGACACAGTGACCATAGGGATCTGAGCTTGGAATTGGAGAAGGGTTTTGGCCATTGAGTGAAGAGGTTGACAATGGTCTAGGGCGGGACCCGCTGCACTTGGAAACTGCTGAGGATGTGACCAAGGGCTTCAGATGAGAACCTGCATGAACAAAAAATGTGATCAGTGTTTTCCCAGCTAGAGAGGCAGAGATAGTAGCGGTTGGAGATCATGAATCCTCTCTTGGCAAGGTTCTCGATCGTGAGGATCTTGTTTTGAATAGCTGTCCAGACGAAAAATTTGATCTTGGGGATGAGCTTGGGTTTCCAAACCAGGTTGAAAGGGATGCTCGGCACTGGGATCAGACCGAGGGTAAAGTAGGCCAATTTGACAGTGTAGGATCCACTACCAGTATCCTTCCAGATAGGCCCGTCCTCAACAGCTTCCGAAGGGATGGAGTAAGCTTGGAGGAGTCTGGAAAGGGTGGCAGCTTGCTTAGGGAAATTTTCCACTTCAATGGTTCTCCATATCGGTCGACCTGCTCCACGGTATATGAAGCCTCTCACTTTGCTTCCCATGGAATTTATGGTGAAAGGCGCCATGCCCACTAACTCTTAGCTCAGCCCCTTCCCCACATTCTTTCCTTGAGGTGGTTAGTTATGGGATGGGAGTAAATCTACTCCCATATTACAAGGAAAATAGGAAGCATAAAAAGAAGAGTCAAGCACAAGCACCAAAGAAGAAGAAACTTTAGAAGAAGATAATGTAAGAGAGAGTGAGACTTATGAGGATAAGTTGGACAATAGAAAGTTCAAAAAGGAAAGGAATAATGCACAAATGGAACAGGAAACAACATAGGGTAGAAGAGACTAAGAAACCAATGGGGTCAAGGCAAGGTTTCTTCAATGGATGATGCTTTTCATGTCACAGGTTTGGGCACAAGGCTACACAGTGCAGAACACATGAAAGACAAAAATATGGAAACTTCAAAAATAGGCATCTCTTTCAAGGGTATTGTTACTCTTCTAATCAGTTTGGTCATAAGGCAATAAATTATAGGGTTTATGACAGAAATGGATATGGCTTCACCAGGAGGAACTACAAGATATTTGCATCTTAAAGGAATCACAACATTAAGTGTTATATGTGCAATAATTTTGGGCACACAACAAGGTGGTGTAGAACAAAATTTCCAAAACTTCCAAAGACATGCAAGAAAGAGGATTCTCAAAAGGTTCAAAAAGGTATGACTTCAAAGGTATGGAAAGAGAAAGCTAAGAAAGGAGAAGAGTAGTGTAATATGGGAGTAGATTTACTCCCATCCCATAACTAACCGCCTCAAGGAAAGAAGGTGGGGAAGGGGCTGAGCTAAGAGTTTTATTGCGGCACACCTTGTCCCAAGCCACCAATTGGATCCTCTTTTTGTCTTCGCTTCCCGACCAAAGGAACCATTTTTGGATCTGTTCAATCTTAGAGCTAACCTTGGTAGGGATCCTGAAGACAGACATAAAGTAGACCGAGATACTTTGGAGGCAAGCTGAAGTAAGGGTGGCTTTAGCTGTTTGGGACAGGAGGTGGCCTTTCCAAGAGGCTAAATTTTTGCTGATTTTGTCTGACATTGTTCCACATAGGGGCAGTTGGTCTTCCGAAAAACAAAGGGAGCCCCAGATAGGTTGAGGGCAGCCCTTCAGAGGAGCAACCTAGGATCTTAGTGATTTTGACCTGGCGGGATAGAGGAGTGAAAAGGAAATAGGTTTTGCTTTTGGTAAAATTGACATTCTGCCCGACGACTTCTTCATAGAGGTGCAAGATGTGCTTGAGGGTTCGCGCTTGGGAAACTGAAGCTGAAGTCGCAAGAATAGTGTCGTCAACAAACTGCTGGTGAGTGATTGAAGGTACTCTAGGAATAGTCCTAATCCCTAAAATGAGCCCCTTATTGGCGGCATCTTTGATGGATCTTCCCAAAGATTCGGCCAGAATAATGAACAAAATGGGGGACAGGGGATCCCCTTGCTGAAGTCCTCTAGAGCTAGGGAAGAACCCTGTGGGGTAGCCATTAACCAAGACGAAGAACCAAGCTGAAGAAATGCACTTGTGGATTAGATTAACCCAGGTCGGGTGAAACCCAAACTTAAGGAGGATGGCCAAAAGGAAATCCCAGGGGACTCTATCAAAAGCTTTATTCATGTCCAACTTGAGTAGGAGGGCAGGCTTCTTGGCTAGGGTGGCAGAGTGAATAGCTTCGTGTAAAGTGATAACCCCATCTGTGATGATCCTCCCCTTGAATGAGCTCCCCTAGCACGGGTCAATGATGAGGGGAGGATTTATTTGAGCCTATTTGCAGTGGCTTTGGTTAGGATTTTGTAAAGGACATTGCAGAGGCTGATAGGAAGGTAGTCGGATAATGACTTGTAAGCTAGGGTTTTGGGCACTAGAGCAATGAAAGTTGAGTTGATACCCCTAGGGATGGATTTGGACCTCTGGAGATCCCTGACTGCCGCACATACTTCACTTCCAATCAGATCCCAGAAACCCTGATAGAAGCGCAGAGGGAAACCGTCCGGGCCTGGGGCCTTATCCGTCTGCATGGAGAACAAGACTGCTTTGATTTCTTTGGTTGAGAGAGGAGAAACCGATATTTAATTGGTGGCATAAAAAATGGAGGGAAGAATGTTGTTTAGGAGAGCGAGCTTCAGCGGCCTTGGGGGCCTCCGAGGGGGAGGTTCCCAGGAGGGACTGGAAGAAATTAACAGCTTCATCCCTGATGTCATTAGAATCATTGATGACCCTTCCGTCGAACGTAGTGAGCTCAAATTTTTTTTTGGAGCTCCTATTTCTCAGGGTGGTAGTATGAAAATACTTGGTATTCGAATCCCCATCCTTGAGCCATAAGGCTCGAGATTTCTGTCTCCAGTAAGTTTCCTCCCTGGCGAGGATGTTGTGGTACTCAGTCAGGAGCTGTCTTTCCTCTAATATGGTGTTTCTTTCCTGGCGCCCTTCTTGAATCTGACGCTCTACAACATCTAGCTTCCCTTTGATGGCCCTTTTCGTTTCGAAAATGTTGCCAAAAACCTCTTTGTTCCAGGTTTTGAGTTGATCTTTTAAGAACTTGAGCTTTTGATACAACTGTCCCGAAGGGGATCCCTAAAACGACCGCTGCCACCACTAGGAGACCTGGTTCTTGAAGTCCGGGTGGTGGAACCACATTGAATCGAAGCGGAAGGGTTTCTTGAAGGATGGGGCCATGGCTTCTTCGAATAGCAAAGGACTGTGGTCCGAGCCGATTTTGGGAAGGGCCTGGAGGGTAGCATCTGCAAAAATGGGGATAGCTCCACGGGACAAAAGAACTTTGTCTAACTTAACATGGATCAGATTGGCACCAAATCTTCTGTTGCTCCAGGTGTATTTAGTTCCTTTTAACTGAACATCCATCAGTTCATTCCATAAAAAAATCCGTCAAAGTCTTCCATGCTTTTCATGTCTACCCCATTGCCTCCCCATTTGTCAGAAGGAAACATGGGGCAATTAAAATCCCCTGCAAGGATCCAGGGGATTGTTTCAAAAGTAGTCCTCATGCGGCTGATGGAACTCCACAATGCAGCCCTCTCCAAGGGGTTGTTGGGGGCGTAGATGCTAGACAAGATCCATGTCTTGGTGCTGCTCTTACAGTGAATTAGCAAGTTGATGATCCTATTGGAGGAAGAAATGAGCCTTCCTTCCACTTGGGTCGGATACCACAAACATAGAAGTCTGCCTGCAGTTCCTAGGGCAAGGACGAAAATAAATTCACTTTTGGGCCAGATAGCTTTAGCAACTATTGGGGAGGATATTTCATTCATCTTAGTTTCTTGAAGTATGAATATAGTGGGGCAGTGCTCTTTCCTGAGGTCAGCTGCTATCCGTCTCTTGGGAGCAGCATTAAGCCCTCTCACATTCCAGGTGAGGAGCTTCATCTTGAACCTTTGGGGGGTTTTTCCCTCCCTTTCCATGTTGGATGGGAGGTTTTGGATTCTTTGGATCTTCCCTTAGAATGTTGAGATGGTCGGCTAGTAGAGTGGATTGGGATCCATTGGCTATGTCATCTGTTGCTTCCTTCCTCCTTTGGTCTGCAAGGGATGGCCTGCCCCTTTTCTTCTCACTCCCAAAATCAGTAAGGGAATTTTTGCTTTGGACTGAAGCTTTCAGATTGGGGCTGGGACAGGACCAGACTGCCCTCGTCCTCATTGTCGGTATGGATGGATGCTAGGTCAGGATGATGCAGGGAGGGTGGGGCCTCGGATCTGGGAGAATATTCCTGCTGGGGGGGGGGGGAGGGGGGGTTTATTGATGGGGAGGAGGCCAAGTGGTTTCCACAAGATAAATCAGCCTGGGTTTCTGGGTAACATACCTGATTCACGTCTACTTTCGGGGGGGAGAAGGCTCTGCTGGGTCCTTTGATCGCCTGCTCCTCCTGCCATCGCCATTGCCTCAAATTTTGATGCACCTTATTGATTAGATATGTTAGCCATTTATTTATGCATGATTTAGTTATAGTATTATTTTTTTTTTCTTAAGGAATAATGAACACATTTTGCTTCTTCCTTGGGATATATGTATGTGGTTTGCAATGTCAAAGATGCTTCAACGAAAGTTTGTGACATTGGATGCTTGATGGAATTGATCAATCGAGAGAGGGGCCCCAAGTTGTATTGAGTATATATAGGAAAATTCTAGGAGATACAACTAGGGACCCTCTTTTGTTGTTACATAAAGTCTTCAAATTGGTCATAATAATCTTTTTTGTTGTTGGTTTGACTCCATTGAAGTTTTGTTATGAAGGTGTTTACAAAATATTGATATATCTTTGTTGTACATGACAATGTATAAACACTTTGTTCATTGTTAATATGGATAATATTGTGTCATTGAATAAAGTCTAACTTGTCCCATGTCAATACTCAGAGGTATCATCTACACAATTGTTATCTCAATCTTTGAGATTTTGGAGAATATATTCAAATTTTATTGCTTAGATTGTTGAGTTGTATAAATAGTACCAACAAACTTATTTGCATACTTGTTCTTACAATGTAGAATTTTTTATAAGTAGATAGCAAAGTGATTTCTAGAAATAATCTTCAATTGTTCTTTTGAATTTTGAATTTTGTGAGCAAAAGCTGTCTATGATTCTCCCAAGAATAGATTTCTTGTTGAATTTAAAAAAAAGAGAAAAAAAAGGCTTGCCAAAGTGTTTTGAAAGCCTTTTACAAGTTCTACACTTTTTTGAAACTTTTAATTTGTAAAAGTAATATTTATTTAATTTTTCATAATTTTCATCTTTATCCTTTAAAAACATGTTTTAAAAGTTTTTAAAAATCTTTCTTAGACCATTTGTTGAAGTTCTTCAAATATTTCTTGAAGTTCTTCATTGGCTCTATTCTCTAGATGTTGGGAAATCCTATCAGAAACCCGATTCTTGGGCCAGCATGGGGGAAATTATGAGCTCTGCTTCGACTATGCTCCTCCAGGTCGGCAAGATTCTCAGCATTATGAAAGAAGACAACATGCAGGCCGTGTAGTATGAGCTCAGTGTTGACTTGGTCGAGCAGGATCACCTTGAAGAGTAACCTGGCCCTTAGTGGCAGTGATGTTTTTTTTTGTTTCAGTGTCTTTCGTCGCTGCTCTTTTCCCTTTCAGTCCTAGTCCCGTGGTGACGGGTTGTTTTGTCTTTGTTATTTCTTTGGTCTGCTGGTCTGTCGAGGTCGTCTTTGTTGAGATGACCTCCTTTTGATCTTTTGGGGTCATCTCACCAGAGATGACCCCCTCATTTTGTCTTTGTTATTTCTTTGGTCTGCTGGTCTGTCAAGGCCGTCTCTGTTGAGATGAACTTATTTTGGTCTTTTGAGGTCATCTCTGGTGAGATGACCCCATTGTGTTCTTTTTTTTTCGCGTAAGTTTGTTTGTTCCTTTGTAAAAGGCTTGGGGTGCCTTTCAAAACCCCTTTTCTATCTATAAAAAAAAAGCTCTTCAAATTTGATCTTAGGTTAAATTATTGTTAGCTTATAATCAAGGGTATTTCTATTATTTTGTTTAATGTCTTACTTTGATAAAAACACACAAAGCAATTCATACGTATTGTATTTTTCTTGTAGGTATTTTGTCAAACTTTTGAATATTTCTCTCTCCAAAATTTTGGCATAGAGGCAATGTTTTATCTTATAATTCTATCCTATAATGTGATTTCTTCTATTTCGATAATTATTTTTCACATATTGTCTTTCTATATAGAGTTTCATCTTGCATTTATTCTATTAAGTTACATCCTTTTATAATTAATCTCTTTTAGTATCGTGTACATTTTATTTTGTTGATTTACAACCTTTTATATTTTATGGTGACATTTTTTTGCATCTTGGATCTCTAGTTGCACTCCGCATTTTGGATTGCATCCTAAGGCATCTTGTGATAGGAACATGTTTGTAAAATGTAGGTAAGAGTTCAAACAATGGTGCGAGTATCGATATTTACTAGTGAAAAATACTTACAAATTTAAAAAATGGCCATAGGAGAAAAAATATCTTGGTCACAAGTCATAATGTCTATAGGCTATAAGCCCATAAGAATTTTGAATTACATATTATGAGTTTCATTACAAGTTGAAAAGCATAAAATTTTGATCTATTTCTTAAGGTTAGTAGATCTTGAGTGTGAATCGATAAAATATTTTACATATCTAATATAGTATATAAAACATAGATGATTGAATGATTTTTCACCAAAAGGTGGTAGGACATACGTAATTGGCACAAGAAAAATTGAGAGTTGTGATATCTTCGATCCAAATTTTAATAAATAATTTTATAATGAGTTATAATTAGAGTAGGTAATACTTCAAAACATGTACTAACACCCATTATGATTAATTTTGATTCAAGGCAATCCATTCAATGAGTAGACAAAAAACTTTGCATTTAAATGTCATATGACATGAGATTATACACATGACAAGATATTGCAAAATAAAAATGATTGAGAAAGAGACAAATTTTGTTCTTAAGGGATTAGATTGTAGTAGAAAGTGGCTCAAATCAAGGATTTTCCACTCCCAAAATGTAGCAAAGAAAACCCCTTTGCCTCATTAGATGACATAGGCCATCATGGTTCATTTGAAGCAACCATTAAAAGGAACAAAAAAGGGTAAATATGATGGGGAGATGCAATGTGAGTTGAAATTGGAAGGAACTAAAGTAATGAAGAAATATGCAAAGTCAAATTTCAAGAGATGAAGTAGGTTAAGTTTGATCTTAGGTAAACCATCTCCATATTTTACCAAATGGTGTAAAATCATCTCCTTGCAATAAGAAAGTGGTATGGAGGTTGTCCCCTATACTTTAAAGTTTTCTAGGAAGCATAATAATGAAAGCAATATGGAATATGTTAATTTCTTTTAAAGTATTTTCAAGCTCTATCAAATAGAAAGTTTTATGAAGGTTGTCCCTTGCACTCTAGGGTTGACTAGATAGCATATAAAAAATATTTTGGAGGTTGTTCTTTGCATTTAAGGTTCTCTAAGGTAGTACAAAACTATAGATGAGAAGTTAAATTGTGCATAGTATGCAAATATGGAAGAGGTTAATGAGGATGAAAACGTTGGTGGAAATGGGAAAAGAGGGAAATATCTCTAAAGTAGAAATAAATAGAAGAAACCTAGAGGGAGATTGACTTGGAAAGCCAAAAATAAATATCATAAATGTGAACAAGAATTGGGGCTAAGGACATATATAACAACAAATAAAAATATTGAAAATGATGTCTTGGAACATTCAAGATATGAATATGATCTTCAAGAAGTTAAGGAATTAATAATTTTGAAAGTCTTGAATTTGTTTTAATAAAGGAAACAAACATAGGCAATGAGGAATATAAAAATGAATTCAAAAGAAGGAAATATGGATTTCAACTACGGGAGATTTGGAGGTATTGCAATGGTCTGAGATAATTGCAAATGTGAAGGATAATTGTTAGAAACAAGTAGTGTTGGTGGTCCATTTTGCAAGAAAGGGAAAATTATAAAAATTGGAGTGATAATTTTATGATCCAAGTATAGTTACTCTTTGAGATGTTAAGATGTGGTTAAACTTCATTTTGTACTACAACCACCTTTGTATTAAGGTTAAGCATATTTACCTCATAGGCCCATCTTCATGTTACAAGGTGGTCCTTGTATTATTATTGAGATTCAATAATAGGTTGATTTGACAATCATTAGGATCCATGTATTGCACCATAGTTGGCACTTAAATATCCACTTATTCAACCTTTTGTGCATCAATTGAAGACATTTTATTTTTAGTGAGACAGATAATTGTATTTTTAACAAGCTGTATGTGGCTTCTATTGGGAGCCACTCCCATAAAATAACAAAATATTATATATATTTTTAGGTCAAATGAACCATATCCAACTTGCCCTTTTATTAAAGATATTCTTCATTTTCTTTTCTATCAAATATATTCTTTCTCAAACAACTATGTTTTCACAATCAACTTTTTGACATCATTATCATTAAGAAACAAAATCTCAGTTGACCAATTGGTTTCTAAAATTTGAATTTCACTAAGTTGAAGATAAAAAATGCAGTTGACTAAATTATCTACTACCCAAATTACTTATCTGTATATATTCTCACATTTCCAAGATATTGCCTCCAACAATAGTTGATGAACATCAATAATGATGTTATATTTTATCCAATGCCCACATCTATCTTTATTGATAGAATAAGTGATAATTTGTGAATACCCCTCAATTGAAATATATTTCTATTATTTTCAATGTAATTTTGATCCTTGTAAGAAGTGCCCTAGCCCCTACATAGTTGTTAGTTGAAGTTTCATATGATTATAAGTATCTAGGGAGAATTTTGCCTTCATTCTTTCAAAAAACCACCTCCATTAGCTTTTCTTGGATTTTGTTTAGAAGCACCATCAAAATTAGTTTTGATAAACCTAATTTTTGAATATAATTTACCATAGATAGAAGAAAATACTTTGTGTTAACTTCATTATCACAAATGGTCCTTTCATTTCTATTTAAATCTTGTACCATGAAGCTATCACTTCTTTTTTTTGACACTTGAGACTTGCCGTGATGTGCATCATGTAATTTTTTTGCAAAAGAGGCAATAATATAATTTCAAATTTGGGCATGTTTTTTATATATATTTTTAGAAGTCTATTATTCCTTTCAATCCATAAATTCCAACAAATATTAGCATGACCAATCTTGCACATAATACATAATGTTTTAGCTTTGAACTAATTAATCCAATATTTCATTAACTCTTTCAATGTTGATGGAGCTACTCAATATATTATCTTATTTGAAAAAGTAACCCCAAATGGTTTAATCAAAGGGATAATAAGACGTAAATGATTTTATGTTTCTAGATCCTTCTCACACAAGGCAAACCTGAAAGATCCATGATATCCTCTTATTTGTAGATTCTCTCCTGTAGGAATATTGCTTTGGACTACTAACCAAAGGAATGTTGAGGCAATAGGAACAACCTCTAGTCACCACAAATTATTCCGTGGGAAATCATTGGGAGTAGGAAATTTTGATTGCTTGAAATCCTCATATCCCAACATGATTGAGTATCTAACATTTTTTTATAGATTTCAAACCATATCATCCTTCCATGTAAAAATAGGCAAATAAAAATATTGAAGCATATTTTGAAGCTCATACTATTTGTTTGAGTTCCTCTCCTTCAACTAGGTACTTAATAGAAATCCATGATTTGGAGTTGTTGCTTACATTAATGAAAATATTTGACCTTTTGATGTTTCAAGCAAGATATGGTTTATCAAGTGGTTACCTATTTGGATTAGAAATTAGAGGAGAAGGCTTCAATGAAGCATCAAACCAAAAATTTGTAGAATCCCCCTCATTGAATAATCACCTAATATGTTTCTTAATCAATTGTAAACTATATGAAATGAAGTTCCATGTTGGCAATCCTTTAGGCAAGGTTTGTTTCATAAATTATTTTATAGCATTAAGAGAACCTATATATTTTTGAAGTAACAAACTTTTCCAACTCTTTCCTGTATCGTTGGATAATTTCTAGCCAAAATTTTCCCTAAGGCCAAAATCATAAGGCTACAACTTTGTAAGTTTTCCCCTCCAATATTCTTTCCTTTTCAAACCTTGTCCTACTTACAAAGAGGAAACCTAAATTTTTCCTCACATCCTTTCAAAAGAAATTATCTTTGAAATTTATCAAATTTGAATGCTATACTTGTTAGCAATCTTGAAGTGACATCATATGTAGGAACAAATTACAATTTAATCTTTGAGTTTTAGTCTTCTAGACATGATTAAAAGCATACCTTTCACACCTACCAAACAAGATTGCATTCTATCCAAAATTGAGTCCCAAATGTCCTTTTTCATTTAAGCGATAAAGGAATCACTAAATACGTTGATGGAAAATTTCCAATTTTAAACTCTAAAATGTGCATAATAATCCATTGTAAATCTAGGATAGTGAAAATGAAAAAGATCTAGAATTTTATACTATTAATAAACTATCCAAAAACCTTCTCATAGCATTATAATAATTATTAAAACTCCATGGCCTCATTAACAAAAGGATGACCCAAAAGAAAAGTATCATTGACAAATTGGAGATGAGATTCAAAGGGACCATTTGTTGCAACATGAATAATTTTGGTTTTTTCTTCTATTTTTGCTTTTGAGAATGTTGTCCTTAATGCCTCTAGAAGAATAATAAATAGATAAGGAGATAATGAATCACCCTGTTGGAGTTCACAGGATGACTCAAAGTATCTAATAGGGGATCCATAGATCAAAATAAATTATTTTGGGGTGCCATAACATCTAATCCATTCACACCAAAATTTATCAATTCAACAACTTGAGAATATCTTGTAGAAAATGCCACCAAACTAAATTATATACTTTGTTCATATCTAATTTCATAAGCATACCTATATTTTTCATGGGATGAAGAGAATGCATGGCCTTTTTTGCAATGATTACACCATCAAGAATTTATTTAGCACAAAAAAAACCACCTTGTTCCTTTGAGATAATAAGATCCAATTTTCAACCTTTTTGCCATAATTTTGAAAATAGTCTTATAAATAATATTACAAATATTGGATGATATCAAATATATTCTAGTATTTCTTGGGAACCAATGTAATAAATGTGGAATTGGTCTCACTTATTGTAGTATTCCTTTTTTGGGACTCCTCAACTGCAACCAACATATAACTCAATAAATTCTAAATTTTTTTGAAAGAAAATTGTAAGAAATCCATTTGGGCTAGTTGCCTTGTCAAGATGAAAAGAGAAAACTACCTCATATAGATCCTCCATATGTATATTCTTCATCAAGATTTTGTTTTGTCCCTCTATGATAGTTGATGGAATATTTTATCAAAGGTTTTCCTTGAGCCTCCTTGTCTTACTTGGCATATGACAAATTATATTTTGAAATAATTAATTTCTTCCTTCATGATATCTTTTTCTTCCTCAATATTTCTTCCATATGAAGTTGAAACACTTTTGATGTAACAAAAAGAAAAATCTATTTTGGATGTTGCATTAAAAAATTGGTATTTCTATATCCTTCCTTGAGCCATCTCTTCCTAGACTTTTGGAACCAATATGACTCATTTTTAAATATATTTTTCGTGCACATATGTATCTTGGTCTAGTCCATTGAATTCTACTATCTCTTGTAACGTTTTGAGCTTGGAATCAATTTTTCCATTTTCTTTAAATATGTTACTAAAATATTTTGCATTCTAAATCTTCATTTTTTTTTTTTAATTTGGTGGAAGAAGGGGTTTTGAAGGGAAACCCAAAATTTTTAAAAAATGGATCCACACAACTTCAAGAGATTAAGGGAGGACCATAGGCCACCAAAAGAGAAACCAGGATCCAAAGATCCAACAATATTGAACCCAAACAAAGCTACCAAAACAGTTCCATATATACTGCTGAAATTTTGAGACAACCTACGGTAGCTTAATCCCACGCAGGGGAGAGCAAACGCCCTAGCCAAGCTAACTAGACTAACAAAATAAAAAAAATTCCCAACAAACCACCCAAAATCAAAACCTAGTTCTTGGTTCTGCTGGGTCCAGCTTTCTTCCCCAACTCTTCATCCTTCGGTTCCCACTCTTCCCACCCCATCAGGGCTAGGATCTCCTCTTGTTTGAATTAAAAAAATATGATTCCTAAAATTTAAAAAGTACCACAAAATCCCCCTTGAAAAGAGCTGAACTCTATCCACCAAATAAGCAACAAGCAAATTACCTTATTCTAATATCATTAGCTAGTTGGATTAAGCCTTTCGAAAACTACCTGTTCCAAACTGTGATGCCGTTTTGAGAGGTGTCCAGGTTAGCCAAAAAATTGACTGAATTGTTACCCTCCCTAGTTACATGTTGGTACTAAATAATTTCAAATGTTTGAGCCAATTTAGACACTTCATCCAATAGGTTTGATATTGTCCAAGTTGGAGTCTGCATCCCTCTAACCATATTAATGATATTGAGTGAGTCACCTTTGATTATGACTTTTCTAAAGCCCAAAGATTTTAACTGTAAGACTCCTTGAAAGAGAGCTCTAGCCTCAACTGCATGGCTAGTTTGGGTTCCTATGTTTTTAGAAAATGGCAACAAAATTCATCCCTCCACATCCCTGATGACACCACTTGCTCCAGCCTGGCCCAAATTACCCTTAGACGCACCATCAAAGTTTAATTTTATCCACCCAAGAGGGGGTGGTTCCCAAACAATATTTGCTCTTACTGGGTGATGGATTATCGAGACTGAAGCAAGAGAAGATTTAAAATCCAAATTCTTTTCTATCCCAACTTTTGTACCAATGTTCCTCGCATCCATGGATAGGAGATCAACATTCTCCATTGTGACAAGGACAACCTTAACGAAAACTGACTCTGGGAGATGAGAAGTGTTCTTAAAAGCTCTGGAATGAGGGAGGACAAAGGATGTGAATGATCGAATCTGAGGTGACAAATAGGGAGTGCCCCATTGTTCCACATGGGCATTTAGATATTTCATCTTTTAAGCAACCCTTTACATACATGATCCTTAAATTTTTGCTTCATCCCACCATAACATAACCATCTTAAAGAAATTAGGTTCTTGAAGCCACATAGATGGAAAGTGAAATGGATTTGGATTACAATTAGTGAGTAAATAACATCTCAAAAGAATGTGTTTGTGATTCACTCCTAATCACAATAAAATTTCCAAAGAGATTGTATACCCTATTAACAATGATGTGTTGGATAACAAAACTCTATCCAATATTTTTGCTATATGAGTTTGCTCAGTGTATTTATTATCTTATATATTGAAATCTTAAGTAAATAACATCCTAAAGGCCATTTGAATTGATGAATAAAACAAAATCCTATATTGATTTAGATCATCAAGGATTACCACCCTTCTCTTTCTAAGGAGATAAAAATTCATTGATTTTCCCCCAAGAATCCATAGGTCATAATTATGAATCATCATTGCATTTGACAAGAGTATGCCAAGGTCCTTCCAACATCTTCCATGATGAGTAATTACAGTGGAAGAGTATATATTTATAACCCCAAATTTTATGTTTTCATATTTCCTACAAAATAGGCTAGGAACCCAATTACTTTTTGCTTCTAGCAATTATCCATCCCATTTGCATTTTTCTCATATTGTAGCAATACCCTTAGGAGATCTTATAGAAGAAATTGCTAGACAATCCTCCATCTTCCAAATATTTTTGAATGCATCCTTACATTCCTTCCTACTTAATTTTATTTTTTGTATTAAAATAATCATAGGACTATAACAACCTATTAATTCCTTATAACTCTTTTTTGAGGGGTCTTATAAATACCCTTAATATTCCATGATACCATTTTCATCATCACTTTTATTTTTATTTATGGGATTATTTCAACTTCTTATTAACACCTACAATATTTGTTTTTGGTTTTGCCAAATCTATATCCCTTTGAGTTTCCTTTTCTCTTTGATCTTGCTTTAAGGGTCTTCCTATCTTTTTTTCATTATCACTAAAACTTTCATCTTCATAAACCTCTTCTATTTTCCCATATTATTCATAATGAGACTTATCTTCTAAAGGTTTATGCTATCATAACCAAAATGCAAACAATAGTCTCAAATAATTTCTTCTTGACATTGTCCTAAGAACCCTAAAATAAAGGATGACCATTACTTTCTTATGCTACTATGAAAACCCTAGAAGTTGCCTTGGAAACTCTAAAGGGTAAGAATAATCCTCCATAGTAATTACTTTCTTATGCTACCTTGGAAACTAAATTTCCATGGATATCCTCCACACACATTTCTTTCTTATGATGCTCTTGAAACCTTAAAGTGCAAGGGATCACTCTACATTACTTTCATTTTTACTGCAAGGAGAGGATTTTCTACTACTTGAGAAAAATGAAATGATTTTCCAAGACTAACTTTGAATTTTTTGTCTCCCTTGTTTTAAAATTTGCCTCCCCATATTCACATTTTTAACTCCTAAATTTGAACTAACTTGCATATTGTACTTCTTCATCTCTTGTGTCATTTTTTTCTTCTAATGATTGATCAAGTAAATTGTAATGTCCTTCACTATTTGATGATGTAAAGGGTATTTATTTACCACTTTCTTGAAAGTGGAAAATACTTGGTTTGACTCAAATTCTAGTATGATATGATATCCTTGCTTTATTTTGAAGTTTATCTCATCCCTAAAATTTTCCATCTCTTTCTCCATCATTTTTCACTTTGCAATCTCTTGTTACGTGTCTAGTATCATAACATTTATGATATTGGAAATGTAATGTTTTCATAATCCACTTATTGAACCCATTATCTTGGTTCAAATTTAAACCTAATGAACTATGAAAAGGTTTTAAAATATTTATGGTAATATATATTAATGTGTATATAGGATACCTTTGCTCATAGTAGTTACTCCCTCCTTGATGAACTTCCGAAGAGTATTTTCAATATTCTTTAAAACCTTCTTATTGATAAGATGATATGGAAGTACAAAAGGATAATCCCTATATGAAGCCTTTTAATAGTATTTATTTCCACTAAAAATTTTCATTCCATAGTCTTAAATATAATGTATCTCCCCCCAAACCATGGGACACCATCCATTATTTTGTACTTGATTTTTGAACTAGAGAAGATGATGAGAAAAATAATTTCTAAAGAAAACTCATGGACTAATTTGAATCCAATCCCTACTTCCACTTGATTCAGTCTTGAATCTCCTAAAAACCTAACTAGTAGCCATGTAACACATTTAAATTTTTGCTTCTATAAACCATAATGTCATGCTTGTTCATGTCATATTTACTAATTAATTATGGTGGAATATGTACTACTTGGATATGGTTTTCTATATATTTGATTTTCTTCTTGTCCCCAACTAGGGAATCCATACGTCGAACTTGGGCATCCTTCCTTCCCATTATGACTTGCAAAAATGAATTTCCTTCACTAGAATTTCTTCATAAGAACCCTTTAGTTTTTATTTTCACTAAATATATGGAACTAAAAAAGTGATGCTCATTCCTTGCATACAATTGCTTTTGTTACACTCACAACACTTGCTTGCAGGGTTATGCATAAGCACGAAATATCGTAAATTGGCTATATTTAGGATTTTCAAAATTTTAAATTTGCTAATTTTGGAACATTTCACTAGGGGCCATTCACCCAAAATTTACGTGGTGGAAGTTTTTTTGGGGTAAATTAGCCCGCCGTTGACAATTATTATCCTATTTTTATTTTAATTCACCGACCACTTTCACCCAATTCCACGGACAATTCACCTTCAAATTATATATGATTTTGTTTTTCCCGCCCAATTCACCTCATATACTACCCGTATATATACTGTAGGGGGTACCGATAAACATACATCTAAAACACTCTAACTCAAAAATAGCTCCGAAACAACGAAAAACTTGACAAGGTTGTAGAGAAGTATCTATCGACATAAGCCGATCGATTGTAGAGGAGTGTCAATCGACATATGACTATCGATTGCAGAGAAGTATCAATCACCATAAGACAATCAGTTGTAGAGGAGTGTAAATTGGCATAAGTCGATCGGTTGTAGAGGAGAGTATGTAGGTATAAGTTGATCAGTTGTAGAGATGTGTCTATCGACATAAGGTGATCGATTGTAGAGGAGAGAATATCAATATAAGTTGATCGGTTGTAGAGAAGTGTCTATTAGTATAAGCTGATCAGTTGTAGAGATGTGTCTATCGATATAGGTCGATCGGTTGTAGAGGAGAGTCTATCGGTATAAGTTGATCGGTTGTAGAGAAGAGTCTATCGGTATAAGTTGATTGGTTGTAGAGATGTGTCTATCGGCATAAGTTAATTGATTGTAGAGGAGAGATTATCGGTATAAGCTGATCGGTTGTAGAGAAGTGTTTATTGATATAAGTCGATCGATTATAGAGAAGTTCTATCGGTATAAGTCGATCGGTTGTAGAGATGTGTCTATTGGTATAAGTTGATCGGTTGTAGAGATGTGTCTATCGATATAAGTTGATCGGTTGTAGAGGAAATACTATCAATATAAGTCGATCGGTTGTAGAGAAGTGTATATCAGCATAAGTTGATCGGTTGTAGAGGAGAGTCTATCGATAAAATTTGATCGATTGTAGAGGTGTGTCTATCATCCTAAGTCGATCCATTGTAGGGAGTGTCAATCGGCATAGGCCGATCGGTTCTAGAGGATTGATGACTATGAAAATAGGTAGAGTATTCTTCTTCCACTATTCTTTTATCCAAAGCTCTTTTTCTTCAGTTTCATAGGCATTGTAGGTGCACTATATGCAACTATGGTAGACAAGTATCCATGTCATCTGGTTGTGTGTTAGGAGCATTTTTCTTGTCAGAGACTACTTCTTGTCTATTAGAGTATGTTTCATAGGCAGTGTAGAAGCACTATCTACAATTGTGGTCGATAAGTATCCATGTCATGTTGTGTGTTAGGAGCATTTTTCTTGTCAGAGACTGCTTCTTGTCTATCAGATGTCATTCTATAGGGCAACGTAGGTTCATCTGAAGATTCATAGATTCTTTATGGAATTACAGTTTAACCTTGGTTACTAAGAAACACAAATTTTTATTGAGGGATGTATGCTATTTTCCTTCAATTTCATATTAATTTCCTAACATCTAAAGGTTTTTCTTTACAGATACAATGTCACCTACTGAATATGGAAAGAAGGGAGGCCAATATTCTGGTAAAAAGATAATTCTAAAATATTTTACACAAATATCAAAATGTAGTGAGGCATCAATATCTACACAACATGCAGGTACAAACACCTTTTACCATCAAATCATTAATTTTTCTCTGTTATTATTAAATATAAAGCCTTTATTTATTAATAGATAAATGGTTGTCTACTTATCTACCTCTTTTTAAATGCTTTGTAAAATTGTATTATGTTAATTCTTTAAAATAGTGCCTTTTTACATCCAAAAATGATAGAGAACACCAAACATTGAATGCAGTAAACACTGTCGACCCTGATGTGCATTCACTCAAAGATATTCTAGCGGATGAGATGGGACCACATGATAATTTTCCTAATAATGACATTCAACAACCACTTCAGGAGATGTTTAATTCAGACACATCAACCAAAAAAGAAAATAATAATACAATTAAAATGCAGACCTCTAGGGAATCTTGTAGTAAAAAATCTAAACATCAAAAGATAAGTGAATGGACTATTGGAAGGGATTTTAAAAATGAATGGGCATGGTTATACCCCTTTATTGAGCGAGATGAGACACAAAAAGTGTGTAAATGCATTATTTGTACTTGGAAGTTGGGAAAGGATCATTTATTGCAAAATAAGAAAGACACAATAGAAAAACACTGTGGGAAAGTTTACATCAAAGAAATATGAAGTGATGGAATAATTAATAGATTTCATAGGTGGAAGGATGCATCGAAATGTGTGCATGTGAGATATGCACTTGAATATAAAAAAGCAATGAAACAACAACAAACTCTCATTGAGAAGGGTGGAACTATTGAGGCCCAATTTCAAAAAATTAATAAGACTGTATTAGCCTCAAAACATTTGCAGTTTGCTGTTGTATACAATATTCTAAAAAAGGTCGACCCATGTCTGATTTTGCTGATTTTAAGCAACTACTTCAACTAGCCGATGTACAGAACCTTACCAGTTCACATTGGTCAGATCGAAGTGGTTGGGAAATGGTAAAATATCTATCACTAGTTGAGAAGGAAGACCTGAGAGAGAATGTAAAACAAGCCAAATTTATTTCACTTTCCATTGATGAGGTAACAATTGTTGACAACACATCTTGGATTTGCATACATGTTTACACATTCAAAAATCATTTGAGACAACCTCATTTACTAGCACTACATAAGATGATTGAAAATTGTAATGCGAAAAATATTTATAATGTTGTTGTAACCAGTTTAAAGGATATTACTGGAATGGATGAAAAGGAAATTGCCACAAAGTTAATTTGTGTTGGAGTTGATGGTGTGGCTACAATGCAAGGACAAAGGAATGGTCTTTGTGTTAGGCTTCAGACATCAATTGCCCCATATGTGATTCCCATTCATTGCATGGCTCATCGAATGAATCTTGCATACAAAATTATGAGCAAATTTGATAATGTAGCTAGAGTGGAAGATCTCATCCATGAAATACACTCATACTTTTCATGCAGTCCAAAAAGGTTTGCAGAGTTTCAACAGTTTTCTCTAGGTGTAACCGAAGGCAGAAAAATATTAAAATATGTGGACACCAGGTGGATTTCACTATTTCTTCCTGCAAAAAAGGGTTTTTTTCAGAATATCAATCCTTGGTTGGGTTTATGTATGCACATCGTATGGATGTTGACAAGGCAAAATATTTGCTATTTTGTATGACTGACTTGGAAACTCTTCTCACATTATGTGGTATTCTTCCATTGTTGCAAGAAATGAATTCTTTGATTAAACTCACATAGGAAAGGGCAATTTATATTGTTGATTTCATCAGGATGAGAAAACAAATATGTATGCTTATTGACAAGATTTACTTATCCAAATTTTTTTTTGAGGATCCCAAGTTTGATAGTTGGAATACGTTAGTTGAAGTCAATGATCCTAACAACTTTTTAAAGTTCAACATCAATGATAATATTTGTATTGCTATCCATGGAAAGATGATTCCTTTATATCATTATGAAAAGTGGTTAGATACACTTACAGATGATGTTGAACAAGTGCCCGTAACACATTCCGGATTCGATGAGGTTTTGGATAGCACTAAGAATAAATTGAAAAGAATTGCAAATACATTAACAAGTGAAATAAGAGATCATTTTCAGAGAGATGAGACACTTGAGGCCATGGTTGTTGTTAATCCCATCTTCTAGAATCCTTGTGTTGACCACAGTAGTAGAAGTGAGTTGTTTGTAAAATATATGGGTAATCTTATGACACATTTCTCTAAAAGTGTGGAAGTAAATGGCATTGAAATCAATGGTATTCTAAACAAAGAACTTCTGAGACAACAATCAACCAATTTTGGAATAACAATGGATAATCAAATTGCACATTTCAAAAATCCACATGTGATTGGTTCAATCATGCGTTTCTGAAAAAATTGTATCGAAGTAGTGTCTTACAAGAAACTATGAGTGAATACTTTATTTTATATGAATTATGTCAGACAATGATTTTGGGATCTGTTGAAGATGAAAGGGTTTTCAGTGCACTATATTTTGTTAAATCGAAAGTTCGTAATAGGTTGGACAAAAATTTGGAAAATTGTTTGAGAATGTATGTGTCATCGTACGAGGTGGGTAAGTTTCCCTATGATAGAGCTATGACATATTGGAAGTCCCTAGCGAAAAGGAGAGGTCTCACTAATACTGTTGATAATGATGAAAATGATTCAGCTTGGAGTGATGATGAGATTATGGAAATGTAGAATTCACAAATGATTCTCGGTTCTTTTGGAGAAGTCGATAAGGCTTTGTATCAGCTTCTAGAAATGTAAAATTTCAATGATTATATGACAAATTCATATAATCAATGATTTTTTGGATTTGAAATCATTTGTAAAATTTTAGTGATTTGAAAAAATTCATATTATCAATGATTTTTCATATTTGATATCATTTGTAAATGTCAATGATTTGAAAAAATTCATATTATCAATGATTTTCCGTATTTGATCAGTTGTAAAATTTCAATGATTTGAAAAAATTCATATAATCATTCTATTTTCAATGATTTCGCATATTTGCTTTTTAATGTTATTGACTGTCTATGTTGTCAAAATTTATGATTTATGCTTTAGCTTTGAGTAAACTAGAAATTTGAAAACCATGCATGCATAATGATGCTATGTTATTGAATTAATTGTCTATGTTGACAAAATATAATGATTTATGCTTTGACTTTGAATGTATGTATGTATGTGTGTATCATTAGTATCATTAGTATGTATGCTATGACTCTAGAAGTGTTATTGACTGTCTATGTTGACAAAATTTTATGATTTATGCTTTAGCTTTGAGTAAACCATGCATGCATACATAACTAGTAAATATTTCTTAGTATCATTAGTATGTATGCTTTGACTCTAGAAGGCAAAATGCAAATAGCATATTACTCTAGATATGGAAAATGAAAATTTAAACCCATTCATAGATATATCCATCGTAAACTCACTTTGAAATATAAAAATAATATAGCATAATACAAAAGACAATACTCATTTTTATACAACAACAAGAATGACTATGAATAAAATGAAAATTTAAACCCATGCATAGATATATCCTTTGTAAACTCACTTGAAAATTGAAATATAAAAACAACATAGCATAATACATGGAAAATGAAAATTTAAACCCATTCATAGATATATCCATTGTAAACTCACTTTGAAATATAAAAACAATATAGCATAATACAAAAGACAATACTCATTTTTATACAACAACAAGAATGACTATGAATAAAATGAAAATTTAAACCCATGCATAGATATATCCTTCGTAAACTCACTTGAAAATTGAAATATAAAAACAACATAGCATAATACACAAGACAATACTCATTTTTATATCACAACAAGAATAACTTTGAATAAAATGAAAATCTAAACCTATGCATACATATATTCTTCGTAAACTCAAGCATATTTGAAACCCCATAATACTCAAGAGATGAAAATAACACACTATTATAAATGTAAATAGTATAATAGTAAAGTAATAAAAGCAAGTGTCTTGTTTTCAAATGAAAACATATGAATGTCATAAAATTATCTTTTTGAAATATCAAATTTTCAAAAGCAGTTTCAGGCTTCAACATCTTTTTCCTGTTCCACTCCTTTTTCCTCTTCCATGACTTCCACATTCTGCATTCCAATGGCTCCTCCCTCGGGTTGGGTAACAGTACTCTCAATTGCTCCAGAACTGACAAGGATGTTCTCAACACTTTGCAATCCTTCGAGCAGGGTGTTTTCCTCTTTCCCAACATCTTCGGATATTGGTGCAAGAACTTCTTTACCCTTCTCCTTTAGCAGAACATCAGGATCCAATCCATTTAGGATAATGATTTTCTGAAAAGTGTTGTTTTGTCGAACTACTTCTTGAGCTCTTTTTCATTGCCATAGAAGCATTTAAGAAATCCTTTGCCATCTTGAGATAGTCTTGCAGGTTTTGAACCTGCTTCTTGAGATTATCATACTTTACCTGCAAAAGGAAAAATAAGTAGTCAATAGATATTTACATTTTAAAAAAGAGAACAAATTAATTTTGAACACATTAGTCAAACCTCGACAACATTCTTTGCAGCTACAACAACAACAACCTTTTTCTTATCACACGCCCATTCATTATAATAAGCTTGGGCCTCAACGTTTATGTTCTCCAATCTGTTCAACATAAACCTTAAAGTTTCATCTGTGTAAGATGTAGTAACCTGCACAATGCCAAATTTTGCTTGATGTAGTAGAGCCTCTATCTTTTCAGGTTCATTTTCAACTAAAGAAAAAAATTCTCTTTTTGATTTTTTTTTGAATCGGGCATTAATTTCCTTTATCAACACTTTGGCTTGATACTCCCATTTTTTCATTTTTGTTATATCTGGAAGTAGTGAATCCTTAATGGTTGCTTCAACATTGTTAGAAACTAAATATTTTTCAAAAATATTTACTCTTTCATCCTCTAGTAGAGGATGAGCCTGAGGGGTGTTGGTTTCCCTAGGAGGAGATTTGCTTGAACATTCTGCTCCTTCATTTTGAGGATCTCGAAGTAGTTCTGATACTTGAAAAGTAGTGGGTGTGTTGCCTTGTAAAAATAAATCTTCATCAAGTGGAACATTATCCAACCCAACACCAGAAGCTTCTGGTACACTTGTAAAATTAAAATTACCAAAAGATATAGGTCCGAATCCTAAAAATTGCTTTGTTGCTTCTTTCTCTGGCCTAGATGGAAGAATGTGTTTTCCACCCGGGAAGCATTGACCTCGCATCTGAGGTTGGCATGGTGGAGGAGGGGGTGGCATCGACTATTGATTTTGATGATGAAATTGTTGTATAGGAACTTAAAACATCAAAATAAAAATTGGTTACAAAATTTGTGAAGGTAGATTATGAAAATTGGTTATAACACTTACCGATAGAAGAAGAGACCTCTTGCATAGGCATAGATGCAAATGGAATGTGGGTGCACTGTACATCTGAAAACACAAAATAAAATTTAATAAAAAATAGTAAAAATTTGGTAACAAATTTTGTTAAGGTAGTCTGTAAAACTTACTTCCCAAAGATGAGACCTCTTGCGCAACTACACCCATTGGCAGTGGACGTGCAACCACAGGTGGAGGTTGTCGAGGATTAGGAGAACTAGATCTTACATGTTTCCTTGTTGATCTTCTTCTTAGCGGTGGCGTTGTTTCCTCCATAGGTGTTTCGGAGTCTCTTGATTCCTCTGGATTATAACCTCTGAAAGCAACATCCCGCTTTGAAGAGGAAGAGGATGCCCTTTTCTATGTTTTGTATAAAATGTTAAAATTATAAAAATGACAAACATATGAAAAATAAAAAATATTACTTCAATATTAATTAAAAATTACTTGAACCTGTTGTTCTATCATGGCTGCATTGGCTAGGGTTGAGTGCCAAGAAGTCGGTACTTGAGTGTTCTGCAAATGATAAAAATATTCATAAAAAAAGCAAGAATATAGTTGCATGTGCTTATTGTTGATGAAGGTGAAGCATGGGTTATCACGTTCTGGATATCCATTCTGATTCGATGTGAGACATAGGTGGACCAGTCGAATTGTTGGTGTGCAATACAATAAACCAAATATGCTAAGGCCCACATCAAAATTTTTGTCGGTCTTCCTTGTAGAATGAGTTTGGAAAGGAAGAATTCACAACATGCTCAAAGAAATTTATTCTCAATAGTTGGTACAATCAAACCCCTTCTGGACTTGGTGGTCATAACTACAAAAAAACAAAATCAGTAATTGTAGACACTAGAATTTAAATTCAATTAAATAAAAAAATGCAGTTATACCTTGAAAAGATTTTGGTTGCACTTTGAAGGTGGTCTCTAGGTAGAGTTTGTCATCATCAGTTAATGTGAATTTGGATGTGATTGGATCACAACCGGTGTGGGGCAATGCTGTCAATCTGGCGATGTCAGAGGTTGCAAAAGAAAATATGATATTTTTGTTGTCAATGACAACATGTACCTTGCTCGAATCAATGTTGTAACCTACAATTATCTTCTCCAATAGTTTAGTGTCTGTGTCAAACTACGACATCGAAACTAGACCTCGAAGACTAGAGTCCATTACCCATGACATGTCGTAACCTAGTGTTGATAAAATTTCAGAAATTAGGGGGCAAACAAGGTTTTTGAAATTAATTTTTGATATTCTAGGGGTGATAGGGGATGCCATAGGGTTATTTCATTGTGTACGAGAGAATATGGATCAGAAGATACGATGGAAGGTATTCAAAACTTGATGGAAAGTATTAGAAAAGGGTTCAAATGGGAGGAAAAGGGTTAAAAATCTATTAAAACTTAAGGTAAATGGTTAAAACTATATTAAAATAGGAGGAAAAGGGTTAAAACTACGTTAAAATGAGAGGAAAATGGTTAAAACTATGTTAGAAAAGGTAAAAAAATGATTGTTTATGCCTTTATATAGACTTTTCTGCATGCAATCAGTTCATGGATGGTTGACACATGGTATCTACATGCAATCATTTCATGGATGGTTGACACATGGCATAGATGCACCGCATCATCAATGTAAACGAGTGTGCTGTAATTGACTGGGTGTGTTGCAATCGATCAGCTTTGCTACAACTGATCGACTTTGTTGCATCTGATCATCATTCTTGTAGTCCATCAATATTGTTGTAATCGATCAACTTACTTGCATTCGATCATCATTAACACAATGCATTGGCTTTGTTGCAATCGATTGTCATGTTGCATTTGTTCATCATTAATGCAAAGCATCGACATTGTTGCAATCGATCAATATTCTTGTAGCCCATCGACATTGTTGCAACCGATTGACACTATTTCAATCGATCATTATTTGCAATCGATCGATATTGTTGCAATTGATCATCATTCCTGCAACTGATCGATATTATTGCAATCGATCGATATTGTTGTAATCGATCATCATTGTTGCAATTGATTGACATTGTTGTAATCGATCGACATTGTTGCAATCGATTGACATTGTTGCAATCGATCAACATTTTTGCAATCGATTGACATTCCTACAACCAATCGACATTGTTGCAATCGATCGTCATTGTTGTGATTGATTGACATAGTTGTGACCGATCAACTTTTTTGTAATCGATCAACATTGTTGCAACCGATTGACATTTCTGCAATCGATCGTCATAGCTATGACCAATCAGCATAGCTGCGGCCGATCGAATTATTGTAACACATCGACATAGTTGCAACTGATCGATATAGATGCAATTGATCGACATTGTTGCAATACATCGATATATCTTCTCGATCATCATTTTTCAACCATCATGTCTGCAACCAATCATCTCAGATCGATCATCATAGCTTTTCCTAATGGCATTGTCCTATAGGCATAGGGTGATCGACATAGCTTTTCCTATCGGCATAAAGCCTTTAAGTTTGTCGTACATTCCTAGAATTTGCAAACCGATATTCATAGCCCCCAACATAGAAAAATTCACCACGGTTTGAAATTTTTGGTGAAAAATGAATGCAATTCGCCATGACTCCTTGGGCATAATTCACCGGGATTTCGAGACAATTCACCTTGATTTTATAAATAGATTTTGGGCCCGACCCCTTATGCATAACCCTGCTTGCTTGCTTTCTAAAATAAGAAAATTTAAGACTCACTTCTGGTTTGAAGTTGCTTTTGTACCTAGTTGTTGTAGGTGAGTTGGAGAGGAGAGGGCAATCCTCCAAGGGAGGTCCCAGGTTCGAATCTCCACCCTACCAAAAAGCTGAATTGGGTATCCAAAATCCAATTGATAATGTTGGTGTGGGAAGGGTCGGGTGCGACTCTCGGGTGACTTTGACGGTGTAGAACTCCCTGTTCATGGTCTCTTAGACCAAGGCGGCCCCACAAGGGGTTTTTCGCTTAAAAAAAAAAAAAAAAAGTTGCTTTTGTATACTAAATATGTTTTTTGTTACAAACACCTCATGGTACTTTTTATGTTCTTTCCTTAAAATCGTTTATCATTATTTTCCATTGATAGGCATGGACAATGTGTTGATTCCATCTATTTTTATGTATTGCAAATTTCTACATGATATTGAAGTATATGTAAATTACCATTACTCAATATAGAATTTTAATTATCAATATCTTGAAGCAACAAGTGTAAAGGAATTTTTGTAGGGAAAATATTTTAGATTAGTATTGTCTTTCTAGGGCTTTTAAAAAAACTTGGTTTACGTTTTTAGTACTTGTTGTGTGACCATCTTGTAGCCTCACTCTAGAATTTATCTATTAAATAATTGACTACAAAATAAGAGTTTTCTTACATGTATTATATTTTTAGGGTTAGTTATTTACGATTTTTATTTAAAAACCTATTTCCATCTCTTATAATGATAGTATCTGAAAAATGTGTCTTTTAGAACAATGATTATGGAACAAGAATTTGGATTGAAATTGTCATTTTTAGGGATTAAAAAAAAATCCTTAGTTCATTTTTTAGTTTTTTCGTAACAAAATCCATTTCCTTCATTCTTTCAAAGTTTTTTATGCTAAAAAAATATAGTCAAAAGGATAATTTTTAGTATTTGAGGCTTGAATATGGTGTGAATATTAATAGGCCATACTTAAAAGCTAATGGATTTTTGGATAGAATTGAATGCACTGCAAAGTATTCTAGGTTCAAAGTATAAAAAAGTCACTTTTAGGTTTCCATGATTCTCATGGAGCTCAATAAAAGAAGGGTTGATTATGTTTCATATTCTAGAGAATGGCTATATAGGATCCACTTTATAAAAATTATAGAACATAATCAATATTTTTGTAAGTTACATGGAAAAGTATGAGTCTTAGCTGATATTTTTCTTAAATTTTCATGGCATCAATTTCAAGGTTAAAAGGGTATACAACTATTTTATTGTGCAAATTGAGCCCAAACGAGGTTGTACCTTTATTTGAAAACTACCATTGTTGTGTCTTGTGTAGCATTTGATACTTCTCACCCTCTTGGTGGTCCATGGTGGTCATAATAGCTCTCCTTGTAGTTGATGTGGCACCTCTATGGATGAAAGGTAATATATTTTATATTTTTTTTTTTATTTGTGGAAAACATCCCAAAAGGGATGCCACTTTCGGGTAAGACCCAAGGAGGCAGGGGTATCCATTCCGCCAAAAACGCCCGGGACTCGGACCTGGCCTACCACCTTTGACATACTCAAGGAGCAAACAAACACACAAAACCAAATTAAAAAAAGAAAATAACAACAAAAATAATAAAATAAAATAAAAAACAAACTCCTTGAGTGTGTCAAAACCAAAAGCACAACCAAACACGCACAATAAGATAAAAGAAACCACAACACAAACCACATAGAAAAACACAAGAACCACATAACAAAACACAAACAAGACAAAAACAACGAGAACACTACAAAGACATAACCCAAAAAAACATGAAAAATAAACACAACCAAAACCTAAAAAATAAAATAAATAAAATAAAAATAAAAACAACCAACAACGAGACAATAAACAAAAACAAAAAACATAGAAAACACTCACACATAAAAAAATGAAATAACACAAACAAAGAGAAACCCAAGAACAAGAACAAAAAAAAACACAAGAACAATAACAATAAACATAAAAAAAAAACAAAACAACAAAAACACAAGAACAACAAAAAACAACACAAAGAACACAAAAACAAAACAAAACAAAAGAACCCACCCACCTTAAAAAACTAAACAAAAAAACAAAGAAGACAAAAGAAAAAAAAATGAACAAAACAATGACCTATCTAGACCGAGGAAGACTATTAATGCAAGAATCAACGAGAGGAAACAAAATAAAGAATAGAATGAGCTAGGGAACTAAAAAAACTGAATGAACCAAAGAGAAACAAAAAAAAAACAAGAAGAAACCTGGAGCCATCCAAAGAAATGATAGAAAGAAGAGCTTCCCTAATTTGAGAAGCCCACCATATAGGAGGGTGGCCATAACAAGTAAGATCACCTTTGTCCAAAGCCCAATTAGCTAAAGCATCAGCACTCTTGTTTTGATCTCCGACCACATGATTGTAATCAACTTTCAAAAATCCCATCCGGATTAACTGAATTTTCTCAATAATTCTTTTTATTCTCCAATCCACCTTATGATTCTTAGAAGGAGTCTTCAAGAGATTAATCATAAGTTGAGAGTCGGACTCAACTAACACCTTTTCCCATCCAACCTTGGTAGCCTCCTGAAGGCCTCTAAGGATACCATACCCCTCGAGCAAGGTTATTGGAAAGAATACCCAAATTCTCGAGCAAAAGTAAAAACCAGGGAGCCATCCGAAAGTCTACCAATTCCTCCCACACTGGCTTTTCCGGGGTTCCCTCTAGAGGCTCCATCGGTATTGACTTTTCCAAAATCCTTAGGAGGAGGTTGCCAATTTCTAGTCCTATCCATCTTACTAATACTCACATTCCCTTTAAGTTGGTTGCCCTTAGAAGGTTTAATCTTCAATCTTTGCATCACTTGATCCCATCTTTGGTGGGAGTTTTGGGGGTGATTAAGGAGATGATGGACTGATTCAACTAAGTTGGCTATGGTCTTTTGCCAAATATAGTGAATATCCTTCCTATCTTGATTAAAAATTTGGTTGTTCCTTTCATTCCAAATATTCCAAAGAAGAATGGTAGAACCCATCCAAACTAAGCTGCCTAATAAAATGATCAACACCCTCTTGATTAGGCCAATCCCTCCAAAGTCTGTTCAAAAGTGAAAAAATTGGACCACTTGTAAGCCAAGTAAAGTTGCCATTCTCCTCCATAGCTCGAGAGGCTAAAGTACACTCAATAAAAATATGGTTGATATTTTCTACATTCTCTTCACACATTTCACATCTAAAAGGGCCATGAAAACCACGCTTCATAAGTTGCTCACCGGTAAGCACCCTACGATGCAATAAAAGCCAATTAAAGAACCTCACCTTAGGCCGAGCTTTTGAGCCCACAATTGAGAAAATATGTCAGGAAGAATGGTTGGGATTATTATGGCATAAGGTCAAATAACCTTGAGCAACTGAATACTCACCCTTAGTAGTGTCGTTCCATCCAAAACAATCTTTTTCATGGGACCAAGAGAGGGATCTCATATGAAGGATGCCTTGGATATCTTGTCTTTGCCTTTCTAGGATTTGAATAGGCCGAGTCCTCAATAGGGATCCAATATCTACCAACCTTTGAATTACCGGTATGGTACCGACAGGTAATTAGCCACCTTTATCCAATTAGCTCGGTGAAGCTCCTCCATCCAAGGCCTCCAATCGGGAAGCCGAGTTATCAAAGGCTTGTGACCATCCCAAGAATCTGTCCAAAAATTTGCATGTTGACCATTATGAATGATCCAAAATAATTTTTTCTTTATCAAATCCTCACCGGTCTTAAGAACTGCTAAAATGGGAGAACCTTTGGTAGGAAGTTGATAGCGAACAAGGTCTTCGGGACTTTTGTTCTCGGCATATTTAGCACGGAGATTATTGGCCCAAAGAGCATTGGGGTTATGCAACATCCTCCAATATAATTTAGCAGACTAAAGCTTTGTTGTTATTAATTGAAGACCGGAATCCTAACCCCCCTTCACTCTTAGGAAGACATAAAGTATCCCATTTCACCAAGGCCCATTTTCTTTTCTCCTTAGTACCACTCCAAAGGAAACGATGACTGATTTGATCCAATTCTCGAAGAACAACCTTTGGGATATTCAAAATGGAAGAAACATAAATAGGAATAGCTTGAAGGACTGATTTTACCAAGGTGATTCTACCCCCGGAAGAAAGCCACTTGTTGGTCCACTTTCCAATTTTCTTCTTGACTTTGTCCAACAACCAATTCCAATCTTTATTTTTCTGCCTTTGAATATTTATGGGAATACCTAAATAAGTGATTGGAAGAGAGGTCTTCTTATATCTTAATTTATCCAAGACCATGGCTTCTTGTCTAGCAGAGCAGTGAAAGAAAATAACTTTAGATTTGTCTTCATTGATCAACTGCCCAGTAGCCTTTGAAAAATAGCTAATGATTTGCTTAAAATTAGAAGCTTCCTTAAGCTGTAGCTTTACCTAAAAGGGTAGAGTCATCCACAAATTGAAGATGAGAGATAGGTCTAGCTCCATGAGCAATGGTAACTCCCTCAAGGGTTTTGTTTTCCCTCTTTTTGGTTATAGTCCTACCCAAGCATTCAGCAAGAATGATGAATAAATAAGGGGATAGCGGGTCACCTTGCATGATACCTCTGGAAGCTGGGAAAGAGTGAGAAGGCACTGCCATTGATAAGAACTAAGTAGGAAACTGAAGAGATACATCCCATAATCCAATCCATCCAATCCTTAGAGAAACCAAATTGCCTCAAAACTTTGATAAGGAAGTGCCAATCCACTCTGTCATAAGCTTTGGATAAGTCTAACCGGATGAACATAGAAGGAGAATTTTGCATATCCATGGAATGGATGGCTTCCTGAGCAAGAACTATCTCATCTACTATTTGACGTCCTTCCACATATCCCCCTTGCTCTAGGGAAATAATCTTATGTAAAAGAGGCTTCAACCTTTATGCCATGATTTTAGTAATAATTTTGAGAAGAACATTACATAAAGCAATAGGTCTAAAAGCTGAGATATGATCAACCTCTTGAGCTTTTGGAACAAGAGTAATATAAGTTTTATTGATAACCTTCAAAATTTCTTTGGATTTCTTGGCTTCTTCCACCACCTCTAATAAATCAACATGAAGGATATCCCAGAACTCTTGGTAGAACTCAATAGGAAAACCATCGGGACACAGGGTTTTCCCTTTTTGCATTTTAAAAACTACTTGTTGAAGCTCATTGATAGTAACAGGAGCAGTCAAAATAGAGTTCTCCTCAGAAGTGATAAGAGAAGGGATTGCTTGAAGAACATTTTGTTGAGAAGTTGAGTCAAGAGGAGTAGCGGCAAAAATATTGGAAAAGTAATCAACAACAATAGAGTTCATGCCATCCCAAGTATAAACAACATCTCCAGAATCTGATTTTAAGGAAGAAATAAAGTTGTGAGATCTTCGAGCTAGAAGAGATTTGTGGAAGAAATTTGTGTTTCGATCTCCTTCTTTGAGCCATTGAATTCTAGATTTTTGCTTCCATAAGATTTCTTCTCTTTTTTCCCATTCCTCTAAGCGAGTTGTGAGTTTAATTTCATCTGCACTTCTCTTCTCTGTGAGGCCATCTAAACGGATTTTCTTATTCAAATTTTCAAGATGAGCAATAACTTCATGTTTTTTTTTATGAACATCCCCAAACTCTTTCCGGTTCCAAGTCTTGATTTTGGATTTAATGTATTGCAGTCTTTTGGCAAAACAGAACATCTTAGTCCCATGCCTAGGTTTACCTTCCTTCCCCCCTTGTTGCACACGAGGTCTGAAGGAAATGTCTCTAAGCCACATTAATTGAAAACGAAAAGGAGAGAAACTCACATTGGTTTTCCACATTTCCACCATGGTCGGCCAATGATCCGAACCAGACATTATTAAGAGTCTTCACTTTAGGAATGTGACCATGGATTAAGAAATTTTCGAGAGAGCAAAAACCTATCCAATCTCTCCATTATACAAGCTAAGCCTTGCCTTCTGTTAGACCAAGTCATAAGGCCATTATCTCGGTTGGATATCCACAAGATGGAGGTTTGCAATATATTCGCTCATGAGGTGAGTACTTTTGTCCAAATTTCTATTTCCCCCCTTTTCTCATCTAGAGAGAGGATGGTATTGAAATCTCCTCCGATCAAGATCCAAGCTTTAGGAAAATGAGAGATAATATGAGTAATATCCTTCCACTTGTCTTCTTTTTTCCTCCAAAGAAGTCGGGGCATAAACGGTGAATGCAGAGCATAATCTGGTTGGAATGTCTACTTTGAATAGCTATAGCCAACAAACCCCAAGCTGCCAACCATATGGTGAATAACTACCTCTTTTGGGTCCCAAAGACAAGCAATGCCACCCGAAGTCCCTTGGGAGCCGAGGGAAACCACTTTTCAGTGGCCAAATTTCTATTGGCAATTAAGTCCATATCCTCCATTGACATTTTTGTTTCTTGAAGGAAAACAAGATGTGGATGATTTATCTGAATCATTCTTCTAATTTCATTTTGTTTTGAAAGACTCCCTTTGAGTCCTCTAATATTCCAAGTGATGATCTTCATTAATACCGGGGCTAAAAATGTTGGGAAGGGCATTAATCTTACCTTCCTCTACAAGCTTTTCACCTTCTTTTACCATATGATATTGATTGGTCTTGCGACCTACTTTTTGATTAGAATCCATCTTCAATTTTTTTTCCCTGTTTCTTGACTTATTCCAATTGAATCCGAGATGGCTTCTAACCTTGAAGAATGCTCATACACAGCCAAAATTTTACTAGATGGTTCAATGGAGTCTATATTGGGACCTGCATTATTTGAAGTTTTGACATTTGAAATATTGTTTTTCTTGTGTAAATTTTCTCCTTTTTTTTTTTGTTGAAAACCTTTGATTTGTTGGTTTGTCTCTGAGTTCTTTCCTTCATATTTAAACTGTGTTTCTAAGATTTCAGTTTCCATTATTTCCTCTTCCTCACTTGGGACATCATTTGTGGAAAGGATTTCAAACATATTAGCAAATGACTTTGATTGATCCTTCATTACTAGGTTTTTTACGAGTGTTCTTCTTCTTAGGTATTTGGAAACCTGCTTGAGTTTATATCTTCTTTCTTTTGATCAGGAATTTTATTTGGGCAAGCACTGGCCAAATGACCATATTCATGGCAAATTCTACAATGAAAAGGAATGTTCTCATAGTCCACTACTTGCTCCCAAGTGTCTTCCCCAAATTGTAATGTGATCTTTTTAGGTAGGGGTTTGTCAAAATCCATTAAAACACAAATTCGAGCATAAATAATATGTTCAAAATTTTGAGTACAATCATCAGTCATCATAAAAGTTCCTAAAGAGTTTCCAATTGAAGAAAAAATAGTAGGATTCCAAAATTCAATAGGGAGGCCAAAGAGTCTAACCCACACGGGAGCTATAGAAGGCATCTCTTCTTCGGCTTTAAATTTAGTATGCCGGGGCTTCATGAAAAGCCCTGCCCTTCCAAAAAACCAAGGACCCCCTTGAAAAGTTTTCTCTCTATCTTCATTATTAGCAAATAAAACAAGAAAATAACCATTTGGATAAATAGAGATTTGTAACTCACCTTTAGTTTTCCAGCTTTTTGCAGCCCAGACTTTGAAAGGAGATAGACTCGGACGAAAACCCACGAACCGACAAATTAGTCCTCTTTTTTCCAAATCTTCAATGCCAGTCTGAATGTTACCCATATCAAGCTTAACAATAGGAGTTCCATCAGTTGCTTTAAGACATCCTGACTCCGTTTTCCTGGGATCAATCTTAGGCATTCTTAGAGGTTTATGAGAAGCCCTAGTATTGATATTAGCATTGGGTTGAGGCTGTCCACCACGAAGGGCATCCCTAAAATTCATTTTTGGGACTGAGTCTTCAAAATTCTTACCCTTGACAGGGGTTTTCATAGTAGAATTATTTTGTGGGTGCACCTTAGCACCAGATTCACTTGAGATATGAGCCATTTTTTGATCAACTGCTTGAAACTTATTTCGTGGTCTCTTTAATCCTTGCCCTAGACGCCGTGGAAAGGTATGGTTTTCACTTTTCTTTTGTGCAGCAAATTGGAAGCCGTTGTCACTCAAGTTCACGGTATGATCTGTTGAAAGACAAATTTCTAACCCATCTTGTATCCCCTGCAACATTTCTTGCTAAAATATTGAGCATAAACCACAAAAATATTGGCCGCTAGGGCCCGAAGGCCCTAAAAACCAACCTCTGGAGCTGCTTGCACTCAACCCCAGATGAAACCCTCGCATAGCCGCTTGCCAAATATATCGTTCACACATAGGGATGCGCTAGGATCTGTGTTGCTCCAAATGATATGAAAATTGGTGGAGATGTTCTAGGGTTTTTCAGGCATCTACCCTCAAAATTTTAGCTCAATCCGAGTTCGGATGAGTGAGATATGGCCGAAACGAGTTCGGCAGTTTGGGCAGTCCTGCGAAAAACGTCTCTACCATTCAGCTCCGAAATTTCATGATTCCACCGAATGCTCTGTCAAAATATCCAACTTACATATTAACCATCTAGTTTTAAGAATCGTTCATATATTTTATATACTTATGGATAATAAATGTTGGAGAATATTACATTATTTTGTACATGCTAATGTACCCTCATGGTACATCTTGTAAATATTAGATTAGGGTTGTGTCCTAGATTAGAGTGTGAGTAAATATTTTATGTAATGTAATAATGTGTAGGAAATGCACAAGTGTCATGTAAATTAGTGTGCAAGTGTTATGTGTGTAGATGTGCATAAGTGTCTCATATGTAAGTGTGCATATGTTTTATTAGATTAGGAAGTGTTATATGAAGAGTCATGTCCAAGTGTGCATACATGATAGAGTCATGTGTGTGCAAGTGTCAAGCAGAGGAGCCAAGAGTCACAAGACTTGGTATAAGGTAAGGAAGAGTCAGTAACCAAAGAGTCATCCTACAATGGCTATATATTACTCCATAGTGGACATCGTCTACATCACCTACATAGCCTACATAGTCTACATAGTCTACATAGAAAGTATTGTTATTGTATGATAGTTTTATGATACATTTGTAAGAGAAGGAGGAGTAATAAATATTGCATACATTTGAGCAACTAATATTGTAAGTTGTGCTACATGCTTTGTACATGTATGATTTAGGCTATTATATTCATATATTTATGCTTATTAATGAATGTTAGTTGATATATTATAAGCCTTGATTTTACATATTAGTTGGCTCATATTATTGTGGTTACATTATTATCTTGATCTTACCATATTGTGGCTATCATATATTTGATCCTATGAATATTTATCCTGTGAGTTTACATTAATATTAAGGCTTCAAAAACCATCAATAAAAAGTTACAATTTATTAATATTTGAGGCACTTTTTCTATAGTTGGCAGTCTTTGACTAGTGCTAGGTTATTTTTTAATATGATATTCAAATTATGTGAATTGGTACATCAAGAGAATTAGAAGGGAATTTAACAACATTGTTTTTCAAAATGATACTATGGGGCCACTTTAGAGAGTGAATTTTTGGAGGTAATATCTTTTTTGTACAAATATACATTTTATTTTATTTTCCTAAATTGTATAATGTTTTTGAGTTGTACACATTATGCTAGTTTTGAAATCTTGCTTGTTATCTTGAAAATGTATATATTCTAGGACATAATAAAATCAAAGTTGGTGATTTCATGCATTATTTTTTTCATATTGTTCCATTGGTTTTAGAGAACCCTAAAGAGCAATCAGTAGATAATATACTTAGTTATTTAAGAAGGAAGAAGAAGCTTTTATTTGATATTTTGGTATAAATGGATTTCAAGAAAAAATTGAAGAAATTACTTTGTGGGTTTTGTTAGACGATAGGTCACATCTATTTTGTTTTGCATGGATTTGATAGATTGACTATATATCTAGAAAATCTACGCATAAAAATATTTTAAGAAACTAAATGAGATTAAGATGATAGCATATCATATAGTATACATGTGGCTTGAACTTGATACATTAGTTTTCTTCATCATCTTAGAATTGAATTTGTGATTTTGGAGCTACAAGGCATATGACGAAGAATTACCATATTATTTCAACTATAATGAGGAGTATAATTGTGAGCAAGTGGTAAATGGTAATTATTTGTCCTTACACATTTCATCTTATAGATATGACGTTCTCCATATTCCTAGTGTTGGTACAAATTTTCTTTCTATTTGTTACATTATTCATACTAACAAAATGCTGGAATTTTGGCTAGGTTAGGTAGTTAAGGACATTGATGATGATTTGAGTTTTTGTTTTAGGATATTGTGATGAGTTAGATAAGATGTATAAGCTTGGTAAGGCCTATATCTCTTTAGATAGAATTTTTTTATTATTATGGTTTTTAATGTTGATGACATCATTGAGCAATATCATTAGCAATTAGGGAATATTAAGTATGAATCATCTTAGTATGGTCAATGAAATATTAATGATTGATCCACCCAACGAAATGTGTGAGGGTTGTATTTTGCAAATACATTAGAGGAATTAATTTCCTAAAGAAAAAGAACATCATGTCTCTTAGGCTTTGGGTTTTATCCATAGTGCTATAAGTGGATCTATGGAAAATATTTCTTTTGCTCAAAACATATATTTTTTCACTTTTTTTTATTAGATGGAAAAATAAGGGGTTTTGAAAGGACCCTTGAAAATTTTACATTTACAATGAGGATCCCAAGGGAAGTCCTAAATGAATCCAAAATATACAAAGCATAAAAATTAAAAGGGGCCAAGCCCTCAAGGCAACAAAGAACAAAAACCAAAGAAAGAGGAAGGACAATAGAATCCCAAACAAAACTGAGAATCAGCCTTTATCATTAGCTTGTTTCACTCCCTCATAATTGAACTAATTATTTCTGAAATATTTCATCATTCGGGTGATTTATTTCACATAAATGGTAGACATTTTTATAGACCTGTTGAGAGAACTAAAAATATCATTCATTGTTTTCTAGGTATTTTTTGGAGTGTTTAGAAGGTCACGAGACCTCAATGGTTCCTTTCCTTTCTCAAAGGAGATTTTAACTTTGATCTTTGAATTCTTACGGAGATCTGGGCCATAGTATCCATAATTCTCAAAATTAGAGATCACATGCTTGGTGCTCTCCTCTTTAGCCTCTTTAAACCTTTGACATTTTGAATGCCTTGTAGAGCTCTCACTTCCTTTGGGAATCTTTTGATTCTCAACCTTAACCACAATATATTTAGGAGGATCTCCCTTGTTCCCCATAGTAGAGTCATTATATTCATCAGTGAACTATTTTGAAGAAGTTGAGGATGAAGTTTTGGGCTCCTTACTCTCAAAATTTTTAGAGGAAATATCCTTGTTCTCCACTTTAAATTGGTTTCCAAGTAGGTTGAGACTGATCCTTTCCACCTTATCACCATGCTTGACTGCATTCTTAAACAAAATTTTCAAAAGGCCTTGATGAAGAGGGCTATAATATTTACCTCGCTTCACCTATCCCATAAATTTTGAATGGACCTAAACGGAAACATCGACACATTCATCATTTTCATTGCATGTGGTTTAAAAAGGCAAAATGGAAGCTTTGCACAATTATTACTTGGCCACCCAAAGTAAAATATTCCATCAACACTAGCACCACCTTATCTCATGGATCTTAAGAGATTCATGAAGATATCCATTTTGGCATTTGACTGGATGTTCTCCTTTGCCTTTTAAGAGCTTCAACTCTTTGGCTAGGGAATGTTTTTCCCTATTAATACATTCTCCAGTAATTAGGATATCCAAAATTTTAGAAATGAGATGTATGGAGATGGTGAATTCTCTTCTCTTCACCATGAATTTACCATTATCCCAATGAAAGCAATTTTATTGGATATCTTAGGATCAAAATTGTTGAACTTCTTCACTATATTCAACAATCCTCTTTTTTTCATGATTCTCTACACTTCATAATCCAAAGTCATGGTGGCTAGTTCAACTCCCTTTTGATCTTTTACCAAATTCTAGAAAAAGCTTCTACTACACCAATAAATACTGCTAAGACTATTTGTGTTTTGAAGAGGACTAGCTTGGAGGAAAATTGAACAAGCATAAGACAATGTCCCTTTCACCCTAAATTCAAAATACTAACTTTACCTAGAATCTTCCTAGAGATAAGATGGGTAAACATCCCAATTTCACTCTTTGTCTAAAGAAAATGTTTGCCACCTCAATAAATTATAGCGAAAACTTATAGTCAAGAAGCTCCACACCCAGGTGTTGTAGGTGAGTTGGATAGGAGAGGGCAATTCTCCAAGGGAGGTCCCAGGTTCGAATCTCCACCCTACCAAAAAGCTGAATTGGGTACCCAAAATCCAATTGATAATGTTGGTGCGGGTAGGGCTGGGTGTGGCCCCCGGGTGACTTTGACGGTGTAGAACCCCATGTTAGTGGTATCTTAGACCAAGGCGGCCCCGCAGGGGGTTTTTATCTTAAAAAAAAAAAAAGAAGAAGCTCCACCAATGAAGAGTTTAGGAAAAGTTGACTTAAGGCAAATGCTTAGGATGAGGATTAGGGAGAACATACTTCCAACATAGATAAATATTTAGAAGATTGAAAAACACAATCATGGCCAAGTATTTTTTTACTTTAGTTGATGATGTTTTCTAGGTTTTTGTGTTTCCACCATCAAATCCAAGGACCAAGTCTATAATAAGTTCAAGGAATTCAAACCATTAATGAAAAATTAAGTGAACAAATATAGAATCCTTAAGAAAAAATGTCAATATATATTTTACTAATAATGCCCTTTGAGTATTTTATTTCATCTAATTGACTTAATTGACAGTAAATTGTTCATCACAATCCTTAGTAGAATGGATCCACTAAGAAAAATAAATAGGAACATTGTGATAATGACCCGTTGATAATGAATGTCAAACACATGGAGCTCATGTTTTGGGGTAAAGTAGTGTATTATATTACATATCCTCAACATGATAATGACATATATAGTCAAGGGTATTTATTTATATGAACATTGGAAAAGATAAAGGTCTTCAACTTTGCAACTCATGATATTTGATTTAGTTGCTTACACAAACATTCCTAAGAAGAAATAGAAAAAATTTCAACCGAAGAGTCATAGATGTATTCTTATAGTGTGTACTGGGAAAAAAAAGGTATATCATTTGTATAGTTTAGAGACCTAATATGTTACCATAAGGTATGCTATTGAGTTTAAGGAGATCTTATCCTTAGGATCTTTTGGATCTACTTTGGCTTATATTTGGTTATCCTCTAGCTCAACTAGCTTGTATTGGTACCTTACTCAACCATTTGATTATAATTCTTCCTTTAGCTGGGTAATTATGGTTCATCCTTTGATGATGATGATGATTTTATACCTTTAATTTAGTTGGGTGTTTATGCTTCTATGGTAGACCCTCCTTTGCCCAACTTATAGGTTAAGAAAGTTGATATCCATTTTCTCATCTCCTTGTGCTTTAATTTTAGATATCTCTTTAGAATATAATGATTGGTGGTTCCTTTAATTATAGTTGCTATGCCTCCTATTGATAGTCCAATGCTTAAGTGGGATTAGAATCTTCTTTAGCATATAGATCTCATATTGCACCAAGATTGTACCATCCACCTCATGCTATGTTGACTGATGTGGATGTTGGAGATCCTACCACTTATACTCAAGCCAAGGTATGTTGATGATGGATAGATAGTATGACTATTTAATGAAGGATCACTCTTGGAGTTGGTTCTCTTACCTAAGGATAAGAACATTACTAGTTATGAATGGGTCAACAATTTTTCTTTTGGTGTTGATGGTCAAATTGAGAATCATAAGGTGCATATTGTAGATAAGGTATTTTTATAGAAATAAAGAGTTGATTAAACTAATAAATCTACCCTTGTAGCTTACATGGATCTCATTGATACGATCCTTTCTATATTTGCTTCAATATAGTGGAAAGTTTATTAAATGGATGTCTAGGGTGCTTTTTTTCCATGAATATATTAGGATATACAATGCACCTATTGTGTAGCTCTATATTGGATGGACCTACACCATTAGTTTTTAAGCTTAAAACATTAGTGTATATAGGATCTTCATGCATGATATAAGATAATTAATTAGAACTTTCTAAATTTTAGTTTATGATAATGTGATATAGAGGATGATGTCTAGAACAAACATAATGATCATCAAATTTTTATTTTTTTTTGAAAAAATTGAAAAACTTGTATTAAAACAAAGAGCATATACAAGAGGGAGCGAAAACATCCCAACCAAGAACCAGGAAGCAAGAAGCCAAAACAAAGGGCAAGAGGGCAACACTTCCCAACTCAAAGCACAAGAAGAAAACCAGGCACGAAATCGCGACATGTCGCGATATCGCGACAGTCAAGCCAGCCGAAGCCACATCCGAGCAACCGGTCGCGAAATCGCGACAGCAAGAGCCAGCAACCCCTGACCCCCAACAATGTCGCGATATCGCGACGGATTCTCCACAAAGCAGTCATCCCTCAAAAATGTCGCGATATCGCGACGCATTTTCCTTTTGCCACCTTTACGCCAGAAGTGTCACGAAATCGCGACAAGATTGCCATTCTTCAACCAATCCTTCCAAGTGTCACGAAATCGCGACGAATTATCCTCATGAGGCACAAGCTCCAAAATGGTCACGAAATCGCGACGTCTTTTCCAAAAGTCATCAATTGGCCAAAAGGGTCGCGAAATCGCGATAGCCAAAGCCAGCAACCCCTGACCACCAACAATGTCGTGTTGCGATATCGCGACGGATTCTCCACAAAGCAGTCATCCCTCAAAAATGTCGCGATATCGCGACGCATTTTCCTTTTGCCACCTTTACACCAGAAGTGTCACGAAATCGCGACAAGATTGCCATTCTTCAACCAATCCTCCCAAGTGTCGCGAAATCGCGACGAATTATCCTCATGAGGCACAAGCTCCAAAATGGTCGCGAAATCGCGACGTCTTTTCCAGAAGTCATCAGTTGGCCAAAAGGGTCGCGATATCGCGACAGCCAAAGCCAGCAACCCCTGACCACCAACAATGTCGCGATATCGCGACGGATTCTCCACAAAGCAGTCATCCCTCAAAAATGTCGCGATATCGCGACGCATTTTCCTTTTGCCACCTTTACGCTAGAAGTGTCACGAAATCGCGACAAGATTGCCATTCTTCAACCAATCCTCCCAAGTGTCGCGAAATCGCGACGAATTATCCTCATGAGGCACAAGCTCCAAAATGGTCGCGAAATCGCGACGTCTTTTCCAGAAGTCAGCAGTTCGCCAAAAATGTCGCGAAATCGCGACAGTTCTTCTGTCTGGCGCCCAGTCATCAAAAACGTCGCGATATCGCGACGGTTTTTCCCCTTGTCTCCGAAACACAAAAACTGTCGCGATATCGCGACTGTTTTCCTCCTTGTTGCCCCTGCGCTCAAAGCGTTGCGAAATCGCGACGAGAACCTTCCAAAGGCCGTGGCGACGAAACCTGTCGCGATATCGCGACAGTTTCCTGCCAAGGGCCGCGACAGCACAGCAAGTCACGAAAACGCGGCGAAAATCACCCTTAGCACAAAAATTTCTCATTGGTTCAAGAATTTTGCAAGTCCCTGTCGAATCTCAGCATCTTCCACAGGCATGTCACTGTGCAGCTGTACTCCTACCTCCTTTTCCGCACCCATCTTTGCAAGGAAATCGGCCATCGAATTTAAGTCACGACTCACATGGATAGGGATCACATCTTCTAATTCCTTCCAAAGGTCCTTGATTTGAGAGACTAAAATCTGTATCTTCCAAGCTTTCAAAGCAAAGTTCCTCAAACAATCAAGAGCGCCAACCAGAATTTGAGAATCTGTCTCAAGGATTATCTTTCTGTATCCCTGCTTAACAGCCCGGATGGAAGCAATTTTGATAGCATAGGCTTCGGCTTCATTATTGGTGGCTCTTCCCAAACCCTGCAGTTCCCAAGAAAGCTACGCTCCAAGGATGATCACGACACACAACACCAACTCCAACATTGCCCGGATTGCCCTTTGCAGCACCGTCTGTGTTAATTTTAACCCAGCCTACTGGGGGGGTTTCCAACTGGCTATGTTCTTTCTAGCTTGAGCGACAGCTCTCTCTTCCTGTGGACCCAGCTCACCAAAATTTCCTCTTCAGCATATATGGCAACCGTCTCTCGTGACTTTGCTCCGTATAACCCCGCCAAATTCCATCTAGCGAGGAGAAAGTCTCTCTAAAGATTCGAGCGTTTCTTTCCAGCCACACTTGCCACCAGATGAAGGAAAGACCAAGATCCCACCCCAGTCGAAGGGCTTTAGATTTAAATCTACCTTTCTTCCATCTTTGCCAGATATTGTTCCGAGTCAGAGCACCATTACTCTGGAGTTTAAAATGAGAGAACCACCGATTCCAAATCTGACCTGTGAAAGAGCACTCAAACATCAAATGATCAGCAGTCTCCTCATTCTTATGACATAAAATACACTAAGAAGGACCAATGATTCCTCTCGTTTTTGAGGTTGTCAAAGGTGAGAATGCCATTGTGCATAAACTGCCAGGCAAAGAAGTTCACTTTCGGCCAGCACTTGGAATGCCAAATCTTCTTCCAATTTTGAACCGAAAATAAATGCGGGGGAGGCTCTGGGAGGATCTGATCATATCCAGCCTTCACTGTATAAACCCCAAGGTTCCCATGGCCCCAAGCTAACTCATCCTCTTCATCTCTGCCCGTGAGAAACCTAGCTGTCAAGATGTTGGTCAAAATGGTTGCTAGCTCCGGAGGGATTGTGACTGGCCACTCCTCCAACCGCTTAAACTTCTTGAATTTATACTCACCCAATTGGCTAGTGTTGAAATAATTCTCAATAGTGACCCAGCCCTGAGATTCTATGGCAGTTTTAATTGGAAGCAATTCAGGATATTCAACAATGATGGGTGGATACTGGTCCCAAGAGTCAGTCCAGAAACGTGCCTTCTCCCCTCTTCCCACTTTCCAAAATAATTGGTCTTTAATAACTTGAGAACCCAACTTGAGAGCTTGCCAAACAAGGGATCCATTACCATCCAAAGGGAAGCGGCTTACTTCAAAGGGGTGAACTTGGCCCAAATATTTGCTGGTTAAGATTCTACTGAATAATGAAGATGGCTGGGAGATCCATCTCCAATACAATTTACCTGCTAAGGCTTTGTTGTTGAGTTTAGAGCTTCTCAACCCCAGCCCTCCTTTTTCTTTGGGCTGAGTAACTTTATCCCAGCCAACCAAGGCCCATTTCCTCTCACCTTTTGCTCCTTCCCATAAGAATCTTCTGGCCAATTTGTCCAGTTCTTTCCAAATAGAAGGTGGGGCAGCCAGGATAGAGAATTTATAAATTGGCATGGCTTGAATAACTGACTGTAAGAAGGTTAATCGGCCGCCATAGCTTAACCATTTATGAGACCAGTGGTTCATTCTGTCTTTGAAGCCATCCAAAAGATCTTTCCAAATGTCATTTTTCAATTTCTTGAAGTGCAAAGGAACCCCTAGGTAGACTATAGGAAGAGAAGTTCTAGTGAAGCCCAAAATCTCTATAATTCTGTCCTGTAGCCTATGGTCAAGGTTGAAAAAGACCACTTTGGATTTTCTGTCATTGATAACTTGATTGGAGGCCCTAAGGTAAACATTAAGAGATTCTCTCGATTCCCCTGGCTTCCCCGAGACTCGGCCACTCCAACCAGTGCCAGCATCATCCACAAATTGTAAATGAGTCAGAATTTCTTCACCAACCTTAATACCAGTTATCAGGCCTTGATGTCTTCTTCTCAAGAAGAGTCTACCTAATCCTTCAGCTAAGATAAGGAATAGATAGGGAGAGCAAGGGTCCCCTTGTCGGAGACCACGAGAGGCTCCAAAAGGAGGCGAGGGAAGCCCCTTAATTAGAACAGAATAAGAAGGCATGGAAACACAGCTCATAACCCAGTCTATCCAGTCCTGGGAAAAACCAAAGGCAGCCAACATCCTTGACAGGAAGCCCCACTCCACTCTATCATAGGCCTTGGACATATCCAGTTTGATGAACATTCCTTTGTTACCAGAGATTTGCATTGAATGAATAGCCTCCTGAGCAAGAACCACTCCATCCAAGATCTGTCTACCCTCCACAAATCCCCCTTGTTCTGAGGAGATGATGTTATGAAGGAGAGGTTTAAGACGTTCAGCTATTATCTTTGTGATAATTTTATAAATCACATTACATAAGGCAATAGGTCTGAAGTCAGAGATATGAACCCCTTCCTCCCCCTTTGGAATTAGAGTGATGAAGGTATGATTTAGAGCCTTAAGCATTCTCTTATTGGTTCTGGACTCCTCTATAACAGCCAAAACATCTTCCTCCAAGGTATCCCAAAAGGCCTGGAAAAACTCAATAGGAAAACCGTCTGGACCGGGAGATTTGCCTGTGCTCATTCCAAAGACCACACTCTTCAATTCATCTCTATCAATGGGTCTAAGGAGAGCCTGATTTTCTTCTTGAGTGATAATAGGGGGAATAACATCAAGAACTTCATTTTGAGCCCCCACATCTTGCTCCCTATTTTCTGCAAAAAGCTTGGAGAAATAATCCACTGAGTGGGAGTGCATACCAGGAAGAGTATCATAGGAGTGTCCATTCTCATCTTGTAGAACTGCCATGTTATTCATCTGTCTTCTAGCACAGGCTGATCGATGGAAAAATTTTGTATTTCTATCTCCTTCCAATAACCAAGAATTTCTAGCCCGCTGTTTCCAATAAATTTCCTCTTGGTTATCAATGTCCTCCACAGCTTTGCGCAAGGCATCATCTTCAGTTTTAAGCTGTTCAGTAATTATTCCTTCCCTGAATTGTTTCTGCACCTCCTCCCAGCGGGCCATCAAGGGGGCTCTTTGCAGCTGGAAGTCCGACTTATTAGCGTGCCTCCACTGTTTCAATTTACTTTTGACAAAATGAAGTTGTTTGTGGAATTTAAACATTGCTGTCCCAAAAGGTGGACGACCTTCTTCCCACCATTGCGGAATTTTCTCATGAAGGTCCTCCTTTTGTAGCCAAAAATTCTCAAATCTAAACGGTTTGTGGAACTGTCCTGTCTGAGTCCCACCCTCCAGCAGGATGGGAGAATGATCGGAAACAGGGCCGTCCAAAATCTGGAATTTAACATTCCACTTAACAAATGCCTCCTCTGAGACCAGAAAGCGATCCAGCTTTACCTTCCTACAGTGAGGCTCCCTCCTCTTGTTAGTCCAAGTGAAAAAAGTTCCAGGGCCTTGGATATCCACTAAGTGAAAAGCCTGGACCTGGGCAATCGTAAGCCTGTCCCCCGGGTCCAAAACAGGGGTTCCACCTTCCCCGATCCCGAGCAGATAATTTGGCATTAAAGTCTCCAATAATGATCCAGTCAAAAACTTGTCTTGAGGACCTCATGTTGTGAACAACTTTCCATTGGAGCCTCTGGCCATTAAGGCTTTGAGCCCCATAAAAATTTGTAATTAAAACATGCTCAGCTGTGACAATATTCCTGAAGTGAGATGTGAGAACACCCCTCCAGGCTATATGTTCTAAAGCAGTCCATTCCAGGGGGTTCCAAAAAGTGACAATCCCCCCTGAGGCACCTTGGGCAGCCACATCCATATAACCAGCGCCCCTCCAAATCCTATTAACAGCTTTTACTCATAAGATCTAGCGACATTTTTGTCTCCTGGATAAGCAAAAAATCTGTTTTATACTTCCCTAAGAGTCTTTGAACAACAGATTGATGGGTTCTACTGTTTAAACCCCTAACGTTCCAAGATTGTATAATCATTGAAAACCTTGGGAGCAGTAAGAATCAATTGACCTCACCGATCCTCCATTGATCAGCTTATCTCCTTGTGCTGTGAGTAATTCCTTATTGGATTTTCTTCCCGCTCCTTGAGAGTTACTATTTTTAGATCTCTTCTCCACCTGAGTGATCCCTAAAGCTGGCCTTTCTCTATTTTTATCTGCATTTCCCATGGTGACATCTTTAATAGCCGACTGTGCTGGGGAGTGTATCACCAAAGCCCCTGGGTTCTCTCGATCGCAGACTCTCGTAGGGTACAATCACCTGTTCGACTACAGGAGTGGATGAGGGAGAATCTTGAGAGTGAGTGTTATTAATCTCACCATTCCCATCCACTCCCTCCATGACTTGGTCTTCCAGATCCACTAATGACTTAAAAATTTCATACCGATTGTTTGGCTTGAGTTGCATCTGCTCCTTGCCATTTTTCTTTTTGTTTCTCCTTCGTTTCGGCTGTTCAAAGCCATCCTTCTGAACATCAGGACCTGGAGAAGTATTGGAAGGTTCATTGACAGGGGTGGGCTTCCCCTCTCTAGGGCGGCTTGGCATTCCAGTCGGAGCCTCCGCTTTTGTGCTCAAGGTGTTAGGACAGAACCTTGCCAAATGGCCATGCTTATGGCACACTCTGCACCTGAAAGGGAGGGCCTCATAGTCTAACTGTTGGATCCAGGGTACTCCTGCCAACTCAAGTTCCACCTCAGCTGATAAAGGCTGGCTAATGTCCATTTCTACATAGATTCTGGCAAAAACAACTGTATTTCCCTCTATGGTATCTTTAGAGACTCCTATATATCTGCCTAGGGAATTACCTATTATTTCTAAAACCTGCTCCCCCCAAAACTCCATCGGGAGAGCGTACAGTCGGATCCAGACCGGGACAGCCGTGGGTTCAATGCGAGGATCGAAGCCCACTCTCCAGGGTTGAACAAATAACCCTGCCGGTCCGTGGTTTCTCTTTCTCGATTCAAATGCTCTGTTTCTATCTGCTAAAGAAGAGAAACTAATGATGAAATACCCATTGCTTATTGGCCATAAAGAGTACTCACCTTGTGGCTCCCAGTTCTGTCGAACCCAGGTATGCAAAAAATTCAGAGTAGGTCGGATGCCCATGAATTTGCAGATCAAGTCATGGTTAGCTCGGTAGACGATTGTATCCTCGACCAGCTTGGGTTCGATAACAATCTTAGGTCTGGAAGCGGATTGCGGGAGGCATCCATTAACGCGGTGAGCATTAGGGCCGTTGCCAGCATTCTTAAGTAGCGTTTGAAAAGCATTCCTCTGAGCTTCACCAGTGGAAGACGAGGGGTTCTCTTTCAACATCTCAACATATGAACTCTTTCTCCCAAAGAAGAGGGACTGGAGGAGACCCCATCGGGCCCTCCCAGAGCAACGAGCAAACCTTCAGAGTAGTTCGGAAACAAACCACCAAAGTCTCTGGTAAGATCTTTCGGGCCAGAAACCCTCGAGCATCGCCCGACGCCTGTTCAGAAGTTTTCCCGCCAAATCGCCAGAGCTCAAAAATTTTCCTGATCATCAAATTTTTATTATTCTGCTATATATTGATGATTTATAATTAGAAGTTTGAATTTTATGATTTGGGAGATGAAGTTGACTTTAGAAATCCTTTAAGATAATATATTTTGTCCTACTTCATTTATTTTGTGTATTTAAATGATCCATTATTCTTCAAAGACATTCCCATTTCATTCTTCATATACTTTCAATATTTTACACTAATTTTAGATAGACGTTTGTAGTTCAATTTACATCTCATTTGGTTTTGAGTTGAAGATACAAACTAATTGCTCCACTGTTATTCTTACACATAACATTTGGAAAATATTATTTATCTCATTCACTTTGATATAGACATAATATTTTCTATTGACTAATATTTTTAATACATATAGACACCTCATGAGGGTCACTACAAGGATACAAATAAAATTTTGTTCTACATCAAGGGTATTATTCAAATGGAAACTCACTATTATATTGGATATCCTATTGTCTTATACAAGTAATCTAACATATATTGGGATGAAAACCTTTATGAGCACATTTCCACTATTGGTTTCTTGTTATATTTTTATTCAAGTCCTAATTTTTATATTTTAGGTGGTAGAATACCATATCTACATGTTATACAAATATACAATATTATAGCACTAATTAGTCCATGAAGCATCTTTCGTAGATGTTGATGGTTATTGATTAGTTGGATCTCCCTTAGAATGGCCCCACCACTTTATTTGATAATAATAAAAGTACTATTTTTTTTGCTTGTAATCCTATGAAGCATCATATGGCCAAGTACATTGATTTTTTGATCTACTATATTTATCATTTTCATTCATAATATTTTCTAAGCCACTATATGTGCCTTCTGTATATAAATTTCCAAATATACTCACCATGGATATATTAGCAGTGATTTTTATTATATAATGAGATCAACTTGGTGTAAGAGAGATTTTATTAACAGGGGATGTTTTGCAATGTTCTCTTTCCATGGTCCTTGCTTAGCTTAATGTAGAATATTGAGATGTGGTTAATCTTTACTTCAAGCCATGAACTACATTTTATGAAGGTTGAGTGTATTATTCCTATAGGTCTATATTCACCTTATAAGGTGGTCCTTGTATTATTATTGATATTCAATGATAGGTTAATTTGATACTAATTAGAATTTATGTATTATATCATGGGTGGTAGATATACTTCAAATCACCCAATCGTTTGTGTAATGGCTAAATATTATTTGTTCTTTAGTAAGATATATCATTGGTGTTTATGTGTACCTCATCATACTATTTATTTATCTATTATTGCTATCTTTATTGTCTATTTTAAAGAATTTTGATAATGTATAGATTTTTTTCGATTTGTTTATATTTTAAATTTACACACCTTATTTTATTAATGGAAAATTAAATGAAGATTTATAATTATGAGCTCTAGATTCTTGGACAAAGTTCAACATAGTTTTGTATTCAATAGGAAGGAAGGTGGTAGTCTTTGATGGCCTAGATGAATGGAAAATTTAGCTTTCTTTGTAAATCCAAATGGTATTTAGGATGCATTTAATTTAGAACTTTAATATAGATGGTATGATATCCATATTGAAAAATTTCATGTGGTAAAATGATTGAACAAAATTTTGATATTTGATAGGTGGTTAAAAATATAGTTTTTAATCTCTTCATATATTACATTGTGAGCAAAGTCAAATTACAAACAGTTATATGGAGATACAATCTACTTAATAATGGTCATTCAAATCCATTTTGTTTTCATTTTTTGTTTTCCCAACATTTAGTCCAAATAGTTATGTTGGGATAAAACAAAATTTGAAGGATCATACATATATAAGTTTATTTAAAAGTTAAAATATCTAAATGGATAAATGAAGAACTAGAATGTCAAGTCATTTGGTGACATATTTAAAAGAAAAAAGGAAATTAAATCCAATACCAAGGATCTAAAAGTGATAGTGTAAATAATTAGAAAATACCAACATAGACCAACATACTTGTGTAAGAAAAAAAATTACTTGTTATTATCATAACATATCATATTTGACAACCAAGTGGCATTAGCTCAACTGGTTAGATTCCTCATCATTTAAGAAGGAGACTAAGATTCAAATCTTGTCAAATAATACATGGATAATATCCAAGATTTGTTGTAATATCACTATGTGGTGATGATGTAATATAGGTGGAGTTCGTTTCAATCCCATATAACCAATTGAAAAAAACATATCATATTTGACTAATAGTCTTGAGAGAGATATTTAAAAAAAAGTGATAATGATATAATTTTTCATGATACTACAAAATAAATTTATTCTTTTATTAGATAAATAATATTTTAACTCTAGAAGGAAGAAAATGTTAAAAAAGAAAATATTATGAAGGAAACAATCAATTATTTCAAAGATATTCTATCAAAAGTCAGTAGAAGGAGACTGAAGGTGAGATCTTGTAAACTATTATATATATAAATTTTTGATTAGTAAGAGGGGTTTTGAAAGGTTCCCGTAACCTTTTACAAAAAATTTCTAGTTAGGAACAGTTCTCCCAACCATCTGAAACAAAAAGGAGACACCTTCTTCAAAAACAAGAAGAGACAAAAAAATAGACAGAGAAGCCCTCACAAGGGCAAAAGAGGAAGCCTCAATAGACCAAAAAAGAAGCCCTCATAGGGGTAGCATGAGATGGAAAGGAAACCACAAGATATTATAGCCAAAAAAACCACCAGAATCTATAGAGAGAACACACAGTTATTTGCCAGCACGGTCAACATTAGGATGCCCTTCGTCGCCCAACAGGTTCCTGAACTTGACCAAAATTTTGAACTAGAACATGTATTCCTCTAGAAGGGCATCTACTCACATGTTTGGGGGAGGCAATAATTAGCTCCAGTGTGTCATCCACCAAGTGAAAAAAATCCCATAGGTGGTAATCAATGAATGTGATGCGATTACAATATCTCCACATATGGCTTGCAAAGATAATCTCCATGATGAACCACAAGCTCCACGTGCCTCGAGCATTCATTCAAGAAACCCAAACCCTGAGAGAGTTCACAAAAAGGAAATAGGTGTGGGATTACCATCAACCAGGGAGAGGGGAGAACTTTCATTCCAAATGGTAAAGTTAGGCAAAGCAACACCCAGGTTAGCTAGAGCATCAACAACTTGGTTTCCTTCCCTAAAGACATGTTGAATGATGACATTAGTGGAAGAGCTCAAAAAAAATTTGCCTCAAATATTAAGCTAGAGATATTCCAAGATGTTGACTGGGTGCCTAGAAGGCTTCTAACAATGTTCATGGAGTCACCTTCAACAATAAGGTTAGGGCAGTTTAGGCTGGACAGAAGAGACAGACCTTGGAAAAGGGCTCGAGCTTCAACAAAATGATTGGTTTGGACTCCAATATTTTCTACAAAGGCCAACAAGATCTTCCCTGAATGATCTCTGAAGATACCACCTGCACCAGCCAACCTCAGGTTGCCTTTGGCTGCACCATCAAAATTGTACTTGATCCATCCCAAAGGTGGAGGAGACCACTTGACAAGCGATCGATCAACCACCGAAGTGGGAGGGGAAAGATTACAGGAAGGGAGTTGGAGGGACTTGGCTAATCGAGCTTCACTCAAGGACTCCGACCACCCATATCCTTGAGCAATAGAGAGGTTTTTAGCTATCACATGGATAACTCTAGAAAGAACATAGTTGGAATCATGGATAGAGTTATTGAAAGCTCTAGAATTTTATTCACGCCAAACTTCCCATAGGAAATGGGGAAGATAGAAGGTCCAAAAGGTTTTGACATGGAAGCTCTTGAAGGGATTTGGCCACTATAAACAAAGGTCATTCAGAGAGGAGGGAGGAGCCTAGGCAATACCCACAGTGGAAAATAATGAGCAAAGAACTTTGAGGGAGAACTAATAGGAGAGGAAAATATGTTGGGTGGATTCGCAATCCTGTTTGCAAAGGTAACAACAGTTAGGAATGGGGAGCCCTCGAACCTAGAGATTTGGAATGGAGAGAATTTTGTCCTGAACAACAAGCCAAAAGAAAAAATAGACTTTGGGAATAAGGTGTTTGTTCCAAATGATATTTGAAGGAAACCATGGTTGTCCTGGGTTTTCAGTAAGAAAGTAGGTAGATTTCATAGAGAAAATCCCATTCTCACTGGGTGCCCACAGGAGCTTATCTTCAACCGAATAGTTGGGAATAACACAAAGATGTAAAATGTTAGATAAAACAAGATTAGCTCTTTTTTGGTCCTCATTCATATCACCATGAGGAAGGGTTTTCCAACGCTTCCTATCAGAGTCAATAAAATTGCAAACCTGTGTACCAAACAACATATCAATCATGGGTTTGAGGCATATCAGATCAATGTGGTTCTAAAGAGGGCTATTACACAACCACTTGTCCTCCCAAAAACTTATCTTCTGGCCATTGTCGAGTTTCCAATGAATTCCTTTTTTGATGATCTCCCTTGAACACAAAATGGAATTCTGTGCAACAGAACCTTGGATAGGCAAAGGATAATCCTAAAAATTTGGTTGGTTCTAGAGGTATTTGGCCTTGATGATATCAACCCATAGTGATTTTTCATTTTGAAGGATCCTCCATCCTTGCTTGGCAATGAGGGCTAAGTTCATATTCCTGACCTTCCTAAGCCCGATACCTCCATATTATTTCTTGGAACAGACCTGGTCCCACGTGACTAAATGGAATCTTTGCTTGTGTTCTGAGCCTGACCAAAGAAAATTCCTCTGGATTTGTTCAATCTTATTATAAACTTCAATCAAAATCTAAAATATGGATAGAAAGAATATTAGAATACTCTAGAGATTTGCTTTGACTAAGGTGGCCTTTCCTGCTTGATTGAGGAGCCCTCCTTTCCATCCTACCATTTTTTATGAATTCACTCAATGAGTGGAAACCAAAGAGATTTTTTGGTAGAACCATCAAAGAGAGGAAAACCAAGGTAGGTGGTAGGAAGGTCAACAATGGCACAACCAAGGATATCAGCTATATAGTTTTTCCATCTAATGGGTGTATTGAGAAAATATAGTTTACTTTTGGAGAAGTTGACCTTTTGACCAGCAACAGACTCGAAGGAAAGAAGAATGGACTTGATGATTTTGGCTTGAGGAATAGAGGCATGAGTGGTAAGAATAGTATCATCCACAAACTGCTAGTGGGATATGGGCATGAGAGAGGAGGCAGGTTTGATGCCTGATATTTTCCCTTTGGAATAGGAAGACCGTAGAGTTTGCCCTAGGGCTTCAACAACAATGATAAAGAGAAAAGGGGACAAAGGGTCTCCCTATCTCAAACCTTTGGCACTTTGGAAATAACCAACAATAGAGCCATTAACTAAAATAGAGAAGCTGGCCCCTGAGATGCATGCCTTGACTAGATTGATCCAATCAGGATGGAAACCAAATCTAGACAAAATAGAGAAGAGGAACTTCCAAGACACCCTATCAAAAGCCTTGTTCATGTCCAACTTAAGGAAAAGGCCAGATTTCCCACTTTTAGAAATTGAATGAATTAGCTCATGGATGGTAATTATGCTATCAGTAATAAGCCTCCTCGAAATAGAACTGCCTTGATATGAATCAATGATGAAAGGGAGAATGGGTTTCAACCTTGTGGTAATCACTTTGGTGAGGATTTTATAGAAAATATTGCACAGATGATAGGGCAGAAATTAGATAAGGATTTGGCATTATTGGACTTAGGGATGAGAGCCATAAAGGTAGAGTTTACATATCTAGGAATGTTCTTAGTCTGCTACATTTGTTGGATAACTGAAATGATATCGAGTCCCACTATGTCCCAATATTTTTGAAATAAAATTGGGGGAAAACCATTCAGGCCTGGAGCCTTCCCACCTTGCATTGAAAAAACTACATTCTAGATTTCCTCAGCTAAAAATGGTTTGAGCAAATAATTGTTATGCTCCTGGGATACCAACCTGGGGATGTTGTTCAGGAGAGTCTCTGATGTTTGTGGGTTGCACTCCGGACTGGGTCCAAGCAGATCTTCGAAGAAATCCACTGCCTCAGCTCGAATGTCTGAAATATCTGAAATAATGATCCCATCAGCTCTAGTGAGTTCCCTAATCTTGTTAGAGCCTTTGTGCCTCATCGTAGTAGCATGGAAAAATTTAGTATTAGAGTCTCCCTCTTTTAGCCAGGTAACTCTAGACTTTTGTTTCCAAAAAATTCTTCACTTTTAAGAATATTGTGGTATTCAGATAGAAGCTTCCTTTCAATCTCAATAAGATTTGTGTCTAGTTCTTCCTGTTGGGCAAGAAGCTCGATGTTTGTGAGCTGGGATTGGATATTCTATTTCTTGGAAAAAATATTGCCAAAAATATCTTTGTTCCACTTCTTGAGTTGTTCTTTCACAAACCAGAGCTTATTGCTAACCCGAGAGGCTAGAGATCCAGAAAAGCTACAAGACCACCAAGTTGTAATGAGTGCCTTGAGATCCAGATCCTGAAGCCACATAGCCTCAAATATGAAAGAGGATTTGAATGGAGAGACCTAGAATGAACAATCAAGGAGAAGGGGGTTGTGATCAGATCCAATTTGAGGTAGAGAATGAAGGACAACATCACCAAAGGGATAGATGCCATTAAGGGATATTAGGAATCTATCAAGCCTGATTTGAATAAGTTGATCACCCTATCTACGATTACTCTAGGTAAATTTGGGACCTTTGAGATGGATATCCATGAGTTCATTCTCATCCACAAAAGAAGCAAAATCTTCATAGGAATTTACTATTATTTTAGAGCCTCCTTTCTTATCTATGGGGAATAAGGGAGAGTTAAAATCTCTAGCTAGCATCCATATCTCATTGGAGAAAACCTCCCTCATCTGACTCAGATTGTTCCAAATATGAAGTCTTCCAAATGGGGAGTTTGGAGCATAGATGTTTGATAAAACCCATATGTACCGGTAGTCTTTACTGAAGAACAAGATATTTATATAGTTTTCTACCATAGATAGGAGTCTACCTTCAACAATATTTGGATCCCACAAGCATAACAACCCACTAGAGGCTCCATTGGTAGGGCTTATAAGGAATTCAAAGTGTTTCCAAATATATTGAGAAATGCATGAAGCATTTTGGGTATCCAATTTTGACTCTTGCAAAAGAAAAATGGATGGTTTTAGGTATTTCCTCATGGACTTAACCAAATGTTGTTTGTTGAGTCCATTGAGGCCTCTCACATTCCATGAGAGGATCTTCATTTGGAAATTTTAGAAGAAGATATTTTCCCTCTTCCTTGTGAAGAGGGGAATTTGGATCGGGTATCATTTTCAGTTGGACCTAAAAGTAGTTGTTTGGAGGAGAGACTCAAGGTGAGATGAGTTCCATTGGCAATATCATCGACACATTCTCTATTCTTGATGAGCTGAGAGGAAGGGCGACCTCTTTTTCCCTAAACCAACATCTGCATGGAGCCTTTTTTATTTTTGGTGAAAGGGGGGCTCGAGGAGAAAATATTGTTGGGAAGTTATTTGCAAGGAGAAAGGTTGGGAGAAGTGATATGAGGAGGAGGTCTATGGGGGCCAACATTCTCAATAGAAGGAAGAGCCTCAGGAATAGATAAATAAGAAAAATATTTGGAAATAAGGATCGAAGGGCATACCTTAAAAGTGGATGAAAGATCGACTTGAGCCATAGGAACATCTTGAAAAGCTTGTTCTATAGAGGTAGGTTCTTTTGGGGGGTCCCCCAACATACTTGTATCAATGAATGGTAGCTCTTGATTCATATTATTCAAAGCCTCCCCTAAGGGACCTTGAGGTGGAATCTCCTAATTTGAAACAATTGCAGCAATAGAGAGGAGGCATGGAGCCTTCACCCACCAATGAAGAAGAGCTAGAATGATTGAGGAAATGATGTTGATGCTGGAACCTTATGCTTGAAGGTTTTTTATGGGAGGCACCTTAGAAACTTTAGATATTTAACACTAAGAGCTGAGGTGGCCTTGCTTGGAGCACTTGGAATAGAAGGTTGGCTTATTCTCATATTCAATGATCTGAGTCTTGGAGATGCTATCTAAAATCAACTCGATGGAAGAAGGAAGAGAGGAATCGAGGTAAGCATTGACACACATGCGAGTGTGGACCATGCAGGTCTTGGCTTTGGTAGGTGGATCAAGATCGATGAACTCACCAATGTCTCAAGAAATTCCTCGTAAAATATCCTCATCCCAAAAATGGAGAGGAAGACCCAAAATGCGGACCCAGATTAGAGCAAGGTTGATGTTTTGGATCTCTGGGTCAAAATACATGCTCCATTTCTTGAGAAAAACCCTCTTTGGCCATAGAACCATGGTCCACCTGATAGGATTCTACTTGAATCAATGGGATTATTCAGACGGATGAGGAAAAATCCCTTGGGAAAGGCAACCAAGTCCATGGATCCTTGAGGACACCAATGGATAGTGACCCTTTTACGAATCGAATCCATGTCAGAGTGAGGTCCTAAAAATTTTCCCACTAGAGAATGAGAGTCTTGATCCACGAGGGAGGAGATAAGCTTCGACAAAAATCAGAGGGTACCTTGAAAGGGGCACAAATCAATCTTAGGGTGAGGAGGGAAACAAAATAAGTAAGAGTTTTAAAAATGGCTATAAAATAGTAGGACGAGGAAACATTCTGGGATCCAATTTTACCTTGTGCTGTGTCAATCAAATTTCTTCCTCCACTTTGATCCGGTAGACCCCCATCTCCTAAGTTTGAGATTACTTCTTCGATGCTATTCAAATTTATAGATGTCTTCCCACCAATGAGGTATGCAAATTGGTTATCCCTAAACCTGTTAGGGTCAACTATGGCATTAACACCAATAGGAACTGTAGATCCATATCCAAAACTTTCCACACAAAAATAAAATAAATTCTTGATGAGGAAGACCTATTTTGAAGGATCTACAAGAGGTAATTTTATCTTTTCACCCTATCAAGATGCCTAATCCTAATGTGTTATTTGTAATTTTATTTTAAATATTTTAGGATTATATTGAAAAGTGATATATTCAATGGTATATAAAAGAATTAGGAGAAAAAGAATATAACAAGGGAGGTTAAATCCAATTTGATCTTGTTGATTTCCAAGAAAATGAGATAAATTTTTTTAACATTAATTGTTCAATAAGCCTTTGTAACATGGATTATAAGGTAATTTGGAAATAACTTTAAATTGATTGAAAGTCATTTTAGTTTGTGTTATTTGTGAGAATGTTGCTTGTTTATGATAAACAAATAATTCATGGTACAATCACTACATAAGAACCACACGTTTTATTAAATCTATAAAAAATTGTTGGATATATTACATTATTTGTTAAAATATTAAAATACCCCCATGGTACATTTGTATATTTGTAAATATTATATTAGGGAGTGTGACTTATATTTTCTCTAAAGTATGCATAAATGTGTGAGAAGATTCCGGTTGTTATTTAATAAAGTGTGCAAGTTTACAGAGTGTGAGAGTGTTGAAAGTGAAATGTAAGTAAGTCGAGTCATAGAGTTAGTTATCAAATATACAAATGAAGAGTCACATGATATGTGGCAAGATGTAAATTCGAGAATCATGAGAGTTTTTTCATATCTGAGGAATAGGAAAGGATGCATATCCTAGATATATAAGGAGAACAATAGTCAAGTATTCAAGAGTTATCTTCTAAAGTTATATATTGGAGATAAAGTTCCATGTATTACAAATATGAGGATCTCATGTAACTCAAAAACTTATTCATTTATGAATAATTTTATGAGTTTTATTATTGAGAAATATTATTTTTTCATGAATGTGATATTCATTAATATTGGCCAGATAGTTGATAGCATTATATTATGATTAATATTTGATCCTTGATAAAAGGACCTATGAGATAATTTTACGAAATCATAAACATCGATATTAGAGCTACACTCTAGTAATTTGATATTGTGAAGGAATAATTGAGAAGAATAGGTTTATTGCACCCTAAGGAAGTTTTAAAGAAGAGATTAAAACTTAAGAGTATAGTTAATATTGCACCAAAGAGGAGATATTGAAAATAAATGATGACTTTATAGCTATAAAGAGGATGATTTACTAGTTGAAGAAAAACTATGAGGAGGTTGAAAGCCATAATGAGGATGAAGCAAAGGAGGATATAATTACTAAGGAGAAGGAGAGGTTTAGAGAAGGGTTGATTACACCCTAAGACTATAAGCTTCAAAATTTGTTATTGAAGATGTTGGAATATAAGGGTTAATTTTAGTCTGAGATTGCATTCTAAAAAGAGAGGATAAAATATTAGAAGTAGACAAAAGAATATATGTATAAGGAATGCATCAAGTCTCAAGTACATTGAGACAAGTGTTGAAGTCCCTAATAATATTTGTAAAGAGTGCCTAAGGAGAAGAAATTAAGAGTTAGTGCCTGTAAGTGAAGTCAAGAAGTTAGATAGTGCTTATGAGTGTAGAAATCAAAGAGCCAATGACAATGACTATGAGCATAGAAGTTAAAGAGCCAAGGACAATGCTTATGAGTGTACAAGCCAAAGATATAAGGATATATCATGTGAGCATAGAAGATCAAGAGCCAAGGATAATGTCTATGAAGTGAAGAGCCAAGGATAGAACCTGTGAAGCATAATACAAAAAGAAGATTACCTTGAGAAAAAAGTTTGAGTACTCTTGAGTAAAGTCTAACACAAAGTATTGGAACCATTTGAATCATAGTTATAATCATCAAGAGAATCAAGGGTAATGCCTAAGGTGGAGACATTTGGGTTAGTAATGCCTTGATAATTTTCCCACACATGTTTGGAAAGAGAAGTGAGTGCCAAAAGGTAAAGTTCAATTTTTACCTTATATTTCAAACTTGAGTGCTTTATCGAGTATATTAAATTTATTTTTGGATATTATGAAGTTTGGAGAAATAAGGGAAATATTTAATTTATGAATTTGAGATAATAATTAAAGATATTAATTTGGGAGATATAAGAATAAAATATAATATTTGAAATTGAATGAGAGATTTTTAAAATTTGAGAAAAGAAAGAAATGAATTAAATTGGGAGATATAAGAAGACAAGACTATAAATTAAATTGAATTAAATTGGATAGATAAGAAGTGAATTAAATTATGAATGATTGCTTGATTAAATAAATTTGAAAATTTTGATATTAGGGAGACATAAAGAAAATTGAAAATTGAAATTTAAAATTTGTGAAATTTGAATGAGTTCCATTATGGAAAATAATAAAATTTTTCTTTCTAAATCACAACTTTTTAAAGGACCACACTTTGCATGATGGAAAATAAAAATAAAATCAAGTCTCATTGTTGAGAAACTTTGGGATATAGTGAATGGAACAAAAAAATGCTAGAAGATGAAGTAGGAAAACAAAAATTTATAGAAAGTGATGCAAAAGTCATTATGCTAATCACATTTGGGATAATTAATGAAATTTAATCATATATAAGTGAAGCAGAAGCTACTTGGGAAACCTTATGCAAAATATTTGAAGTAAAGAACAAAGAAACTATATTGCATTTATAGTCACAATTGTATTCATTAAAGGTTAATTGTGGAGAAATCATAGAACTCTTTCTCCGAAGGATAGCAAAATTAAAGGCTAAGTTGTTAAATTTGGGAGAAAAAGTAGAAGATAAGCTTCTTGTCCAAGTTACATTAAGAGCACTTCCAGAGACTGCAAAACATCTAGTCACTTCACTTCAAGTGCTAAATGAGACAATAACCTTTGATGAATTAGTTAATATTCTTCAAGAATCTTAAGTGGAGAATTTTTCCAAGGATGAGATGACTAATAATGCTTTGATATCAACGGAAAATGTATCATGTAACATTGTATCATCATCTCAATCTCAGATTGAATGAAATTAATATATTATCATATGCACAATAAAAAAATGTCATACCACAAATATTTGTACATATAATTCTTTGAATCAAAGAAATCAAATGAATAGACTTTTTCAAAGATTTTTGTCAAGGTAATATCAGTATCAGTATCAACATGTGCAACAACAAAAACCAAAAAAATATCATCAAAGAGGAAGTTCAAGAAATTCAAGAGGTTCAAGAGGCAAAAGATGAAGAAAAAAATAAAATAAGAGCTCTTACAATGAGGATTATAGATATTGAAGATGAATACCAAAAGAAAGATAATGAAAAGAATAAAATTGTGAATATTTTAGAAATTTCTAATGGCACTGATGTTTCAGATGATGAAATAAAAGCAACTAAAATAAGGTAACATAAACAAATGAAAAGTGCAAATTAAAATCAAGATCATTTTAGAATTGTAAAATTTGTAAGAGAATCATACCAAAAAAAGATCATGAAAAAAAAATTGAAGTTCACTATGGATGGATCAAAAAATCAGATTGGAATAGGATCATGGATATATTACAATTTTTTTATGCTCACAAAGAAATCCTAATAAATATTGCAAAGAACAGGTTAGCATATTAACACCAAAAATTTTAGTGGTCGACCTAGAGCCAAAGGACAAAGACAAGAATCAACGATTCAAGGCTAAAAGTCTTCAAACAAAATAATATAATATAGGGGGGTGTTGAAGATATTAAATTATTTGATAAATGTTAAATTACACCCATGGTACATTTTTATGTTTCTAAATATTAGATTAGGGAGTGTGATTTATATTTCCTCTAAAGTATGTATTAATGTGTGAGAAGAGTTCAAGTGTCATGTAATAAAGTGTGAGAGTGTGCAAATTTTCATGTAAGTAAGTCAAGAGTCATAGAGTTAGGTGTCAAATATACAAGTGAAGAGTCACATGATATATGGCAAGATGTAAATTCAAGAGTCATGAGAGTTTTGTCATATGTGAGGAATAGAAAAGGATGCATCTCTTGGATATGTGAGGAGAGCAATAGTCAAGTACTGAAGAGTTATCTTCTAAGATTATATATTGGAGATAAATATCCATGCAATGTAATATGAGTACCTCATGTAACTCAAAAAATTATTGTTTTATGAATAATATTGTGAGTTTTATTATTGATAAATATTAATATCTCATGAGTGTGATATTCATTGATATTGGTCAAATAGTTGGTATTATATTGTAACTAATATTTGATCCTTGATAAAAGGACCTATGAGACAATCTGGAAAGATCATCATAAATAGTCATGCTTGTAAAAATAGATATAAACAAAGCATATGATAGGGTTTGTTGGATTTTTATATATAATATTATTAGAAAATTTGATCTTGAAGGTTGATTGAATGGATTAGAGGCTATTATAGCACTCCGCAATATTCTATTTTGATAAATGGATCCCTCATTGAATACTTTGAATCATCCCATAAAATACACTAGGGTGATCCACTATTTTCTTATCCCTTCTTTTCGAGGCAATGACAAAGCTCTTGAAAATACAAAAATGGAAGATAAAATCAAGGATATATAGGTTGTGACAAATGATCCTTCAAATGTCATCTCTAATTTATTCATGAAAATTTTCATCTAGGTCATCATTTGGTTATCAAAGCCATGTAAATTGAAATATTATCATGATATGAGAGAGTTGCTAGTCAATTGGTTGATATGAAAAAATACAAGATATTTTTTTAATCAATAGTTCGCTTGATTTTGAATAGATTATTGCAAATATTTCAAGACTAGATATTACATAATGTAATAATATAAAGGAGTAGGTTTGGGATCTATTTTTAGATAGAATCAAATCTTGGATAGCTGATTAAAGGGATAAGCTTTAACCATGGCTAGAATATTGTAACTCATAAAGGTTCATTTCAATATATTTGTATCTACATACGTACCCACCTATCTATCTAATATCACTTTCAAGACTATGAGTAGGTCTAACACCCAAATTTGATAAAATTTAAAGTTATTTTCTTTGGAAATGATGTGAGGATAAGTTTAGATTTCCTCTTTACAAATGAGAGGGTTTGTAAAGGAAAGAGTCTAAACTTATTTGGGAAAAAAACAATACACAATATAATAAAGTGTAAACCTATTGGTAAATAATTGCACAACTTTTAATATGAGTTTATGTGTTTAGCCTATGGAACTATGGGTTAACCTTGTAATGATTAAACTCATTACTTTAATGTTATATCAAGCGGATGTTAAATAACTTGTAATTCACTATTAAGGTTGTGACACACACACACACACCTCATTTGCCCAATCAATTTTATTGATGCAACCTTATATTAATAACTTGGATGGGTGGATGAGGGAATATTTCATCTCTTGTATGTCATCACTCTTTTCTTTTGCTCTCTGGATCTCTTTATTTAAGATTTGAGTTGATGTATTGCTGCTTTTCATCCTAACAAAGCATTGTGAAATTTAGAATATTATAAGAGTGGGTGTAGAGCATCACTACCGGGTCACATAGAGATATATCTTGAAATATCTTATTCTTATTTTTATTATAAGGAAAAACAAATCTATGTTCTATAAGTACTTTTAACATAAGAAGAAAAGGGGAGACTCTCTTCTCCACTTTTTTCATCATAAATCCTTGCAAAAATATGAAGATAAGTTGTTTAGCCTTCTCTACTTATTTATGGTCCCTAATCTTCAATATGAGAATTTGGGTGCTATATCAATATTTGACCAAAGAAAAACCTCCACATCCTCATGGTAGAATATAACCTTTATGGTTGTGGTTGTTGGAACACATTATTTCCATATTGCATAGGTTTAAATTATTGAAGGTAATATTTATTTTTTGGTGCATGGAAAGAGATGCACACCAATGAACTCAAGGAGTATTGTGTGCCCATTTCTCACCTAGACATTGTGGCACCTTGGATACCATGCAAGCTACAAGGCTTTTTTGAGTCATATGCATTATTGATTAGTTTTTTGTTGGTCTATTGGATGGATGCATTATTGGTTTTACTCAAGAGGGTATCTCTACGTCAAGAATTAGGGTCCTATCTTATCACATTGGAGTGGCACACCCTTTTGTCTAGATGGATGTGTTATTGGTTATTTCTTTTAATAGGTGATTAACTATATTGAACTTTGATGAGTGATAAAACAGTACATATTTTATGCAAGATTAATCCATTTTTTATCTGTAAATTTATGAAAAAAAATGTATTTTGATGATCATTTTATCTTATTCATGTGATTTATGAATCAATTTGATCCATAACGATAAAAATAATTTATGCTTGTGTTTTACACAAAAGTGTGCAAGTTTTTGTGTGTTTTCGATAGGAGAACGCTGCAGGAGTTTCATAGGAAATGATGTGGAGAGGCACGGACCAGATGACAAGTGTGGATAGACCAACCATGAGAATGATGTGCAAAGAAAAATCATGGATGAATGCTATAGAAAGGTGCTACAGAATATAGCTACAAAAATATGTTATAGAAAGCATCTAGTGAAAGGTGTTATAGAAAGAATATTAACTAAAGTCAAACTATTCAATGCATTGTTATACCACGTCCAACGACAACGTAGCATTATTACAGAGCATATACAGTCAACATAGTTGACTGACATGTTGGCATTATACATAATATTTTATATTTATTAAGTTGTTATATGAAGTTGTTATTAGAAAGCTAAGATGTTTAGATTTAGACACAAGCCTATTTTATCTCTTCTTGAAATGAAGGAAAAATAGTTGTATTACTGCATCATTAGATTATTCAAATTAAGAACTTTTGTTATGTTAGTTCGTTAGTTTGCCACTTGGACCATCTTGATTATGATGAAGTCCAAGGTGGTTACAAAATAGTATTAGTTTAGATTATTATTTTTAAAAGGTTAGTAGTTGCATCATCAAGCTGATAAGAAACATGGAAAAATATGTGGAGGAATTCCATTGAAAATGTCCAGGAAATATTATAAAATACAAGAGAGACATTTGAAAAGGTCTAATAGTCGTATGTCTAATATTTAATGTTAAAATATTCTGTATACAATTTCTGCTATTCTAAAGGATTGATGTTTGAGTTCCTATACATTTGAATTTCATCAATAAAGCAACAACACTTTTTGCAATGAATTTGGTAATTGTGTTGATTTCATAATGATTTATTCATTTATGTAATCTTTACTATATTTTCTTGCATCCATGAATTAAAATAATGTTAGTAGTATTAATGCACATTAGTTACTGAATTAAAATAGTTCAGGAAAGATTTACACTGTCCTCTAGGAGGTAGGGCCCATTCCTACAACCAGTCTCTATTATCTCACACTTGAAATAGGTTAGATTAGTTAGTACATAAATTAATTTTAAATTATCAATTAAAACTGCATCATTTTTAGACTATAAGGTAAAAAAAAATAGTGAAATTAATAGGTTGCACGTGGATCCACACCAATGAATAGACATAGCATTTAATTAGTATAAATCATAAAATTGCATTTTATTTTAATTCAACACAATTTCTTTTCTTGTAACTTTTATTATTTTCTGCAAACTTGAAACTAATAAAAATAAAATTAAGCATGAGATTAATCATTGTGGTATAATCTATATTGGATTACTACTTTTTAAATCGTTCACCCTGGATTTATTGTTGCATAACTTTTATTATTAAACATGAACCATTCACCAATATGCAGAAATATCAAATCATTCATCCACAATAACAATCCACAAATGAGAGAGAGATAGATAATACCCTTAAGGTAGGGCAACACCAATAATAATCCTTAAGGAAGGAATAACTCCACAAGATCTCCCAAGATGAGAGGCCACTTAGTGGGCACGACGATTACATAAGATTCTTCTTCAATGATATGAATCCCTTACAATGAGAAATATCTCTTCTTTATATATCCATATTCTTATTCTACTTTGGAGAGCCTACTACTAATATTATATTATATTAAAATATAATATAATATTATAATACAATCAACCTTGGGTTATGTGTGACCCATGCCAACCCTTATACAATATAATAATATATCCCCAAATATCTATTCCTAGGTACCCTACCATGCCACCCTCCTTACAAATGTTTCGTCCTCGAAACATATGAAGAAACCTGATAGTATGATTTGCTAAGCAATGTTAGCAATTGGTAACAATCTCACTCATCCATCCATCCAAGTGAAACCCGATGATGCTGGTACGCCATTTTGTTACTTGAGTATCCAAATCTGCTTCATTGGCTCCACGCTTCTGCTGCTGTATTTTGATAACTTGAATGATGGGTCCACTTGTTCCTTGATGTTGATGAACCATGCTCGAAAACCATGATCACTATGCTTTCTTTGCCAAACACTGCCATAGTTGGTGCCCTGCTGATTACATGTAGAACCATAATATTGTTGCCTTGAACCATGCCTCCAATATTGTTTCCGCTCCTGGTGGTGTGGATGGCGATATGGTGCAACCTTTACTTGATGTTCTACCTTCGTTGACTTTTCAACCTTTGGCTTCATTGTTTTAAATTCTTCTACACCTTGTTCTTTCATGTTATCTTTGTTTGGTGTGTCCTTGTGCTCTTCTATCAAATATTCCTTGGAATCTGTTGCTGCTATCGCCTTATTGGATTCTGTTTCATGTTCTTCAATTTGTTCTTCTACAACCACTTCTTGATTTTCCTTGTATCCTTGCTCCTCAAGCTGAGAAATATCCTGCAATGTTATTTCCACTGAATTAGTTACTGCTACTTCTTTCATGGACTCTATTGCTACTATTGCCTTCTTGGATTCTGTTTCATGTTCTTCAATTTGTTCTTCTACAACCACTTCTTGATTTTCCTTGTATCCTTGCTCCTCAAGCTGAGAAATATCCTGCAATGTTATCTTCTTTTTCTTGTACCATAACTTCATAAAATTCTTTTGCACATTAATGTTAACAGTACCCAAAGAATCGAACCAAGGATAACCAAGAACAATATCCTCATCATCCATCTCAATAGCATAGAAATCTGAATGTAAAACATATTTATCCATGGTGATCTTCAAATCTTTAAAAATCCAAACAGTCTCACCCTCAAGTCGTATGTCCTTAATTTTTGTTGCTTGAACTTGCAACTTCTTAGCCAAAGCAATATTAATAAAATTATATCTGCTACCGGGGTCAATGGAAATAATAACCTGTTCCTTTTGAATGCTTCCATGAACCTACAAAATAGACTTTTTAGATTTAAACAAATTCCTTTGTCCATTTTCTAATTTATCTTCCACCACAGGTATGGTTTCCTTTGTCTACATACTGACATCTTTTTTATCTTTCCTGACCTTTTCCTCTTTCTTCTTGAGTAATTTTATTTCTTTTTCATAGTCGTCGATCAAATCCCTTAGGCGATCTACATAATATGGGTCCCATTTACTCAAGAATGCATGCTCTATTTCATCCCAAGTGTATTCATTATTCCTTTCTTTACAAAACTTATCCAACCAAAACAAAGCTTTCCCTTGAAGACATATACCAAGCATGGATTTCCCCCATGAGACATTACAACATCGAGATCTAAAATTTTTCCACCATTCTCGAGCATCAATATCATCTTCTCCGAAAAACGTTGGAGTACCATTGTTCATGCCCTAATGCAACTAGGGTTTTTTTTTGATAATAAATATCATGCCCTAATGCAAACTAGGGTTTTATGGAAAAAAAATATCTTCCCACCAAGTTGAAGCTAAAAATCCCAAAGACAACTACATCTATAATTTTTCTTCCAAACAAAATAAAGTGCAACTGATTTGCTTACCCGAACTAAACAAATTGTCTTTTGAAAAATTTGCGACTTGAAAATTTGTCACTTTCCTTGTTCCAGATGGCTGAATTCAAAAGGTCGTATCTCCCTCAATACTGCTCGGATTCCTTCATATGAAAACTCATTTTAAAGCTCTTCAAATTCTACACAATCTGATCCAAGAATCGCCTCAATCGGATTAGCTGTCGCAAAGATATGGCTTTTGAAAGATGAGACATTTTTTCCAAAAAAAATCTGCGAAATTCGTCACTATCCTTGTTCTGGATACTAACTTCAAAAGGTCGTATCTCCATCAATACTGCTCAGATTCCATCATATGGCCACTCATTTTAAAGCTCTTCAAATTCTGCACAATCTGATCCAAGAATCGCTTGAATCGGATAAACTTGCGCAGAGATATGGCTCCTGAAAGATGAGATGTTTTTCCAAAAAAAAAATTTGCCCTAATTCTAGGGTTTCACACAAAAATCCCCACTTTGCCAAAATCGTTGCTCTGATACCACTTGTTGCATAACTTTTATTATTAAACATGAACCATTCACCAATATGCAAAAATATCAAATCATTCATCCACAATAACAATCCACAAATGAGAGAGAGATAGATAATACCCTTAAGGTAGGGCAACACCAATAATAATCCTTAAGGAAGGAATAACTCCACAAGATCTCCCAATATGAGAGGCCACTTCGTGGGCACGACGATTACATAAGATTCTTCTTCAATGATATGAATCCCTTACAATGACAAATATCTCTTCTTTATATATCCATATTCTTATTCTACTTTGGAGAGCCTACTACTAATATTATATTATATTAAAATATAATATAATATTATAATACAATCAACCTTGGGTTATGTGTGGCCCATGCCAACCCTTATACAATATAATAATATATCCCCAAATATCTATTCCTAGGTACCCTACCATTGATAAATAAGTGTAGAGTTTACAACTAGATATTTTGGCGTCGTTACCGGGGAGAATAGTTCCGTAATTTTTAATCAAAGGTAAGAAGAGAGGCTTACCTATATGTGGAAAGAGGTACAAGTTCTTGGTATGCATATGGATCAAAGTGGCACAAGAATTCCCAATAAGCCCCTTTGTTCGACGTTCCCAAGTTCTTTTTCTTAGGATCATTTTATTGCTTTCTTAGTTAATAATTTATTTCAAATTTTTTTTAAAGCATTGGATGGTTGTTGTTGCTTGCTTAGGTCTGGGTTCTATGACCTGTGAAAATAGGAAGTAGGTGTGATTGAGTGACACAATCATAGTGAAATATTCCTTAAAATCAAGTAACAACAACTTAACCTTTTATTCCAGTAAAATTTACTTTTCCAGCAATATTCATTTTACTTTACTATGCTAATATTAGCTATGAAATTCATTGACTATGAACTACACCTGGTTTTAGCAGCAGTAAAATTGTTTTAGAAAAAAAATCTTTATTTTTATCCTATTGTCCTAAGATTGGCTGTATAAATTCATTGACTGTGAGTTGCACCTAATTTTAGTAATAGTAGGATTGTCTTAAGAATATAAACTTCATTTTTCTCCTGTTGTGCTAATATTAGTTGTATAAACTCATTGACTGTGAGTTGCACCTAATTTTAGTAACAGTAGGATTGTCTTAGAAATATAAATTTTATTTTCCTCCTATTGTGCTAAAATTGGTTGTATAAATTCATTGGATGTGAATTGCACCTAGTTTTAGTAATAGTAGGATTGTTTTAGAAATAGAAACTTTATTTTTCTCTTACTGTACTAATATTGGATGTATAAATTCATTGGCTTTGAGTTACATCTAGTTTGGTAACAGTAGGATTTTTTTAAAAATATGAAATTTTATTTTGTTCTTGATGTGTTAAGGTTGGCTATAAAAATTTATTGCTTGTGAATTGCAGATTGAGTCCTAATAATAATAGGATTTTTTTAGATAGTTAACAAAAACAAAACAAAAATAGAACCAAAATAAAGGAATAAAAAAAGAGAAGTAAAAACATTGCTAAATGGTAGAAAATTGTATCAAACAATTTGCACTGATTGAACTCAAACAATTACTGCTAGAACAAGAAGTTAACCTCATTTTGAGCAAAGACACAAAACATGTGGAAAATATTGGTAATACCTGTGTGAACACCTTGATATCATAAAGATTAGAATAATTGGGTAAAATCAAAAGAGTAAACATAGCTAAAATTCTAGGACCATATTATCACTCACCCTACATTGACCTTATAAGAAGTTGTGAACGGTGGCTTGGGGATAGGAGGAGACCCACAGTAAACTCAGTCACATACCCGTGGGATCAATATTTTGAGGACTCCATCATCATTCATAGTTTTCTAGAAAAAATAGAAGATAGAGAGGTGAGCCTAGAATATAACAAGAGATATCATAGGGCACCTAGAGTTGTACGCTTTAGATAACTATGTCAAGACTTACATTATGAATTATAATTTGAGAGCCCTAACCCAATTCCAAAATAGGCTTTTATTGTCCAATTGATTCTTTTCGTAACATAAGAATTTGAAATTGAGGGGGAGCATTATATGACTCTTGAACAACTCGATCCAATTAATGACATCCATAGGTTGTTCAAAGAAGATTAAAAGGTAAAACTTTGTTGCAAGAATCAAAGACCTTGGAAATTTCATTAATAGACATAGAGATTCAAAGGGAAGATTTATTAAGATTAGTGAACTAGAAGCAAATTTCCAAAGAAACCTCGGTAAGGAATATAAAACTTATATATTAAAAGAAACTAAAATTGCAATCTAAACATCTACTGATTCTGCATCATAAAAAAGGTAGATTGAATTTTGAGAACAAGATCCCAAAACATATCTACTACCCGATCTAGAGTTTGACGATCATATAGATCTCTTGTCTATATTTTTTGAACCTATACTTGGTCTAATTCTTGAAATCTTATATTCAATCATGGTTGATCAGGCTAGTGAACATTGGGAAGTAAATTGAAAGGAACATAGGCAAAGGACTAATGATAAGGAGAAGTAGAAAATCAAAGGGAAGGTAGACAAAGGAATATCTTTGCCTTCCCAATTCCTTCTTTAGAATATAGGCTAACAAGAGAACCAAAAACCATCTCTGTTGCTATTTTTCCTACCTTCCATGGGAAACCACATGAGGATCCTGATGCATTTATATTTGAATTTGAAGTGGTATGCCAAGCCTAAATTTACACCATCGATGAGAAAAAATTAAGATTATTTTCTTATACACTTAAGGATGCAACCTTCATATGGTTCATGGGTCTACGAGAAAGTGTTTGCAATCGATGGGATGGAGAACACAAATTAAAAGACATATTTCTTGAAAGATACCAAAATTATTGTAGAGTTAGGGATAAGAAAGCTGAGTTGTTTCACATTAATAAAAAATATGATGAATCCCTTGAATATTATCTTGAGATATTCCAATTTGTGGGATCAAGAGTAAACATTGAGTTGGACGAAGAAATTCAATTTTTTTTTTCTTAAAGGGCTAAAGGAAGATTTCCTTGACATACTAAACCTTATGGCAAAGGGAGATATTCATCAGATGGGACTAGAAGAAATTGTAAATATTTGCAAGAATTATTCAAGAAACAAGCCATTAAGAAGTAATAGGTACCCACCATCAGGAGGAGTAACAAGAGCCGAAATTGGCAATATGCTAGAAAGTCTCAAAACTAATTTATTGAGTACATTAACAACATATCTCGACATCATGGACAAGAAACCAAAAGAGAAAAACATTAAAGAAATATATTATCACAAATATAGAAAGAAACACGACTTGATAGAATGTCCTCTCAACATTACAAACATTTCCAACATCTCTGCTTGTTGTAAAATATGTGACAAGAACCATAGTACCAAAAATTGTAAATATATTTTGGCTATCAAAATTGCTATAAAATAACCTGAGGTCGAAGAAGCAAAAGATGTTTATTTTATAGCTTAAAGAAGGAATGGTCCATTTAATGGTCCACCCAATTGGTCAAAATCTAACTATTCCAATAAAAAAAGACCTAATTATTGGTCAAATTCTCCAAGTTGAATGAATTGGAATCAATCTAATCAAGATTGGAACATGCCTCTTTAGGCTCAATTCATGTCCAATCCATATGGAAATTCACCTCCATGGACTCAAGGGATGGTAGGGTAGAATAAAAATGCATCTAATTAGAATATTAGTGATCAATACAATCATATAGGACCTAGCTGGTCTCAAGGGCAACCCCAACAACAAAAATTTAAAAATTAATTTAGAGGGCAAGTACCTTAAAACAAGCCTCAAAATAGACTCCTTCCAACTCCAAATAATGTAAAAAATCCTCCTAAGCAACCACATTTACCAACTCAACCAGTGCCTAATCCTAATAATAACAAAAATGTTCAATAGGTCTATGAAACAAATGAGACATGCTCAATATTTGTGGTACCTTACCAACAAATTCAATTAATATTTGGAAAAATATTGGATAATAATAGAGCTACTCTCACAAAAATTGAAGAACCCATAGAAAATCTATATGAAAAAGTAAACAAAAATGAAAGCCTTAAAGAAGAGGTAGAAGTTTTACTAGAAAAAATTATAGGAAAACAAAAAGAGATCCAAATCCCTCAAAGGAAAGAAGTGAAGATACCATTTCCTAAAATATTAGCAATACCAAAAGAACCATCTAAATCAACTTTTAATTTCCTTCAAGATATAGAAAATGTCACCATTAAGATTCCTCTATTGCAAGCTATCAAGGATATTCCTATCTATTACAAATTAATTAGGAACATATGCACAAATTTAGGAAGGAAAAAGAAGAATGAAGCTCAAACCATTCAAGTCATTGGACAATTGTCTGAGATAATAACTGGAGATAGGTTATTACCAAAATATATAGATCTTGGAATACCTTAAATCATAGTTCACATTGGTAAGATAGCCTTGCAAAATATTTTGGTTGATTTAGGAGTTGCTATTAATTTCATGACCAAGGAAATAACAGAATTCTTAGGAGTACATAAATTACAACCAACTTCTATAGTACTCCAACTTGGAGATAGGTCTACTGTCAGGCTAGAACGAAAACTGGAAGATGTTATAGTCTATGTATGTTCATGGGAATACCCTATAGACTTTGTAGTATCACAATCTAAGAAGAAGTTAGGGGGACATCCATTAATTCTAGGATGCTCATGGCTTGCAACAACTGATGCCTACATTAGCTACAAATTCGAAAACATGACTATTTCTAATGGCAAGAACACTAAAGACCTTAGCCTATTTCTTGAATCAACATTAGATAGATATTTTCCAAAACAACTATGGTATGATTTTCCTCATGATTTGGATGATATTCAAACCTTATCAATGTTCTGAGTGAACACCTACAACAAGAAATTAAGGCACCATTATCATTGCTACTAGGAGATCAAAAGAAAGATCAAGGTCAAGATAATAGTTGGTTATCTGAATCTACTATGGTCATTAATGAAGCAAGCACAAGTCAATCTCAGTATTTGGTGTTGTATGACTATCACCTGAATGTACTTGAACATGAAATGATGGAAATAGATGCAAATACTAAAAATTGTAAACAAATAGACATCACATTGGAAAGAACTTTGAATATTAGTAATGAGCTTGCAAGGATACATGAAACACAATTGATAGATGTGCTTAAGAACAAAAATATGTCTATAATGTTGCTGATTTGATTAATGAATGTGTGGAAGTCTATATGGATGAATTTATGGTCTATGGTAACACTTTTGAAGAGACTCTATCAAGTTTGCAAAAAGTTCTGGTTAGATGCCAAGAAAAAAAATTCTCTTTGAGTCATGAGAAGTGTTTCATGATGATGAAAGGAGGCATTTTTTTAGGACATTACATATTTGAGAAAGGTGTTAAAGTAGATCCTACAAAAATTCAAGTTATCCAATCCCTCTAACCTCCAAAAACACAAATAAAGGTAAGGATTTTCTTAGGAAATGAAGGATACTACCGTAGATTCATTAAAGAATTTAGAAAAGTTACCTCTCCTATGATTAAGATCTTAACCAAAGAAAGTGAATTTAATTGAACTGAAGCATGTTAGGAATCCTTTGAAGTTATAAAGAATAAATTGACTACTGCTCCAATTACGAGAGGGCCAAATTGGAAATTTCCCTTTCATATACATTGCAATGCTTTTGGATATGCAATAGGGGCAATATTGCAATAGATAGAGAACAAAATACCTTATGCTATCTATTATCCGAGTAAAAATTTGCATGGGACTGAACTTAATTACTTAGTTACTAAAAAAGAGCTTATATGTAGTTTATGCTATTAATAAATTCAAACATTACATAACAGGGTATGAAGTATTTATTCACACTGATCACTTTGCCATAAGATACTTAATGAATAAATCTATAGTAGGAGGTAGAGTAGTTAGGTGGCTTCTCCTATTGTAAAAATTTAATTTCATAATTATAGATAAAGTAGGTAAAGATAATATCATTGTAGATCATTTATCTTGTATGCAAATATTTGATGATGATGAGTTAATTTTTGATAATTTTCTAAATGAACATTTGTTTGCTCTCTCTATTTTCACTCCTTGGTATGCTGATATTGTAAATTATTTAGTAACAAGAAAAATGCCTCATATTTTTACACCCATGAGCATAGAAAACTAATACATCAGAGTGCCCCTTAAATGTGGATTAATGGAGACTTTTTTAAATATTTCCTAGACCAAGTAATTAGGATATGTGTGCAAGAAGAAGATGTATATGACATCATTTGGGAAACACATAAAGAACCTTATAGAGGTAATTATGCTTCCCAAATAAAATTCAGTAAAATGCTTCAAATCGATTACTTTTTGCCTACTATGAATAAATATGCCTATAAATTTATTGATAGATGTGATGCTTGTCAAAGGGCTAGTAAACCTACACTTTCAATGTAAATGCCTTTGGTACTACAAATAATGTTTGAACCATTTGAGAAATGGGGAATTGATTTTGTTGGACCAATAGACCCTCCAAGTTTAGGTAATAAACATATACTTGTGTGTATAGATTATGTCACCAAGTGGGCTGAAGTAAAAGCCTTACCACGACCACAAGTTGAACCTGTAGCTGATTTTCTTTATGAAAATATCATGCAAGGCTTTGGAGCACCTAGAGAACTAGTTTTAGATCATGGATCTCAATTTATCTCCAAATTAATCAAACATTTTATTGAAATATATCAAATAAAACACAAAAAAACTTTGCCATATCACCCTCAAGCTAATGGACAAGTAGAAGTTACAAATAGAGAACTTGAAAAGATCATTACAAAAACTGTAGTTGTTAACAGGGTATATTGGGCAAAAATATTAAAAGAAGTTGTATGGGCATATAATACAACTTGGAAAAATACCATAGGATTGTCACCTTATGAAATGGTCTATGGAAAGCAAGCTATTATGCCTATTGAATTTGAGATAGAAACTCTTATCACAACAATACAAATTGACATGAACTTGGATCAAGCACAAAAAGCTAGATTGAAAAAGTTAAATATTCTAGATGAAATAAGACTAGAAGCATTACACGACTGAATTAAATCAACAATAATGAAAAAATGGCATGATAAACACATTGTACCACAAACATTTCAACCAAGATATTGGTCCTTGTTATTTGACTCCCGCTACCAAGATTTTCAAGGTAAGTTAAGGACAAGATGGCTAGGATCTTATGAGATTGAAGAAATATTTGGGAATGGTATAGTTAAACTTAAGCCTATAGATGATTCAACAAGAAGATTACTAGTAAATGGGCATAGGCTTAAACTCTACAAGAAGCCATTATCTAAGGAAGAATTCATACACTATCTTAAGCAACAGGTTGATTTGCAATGCATTTCTGAACTGCAATTAGCCATTATTGAATGACAACTTCTCTTTCCTTCACAAATATATATATATATATATATATATATATATATATATATATATATATATATATATATATATGTATATGTTGGAAATTTTGAGTAGTTGTGTTGTCATTGATGTCAAGAGTCAGTGTCAGTGATCAGTGCAAGAATTTGGTAAAAGAAGGGTTAAAATATTTATATTTTAAGCCCAAGAGATTTGGTTTAAAAGCCTCACATGATTGGTCAAAAGGATGGCTAAATTCTCTGAAAAAAGGAAAATACCTAGGCCCAAAGGAAATAATATTATAATATTTATTATTATAATATTATAGGTTTAAAAATAAAGCAAGCCTAAAGGAAATAATATTATAATATTTTTTATTATAATATTAAAGGTGGTCAGATTGAAAAAGAAAAATACCTAGGCTCAAAGGAAATAATATTATAATATTTATTATTATAATATTAAAGGTTTAAATTTAAAGCCTAAGGTTGTCAATAAATTATTTATAATATTTATATTATAAATTAATTTATAAAATAAATTTATTAAACCCAAAGTAGGGTTGGGCGCAAATTCGATTTAATTTTTCTTCCCCCATCAACGTTCGAAGGAAAGTGGCATATGGTATAAATACCATAAGACTTGCCTCATAAAAGCAAGTCTCCAAACATTTAATGGATGTGCAATTATTGAAAGTGGAATGCAAAAGTTCATGAGCAAATAAGACAAGAGGATATTAATTTTTTATTGCAACCGAAAAATGTGGAGGACAAATTGACTAAGGCATAAAGACTTATCACCAACCAATCGATTGGGCTAGTGGTAAGTTGTTGGTGTGTAAGGCACAGGGTAAGCAGAGGTTTTGCGTTCGAGTCTCAATGGCTGCAAAGGGACAAAGCCTTTTTGTTTGGCTTTGGTGCTAGTCAAAGAAACAAAGTGCTCAAAGCACTTTTACCTCCCACATGAGCACCTAGCTCATGCGACAACTAGACCGCGGCTAGGGCATAGATGACAGTTGAATTGGGATCGAATCCTACCGAGGAGTGTGCAAAGGCACTTTAATTTTTTTTTGGAATGTGCATGTGGTCTAAAGTTGTATTGTGAGCTCCTTGGGAGATATAAGGTGATTAAAGAAAATTTTATTTTAGTTAAAATTTGTGAAGGATTTAATTGTGGTTTAAAAGTAAATTGCATTATTTCTGGATAAGAGGTGTTAATTATTTTGAAATGTAATTTTTAAGTTAGGAGATATAAGGTGATTAAAATATATGTTATTTTTGTCTTAGTTGAAGATTGAGTAAGATTTAATTTTGGTTTAAAAGTAAATTGAATTATTTCTGGAAAGGTGTGTTGATTATTTGATAATGCATTTTTGAGTAGGGAGATATAAGGGAGTTATTTCAATTATGTTATGCATTAAAATTTTGAAGTGAATTATTGTGAAAGTGAGTTAATTGAACCTTTGCTAGTTATATTTTGAAAAGTTTGGAGATTGTAAGGTGTACTTGATACTTGTTATTTTTGCATGGTGAAATAAATAGAGGAGAATTTTGAGTGGATATTTTGAGAGAGATTATTTCTACCTAAAATTGAAATTGGCAAAGAGGTTTTTATTTTGACTAAGATAGGTTTTGAAGACATCCATCAAAATAAAGGTATGGGCACATATTTCTTGTGAGTGAAATATTGTTTGATTGAATGTTGTGAAATGCAAAGTTGGAGTGAAAAGGATTGTTTGATAAGCATTATTGGAAATATTTGAGTGAGCCTTCATGTGCATGATTAGGGTTTGTGAAAGATCATGAGTATCATTGTTATGTGAAGTTGAGAACTATCTTGAACTAGGGTTTGTGAAATATTATGAGTATCATTGTTATATGAAGTTGAAGAACTATCTTGAACTAGGGTTTGTGAAAGAACATAAGTATCATTCTTATGTGACATTGGAATTATCTTGAGTCAAGGTTTATAGTGTGAGTTGTTAGAATTTTAGTGAAACACTTGATTAGGGTTTGTAAGCAAGTTGTGTTTCATTGAGTGAATGATTGAATGAAGTTGATTGAGCATTAGTGATTGAAAGCATTGAAGTGATAATTCAATATTTGTGAAATAAATTATTCTTTATTCTGAATTGATTTGAAAGAGAGTTTGAAAGTGATAGAGTGAGTTGTGAGTGTGAAACATATTGAATCTCTTACCATTCTCTATATGTTTCTCTGGTTAAACAATATTATGAGTGAAACTTGTTTGTGTGATTCAAGAGGTTTTCTAAAAAAGATTAAGTTGAGTTTTGTATGCAATTTTGCAATTGATTTGAATAAAGCTTTTGTGAAAGCTTGTGAGCAGATTTGAGTAATTCCTAGAGGGGACTTAAGGACTGAGTTGAGTAAGATTTTATGAAATCTTAAGGATAGATTTGTGTGAGCTTTTGTGGAAGCTTACAATCAGATTTGAGGTAAGTCTTGGTGAAGACTTATTGAGAATATTTAAGGTAAGTCTTGGTGAAGACTTGTTGAGCAGATTGAACAAGTTCTAGGGAGGACTTGTTGAGCAGATTTAAGGTAAGTCTTGGTGAAGACTTGTTGAGCAGATTGGACAAGTTCTTGAGTGGAATTGTTGGACAGATTTGAGATAAGTCTTGGTGAAGACTTGTTGAGTAGATTGGACAAGTTCTTGAGTGGACTTATTGGATAGATTTGAGACAAATCTTAGTGAAGACTTGAGAGCAAATTGAGTAAGTTATTGAGTGGACTTGTGGATATATTTTAGGTAAGTATTTGAGAAGACTTGTGAGTAGAGTTGATTGATTGATTTGTTCAAGCTTTGTGTTAAGGCTTGGGAAAAATATAGCAGAGTTGATTTGTGATTGGATCAAGCTTTGTGTTGAGGCTTGAGGATATATTGGAGGACAAAGTATGGTGTATATTTAAGGAAAAATTTGTGCCATAGTAGAGATAGAGTTTGGTGCATATTTGAGGATATATTTGTACTAAACCATAGACAAAATTGTAAGAAGATTTGTGCTAGACCGAAGAATAGTGTTTAGTGCATATTTGAGATAAATATTGAGCAAAACTGAGAGTAAGCTTTGGAGGTGACAAAGCAGAGGAAAATAGTCTCTAATGGATAAAGATCCATTAGCCAAGGTAGTGAGGACAAAAGTCTTCTGAGTGAGGACATATATCTTCTATGGAAAGAGATCCACAAGCCAGTTCAGTGGAGGTAGTAGTCTTCTAGAGGATAACCAACCAAAGTAGAGGAGAAGGAGTTCTCCTGTGGATAGAGATCCACAAACCAGCAAAAGGGAAAGAATTCTCCCGTGGATAGGTTTCCATGAACTTGATTATGGGATTGGTATATCCTTTGGATAGAGGTCCATAAACATTGTAATAGGGAAGGATTACCAAGAGAATTGTTGAGAAAATTTTAGTGAAATATTTTCTCCGTGGTGATTTGTGTATTGATTTTATTACTGATGTTGATATTACCATTGATACATTGCATAATATTGTTTGGGAAAGAAAAATAAAAAGTGGTCTTATACTGTTCACCCCCCCTCTCAATATAAGCTTGTGTTCTTCAATCTATATATATATATATATATATATATATATGAAATATACCTATATATAATAATAAGAATAAAAAATAGATAAATTTTTGCTATACACCACTTGGCAGATGAAAGAATATTATCATGAAAAATCACTCTTTAAATATATACTTCCTTTATTTCATGATGGAGTTCCAATATCTACAATGTTTTCATCAATCTTCAGTATCAATAATTTTTTCAAAAAGCTCCAAAGGAGACACATATTCTAGTTAAATTAGTTTGAAAACTTGTAGGGAAACTATTGCCACATATTGCATAATAACTTTTTTTCTAAATAAAATCTAGGTGTTTTCAAACCACTCAGCCACCACTAGTGTTTTAAGCAATCTCCATCAAAAATTGAATAATCCTTAAGTGCCATAGGTTGTTCCTGGTCAATCAATTTTTCTCTTGGACTACACATGTTATAACAAATAAATACATTGTGAAGTTTGGGAAAGAATAACTCATGAAGTCACTATTGCCATAAAGTGAATTTCCCTTATTATCCAATTATAAACATGGTCTAGAAAGCTAAAGAATTGGAAAAAGGACAAGCTCCCCCTTCACCCTTGAAAAAAAAATCCCTTACTCTCCCTCAAAATGAGCAAGTATCCCAAAAGCAATAAAAATTTCCTTGCTCTTCCTCAAAATGAGCAAGTACCCCAAAAATCAATAAAAATCCCCTTGCTCTTTCTCAAAATGAGCAAGTATCCCAAATAAAATCCAATAAAAGAAGGGAAAGGAGCTTGAATCCCTGGAATTCTTAGTATTTCAAAAACCATGGGGTGATCCTCATTACAACAATGGGTTGAATGAAACCTGCTTGGAAATAAGGTATCCTTATGTGTGGTGCCAAGTCTATCACATTAGCGACCTTCTTTTGTATAGATCTATGGATGCTCATGGATAAGATAGCTTGTTGGAATAAGTTACCAATGGATTAGTTGATCCTTACTCATAATGAGAAATGAATATTCACTACACACATAGTTGGTCCTTAAGATGCTTGAAACCACTAGGACAACCTTAGCATCATATCGATTTGTGAGATGAATAGATGAGTTTGTTTAAGATCACTAGGATGTTTGAGTCTTTGTAAAATAACTCTAGATCATTTATATCTAAGGCAAGCAAAGTCATAAGCACGTTTCCTTACTACTATCACATTGCCACACATATATCATAGTCCATATTATACTACAAAATATGGCTCAAATTCCCAAAGCCTTAATATTTACTTGTAGGGACAAAGTAGTAAGGATAGGGTTACAATTTCCATCAGGACTTTGATAGAGTGGTTGGGAATCCAATTCCCCAAAGATTTGCACCCCTATAAGAATAAAAAATAGATGCACATTTCTATAGAACAAGGCCATCAAGATGATACCATAATGACTATCCTACTTTTCTCTTCCAAGAACAAGTTTTGAAGTGTGCCTAAACCTTTGATGAAGATCTATTTTGCAAATATTGATGATTGGTATCAAGTTTAAATTCATTATTTTTCTCTCACATGGAACTCCTTAATGAAACTAAAAGAAGTAAAACAATAAAATAACATCTCTAGGGCATTGGAAGGATTTGTTAATAAGACCATGGGATATTTTATTTAGAAGCCAAGGAGGTAGTTACATTTTGCATAATATCTTTGCAAGAAGGTTTACAAGCCTATTTGATGGTTTGACTTGCATAAATAATACATAAGTAAATCCCCCATATCCTTAATTAAATAAATAAAACCATATTAATATTATATATATATATATATATATATATATATATATATAATAAAACCTCTCTATCATGTTTTGCTATATAGCAAAAAACTTTGGGGGAGGTAAGTAAAACTTTCATTCAAAATTCATGATACAGTTTGGGGGGAGAAAAAGAAAAAAATGAGGAATCAGGTAAAGTATTCCTTTGACTCTATAATTAAGTTTCAGTAGGTATATTTCGTAGACAGATTTTGTAGATATTTTTTGTAGACAGTTTATGTAGACAGTTTTTGTAGATAGTTTCTATGTAGACAGTTTGTGTAGACAGTTTCTGTAGATATTTTTTGTAAAAAGTTTCTATAGCATATTTCCAAAAATGTGCATTTCATAAAATTTTCTTCTAAAGTATTAACAATCCCACATTTACGTAAAATAGACAACACATGTCAAAGCATAATCATACAAGGTAATTATCAATAATTATTTATTGTTATAAGGACTTTGGTATGAAAAGGTAAATTCGCATGGATACCTAATTTTTTTTTACCGTGAACACCATGGCACATAGTCTTTAAAACTTGTGAATCACAACACGAAAAATGAAACATAGACTCAACATTGAAAATAGTTCATAATAGAATTGGATCACCAAGGATTGAATTTGGAAATTGTGCACAAAAGGTTCGGATTAACGAGCCGATATCTCTAACCTTTGCATGAAGAAAAATTAGAAATTACAACCGGGACATGAAGTAATGACACGTACATTTATGATTGGTCGAAAAAGGTGTTGTGAACACATTTTAATTAATTGCTTTTGGAGAAAGGTAAAGCATGGATCCAATACCATCAATTTACGAATGGATTATGTGGGCATTCATGACCAAAAGGTAAATAAAAAATAGAGAATTATATGGTAAAGTATAAATTTTAAAAATATGGTAAAAATGTTATGGAGAAGCTGACATCAAATGAAGAAGGTACACATATTAAAACATGGCAATAGATAGTTGGATGAAGAAGGTACAAGTTTTAAGGCATGACAATTCGAAGCAGAAGCTCAAAGGGAAATCAAGATAAGGGGTTTAAGCTTTATTAATAAAAAATAATATCCTTCAGAAGTTGAACTCATAATACAATTACTAAATTTATTAATTTTATTACTTTTTTCCATGCAAGGTGGCGAGAAGGCATCGCACAAAAATATAAGACAAGTTGACCACCTCACAACCCAAGCATCGATCATTGACACTTGGCCATATGGACCAATGAGGGAATATGTCGTGGATAGTAAATCTAAATCGTAGATTAGGGGAAAATAGAGGGCCAAGATATAAAATTGATTAAATCCGTGTGACCTATCAAAAAATTCTCCTGCATTCTAGCAATCGACCACCGTGCATGAAGAAATGATGAATAGTGATACTTGGCCATGTGAAGCAATCAGAAGAAGCATTGCAGATTGAAATTGTGAGTCATCGATCAAAAAGGAATGAAAGGTTAGGATTTACCCATGTTTTTTACCGCATGAGAAACCTAAAAAAAAAAAATTAACCCTAACTTTAATCTTTTTGTAGCACGATCTCTGCAACTTTGATGGGAAATCCTTTGCACGGCCAAAATATGAAACTACCATGACTAAGAGATAAAACCACTATGTGATAGAAGGAAACTATTGTGCGGTGAACGAGGAATGAAGAAGAATTACAGATAATAAATGAAGCAGACGAAGGTAGAAAAGAAAAACAAAGAAAAGTAATTAAGGTGGTGAAACTATTTTGAAATAGGAAATATTTTTTTATAGAGAAAATGTTATAAAAAACCATAGAGTATATTTCAAAAGAAAAAACAATTCTTCTTTTTAATCATGTCTATAACAAAATATAGGAAATTATGCAGAAATAAAATATATGTACATTATAATCTTGATGTTACATTTTGCATGGGTTGAAATACATAGAAATTTCTTTTATTTTATAACCCGAAGGGTCAAAATTTATAAGAATTTGTTTGTTTGTAACACATGCATGAATTGTTATCAAAATTATCTGCAGGTTTTTTTATCTCTTGACCAAAGCAACTTCATGGAAAAATTCTAAGCAGGGGCCAAAGTTCATCCCAAACCACCTTACCTTTCTACTACTAAAATACTACCTTGTCCACTAAATATGTCACTATACCTAGAACTACCTTCCAAAAATGAAGTGAACCCTTGTCCATAAGTACCCAAAACCCTAGTGATGTTGTTAAAAAATTATTTCAGGAAGCCTGCTGGTGGGATACCCTAACAAAATTTCAAGAGCATGGCTAGGGTATGGCAAATCAGTTCATAATGAACTGTAATCCCATGACCATGGTAACCCATGTAGGTGAAATCAAAATTAAAGTTACCACGAGCCTAATATTTGAAGTCTTGAGTCTTTGAAGTTGGAAAAATATACTATAAGTCTACCTGCAAAGGGGTGAACCAGATGGTTGAAATTTTTTAAGAGAGGTGCACTGTAACCTGAGATAGAGATGTATGGATCAAAGGCATAACTACTTCCTTGCTTCCTATAAAATGGTAGGAGGCAACTACAATCCTAATGAATTTTTTTACGTTGGAAGGGAGATTGTCCAATTGCGAGGGTTATCACCTCAAGATGATGCTAAACTTAAAATACCCTAGGCATGAGGATTGTATAATAAACCTCCCATACTTTCTCTACCACTCTATAAAAGCTACAGTCACTCGAGTCCAACCTAAGAGTTCCAAAGATAATCCCAAGTTTCACTTAATCACCCATCATGGGTTGATAAAATTGATAGTTTTACATAAACCATTTAAAATTGGGATTCCATGGGATATCGTAGTAGAAGAGGTCAAAATGTCCATTAATTTTGATCCGAGTGAGTCAAAATTAGTTGGGAATGGTGTGTCTGAGGTAATTTCTAAATATGAAAGTGAGGAGGAAGAAAAATCCCTCGTGCGTAAACGCCCTACCCATTCCAAACCATCCAAAACCTCTTGGCCTATAAGAAAGACTAGACATGAGAGATATGTTCTAGAAAATCAAGAAATAGGAGAGACATCTAGCCCCAAAACAAACTCACTTACACCAGATCCCTCCATAAAAACTCTTGGGAAAATTTAAACGCAACAAACTCTGATGCATATCAAGCTAGATAGACTCAGAAATGAGTTTACCAAGCATGCTGCCTTAGTGAGACGTGCCATTACTCTCTACATTGACATCCTCAAGTAGATTTCCATAGATAGGATGGTAAAACCAGTTGACCCAGTCACCCAACCGACAATTATCGGTACCTCTCCCAACAAAAGCTCCATATTCGATAAAAAGTCAAAATATCGATGAATTTTAGCAAGGTTATTGATTTCACCAGAGTACTTGAAGAAGATAGCTCAATTTCATTTGCTGAATTGCTTCAACAAAACCATCCTCAAATATTGAAACCATCCATAAAAATAGGGATACCTTAAATAGGATTATCTCTTAACATTATGATTCCCCACGATATAGATGCAATAATAAATCATATCGTTGAAGCAACTGAACCTCCTCCTCTAGAGAAACATGATGCACTGTATGAGTCACATGATGGAGGATATATAGAGGTCGAGCATGTGAAGACAATATTTGTTGAATTACCACTTGATCCCAAAGAGGCCAAAGAACAGGTGCAAAAGGTGAAGCGAGAGAAGAATTTATCGGTAAGGATACCAAAACCTACATGGGTTTCATCCCAGCTTAAATCTAAGTCAAACATGGATATTCAAAAAGTCATTACATACCTTCGATGAACTTGCATAATTTATTCATAGAATTTTTTGATTTTAATTATGATGTTGATTTTAATTATTTGCATAAGTTTTTAATTATTTCATCTTTATATCTGCAGTATTTTCCTTTTTGCATATCTAAAAACAATTGTTATTTTCACTTTGCAGTATTTTATTTTTGCAAACTTATTTTCATGAATGAATGCAAAAAATTTCATGTATACTATTTTAGTATTTCATTTGAAGGAATTTATAGTCCCTTATTTGATAGGAATTATCAAAAGATTTTTGAAAACAATTGCAGTGTTTTACTTATACCTGAAAAATTATTTACGTAACATTGCAATGTTTTATTTACTATGTCTACAAAACTGTTAAAGTTATTAATATTTTTTTGCAAAATCTTATTGGACATACTGTAATTATCTGTATGCATGAGGACATACATCTCCTTCAGTTTGGGGGAATGATGAGTGTTAAAATAGTACGTATTTTATGCAAGTTTAATCCATTTTCTATTTGTAAATTTATGAAAATAAATGTATTTTGATGATCATTTTATCTTATTCATGTGATTTATAAATGAATTTGATCCATAATGATAAAAATAATTTATGCTTGTATTTTATGCAAAAGTGTGCAAGTTTCTATGTGTTTTTGATAGGAGAACGCTGTAGGAGCTTCGTAGGAAATGATGTAGCAAGGTACAGACCAGATGACAAGCGTGGACAAACCAGCTGTAAGAATGATGTGCAAAGAATATTTATCGATGAATGCTACAGAAAGACATTGCTACATAGCTATGAAAAGCTATGTAAATAGTAGCTATGTAGAGAAAATAGCTACGAAAAGTTATTATAGAAAGCATCTATTGAAATACGTTACAGAAAGAATATTGACTAAAGTCAAACTATCTAATACATTGTTATGCCACGTCCAACGATAACGTAGCATCATTATGGAGCATATAGAGTTAGCACAGTTGAATGATATGTTGGCATTATACACAAGATTTTATATTTATTAAGTTGTTATTAGAAAGTTGTAAGATGATTATGTTGTTAAGATATTTAGATTTAGATGCAAGCCTATTTTATCTCTTCCTAAAATGAAGGACAAATAGTTGTATTGTTGCATCATTATATTATTCAAATTAAGAACTTTTGTTATGTTAGTTCGTCAGTTTACCACTTGGACCATCATGATTGTGACAAAGTCCAAGGAGGTTACAAAATAGTATTAGTTTAGATTATTATTGTTAAAATATTAGTAATCGCATCATCAAACTAATAAGAAACGTGGCAAAATATGTGGGGGAATTCCATTGAAAATGTCCAAGCGACATTATAAAATATAGGAGAGACCTTTGAAAAGGTTTAATAGCGGATGTCTAATGTTTAATGTTCAAATATTTTGTATACAATTTTTGCTATTCTGAAGGCTTGATGTTCGAGATCCTGTACATTTGAATTTTCATCAATAAAGCAAAAATACTTTTCATAGTAAATTTGGTAATTGTGTTGATTTCATTATGATATATTCATTTATGGAATCTTTACTATATTTTCCTGCATCCATGAATTAAAATAATGTTAGTAGTATTAATGCACATTAGTTACTAAAGTAAAATAGTTTAGGGGAGAAAGATTTACACTATCCTCTAGGAGGCAGGGCCCACTCCTACAACCAGTCCCTATTCTCTTGCCCCTGAAATAGGTTAGGATTAGTTAATACATAAATTAATTTTAAATTATCAATTAAATTAAACTGCATCATTTTTAGACTATAAGGTAAAAATAAATAGTGAAATTAATAGGTTGCACGTGGATCCATACCAATAAATAGACATAGCATTTAATTAATATAAATCATAAAATTACATTTTATTTTAATTCAACACAATTTCTTTTCTTGTAACTTTTATTATTTTCTGCAAACCTAAAACTAAGAAAAATAAAATTAAGTCTGAGATTAATCATTGTGGTATAATATATATTGGATTACTACTCTTTAAATCATTCACCCTGGATTGATAAATAAGTGTAGAGTTTACAACTAGACAAACTTCCTTATTTTTATTTTATATTTATGCTCATTTTGATATTGGATTGAGGTAGTATGGATTTTCCAAGGTTTTATTGCATTCTTATTCATCATGGATTGGACCAACATCCTCTATAGAAAGAATGCATGTAAATGTTTGAAAGGGGTGTTCTTGTTTTTGAGCCTTATGCACTCTCTTGATAGTTCTTTTTTGAAGGCAAGGCCATTAGATACTCAACATGGATCCCTTATTTATTTAGTGGGGATACTTCATTGGTTCTTTATGGGATATTTGGAAACCTATCATCTAGCTCTCTTAATATGATCATTACTTGGAATACCCAAGTTCAAATCCCTTAGACACCCTTTATGACTTATTTGTATTATCTGCTTGTTGACTAGGCCTATGTTGCATTTTACATAGAGTCAAACTGGGCATTAACCAAATGTATATATATACATATATAAATATACACATATACACACTCACAAATACATACATACATATACATAAATACATATACATACATACATACATATACATACATACATACATATACATACATACATATACATATACACATATTCTTTCTATTCAAGTCCTTCTAAGTGGTAGTCATTGATTAGTACTTTGCATAGTGGCATATATACAATGGTATTATAATAAATATCACCCTATCCTTGTGCAACAAGTGGCATAATATGGTTTGTTGCATCTTGTATATATAGAATCCAACTAGGAATGACCCCATACCACAAACATATATGTAAATACCTACACAAACACATTATTTCTATTCATTTGCTTTGCATAATGGAAAATAGGTGGTAACATTATTGCAAGTATTAACCTATCTTGGTGCAACAAGTGGAACAATATGGTTTGTTGTATACGTTTAAGGATTGAGGGATTTAATAGCATTTTTCTTGGAGGATTAATAGGATCAAAATTTTAGAGGCCATAACCTTCACATACAAAAGTGTTTTGGGTATATTTTTAGATCACAGTTCTTTAAAGCTTTTTGCATTGGTGATATCCAATTCAAGGATATGTTATAATGCTAAGAGTGATTCGAGATGAGATGTATATATGGATAAAAATATAGTACTTATCAATCAAATGCCTAGGCTATTATGAAAAATAATCTATAATGTATATTTAAAGATAAAACTATAATAGTTCTTGAAGAAAAAATTGTGCACATAAGGAGGCCCTACGTTTATTTTTTACGTTCATTATACTTATCATTATTTCCATATTAAATATGAGAGTGACCCCACCAGGGTATGAATCAAGTGGATATATTGTTTTTGGAAAGGTTAATCGGTTAACTACATTTGGAGATATATTCTATAAAGATGGCAAAAATTTAGTAATATTGAGGACTATATTTTATGACTCAAATCCCTTAGAATAGATATTGCATATTTAAGAGGAAATGGGAAGGAAAATGTAGAATATGTGTATATTATCCTTTATAAAATTTCTTCTTTATTTTATATTATTGGATTAATGATTTGAATTATTCCTATGTATATGAAGGAGCATGTATCCTGATTCCATATTACATTTTATTTTCTCATTTAGTTTCAACTAGCTATGGCAACATTGCAATTTTTTTCTTCGGGATAAGATCATACAAAGGATTTGAAATTTATGGATACTAAGGCTTAGCATCCTAAGGAAAATTCAAAGTATTCAAATAATTTAAATACCACTTGGGGCTACTATAAAAGTGAAGGCAATATTACTAAGAACTACTTTGTAAGGTTATAAAATATAAAAGTAAAGTTTATGAAGATAGGAGGTAATATTCTAGATAATAAATAATATTTTGATTGGTCCTTTCCATATCACTAAACCTACCCAACAAAGATTTTATTAAGAGAGGGTAAGATGTAATTATCAATAATATCTTCTCTTTAGCCCCTCAATTTAAATTTTGCGAGATGTTAAAAGTGTATAGTCTAAAATTATATAAATAAGGATGACCTTCTATGGTTAAGTTTAATTCCAATGGTATTAATTGTATGATATTTAATATAGACTTAAGTATTTAGCCTATGGGCCATTGCTTAACCTTATCATGGTTAACCTTATTAAACCCTTACCATTATGTTATATCTAATAAGGACTAAGTAACTTAATACTAATTATTGAACTTGTGGTATTTATATATATAGTTCATAGACCCATTGTATCAATGCGATATTATCTTGATGATTTTTTGTGTGCCTAAGTGTGTTCTTTATATTTTGTATATTATTGCTCTTTCCTTTGCTCTCTAAATTTATTACTTTATGGTTTTAGTTGATGTATTGCTTCTATTTTTTTTGAAAAAGTATTATGGGATTCAACATAGTATTAGAGAGTGTTTAGAGCATCATTACTTGGTCATGCAAAGATATAACTAGAATCATTTTGTTCTTCTTTTGATTATAAGGAGAAAGTACTTTTTAATGCTTCATAAGTGCTTTCAGCATAAAACATAAATGGAAGACTCTATTCTCAAGTATCAAAGCCTTGAAAATAATATGGAGATATTTTTTTAGGCCTCCATTTATTTGCATTCTCTACTCTTCAACATGATAATGTGAGCACTATCTTAAAGGTTTACTAAGGACAAACCTACACACCCTCATGGCAAGAGATAAATCTTATGATTCTATGGATGTTTTTGGGACACATTCTTCCCATGTTGTGTAAGTTTAAAATATTGAAGTTGGTATCATTTCTGGTGCATAGAGAGAGAGATAAAATAAAAATTTGAAGGATCACTATTTTCCTCCTCTTACTTGAGTGCTATAGAACCTTGGTTACCATATTTTCTATGAGGTTTTTATGATTTTTTAATTGTTTGTTCTACTCCTATATACTATTGATTAACTTTTTGTTACTTTGTTAGGAGGATAATATTTTACTTTGGATCAAGAGGGCATCCCTAGTTCAAGGAGTAGGTCCATTGTCACACTAGAGTGGTGCACACTTTTGACTAGGTGTATGGAATTATTTCTTACTTATAATAGGTCATGGACTTAAATCAACCTCCCTCTTTGTAATTTGTATTTTATATTTATTTTGGTAATGGATCAAGGTGATATGCATTTTTAAATATTTTGCTAGTTCTTTATTCATCATGGTTGGCACCAACATGGAACCAAAATCCTTGCTAGGAGGAGGTCACATAAAGTTTTAAGAGGGTAAGCCTTTATTTGATCCTTGTGTACTCTCTTGAAAAAATATTTTTGAAGGTAAGGCCTTTAGAAACTCTATATTGACCCCTTATTCTCATTCTCTTTTAGGTAGGTATACAAAATTGTGGTATTTATCCTTAGGTACATGTTTATGATAAGGATTTATAATCCATAGAGGCTAAGGATCAATAAGCTAAGGGTAAGTTGAATCCTTTAAGTAATTCAAAAACCACTTGTAGATAGTGTAAAAATAAATACTACCAAGAACTACTTCATAAGGTCACATGAGATTGAAGCAAATTTTTGGAATATATGAGACAATATTCTAGATGATGAGGGAGGTTTCATTGGATCTCATCATGTCATACTGAATCAACCTACTAGAGCTTCCATAAAAGTGAAAAATGTTATTATGATTAATAAATTCTCTCCTTAGCCCCTTAATTCATATTGTGGGGGTTGCTAAAAATATGATATCTAACCTTATTTTACCAAGGCCAATATTTTATGATGTAATCAAATATGTGTGATTATTATATAATGTTTAATATGGATTTACATATTTAGCTTATGGGACTATGGTTTAACCTAGTCATGGTTAACATTATTAGATTATTACATAATGTTATATTAAGAAAGGGTTAAATAAGTTTTAGTTTATATATCTCAACTACCCTACCCTTGTTATTAGTATGATTTTATCTTGATATTTTGTGTAGGCATCTAAGATAATATATCATCTCTTGTATACTATTGCTCTTTGCTTCTGCTTTGTAAATATTTTATTTTATGATTTGAGTTGATGTATTGCTTTTATTTGTTCAAACAAAGTATTGTGAAATCCAAGATCTTATAGGGATCAATACTACCAATGAAAAATGGTGGAAATATATTTAAATTTACTAGTATAACTAAATTAGTATTAATGTGTAACCACCAAAAAGGCTCACACCCGATGGCGTCCTATTGCAATAAATGATAAAAGTATAACATGCATACAAGAACAAGAAATTGACAACAAATGAATCAAGAAGAAAAATGCTTTATTCCATTGTATTCGAAGTCAAAATCAAATTACAAGTACATCCCTCTTAGGGATAATCATTTTGATACAATATTACAATAGGAGTGCACAATTGTTTCCCTCTTAAGGGTAGGTGTGATTTCCAAATGCCTTTCAGGATGACACGAACTGCTCTAGGGTGGAGGTGCCCTCTTCTTCGCGATGGGGAAGGAACTTGATAGTTGGTTCTCCTTTGAAACTGTTCCCTGCGGTCAAGAAACAACACAAGAATGTCAAAAATATAGGCAACCTCTCATGATGAGGCCCTTTTAGGTAAATTGCATAATGACACCATTAAACATGCATAATCAAGAAAACATGAAAAGTGCTTCTAAGCTATGCAAATCGAATCAAGATTCATATAATAGCGTAAAGATAAGTAGCAGCTACACTATGCATGGATCAAATGTATAAAATGAAGCATAAACATGCATAAAGAAACCATTTAAGTCCTAATTGAAGCATAAACATAAAGAAGCTAAACTAACCTAATTCTACGGTCAAAAGTCTGCTAAAATGTATTTAAACCATGAAAACAACTAATCTAAGCTAGTTAACCATACAAAAATGAAAATAGGAAGGTGGTTATACCTCTGCTACAAACCACAGCTCTGGTGAGCGGTCTGCACTGTAAACCATGGCTGAAAGCCATGGTTAGCACTCTGATAGGCTTACCCTCAATTCCAAGGGCAGTGGGCTTGACCTCCTTGTCCAATTGATGTTCAAGGGTCACCTTCGGTGTCCTTCTGATAGGTTTGGTGGTTGAATCACTGTGATGGGCCTTCATTTGCCCGGATTTGCATTTCTTGGTCCTTCTAGGCTCCTAGAACTTCCATGGCAAATTGATCTTTGGGTGAATAGCAAAGTGGCCTTCTCAAATGCACGAATTCAGTATGCAATTCGACAGGGCTTCACTGCTCACTTGATCAATTCACTCTCTCTCGATAATTCATCAGTGCTTCGCTATACAAATCATCTATATTTCTCCCCATTTGGAGGGGGTATTTATAGGATGCCCTAGGACTAGGGTGGCTTCCTGGAGAAGCCAAGATCAAGAAGAGGTGGTTAGGATAGTTGGAATGGAAGCCTCTAGAATCTTCCATCCATTAACCACCTTCTTCTAGATCAAATGGTCATTCCAACCGATTTGGCTCGGATTGAAGGCCAACTGAACTCCAGTTAAGACCGTAGGTCACAACTACGGTCTAGACTGTAAACCATAGGTCTCAGCTATGGTTCAGCTGTAAACCATAGGTCTAGGCTATGGTTCAGACTGATTAGGCCAAGGAGCCCAAATTGAGTGGTTAGAACCACTGCTCTATCTTGGAGTCTATCCAAGATCTTCCATATGGTCTTGTAGCATGTCCATATGAGTAGTCACCCTCGACATGACGCGTTTTAGGTGTCTACAGATGCCCCTTTTGAGATGCATTGTGAGATCGAACAACGTTGAGCAAAAATAGACCTCCTAAAATGATGTCAAAGGTTCTATGATGATCATTAGTCAGATCAACATTAGATGCCCCAGGTCCAGCAAAAGGATGTGCATCCTAGAATCATTGCTTCCAACTCTTTGGAGGCTTAAACTTGAAAGAGCTTGCACTCATCATCAGTCATTCGAGTAGCTTTGATGCTACAATAGGAGTTAGGCCTATATAACTGAAAGGAGATGAGAGTTACAAACAAATTATCATATTTGCTATTTTCCCCAAGCAAAGGGGTAAGCTTATGATAGTTGTTGACAATGATTCGCAAGGATGAACACAATTTTGACAAGATCAAGGGATCTACGATTTTAGGGATCTTCTATTGATTTTGATTATGATTTGATATTATGACTACCCCCTCAAGCGATGAGTCGATGAGGGTAATGACAATGATTAAAGCGACGATGTCGCTTGACCACCATGGATGATCTGAACAAATTTAGATTTGAGCAAATTAATGCATTGGCTAGGCCTAGTTCAACTTTTGATTCCAACTGTTAATAGTATTTGCACATTTCTATCCCATGGAGCAGTCAGGCTACAATAGCCATCTTAGGGAATCAAATTGATACAAATCCAATCAGATTTGTGTTGAATCAAATTATCGATGATTTTTTGAAAAGATGTCATAGAAGAAATGACATGCAACGCCTCGTTCCCATGGAGCAGTCCGACCGTGAAGGCCTTCTTAGGGATTGAAAAGAAGCATATCAGATCAATGATGACAATTTTACCCCAAATGTCCTTATGGTAATTTACTCATCTTGTCGGATTGCATGGATCGCAAGTCGTTGCAACCGCCAAGTGTATAGGGTAAATTACTGAATACGAGGCACATTTGGTGTTTTTAATTATTTGATTTTTTTGAATGTTTTGAATTATGAATTGAGTTTATTTATTTGGCTGGGAGGTGCATCACTCCATGAAAGGATTGTCATAGCGATGACCTCGATTGAATGTACTTTATAATCTCAGCCATATTTTTTATTTTTAATTGGATCTCGATGCTTGATTATCACCAAATTTCCAAATTGATTTGCTTTTATTGAGTTCTGACCCAATGGGAGGCATTAATTTATCTTTTTGGCCCTTCCCATGGTGGGATTTTATAAAATTGCTTGCCAGTTGCAAACCATGGCTAGGGTCTATGGTTCCCATTTGCAATTTTGGGAACCGTGACTAGGGCCTACGGTCCATGCGAAACATGAGAGGCTTATAAAAAGTCCAATTTTCAAATGTCTCTCATTATTCCTTGATAGCGACTTGCAAATCTGGAGCTCTGATAGTGATAGCTGAGAACTCACCTGAAATCTACCAAACTTTACCCGCACACCTACTCACAAGATGATGGCAGAGCGCGGGCAAGCTTCTTCTAGCCACGATGGATGAGGCGAGGGTAAGGTAACTCAAAAACCAAGACCTCACATCCATTACCACTAAAAATGAACCCAATTAAGTAATTGGTAAATCAATCTCACTAAATTGTTGGCAATGAACCTCATCTTAGGCTAGGGTAGCTTAGAATTTAATTTTTTTTCATTTTTGGCCACGGTATCGCACTCGGCGGATCTCAATTGGAGACCGTAGGTACTAGTTGTGGTTCCCAATTGGTCAATTGGGGACCATAGCTACCAGCTATGGTCAACATTCAAAATCCCAATGGTCAATTTTTGACCGCATGCGGACAGGGTTGACCCGTGGTTCACCAACTTTAGAAAAAATTTGTAAAATTTTTAATTTTTCTAAGTTTTAAAAGGCAATTAATATCATTTAATGCATTTTTGACCTGTCTGATTGACAAATTTGATTTTTAGGCCTGCATGATGACATGTTTTTGCAATTTTATCAGTTTTTAACTATTTTTGATGATTTTTAGATCATTTTTAAATGTTTTTGCTTGTTTTAGTTAGATTTTTCCTTATATCATGTTATTTATTTCAGAGATTGACCTCTAGAGCTCGAGAGCCTGACATTCTTAAGGCTCTCCATGGAGAGCTCACTACTGGTGAGCGAGAGTGGTTCGGAGCTATCGACTTTGGCTACGTACTGGATCTACCCACTATCCGGGTAGATCAAGCCTATTTGACTACGTTGGCCCGACGTTGGAATGCATGGACCAACACATTTCACCTGCCTATAGGTGAAATGATAGTTACCTTAGAGGATGTTTATAAGATCTTTAGGATCCCCATTGATGGTGAGGCCATCATCTCTTCGACTTCTGGCGCTAAGGAGTCCATATTTGATGCCATCTTCGATGCTCGGAGCGAGGAGGCTCAGTGTGCCATTGACCATGGAGGGGTCCACATCGGCTATTGGTAGGGGAAGAATGTCTTCTCCATGTGCGAGGCTATTTTCATGCACCTGGTGGTGCAAGTTGTGCTTCCAGACTCCTCGGGCATGAGGATTCCTTAGAACCTCTTAGCTACTATGCGTAGAGTTGTTCAGAGCTCTATCTGATAGCCACTACTCCTAGCTTGGGGGAGTACTCTACTTTGTCAGTTGTATCATGAGCTATATCAGATTATTGATAGGAGCCATTGGGGGATCAGCTATAGTCTACTTCTTTAGATTTGGGGTTGGTAGCATATCAGGATAGAGCATCTTGGGGAGCTGCCATTACATATTATAGATATCGATGATGCACATCAGTGCTATGCTGCCTATTGGCCTCGAGAGGAGGAGGGCTTCTAGAGTAGGACCCATGCTGGTGACGTCCAACATTATATTACATGGTTTGTAGGACTCGGGCCAGATGATATCGAGTGGTGGCCCTACATGGAGTGTCCTGATTGGCCTGAGGCTAGTGAGTGGCTTCGATAGGCTCATCGAGATAGATGGTTACTCGATCGGAAGGTCGAGATTAGAGAGTACCAATTTTTCTCTCGCATCCTACGTCAGTTTGGCATGGTGTAGGACATCTCGAAGATCCCATTTGCCTATAGGCACTTAGATTTGGAGAGGGATCTATCATGGATCTAGCCTCTGGCTCTAGGGGATGCTCTAGATGACTTCTAAGAGACTAGAGTTGATAGAGCTATGACCACTCTAGAGTATGATGGATGGTGGTCTATGTTCTGTTGGTATGGGATAGGGCCTCTGGGCCGAGCTGTAGATCAGGTAGGGGTAGAGGTGGATCTTGATGGGTGCAATGTGCACCAATGGATAGAGGGTGGCTGGGGCATAGAGGCTATAATTGAGGAGGCTCCTGAGGTTGATCCTGATGAGGAGGCTCTCGAGGAGGGTGAGGTCCCTCTTGATAGTGTAGAGGGACTACTCTTGGCATAGGTGGCTGACTTGTAGAGTCAGTTTGGGTGATTCTAGACGTAGCAGAGGGAGCGGGACACTACTATCGCTACTCTATAGGCATAGTTGATTGATAGAGATCATCGACTGACGTAGGTAGAGCTAGATTGCTAGCCTGATAACATGAGCTACAGCAGTAGAGACCCAGGTTGGTGAGCTCACCAATGCTCATGACTTGGCACTAGCATAGAGGGATGCGATAGTAGTAGAGCGAGATCTACTCAGGGCATAGAGGGGGATCCTCCATCCTCTCAGGTGATTATGGGGCCTCCGATGGCACCAGTAGTAGCACTACCAGGTGGTCGAGATCCTATGGTAGAGATCCAGTGCTTGTAGGGTTTGTTGATGAGTACCAATGATAGGCATGCATCCAGGGTTGCTCGGGTGGACCAGCTAGTTGGATATATATAGATGTTAGGTGTAGAGGTTCTTAAGGATCCATATGCTCCAGAGTCCCAGTGGACTAGATCTAGGACTACAGTATAGTCTACTGCTAGCTCGAGCCATCACACCCATCAGAGTGAGAGGACACATAGGTCCTCTAGTACACATGGTGGTAGTAGTCATACCAGGACTAGGGAGGCAGGGTAGTCTACTACAGCATCCAACCATAGGTCCTAGTGCACAGAGGTGCCCATTGCATAGGTGGCAGTTGGACGAGTGCTAGGCCTCTTCGGGCTAGGTGGTACTCAGGGCTCTCAGCAGGATCCATAGTAGACAGTAGGGCAGCAGGTAGAGCAGGCTCTTGAGCACAGTACTAAGGGAGGCGGTGAGAGCTTCGGTATAGGGGGAGCAGATCAGAGCTAGAGCTCTACTATTGTAGGATACATTTTTGATATATATCATTTTTGGTGTAAGGTCGAGGACCTACACATTTGTAGCCTATGGGCATTTTTGTACTCTCGATGTACTTTGAGACACATATTTATATATGATATGATTGATCATTATTTTATGGCTCATTATTGTGTACTCATTTATTTTTTATTTTATGTTTATGTGATGCACATGGATGCAATGCTTATGTTATGTTGATGCTATATGATGTGATGTATGGATGACATGCACTAGATAGCTATTTGATTTATGATGATGATATGCAGTGATCTAGATGCTTAGATGTGCTTTTTGTGATGGATGCATATGGATGCGATGTTCTTTTCTTAACGCATATTTGATATTGCTTTCTTGTATGCATTAATGTATGTAATGATTTATTTACATGATGCTAATCTAATGTAAATGAACTTGTATGCTTTAATCACTTAAAACATAAGGAATGAATGCAAATATGTTTATCAATCTAATGGATGACACCACATAATGTATAAAAATCATGAATGTAATTGAAAATCCTTAAGATAATAATTTAATCAATTAATCACCCATATATGAAATGCAATGGTATGCGATGTTTATGATGCGAATGATATAATGTGTCATTCAATTTTCTTTTGCAAATTTGAAAAATATGCATGATATAGTCAGTGGTCATCTAAATATTATTTCTAATATCCATCTGGTATCTATCCTATATGTTGATTGTGCTTTATATAAATATGTATCATGGATTCGATACTTTGCAATTTGATGATTTATATGGTTGCAATATTTGACATTTTGTTGCTATGGGAGAAATTTTTGAGGTTTTCCATGAGACTCAAACACCCTAATAGACTTATCAAAAGTTGCATACTAACCACACTAGACTTCTGAGATAAAAGGCTTTTGCTAGGATAGACCCTAACTATTCATTATCCCTGTGTGTGCACATGATTATTTTAAGATAAGACACGAGCGTTCCCCGATGTCAAGCAGGATTATTTCAGCCCATTGCTAAGATAGGGGTTCCACAAATGTCTTATCCAATCTCAAGTTTAGATTTTAGTTGGACTAAGCCACTAGGCAATGCAGGACACCTGAAGCTAGCTCTTCCACATTCAAACATTGGTCTTGTTCATAAGCGAGGTGCTAATGCATCAGACATATCATCATGCGTAAGGTACAGTAGTGCTGACAATTCCAGGGATTCAGGCTCATTCCTTTCTATCCTTCAATTTTTGGGATACTTGCTCATATGTAGTGAAGCAAGGGAGTCGATTCCATCTTCTTTTTGAACTATCTTTGGATCTTCATTTGATCTCTCTTCAAACTAGATTTTGGATCTTCATTTGATCTCCGCTCGAACTTTTGATTTATGATCTTCATTTGATCTTCACTTTTGAACTTCACTTTGAACTTTGATTTAAGCCTATTTTTTGATCTTCACTCGATCTTCACTTTTTGGCATTTACATTTGATAATTTTCTTCAAAAACTTTCCTTTGGGGGGATTTACTTGGAAAAATTATTTCTGGTATATCGATTGAGAATATCGATCTTATGATATCAATATGGGATATCACTCTAGGGATTCGATCTATGATATCGATCTAGGGTATCAATCATGAGGATTGATGTGGGATATCTCTTTGGGATATTGCTCATTTTATCATAAGCAAGGGATTCTGAATAGGGAACTAACCTATCCTTTTGCCAACTGCCAACATTTCCCATACCATCCGCATAGAGGGATAAGCAAGAATAACTCTTTTCGCTTCAGGATACTTGGTCCTGCTTTGTGGCTTTCATCTTCCCCTAGTCCTTGTTAGGATTGTTTAAATTTGTTGATTAGTGATAGGCTTCTGATATGCTAAGGGCTATACTAACTGAACCTTAGCTACAAAAGCAAAGCAAGATTTCTACCAACTCTTGATAAGACCACTAGGTATGGTTGAGTGATCGAAAAACCCTAGTATATCTCCATAGCAACATTATAGGTTGTGTTGAAAAACACAATTACTCACATGAATGATGGATTATGATAAATGTAGAGATGCATGATTTAAACACAAATGTGGCATCATTTGTAAGACTGACAAACACAATGCCTTCTATTATGGAATGCAATGGATGACGAATGCCTATATGCAATGCAGTAATGCAGTGAATGCATGTGTAAATGCAAAATGAAAATGCAAAATTCAAATGCAAATGCAAATGTTTTTGGATTTTATGCTTTACCAATTTTTTTGGATTTTATTGATTTTATAATTTTTATGGGTTTTGAGCCTCATAATTGACCAAACGGTGAGTACATGCCTCTGGAGCCTTTAGATTGACCAAGCAATTTTTAGGAATCCTTGGAGATTTTAGGATTGACCAAAGGGATTATGTGTACCTTTGGGGCATTTTGGGATGACCAAGCAATTTTGAGAATCCTTGGAGCCTTTGGGGTTGACCAAGCAGTTTTTTAGAAACTCTTGGTGCCTTTTGCATTTGACCAAAGGGCTTATAGATGCCTTTGGAGATTTTTAGGATGATCGAGCGATTATAAGAAAATCCTTGGGGCTTTTAACTGACATGACCAAGCGGTTTTAGGGACCCTTGGAGCCTTTTGGGATGACCGAGTGGTTTTGACCAAACCCTCAAAGCTTTTGAGGTTGACCAAAGGGCTTACAGATGCCTTTGGAGCTTTTTGATTGACCAAACCACTGATGAGAGTGTTTGGAGATTTTTAGGATGACCGAGTAGTTACAAGCAACTCTCGGAGCCTTTTACTATGCTCTTCAAGCATAAAATGCCTTAATATGGATGATGTTGAGAGGTTCAGGCTCTTCAACACCCCCTAGCGATGTTAGGTGATAGGTACCTGGACCAATATTTTTAGATATGATGTAGGGTCCTAGCCAATTAGCCATGAATTTGTCTCGCATATCTAGCGGTAAATTAGAGTTCTGTTGGTTTTCTTTCAAGACAAGATCCCCAACTTCAAAGTCTCTCTGGTGGACTTTGACATTGTAAGCTCATTTTAGTCACTCTTGATAAATGTGAAGATGCTCCAGGGCATTCACGTGATGTTCATCGAGTAGCGTCAGTTGATCCAGTCGAGCTTGTCGCGTAGTGTCATCATCGATGAACTCTTTCAATGCGACGTGCAACATTGGAATTTCTAATTCCAAGGGCATAATGGCCTCAATGCCATATACTAGTGAGAATGGTGTTGCCCTAGTGGGCATCCGAATACTAGTCCTGTAAGCCCATAGCGCAAGGGGTAGTTGGATGTGCCAGTATTTGTGGTTTTCTTGTACCATATTTTTCAAGATGGCCACCACTATCTTATTTGAAGCTTCAGCCTACCCGTTTGCTTGTGGATAGTATGGAGTCACAAAACTATGTTTGATTCTATATTTAGATGTCAAAGCTCTCACAGTTTTGTTCTTGAAAGATGTTCCATTATCCGATATTATTTTGGATGGAATCCCAAAATGACTTATGATATGCTCTAGTATAAACTCTGCTATACGAGCTCTAGTTGTCATTGTTAAGGGTATTGCTTCCACCCACTTTGTAAAATACTCAGTAGCCATGATTATGAATGTATGTCGACCCGATGATGGAGGAGAGATCTTGCCTATAAGATCTAATCCCCACTGAGCAAATGGCCAAGCCGCTTGGATGGGCTGTAAGGCCTATGATGGCAAGTGCATAAGATTAGCATGATGCTGGCATTTAATACATTTCTTGACATACACATTGCACTCCTTCTCCATAGTGGGCCAATAGTAACCCATTCGAAGGATGCACTTGATGATGGCCATGCCATTGAAATGGCCATCGCACGTACCATCATGGGCTTGCAAAATTGCCCATGATGCCTCTTGGGGCTCTAAGAAATGAAGGAGAACTCCATCGTAGCTTCTTCGGTACAAGATGTCTCCTATTAAGACATATTTGGCTACTTTCTATTTAAATGTGCGCTTCATGGCATGCGATAATCCCTCTGGGATTATACTAAGCTTTAGGAAGTCTTTAATTTGTGACATCCAATTTTGATAAATCTCAGCTTCGACTGCTAAGATGACTTGCTCCTCCTACGTATTTACTTTTGCAAATGTAGACTCGAAAAAACCCTATGGTGAATGGTAGTACCACTCCCCATGGGACTCTAAGAGGTTAATGACCCCTAGGGTGCCTTCTTAAGAAAGTCTTCAGCTTTGTAGAACCATTCAGCTTGTGGTTCTACACTGATCATGTTGACCGATTCTCTATTATCATAGGTTGCACGCTCTGTTGTTGGATGTGAGAGCATCTTGACATGGATGGTAGTGAAATCAGTAGATGGATTCTGAGGGATTAAAGATCCCAAAGAAGCCATGGTATCTACAAACCTATTTGATGATCGAGGGATTGCCTCAATGTCATACCATTCAAGTTTGGCCAAATATGTGTCAACTAGATCTTTATAGGCTTTCAGTATGGGACATCAACACTAAAAAAGCCCCTTGACTTGATTTACTATGAGCAAGGAGTCACCAAAGATGTTCAATCTCTTAATATTCATGGCGATGGCTGTGTGGAGGCCTAGTAGTAGGGCTTCGTACTCAGCGTTGTTGTTGGTGCATGAAAAATCCAACTTGAATGACAAGGGCATTGGAGCTCCTTGCGGTGTGAAGAACACTATTCTGGCACCACCCCCTTGTTCGCACTTCGAACCATCGAAGAACAGAGTCATATCAGCATTGTTCTCTGGTTCTTTGGGTTTGGGAGCTTCAGATATGATGAAGACTGCATCATCTGGAAGCTCAATTGTTAGAGGCCTATTATTTGATAGTGGTACCTCAACTAATTGATCTGCTATGACCTATCCCTTAATGGACTTCTGGCTTATGAATTCTAGATCGAATTCTATCAATAGCATGATCCACTTTGTAGTACGTGTATTGTGATAAGTCTTACTCATCATGTACTACAAAGGATTTTGTTTGGATATAACATACGTCGTATGACTTAACATATAATGTCACAATTTCTTTGTAGCGAACACTACTGCTAAACATAATTTTTCCACGTATGCATACCCGAGCTCATAGCTCACCAAAGTTTGACTAATATAATATATGGCATGTTCTTTGCCTTGCACATTCTTTTGGGCTAACATGGTTCCTAGTGCAAAGTCAGTTGTCGATATATATAGTAGAAAAGGCACCTCTGGCCTTGGTGGAGCTAGCACTGGTGGCATCACTAGGTATTGCTTTATCTCAGTGAAGGCTACCTTGCAGTCCTCATCCTAGTTGAATGGGACCCCCTTATGTAGCAGTTGATTCATGGGTCGATATTTATCCGATAGTTGGGTGATAAATCACTTTATCGAGGCTACCTTGCCCTGAAGGCTCCTTAATTCCTTAATATTGGTGGGAGGACGCATTTCCAAAATGGCCTTGACCTTCATTGGGTCTACTTTGATGCCTCTCTTGGAGATGATGAACCCTAGTAATTTTCTAGAAGTTATGCCAAATACGCACTTCTTAGGATTCAGCTTGACATTGTGCTCTATCAGGCGATCGAAGACTTTCCTTAAGACCTCTGCATGCTCTTCTCATAGCAATGACTTGGCTAACAAGTCATCGATATAATATTCAAGAATTTTGTGCATATAGTCATGAAAAATGTATGTCATGGCCCGCTGATATGTGGCACCAACATTTTTGAGGCCAAATGGCATAACTTTATAGCAAAATGTTCCCCATGGCGTTATAAACATGGTTTTATGCTGGTCTTCGGGTTTAATCCAAATTTGATTGTAACCAAAAAAACCATCCATTAAGGAGAGCATTTCATGACCTACAGTTGCATCTACGAGAGCATCAATATTGGGCAATAAAAATGAATCTTTGGGTGTTGCCTTGTTTAGGTCTCTAAAATCCATGCAAATACGGATTCTTCCATCGGGTTTTCCCATGGGTACCATATTGGACACCCATTCTGGATAATCGATGGAAATCACAAATTCCACATCCAACAACTTTTGTAGCTCATATTTCACCATTAAGGCTACTGTTGGGTGCATTTTCCTAAGATTTTGCTTGATCGACTTCTTCGTCAGATCTAGCGAAAGGTTATGCGTAACCAATTTTGGGTCTAGACCTGGCATATCCTTATACGACCAAGCAAACAAATTTGGTCTCTCTTTCAGTAGAGGGATGAGGGTGGCCCACTCATCTGGAGTGAGACTCTCTCCAAATTTAACCTTCTTTGCACTGGCGGGATCATCACTGATATCCACCTCAAAGGTTTCCTCTACCGACATATGCGATCCCTCCTCAAGCTGGTGAGGCGTAGGAATCAGATGGATGTCATCATCCGGGTTGATTGGTTCCATGTTGGAAGCATTTTTGGCATGATAAACATCATATGCATAGCCTGGTGCAAAATGGAAAGGTTGCAACATTTCTTCATTGGGGAAGAAATCCTCAGGCTCAATGGGTGAATCAACGTGATCCCAATCGATAGCATCTTTGTTAAGATACAATGGTTTAGATGGATCTACTGGATTGCGGAGTGGAGTGGTCAAATCAATGGAGACCATGTTTATGGAATGGAATTGATCTCCAGGACCACATGGACTGACCTCTACGAAATCTGCATAGTCCTCATACCCACGATCTGGCTCTAATGGCATAGGCACAAAAGGGTCTTCCCTGTGAGGACTATGAATAATTGGATCCTCCCTATGCACTGAATGCAAAATAGGATCATTTGGCTCATGGAGCTGCATGTAGGTCGATGGAAGGGGATTAACCAACCGATGGATTTGATCCAAGTTTAACCATCTTGCTCTCAGATGTGGACCAACATGTAGCTGCCTATAGACCTCATCAATGTCGATGGGTTGATGATGGTAACACAAATAAGGAGGACCAAGGTAGGCCCTCTCTAACTCATCTTCTTCATCACTATCATAATAGAATCCTTCATTCACCCCCACTCCTAGAGGGCGCTCCTCCAAATGAGGCCCCATGAATCTTACTTCTTGCATGCTATCATCGCTATCCAAAAAAACTGGATAATTATACCTCATGTACGATGCTACCGAGAAAACTGGCTCGATCTCTTCCCCTGAATGATCAATATTGGGAAGGATCTCTTCGGTATCCTGTACCGACTCAATAGGCAATAGATGATGCACATATAAAGGCCTTACATAAGCACCTTCGACTTCATCCTCAGATTCATCATCGTTTGAGGATTCCTCATCTACGTCATAGCCTGGTCCACTCATATCGGAGGTGGACTCCACTCCATCTTCATTACAAATATCTCCTAGCTCGAGATCACTTGTAGTAATGGGGTTACACCCCTGCACATCTGTGTCATCGACTGCATCATGGGTTTGGTGTCCCAGTTGATCTCTGGGGTTCATTTCTATCTCAATCTACTCAAGGAGCCCTTCATGATGATCTTCGAGTGGCTCAATGGTGATGACAGATATCATAGGGTGATTCCTCTAGAATTTGGAAGGATCCAGATGATATGGATTAAAATCCACATCATCCACCATACTGAGGTACAGATGATCTAGGGATGCTATGAGCAAATCATCCTACCCTCGTATCTATAACCCTAGACCGAATCTATCAGTGACTAACTGATAATGAGGTTCCAATGGAGTCCTCCTTCCTTGTTCAAAGAGACCAAGGTCGTATCCATGCCAATGATATAGCTCAAAAATATGCATGGCATACTCTAGATTAGACAAATAATGAACGTTTACCATGAAATGTTCCTCGTCATCTTCATCCATGGGCTCTCACGTTGGAAGCTGATCTAGCCCCACATAGATGAAGTTAGTTTGGTTAGGTGGCTCTCCCAATGGAACCATCGATCCAACCGGATAACGATGAGCGGATGGTCTGCCCATCTCTTGCGTAGTCTTCAGAATTGGTCTGAAGGTCACATTTTGCACAAGGTACTCACCTAATCTGGTATTAGTGAGATGTACCATCACTCATGGTGTGGATGACCCTATTGAAGATGTAGGTGAGGTAGGCTGAGGTGCCTCCTCGGCTTTGTCTTGGGGTTCCTCAACTTCCATGGGAATGGGAACCTCCTCGATGATTGGCTCGAGCTCACGCTCTTTCTCTTTCTCACCCATATTCACCTTCAATTTCCTATCATCTCGATGCATGATTGATGTCGATGGTTTCAAGGAAGTGGTAGTGGTGTGCTCCGATCTGTGTGACATATATGGCATTGGTTGAGCATGCACTGCCGGTTTACCTCCTGGTTTCTTTATTGGTGATGATGGTCGAACATCTAGGTGCATTGATGGGAGTATGAAACCCCCAGGAAAATCTGCTAGGTTCACAAACTTAAATGGCTCTTCATCCGATGCCACTATGTGAACCAGTCCCTCATGAATATATTTCATGCATTGATGCAGTATCGAGGGGACACAACGCATTTCATGAATCCAAGGCCTACCGAGTAAAATGTTGTACTGCATGGCCCCTTCTATCACATGACACATTACTGAAATGGTCTTCAGACCTACCTACATGGGTAGGATAATTGTGTCGATAGTCGAACATAGTGCATCGTTAAATGCTCTCAATGTAAATGTAGTTGGCACAATGTGTGATTTAGGTAGCTTCAAATGACTCAGTGCCTTGGTCATTATTATGTTGATCGATGAGCCAGTATCGATCAAGACCCTTTTAAATGGCATGTGATTCACACATGCGATTATGTGCAATGGTGGGTCGGTCATAGTTGTAGAAACCATCCTTATCTCATGATCATAAAATTGGATCATCGGTTCTTGACACTACTGTACATGTCCCATAAAATTAGTAAATGCTTATGCATCTTGGGCTTGTACTTCAATGGACCTCAAAATGTCCATAAGAGTCTCCCTGTGCCTCGAGGACTATTGTATTAATTCATATATTGACAACTTCGTAGGAGTTGTCTATAGGTTTTGGACCAACCTGCTCCTTATGGTCACCATCGGTCTTGTTGGTGGGCCTAGAATATTCTGTGTCGATCGCTGATTCGGCATGGCTTGTATTTGAATGGGAGCATGAGGTTGATTCTATTGTTCATATCTCCCATGCCTAGTGACAATGTTGACCATGCCTATGAACCCCTGGGTAGGTGGTTCGACTCGCACCTGGTTAACTTGACCAACGTTGTTTCGAGGCACCTCATGATTTGGTAAGGGGTTCTTGTAAATCCCCATATTCTGATTATCGGGTGCCTACGGGTTGTGTGGCACTACAAGCTCACCCTTGTCAATCATATTTTGCACCAGGTGTTTGAAATACCAACACACCTCGATGTCATGGCCTTTCATTCTATGAAATATGCAAAATAGATCATCTTGGAACCCCTTTGGTTTGGGTTGATTGGGGTCTATCATCTTGACTTCGGGTAATCTGATTGCCTTGGCCTCGCATAATTGATGGAAAATCGATGTCAGCGATTCCTTCAATGGTGTGAACTAGTGAGGTGGGCGTTGATATTTGTTCTTGCCCTTATAATTGTTGTTGCACTTGTCATATTGTGTAGGGGGAGGTTGGGCTTGATAATTCTATTTCTGTTGCCCCTTGTCCTCCCGTTGGAGATTCAATACCACTTGATTTACATGGGCCTGCTTGCCCTATTGTTTTGTGGCACTCTTCTTTTGTCCCTCTCTCCTATTTTTGAGCTTCAAGTTGCCTTCCTACAACTTGATGTCCTCAATCACCTTGGCTTGCGCCAAAGCCTCTTCGAATGTAGGATACTATTGCAGCTGTAGTAGTAATGAGATGTGCTTGGCACAACTCTTCATAAACATTCGGGTTAACTCTATGGTAGGAATAGGGAATGGCAACTTCACCATTAGTCTCCTCCATCTCTTTTCGTATTGCTCTATTGGCTCATCATCATGTTGAGCTAGCATAACTAGATCAAAAATATTGGCCTATTTCTTGATGCCAAAGGAATAGCATTCAAGAAAGGCATCAACTAATTGCTCGAAACTAGTTATGCTATGTTTCTTTAGCTGATTAAACCACTCTCGGGCTAGCCCTAAAAGTGTCATGATGAACGTACGCAACAATAATGCATCATTGCTTGCTATCTAAAAACAAGCATCCAGAAAGCTCGTGACATGTTCCTGTGCATCTTCATCACCCTTAAACTTGTCCAACCTGGGCATATCAAAATGCTCAGGGTAAGCTAGAGTAGGCACCAAAGGATCCAAAGGCTCGTTATGGATTTTCCTCAATGTCAACTTTTGAATAGTCATGCCTTGTCTCTCAATGGCTTTAATCTTCTCGGCTAAGGCCTTATAGGCCTCTAAAGATAGAAATTCCTCCTCCCTAAGTTGATGTGTAGGTGGCTTAGGAGGTACTATCTTCCTTGTATGAGATGGAGGTCATTGCTCTTCCTCCTCTTCAGCTCGAGAGCTCTCAGGATATTCTTGCTCGTATCCATCTCCCATTGCTTCTTCATGCTGCCTCTGCCTTTGATTATCGAGCGGTGGTGGCCGCTCCCTCTGTTCGGCACTAGCATGAGTATGAGCATCTCTATGCTCTTGATGCATATCGGCTTGAGATAAAGCCTTCCTATATACATGCTCTCTATGCTCATCTTGAGGATATAGGCCAGCCCTAGCTAACCTATCCTCCTGCTCCACGTGTTCCTTCTGGGCAAGGATACACTCTTCATGCATGCACTACTCATATAACCTCTATCTCATGAGCCTCTGCACTTGAATATTTTCATCTTCAATGCACTACCTCTCTAGGCGAGCATCCTCCAATTGATCTTGGAGGAGTTGGCATTTCTGCTCTGATGCCAGTCGATGTGATCTATCGATCTGGTCGACCATGGGAGGCCTCTGGTATCCCTGCTCTGTATGAGCGACCTTGTGGGTTCTGTACCCATCGGACTGATGTGTTGTGCCTTTGCCTCTATCTATGAAGATGACATTGGCCTCCTACTATGTCCTATACTATGAACCACCATGCATAGATAGTGGGTGTGTGACATGAGGGCGCTTAGAAGCCTCCCCATGTTCTCTAGTAGTGTGGATGACACTCACGCTATGCTCACTCGGGGCTCGAGTGGGTGGAGCAGAAGGCTTGTAGCCTAGCTACTCTAAAACACTACCTAGACCCTCTAGCTACCTAGACCACCATCGCTCATGCGGTGGTGTGCCATTATCTCCCACCTTTGATATATCAATGGTGATCTTGCATGGTGGACCATGCATGGGAGTATGGTTAGACCTATGCTCGATAGCGAGCCTATCTGCCTACCCCTGAATGGGTGGGTCTCTAGTCCTTCTATACTCATAAGGTGGAGCCATAGATCCTCTAGTGGACTTAGTACGTAGGGGCACCAACCTGGTCCCCTGCACAACAAACTCTTCGATCGATCCCGTGGATGCGCATGCATTGCGGTCTCGATAATGGCTCTCAAGTGGAACACCCTCATGCTGGAAGGTTTCCTATTCTATCCTATGCCTAGAGGAGTGTACTAAAGCTCCTCTATCTGGGGTTTGCTCTATTGGCTCCCCTCGTGTCGAGTTATCTCCTCGAATGCTAGCCGAACGACGTTCGGTTCGCTCATGTGGTTGAGGAATTGACACGTATTATTGTGAATTGGTTAGGGTTTGGTCATCGACGTTGGCTTTGGACCTTTTCCGACCACCCCGTGTATCCACCATTGTGTACCTAGAGTCTAAATGTATTATTATTAAGCAAACAAGGTATACAATAATGATTATCTCATTTTAAATTTTAAAAGTGAGTCCTAAACTGTTTGATGTGTTTTCAAGATTTGTTGTATCAGTGTAGAAACTCTTATCATGTTTTGCAAAACTTGTTGGATTTTATTCTCAGTTTAATGGATTTCACCTGTACGCTCATAGCTCGACAACTTGGCTATGAACTCCAAGTCACGTAAATCCCCTATGTGTGGTAATGAAGCCCACACCCGAACAAGGAGCACAGGTCCTCCCAGATCCTCACCCATTTTTCCCCAGTCAATGTTATACCCTCCGAAGAGAATACATGCAAATTTTCTAGGGTACGAAAGGTTCTTGGATCCGGTATTGGTCTATATATCAAGGGTTCATAGGATTTGGGCCAACGGATGGAAGTTACGCCCACCGTCGTTGAACCCTACTAGTGGTTGGATGTCAAGCCCAACTCACTAGCGTTTAAGTGCCAAGTGGTGTGTGTGGTTCCTTTTAATGTACATAAAATAAATGCATCATATAGCATACATGCTCATTTTCTAAATGCTATGCAAATGAAAGAACATTTCAAATTCAGAAAATGCAAGCTATTCTAGATGCTCTTTAAGACTATGCACATTACGATGCTAAATGGCCACTAATTGGGCCTCACACATGCAAACCATCAACACATCTCTATCAAGCATGTTGTAGCCTAGGGTGGACTACAATCAGAGGTCCGTTGTTCCCAATAGCACCTTTCTATTGAAAGCAAAATATGAAAGCAAACTAGGATAATTGATTTACCATTTTCTTAATTCTTTTCCTAATTTGCATTCGAATTAACCTTACTGTAAAAACACAAAGAGAAAAAAGTAATAGAGGCTTGAAAATAGGACCTACCTCAAGTCTTGCATTGTCTGATATTCTGAATTTGACTATCTGTGTTGTCAGTAGGAGACCGTAGGTCTGATCTACGGTTCTGACTATAAACCATGCTTTGTACCTAGGTTCAGTTGTTGGGCCATAGTTGATAGCTGCGGTCTGTACCTACAAGTGCAAAAACAAGTAAAACATAGTCAGATCCTAAAAATGTGGGGTTCCACCATGATCACCTTCTGTAACCACCAAAAAGGCTCACACCCGATGGCATCCTATTGCAATAATTGATAAAAGTATAACATGCATACAAGAACAAGAAATTGACAACAAATGAATCAAGAAGAAATATGCTTTATTCCATTATATTCGAAGTCAAAATCAAATTACAAGTACATCCCTCTTAGGGATAATCATTTTGATACAATATTACAATAGGAGTGCATAATTGTTTCCCTCTTAAGGGTAGGTGTGATTTCCAAATGCCTTTCAGGATGACACGAACTGCTCTAGGGTGGAGGTGCCCTCTTCTTCATGATGGGGAAGGAACTTGATAGTTGGTTCTCCTTTGAAACTATTCCCTACGGTCAAGAAACAACATAAGAATGTCAAAAATATAGGCAACCTCTCATGATGAGGCCCTTTTAGGTAAATTGCATAATGACACCATTAAACATGCATAATCAAGAAAACATGAAAAGTGCTTCTAAGCTATGCAAATTGAATCAAGATTCATATAATAGCGTAAAGATAAGTAGCAGCTACACTATGCATGGATCAAATGTATAAAATGAAGCATAAACATGCATAAAGAAACCATTTAAGTCCTAATTGAAGCATAAACATAAAGAAGCTAAACTAACCTAATTCTATGGTCAGAAGTCTGCTAAAATGTATTTAAACTATGAAAACAACTAATCTAATCTAATTAACCATATATAAATGAAAATAGGAAGGTGGTTATACCTCTACTACAAATCGTAGCTCTGGTGAGTGGTCTGCACTATAAACCATGGCTGAAAGCCATGGTTAGCACTCTGATAGGCTTACCCTCAATTCCAAGGGTAGTGGGCTTGACCTCCTTGTCCAATTGATGTTCAAGGGTCACCTTCGGTGTCCTTCTGATAGGTTTGGTGGTTGAATCACTGTGATGGGCCTTCGTTTGCCTGGATTTGCATTTCTTGGTCCTTCTAGGCTCCTAGAACTTCCATGGCAAATTGATCTTTGGGTGAATAGCAAAGTGGCCTTCTCAAATGCACGAATTCAGTATGCAATTCGATAGGGCTTCGTTGCTCGCTTGATCAATTCACTCTCTCTCGATAATTCGTCAGCGCTTCGCTATACAAATCATCTATATCTTCTCCCCATTTGGAGGGGGTATTTATAGGATGCCCTAGGACTGAGGGTGGCTTCCTGGAGAAGCCAAGATCAAGAAGAGGTGGTTAGGATAGTTGGAATGGAAGCCTCTAGAATCTTCCATCCATTAACCACCTTCTTCTAGATCAAATGGTCGTTCCAACCGATTTGGCTCGGATTGAAGGCCAACTGAACTCCAGTTAAGACCGTAGGTCACAACTATGGTCTAGACTGTAAACCGTAGGTCTCAGCCATGGTTCAGCTGTAAACCATAGGTCTGGGCTACGGTTCAGACTGATTAGGCCAAGGAGCCCAAATTGAGTGGTTAGAACCACTGCTCTATCTTGGAGTCTATCCAAGATCTTCCATATGGTCTTGTAGCATGTCCATATGAGTAGTCACCCTCGACATGACGCGTTTTAGGTGTCTACATAATGTTATCAAGAAAAATGGAGGAGATTGATCAATAACAACATTATTCTTGATATCCATCGATTATTAATGATTGGGAATGCCAACATATTTATATATATGGAAATATAGTAGAATAAAATATAGCCATTTATGTTATTGATATCCATTTTTATGAGATTCAAATTATATAAGGTACTTCACCAAGGTACATTGTATCTTTGAATGAATATAATAATCAAGGATTTGATAGTGGAAAAAATTATGGTTTGTGTTAGAATAGTTTAATGTGTACTTTGTATTATGCATGTCACATGGATTGATCCATCTAGGGTTATGGAGATCATGACATTTGTCATAATATCATATAGACTCCATGCCTATATTTATGTACTCATTTATATAAACATATAGATAATCTCTTTTAAGACCCTTCATTTGGTATCCGAGTAGTTACCTTTCTTGCTTGAAATATTAAGGGGGGAATTGCATCTTTGGTAATTCTCCCCTCCCCCATTTGGTGGTGCACCTCCATTCCTTCATTATATAAAATCTTAGGGAGTATGCTATCCTATTTCTTAGTAGATCATAAACTAGAAAGCTAATGGAGATTCATGGATGCCCTTGAAGCTTCAATGCTTGGAGCCATATAATTTGCCAAGTTTTGGTCTAATTTTTTTTAATTAAAAAATGGGGGTGCAAAAACTAGGACTTCACAGGTCACCCATCCCAATCTTACTCCAACCCATCATGCTTAACTATGGATTTTTTAATGGGATCTGATGCAAAGGTATTAATGAGATCAACCAAGGTCCTTATCCATGATATTGTGGAATACAAGTGAAACCATGATGTCTACATTAATTTAGAAATAGATACATCATATAACTCATAAGAGCACACACAGTGCACAACACCTAAAACCTCCATTGACAAAACCATAGAAGACGTTGTGCCATAGGTTCCTGAGGTACCAAAGTACGTAGGGTGCTCTCATGCTACCACAAAACCACATGGCGCATAGGTACCATATCACTGGAGGAGGCACACTAGGTGTGTCTTGGTAGGATTCAAAATATAGCACACCCAAAACATAAGGATATTTGTATATTTTTTGGACAAGTCTTCTGCATGTAAACAAAATAAGAACCATAGCTTATGGGGTGGTTCACTTGGCAAGTTTTTAATAGAATATTCAACGTGAAAACTTGGTCCATGTCTATATGAGATAAAAGTGTAGCAACTTGGTAATGATGAATGAAGACCCAAGCCCAAAATCTAGTTTGATCCATAAGAAATCAAAATGGAGAGCTTGAGGGCATGTTGCATAATGGTTTTACCCTATTACCCCTATTGACCAACGTGGATCTATAGTGATCAAGCAGACAATTTTACATTACCTTTAGGTGAGCATTTCATCATTTATTTAGGTGAGGAAGCTCTGTCATAGAATATTTATAGATGAGTGACCTTGATAAACATGGGGGATAGCAAGACACATGAGTACCATACTATGGCTTCCAAACATCTCTCAAATGCATCCTCCAGGTTTCTCCTAGAATACAGTAAGCTTATCTCCAATGTCAAGAAATCTTAGAAAGGATGTGATAGAGATGACATTGAAGATGTGGATGGTGTGGCCACACTGGGTGAGCTCACGATGGATCATGCACACATGGTGAATAAATACCCATAAGACAGAGCCTGACAGATCCTCCTAAACTATAAAATTTAGGAGTGTGGATCGATGTTGTGCTATAGGAAATAAAAACTAGTTTCTTGAGTACAACTAGCAGCTCCCTCGATACATGAAGTGAATGTGTGCAAGCATGTGGAGAGTAGAGGGTATTAAAGTATATTTTGGACACGTGTTAATATTTCTCTCGCTCATATGTTACATGGTTTTATGGCACCATCATCCATTTTTTGAGAAAGATATTTGCTTGATTTCTTCATAGAGTGGCGAACAATACCATGGTCAACCAAGGATAATAGCCCCAAGCCACCAAAGTCCTCCAGGTAAATTTTTTATCTTATTCTATCACATATGCAACATGGGCTGCATTCACTTTATTTAAGTTGCTAACAAATTATATGGGGAATAAATTAATATTTAAGGGCTATAATGATCTTGTGAGAAAGAAAGTGCACAAAATGACCCCCAATTGCACTTTTCAAATGCATTAGTCCTACATGGAGCATGGGATATCAAGGTACGATTAATTTAAAAAAACCACCAGAATATTCAAAGGGAATATTTCTTTTTTTCAAATTGTAAAGGGATGTTGTTTCCCTCTTCTTATTTTTCTCAAAGGAGAGCATGTTGTATTTTTCCTACAAATCAAGTCCCCTTTTAGATACAACTATAGCCTTATATATAGTAATTGGAAATAATTTTTTAAGCTAGACATATTGGTGGTGTCCATTTTTAGTTTTGAAACTATTTAATATGTTTTTTTGTGGCTCAAAGTTTTTTGTATTATGGAGTGCATTTTTGGTTGAACCCGACACTCGTAAAATATAAGTGATCCTAGTATCTAGTGATCTTCTCTATAGCACCTGTCGGATGTTATAATTGGTTTTCCATGCATTTTGGTATGATGATGAGGTTACCATAAGGACACTTACTACTCTAGGAACTACAAAATATTAACACCTTTTTTTTTTGTGGAAAACATCCCAAAAGGGATGCCACTTTCGGGTAAGACCCAAGGAGGCGGGGGTATCCATTCCACCAAAAATGCCCAGGACTCGGACCTGGCCTACCACCTTTGACATACTCAAGGAGCAAACAAACACACAAAACCAATTTAAAAATAAGTAAATAAATAAGTAAATAACAACAAAAATAATAAAATAAAATAAAAAACATGCTCCTTGAGTGTGTCAAAAACAAAAGCACAACCAAACACACACACAATAAGATAAAAGAAACCACAACATGAACCACATAGAAAAACACAAGAACCACATAACAAAACACAAACAAGACAAAAACAACAGAACACTACAAAGACATAACCCAAAAAAAACATGAAAAATAAACACAACCAAAACCTAAAATATTAAAAAAATAAAATAAAAATAAAAATAAAAAACAACCAACAACAGACAATAAACAAAAACAAAAAACATAGAAAACACTCACACAAAAAACATGAATTAACACAAACAAAGAGAAACACAAGAACAAGAACGACAAAAACACAAGAACAATAACAAAAAACATAAAAAAAACACAAAACAACAAAAACACAAGAACAACAAAAAACAACACAAAGAACACAAAAACAAAACAAAACAAAAGAACACACACCTTAAAAAACTAAACAAAAAAAAAAAAAGAAAAAAGAAAAAAATTGAACATAACAATGACCTATCTAGACCAGAAGACTATTAAGGCAAGAAACAACAAAGGAAACAAAAGAAAGAAAAGAGTGAGCTAGGGAACTAAAAAAACCTGAATGAACCAAAGAGAAGCAAAAAAAACAAGAAGAAACTAGGTACCTTCAGAACTGGAGCCATCCAAAGAAATGATAGAAAGAAGAGCTTCCCTAATTTGTGAAGCCCACCATCTAGGAGGGTGGCCATAACAAGTAAGATCACCTTTGTCCAAAGCCCAATTAGCTAAAGCATCAACACTCTTGTTTTGATCTCTGACCACATGATTGTAATCAACTTTCAAAAATCCCATCTGGATTAATTGAATCTTCTCAATAATTCTTTTTATTCTCCAATCAACCTTATGATTCTTGGAAGGAGTCTTCAAAATATTAATCATAAGTTGAGAGTCAGACTCAACTAACACCTTTTCCCATCCAACCTTAGTAGCCTCTTGAAGGCCTCTGAGGATACCATACCCCTCAGCAAGGTTATTGGAAAGAATACCCAAATTCTCAGCAAAAGTAAAAACCAGGGAGCCATATGAAAGTCTACCAATTCCTCCCACATTGGCTTTTCCGGGGTTCCCTCTAGAGGCTCCATCGGTATTGACTTTTCCAAAATCCTTAGGAGGAGGTTGCCAATTTCTTGTCCTATCCATATTACTAATACTCACATTCCCTTTAAGTTGGTTGCCCTTAGAAGATTTAATCTTCAATATTTGCATCACTTGATCCCATATTTGGTGGGAGTTTTGGGGGTGATTAAGGAGTTGATGGACTGATTCAACTAAGTTGGCTATGGTATTTTGCCAAATATAGTGAATATCCTTCCTATCTTGATTAAAAATTTGGTTGTTCCTTTCAATCCAAATATTCCAAAGAAGAATGGTAGAACCCATCCAAACTAACTGCCTAATAAAATGATCAACACCCTCTTGATTAGGCCAATCCCTCCAAAGTTGTTCAAAAGTAAAAAAATTGGACCACTTGTAAGCCAAGTAAAGTGGCCATTCTCCTCCATAGCTCAGAGGCTAAAGTACACTCAATAAAAATATGGTTGAGAGTTTCTACATTCTCTTCACACATCTCACATCTAAAAGGGCCATGAAAACCATGCTTCATAAGTTGCTCACCAGTAAGCACCCTACGATGCAATAAAAGCCAATTAAAGAACCTCACCTTAGGCCAGAGATTTTGAGCCCACAATTGAGAAAATATGTCAGAAGAATGGTTGGGATTATTATGGCATAAGGTCAAATAACCTTGAGCAACTGAATACTCACCCTTAGTAGTGTTGTTCCATCCAAAACAATCTTTTTCATGGGACCAAGAGAGAGATCTCATATGAAGGATGCCTTGGATATCTTGTCTTTGCCTTTCTAGGATTTGAATAGGCTAGTCCTCAATAGGGATCCAATATCTACCAACCTTTGAATTACCAGTATGGTACCGACAGTAATTAGCCACCTTTATCCAGTTAGCTCGGTGAAGCTCCTCCATCCAAGGCCTCCAATCGGGAAGCTGAGTTATCAAAGGCTTGTGACCATCCCAAGAATCTATCCAAAAATTTGCCTGTTGACCATTATGAATGATCCAAAATAATTTTTTCTTTATCAAATCCTCACCAAGTCTTAAGAACTGCTAAAATGGGAGAACCTTTGGTAGGAAGTTGATAGCGAACAAGGTCTTCAGGACTTTTGTTCTCAACATATTTAGCATGAAGATTATTGGCCCAAAGAGCATTGGGGTTATGCAACATCCTCCAATATAATTTAGCAGCTAAAGCTTTGTTGTTATTAATAGAAGACCAGAATCCTAACCCCCCTTTATTCTTAGGAAGACATAAAGTGTCCCATTTCACCAAGGCCCATTTTCTTTTCTCCTTAGTACCACTCCAAAGGAAACGATGACTGATTTGATCCAGTTCTCGAAGAACAACCTTTGGAATATTCAACATGGAAGATACATAAATAGGAATAGCTTGAAGGACTGATTTTACCAAGGTGATTCTACCCCCAGAAGAAAGCCACATGTTGGTCCACTTTCCAATTTTCTTCTTGACTTTGTCCAACAACCAATTCCAATATTTATTTTTTTGCCTTTGAATATTTATGGGAATACCTAAATAAGTGATTGGAAGGGAGGTCTTCTTATATCTTAATTTATCCAAGACCATGGATTCCTGTCTAGCAGAGCAATGAAAGAAAATAACTTTAGATTTGTCTTCATTGATCAAGCTGCCCGATAGCCTTAGAAAAACAACTAATGATTTGCTTAATATTAGAAGCTTCCTTAAGCTGTAGCTTTACCTAAAAGAGTAGAGTCATCCACAAATTGAAGATGAGAGATAGGTCTAGCTCCATGAGCAATGGTAACTCCCTCAAGGGTTTTGTTTTCCCTCTTTTTGGTTATAGTCCTACCCAAGCATTCAACAAGAATGATGAATAAATAAGGGGATAGCGGGTCACCTTGCCTAATACCTCTGGAAGCTGGGAAAGAGTGAGAAGGCCTGCCATTGATAAGAACTAAGTAGGAAACTGAAGAGATACATCCCATAATCCAATCCATCCAATCCTTAGAGAAACCAAATTGCCTCAAAACTTTGATAAGGAAGTGCCAATCCACTCTGTCATAAGCTTTGGATAAGTCTAACCGAATGAACATGGAAGGAGATTTTTGCATATCCATGGAATGGATGGCTTCCTGAGCAAGAACTATCTCATCTACTATTTGACGCCCTTCCACATAACCCCCTTGCTCTGGGGAAATAATCTTATGCAAAAGAGGCTTCAACCTTTACTGCCATAATTTTAGTAATGATTTTGAGAAGAACATTACATAAAGCAATAGGTCTAAAAATCTGAGATATGATCAACCTCTTGAGCTTTTGGAACAAGAGTAATATAAGTTTTATTGATAACCTTCAAAATTTCTTTGGCTTTCTTGGCTTCTTCCACCACCTCTAATAAATCAACATGAAGGATATCCCAGAACTCTTGGTAGAACTCAATGGGAAAACCATCAGGACCCAGGGTTTTCCCTTTTTGCATTTTAAAAACTACTTGTTGAAGCTCATTGATAGTAACAGGAGCAGTCAAAATAGAGTTCTCCTCAGAAGTGATAAGAGAAGGGATTGCTTGAAGAACATTTTGTTGAGAAGTTGAGTCAAGAGGAGTAGCAACAAAAATATTGGAAAAGTAATCAACAACAATAGAGTTCATGCCATCCCAAGTATAAACAACATCTCCAGAATCTGATTTCAAGGAAGAAATAAAGTTGTGAGATCTTCGAGCTAGAAGATATTTGTGGAAGAAATTTGTGTTTCGATCTCCTTCTTTGAGCCATTGAATTCTAGATTTTTGCTTCCATAAGATTTCTTCTCTTTTTTCCCATTCCTCTAACTGAGTTGTGAGTTTAATTTCATCTGCACTTCTCTTCTCTGTGAGGCCATCTAAATGGATTTTCTTATTCAAATTTTCAAGATGAGCAATAACTTCATGTTTTTTTTATGAACATCCCCAAACTCTTTCCAGTTCCAAGTCTTGATTTTGGATTTAATGTATTGCAGTATTTTGGCAAAATAGAACATCTTAGTCCCATGCCTAGGTTTACCTTCCTTCCACCATTGTTGCACACGAGGTCTAAAGGAAATGTCTCTAAGCCACATTAATTGAAAATGAAAAGGAGAGAAACTCACATTGGTTTTCCACATTTCCACCATGATGGCCAATGATCCGAACCAACATTATTAAGAGTCTTCACTTTAGGAATGTGACCATGGATTAAGAAATTTTTAGAGAGCAAAAACCTATCCAATCTCTCCATTATACAAGCTAAGCCTTGCCTTATGTTAGACCAAGTCATAAGGCCATTATCTGGTTGGATGTCCACAAGATGGAGGTTTGCAATATATTCGCTCATGAGGTCAGTGCTTTTGTCCAAATTTCTATTTCCCCCCCTTTTCTCATCCAGAGAGAGGATGGTATTGAAATCTCCTCCGATCAAGATCCAAGCTTCAGGAAAATGAGAGATAATATGAGTTATATCCTTCCATTGTCTTCTTTTTTCCTCCAAAGCAGTCGGAGCATAAATAGTAATGCAGAGCATAATTTGGTTGGAATGTCTACTTTGAATAGCTATAGCCAACAGACCCCAACTGCCAACCATATGGTGAATAACTACCTCTTTTGGGTCCCAAAGACAAGCAATGCCACCAGAAGTCCCCTGGGAACTGAGGGAAACCACTTTTCCAGCTGGCCAAATTTTATTGGCAATTGAGTCCATATCCTCCATTGACATCTTTGTTTCTTGAAGGAAAACAAGATGTGGATGATTTATCCGAATCATTCTTCTAATTTCATTTTGTTTTGAAAGACTCCCTTTGAGTCCTCTAATATTCCAAGTGATGATCTTCATTAATACCAGGGCTAAAAAATTTGGGAAGGGCATTAATATTACCTTCCTCTACAAGCTTTTCACCTTCTTTTACCATATGATATTGATTGGTCTTGCGACCTGCTTTTTGATTAGAATCCATCTTCAATTTTTTTTTCCCTATTTCTTGACTTATTCCAATTGAATCTGAGATGGCTTCTAACCTTGAAGAATGCTCGTACACAGCCAAAATTTTACTAGAGGGTTCAACGGAGTCTATATTGGGACCTGTATTATTTGAAGTTTTGACATTTAAAAGATTGTTTTTCTTGTGTAAATTTTCTCCCTTTTTTTTTGTTGAAAACCTTTGATTTGTTGGTTTGTCTCTGAGTTCTTCCCTTCATATTTAAATTGTGTTTCTAAGATTTTTGTTTCCATTATTTCCTCTTCCTCACTTGGGACATCATTTGTGGAAAGGATTTCAAACATATTAGCAGATGACTTTGATTGATCCTTCATAACTGGTTTTTTCTTAGTGTTCTTCTTCTTAGGCATTTGGAAACCTGCTTGAGTTTATATCTTCTTTCTTTTGATCAAGACTTTTATTTGGGCAAGCATCGGCCAAATGACCATATTCATGGCAAATTCTACAACGAAAAGGAATGTTCTCATAGTCCACTACTTGCTCCCAAGTGTCTTCCCCAAATTGTAATGTGATCTTTTTAGGTAGGGGTTTGTCAAAATCCATTAAAACACAAATTCGAGCATAAATAATATGTTCAAAATTTTGAGTACAATCAGCAGTCATCATAAAAAATCTTAACACCCTAGACTCTATTCGAAGACTACAATTTTTTTTGACACTTTGAACATCGACTTCTATAGACTATAGACATAGACACTTTTGAATATTCTTCTTATTTCTCCATCCTCCAATCTGGATTATAGTCTATGGCTCATTTTTTGTAATTTAGAATGCATTTTTAGTAGTATTTGACATTACCATATGGCTCAAAATTATTGTATAAAGATGCATTTTCGGCAGATATTGACACCTTCTAGATGAGTTTCACCATGAGGGGGGTTCATACCCACGGTGAACCTAGTAAGTAGTAACCTATAGAGGCAAAAAAACTAGAGGTTGACCTAGAGGTAAAAGACCTAAGGAAGAGGTTGACCCTATGGCAATAGACCCAAAGGCTGAAATGAGGTACTAAGACAAAGGATGACCCAAAGGCAACAAACCTGATGAAGTGACTGACCTTGAGGTAACAAACTTTAGATATGAATCATGAATCTAGAAATATTCTTCAAAGTATAATATTCGAAGAGCAAGAGCCAAAACGCACAAGCCTAGACATTATGTGTTGTGTATTAGAAAAGTACACATTAAGGAGGGATGTTAGAATAGTTTAATGTGTACTTTGTCTTATGCATGTAATATGAATTGATCCATGTCATAGTATTATATAGGCTCCATGCCTATATATATGTACTCATTTATATAAACATATAAATCATCTCTTTTTAGTCTCTTCAGTTTGAGGAAGCTAAAAATATATTTTATAGAATGATAACCTAGAAATGGTTCATTAAAATGTTGCTTGGATATGACATAATATCATATGCAATATTTTGATATTTTTATGGGAGTGTTCCTTTATAGAAATCACATGTAGGCTATCTAAAATAAAGTTAAAGTAGGTAGTATACCATAATAATAAAAAATAAAAAATAATGTAAACTTATAATAAACAAAGAAATTAGTTTTTTCCAATTCATTGTGGGTCAATGGTAATTGATATGCAATCATATGAACACATTTTGAGTTCAAATTATTTCATCATGAAGGATATTTTTATGACATGGCAATTTTTCATTATAGAGTTTCTTGTAATACCACAATAATATAATTAGTTGAAATATCATAATAGTACAATCTTGAAATAATATGGGTGAGGTTAGTTCAACCTTATATAACTGTTAAATTGGGAAAATATCTTGACTTCTAATTAAAATTTTACACCCCTAGTTGATTTTTAACAAGGTTGAAAGGAATTTCCAATGGTTTCTCTTAACCTCCAGATTTAGATAGTCTCCCTACTATCCTCATGAAAAAACTTCTATGCTAATATAAATAACTTAAAGTATAAAAAGAAAAATGTAGAAAAGTAAAGTATGAAAATAAAATGCATTAAAGTTGAAGGGTGCAATAGATATATATATATATGGGTTTTAAACCATAGAAGGTAAATTGTGTGATCAATTAGTGCACCCCTTCATTAGATTATAAAATTAACAAGCAAATGATAATATGGGCTAGAAGGGTTGTGCCATGACAGTCATGTACTTAACAAATCAAAAGGGCAATGCCACTAATGGAATGCCTAAGGACTTGCCAATTTGTTATAACCTCATGAGGAAAAAACATAGTGTGGGTTTTATAGACTATAAATTTGGATTCTCATGGCAAAAATATAAATACAATGAAGGCCCTAGGCCCCTATATAAAGTAAAATTTTACCCTTGAGTTACTTGGGGTGAGAAACAATTAATCCTAGTATAAGTAAATATTTCAGGGCAACTTTAGCAAAATGTTGCACAACCAAATGTTACATGCCCTCAATTATATATCTAATAGGCTTAGAAGACTTCCAAAATGACTTCATGTGCTACTATATTCTAAAATATCACTTTCTAAAAGATTTGCCTTGAGATCCACATCTTTAGTTTACCTTTGTGACTATTTGAGTGGCTTGATTTGGATAGGTGAACATATCACTCTTATTTTGTAATTGAATCACTCACATTTATAGGTGGATATAACACTTTCACTACGGTAATTGATCCCTCAAGAAAATTGGTCCTTTTTATCTAGAAAATCAATAGTTGGAGCTAATCAATAAACTTTTACAAGCAAAACAATCTATTTTAATATTTTTGGGATGCCTCTACTACTTGCTATATTTATATATTATCCTCCAAAATTTACAAGAATTTACAAGGTAGTATTGAGGAACTATATCTATAGCAACTTTATGTGGTATCAAGCTCAATTTGCATAAGATCCTAGATCTTGACTTTATCTTTTGCTACACAATCTACAAAAATTAGGACCTTCATGGAATAACTATCAAAATTATTGATTCTCTTTATTCTATCTTCTTTGGTATCATTCCCAAAAAAATTTACCACTTGTTTCCATATGAAAACTATACTAATACAACATATTTGTCCTCCCCCATCAGGTCTTAAGAGGATTTTTTAATAGTTCTTCCTACTTGGAAACTAGCTCTTGCATCTTGGTATGAATTGGCTCTAGCCTCTCATATATTTCAACTATATTTTCTTTGTCAACTTGGCTATTTTTATTTTTGAACATAGCACTTATGATATCATTTAGAATGTGATTTTATTCATAAAAACTATTAGAAATTACTACAACAATCAATCCTTGAACCTTCTTATCCATTTCTTGAACTTGGATTTTCAAATATGTCAAGTTATCTTTACAAGTCTAGAGGTTTCTATGGAAATTTTAAAATTTTCTTAACTTTGTAACCAGGCCCTATGGTCTATCCCTTGTTGATGTGCCTATGCTATCTTCATTGAAATGAGGAGTTTGCGGACCTATTGATATTCATCCACATGTCTGATGATTTTATCAACCTATTCTAGGATTTCTTCTATGAAGGAGGTCAAATAGAGGTATTCATATGTATTATGCATTTCCTCACTAATATTGTCCCAAAGGGATTTCACCCTTTGTATATACTAATATACCTTAAGGTGTACAACTACCTCTATTAGTTTTAAGACTATCAACTTCACAATTCGTTGGTCTTGAGAATTTAGGTTCTCTTGGAGTTAATTATGCTCTTCTATCAATTGTTGCACAAGGTATTAAATACCTTATTGGTCCTTATCAATCTTACAAAGTCAAGTTTTAAGATCCTCAACTTTCTTCTTAATATGATATTTATTGGAAGCATCTTTATTCAATCCCTAATTTTCTTGTTGGAGTTGGATCCTTTGTGATTTTAGCTATCTCAAGCTCCCCATTCTTGAACTACATTTCTTCATCCTCAACTATGAGAAAACCAAATTTCATAGCCATACCAAGTATGAGATGGTTTACCTATTGGACCATTGGTTTAGATCCATATTATCTAGGTCTAGCTTAGACACTCTAGTAGTCAATTCAGTAGGAGCCATTGTTGTCTTGGTGGAGTTAGTTTCAATGGACTCAAAAATGTATACCTTATCTACCTTCCTTGATAGTTGTAATAATATTATCACTTAAGCCTTAGAGGTCTTTTCATTGAGTTTTTTATATTCTTTTTTTAATCTATTTTACTTAGTGGTAAGGATGTAAAACACCTTGATAATGTATCTCTTTGGATTTCCATGCAAAGGCTAAGCTTGGACTACAAGTCATGCTAGTTGATGGTAGAGCTACTATAGACTCAACTGCTTGGGTTCGGATGGTGGGCATTGTCACCTACAAGAGGAGTTGCTTAGCTTGAGATGATGTGTATGCTTGGTGTATGGAAATGGATGGTGGAGTGACAACGGTGTGGAAGTGACATGGTAAAATTATATGATGACAATGGGAAATGTAGTGGAAGTGGAAAGAGTGGAATGTGATGCAAACTATACAAATGTGTCAACAAGAGGTAATATAATTGGTGATGGCAAAGTTGATGAAGATAATGCATTATATGGGACTAGTGGTTATAATATGATAATTTTAATTATGGGATATGGGAATAAATGAATAAGGGTGTTTCCCATCATGATTATGATTGTTGGGGCAGGGTGTTCCTTGGAGAACCATATACTACACTACTAGAGGGTGAGAGAAGTGTAACAAAAGGAAGAAAAGTGGGAATAGAAGAAGGGACAGGGAGAGAAGGGGGCAATGGTGGATGATGTGAAGGAGGTAGAAGTGGATGTAGTAGTGGCCACTTGACTTACCATTCCTAATTTGGAAGGGATCCTTCTTGAGGGATTTCCTCTTCTTAAGTTATTTGTCATTGTTGTTGTTCCTTTTATGTCATTATTTTCCTATATATAGACCCATACATCTCAAAACCTTTGATGAGGGCATCTTATTAGACCTAGGGTTAGTTTATTATTTCATTTAGTTCCTAGGTTTTGCTAATAATTCACATGAGCTTCCACCCTCACGTATTATCTAGTTTCTAGATAATCTTAGTTGGCACCTAAGTTAGTCTTTAGCTTAATTTAGTTTATTTGTTAAACTTAAATTATCTAGGGAATATATTATTGTTGGCTATCTTATCTTCCAAATTAGATGTGCCCTATTGTTGGCTATCTCATCTCCACATGAGATGCTCAACTCCTTGTATATATTCATGTGTTTTTCAATAAAATAACATCAAGGATTTTTCAATCCTTTGCATTGGTATCACAGTAGAGGGTATCCTACTTGTGAGGGAGAATTTGCATCAAGGAAATTCCCTCTCCTCCCCTTTCCTCTTCCACAAAATTTCATCCCTCTATGGGATTTGGATTTTTCTTTGCATGTAATTTGGAGGATGGTTATGAGCTTGGTTTACTCATTATACTTCTTCCTATCCTAACTTTCCCCATCAGTACTTGGATCTTCCTAAGTCTACCTCATATTGGATGTGGAAGTAAATACACTTGCAAATAAGAATTGTACCAAGGCCTCCTTTGATGGTCGACAAGGCTTGCATAGCCACCTTGTCTTGGAAAATCCTAAATCCTCTGTTATTGCAACCAAAGACAATGTTGCATAGACTACAACACAAGATGTTGTGTTGATAGGCCCATTGTGGCCACATAAGCTTCTAGTTTTGAGGTAGTCTTATGGGAATTTTTTTATTGGGCTATGCTTTCTTTATGCATGCTTGAGGGAATTGCTTTTGCCACAACACGTGGCCAGGATATATAGCATTGTACTGGGTACGAAACCCTCACTAGTGGTGATGGTATTATTGTTAAGGAGACCCAACTTGATGACATTGTAGATGTTAAAGTTGAACACGAGATGTGTAGTATATTTCAATGTAGCTTACCAAGGAAGTAGAATCTCCTTCCCAAGGTATTGTCCTTGGATATTTTTGTGTAGCACCAACAATATGGATTAGATTGGACTGACCCTAGAGGTTCTTCCATATCCAAAAAAAATAGATCTAAAGGATCATTGTACCCTATCCATAGTGGCACACTTGCCATTATGATCACTTATGGTTAGGTCCTTAATGTACATCACCATGAGTCAAAGGTACACATAATCAACCAGTTGTGATGGTCATCTGCAACAATGGACCATTTGATTTTTTTGCAAAAGATATCTTCTATGTGGTTATTCAGTCTGATCTAGTCACAAATGTTCATGGCTCCCATAGTGGACCATGCTATTGGGTTGATTAGATCTATGAGTTCAATAGACCACGTGGCTTGAACAACCACAAAGCCACCTGTGACAATGAAGTATCATGTGGATTTGGTTTGAAACACCCTGCAAGAAGACTCTCTACAACCAAGAGAAGATTGAGGAAGTTCATTTACTTCCTTGCACTCATAGATAAATGATTTCTATGGGTAGACACCGATGCATTAGTAGGAGATCACACTTGATTGAAACCAAATAATTTTTTTCAACCCTTCGCAGATCATAAACTGATGAATACATATTCCAACTAATCACACATAGGAATTCAAACCCTAACCTTCCCAAATTAGAGATCACCACATGGTGCTAGAAGGACCTTCTATTGATATCTAGAGATTCAATCCACAGTAGACGTGTGGCACTAGTACATTGGTTGGTTCAATGCTGAGGTGGTAGATTCAATTTTTGATAGGATTGTGTACAAGTGTATTTTATTTTATTTAGTTAGGTCACCCCTTTTGTTCCACATTCAATTTGGTAGGTCCTAAATAAGGTTTAAAAGTACATTTACATGCTAAAGGGAGTGACCACCTTGCGGTGGTCAATATAGCTATGCTCGTGCATGGCCAAGAGGTATAATAGGGCCTCTTATGGTGCCTCACATATGGCAAACACAAAATCATCATCAACTAAGTGCACACAATTGACCTTGTAAAAATTTTCACCATTTAGCCTATTTGATCATGGTGATCGCTCAACACATGATTGTTGTAGCTAGACCATTGGTGCCCTTTGAAGGCACATTTTTTAATGGTCCACAATTTTAATTTTTACTTTGCAAATTTAAAATTGGATTAAAATCCAAATCACCTATATAATTAATTAATTATTTTTCTATAAATAATTAATTTTTACTGTCTGGTCTTAAAGGTACATAAGAAAGCCCTTTTGTATGCTTTTTAGTATCTATATCCACTTCTCATTGTGGATTTGTAGGAATGCCTTCCCATTTTCATCCTCCTAGTTGAGGCTTTGAAACCTTTGACTTTAGGTGCATATAGTCCTAACTTGGACTTTATTTGGCTAAAAGCCACTTGAATGCTTTTAAAAGCATTTGTATCCACTTGATAATTGTGGATTTTGTAATAATATCCATGATATATTTGATGAGTTTAATTTCTTTTACTCCCATTTTGTATTGGACATAATTTTTGTAAATTTGTATTGGATTGCAACTCGGTGGTACCTAACACCCAATCCTCTTGTTTACATCCACTATCTCCCATTTGGGTATTCTTATTACCTTAGTAGGAGATGAAGTCACCATTGTGGTCATTTGAAGCATGCTTTAAAAAGCATTTGTATCCACTTGCAATTATGGATATTTAAGGAGTTAAGTACTCCTCCCATTTGGGATTTTACCACTTTTATGGATTTTAATGGGGTGCAAGTTCGGTGGTACCCAACACTCCATATTTATGTTTTACGTCCACTATATACCACTTGGGTATTTTATACTCCCTTAGTAGGAGTTGAAGTCACCATTGCGACTTTCTGAAATAATTCCTCCAATTCATGCCTTCTTCACCTTGCTCTTTGCTTGCAAGGAATTGTGCCTTTGTCCTATTTTTTCCAACAAGCATCATTTTATGAAGATCATTAAAGACATTACTACCATAGCATATCGCGACATGTCGGGTTTTCGTGACCCGAAGGCAAGAGAAAGAGCTAAGGAGAAAAAGTGTCGCGATATCGTGACATGTTGGGTTTTCGCGACCCGAAGGCAAGAGAGAGAGTCAAGGAGAAAAAGTGTCACGATATCATGACATGTCAGGTTTTCGCGACCCGAAGGCAAGAGAAAGAGCAAAGGAGAGAAAGTGTCACGATTTCACGACATGTCACATTTTCGCAACTAAAGGAGGAGAGAGAAAGTAAGAAGGCGAAAGTGTCGCGATATTGTGACATGTTGTGTTTTCGCTGGTTGAAGCCGAGAAGAGTAGCAAGGAGGCAAAAGTGTCACGATATCGCGACATGTTGTGTTTTCGTTGGTTGAAGCCGAGAAGAGTAGCAAGGAGGCGAAAGTGTCGTGATATCACGACATGTGTTTTCACTGGTTGAAGCCGAGAAGAGTAGCAAAGAGGAAAAAGTGTCACGATATCACGACATGTGTTTTCGTGAATGAAAGCCGTGAAGAGGACAAAGAGGTAGAAGTGTCATGATTTTGCGACAGGTCGCTTTGGCACGAGCAAAGAAGAGAACCCAGCCGAAATAAGATATGTGACAGTTAACTGAAGTTATACGACAGTTACAGGTGCAGTTGTAGAAGAAATTCATGTAGATAAAATAAGAAGAATTAATTGAAGTCAGTTCGTCAGTTACAAGTGCATTTACAGAGAAAAATCATGCAGCTAAAATAAGAACAGTGAACTGAAGTCAAAACAACAGTTACAGGGCTAGTTACGAAGTGTAATCATCGAGCGGCAGTTAAAGTGAAAGTCATCAGACGAAGATCAAACTTGAGCCGTAACTATTTATAGGATGCATGAAAGAATACTGTGTGATAAAGGAGTTACATATAGAAGTCTCTATTAATAAGTTGCATGCAACAAATATGGAAGTTAAAAATAGAGTCAGAGCTTTGTTATAAAAGGAGGTCTACGTGGAGAATTAGATTGCTGCGAAAGGAGAGAAAAAGTGCTACAAGAAGAGGGCAGGAAGTGTGCTGAAATAGAGCGTTAGGCAGAGCCGTGAGAGCCGTAAGAAGCATTGTAAGAGGGCTGTAAAAGTGCAGTAAGCAGATCCTGAAGTGAGTGTGATGTTTTGGTGAATAATGAGAGAGGTTGGGTTAGAAATAGACCAGTCAGGGTCTTGTATAAGAGAAGGCATCTTTATGTCAAACTTATAGTTTCAAAATTGTAGTCCAAGTTGGTGCTTGGAATTAGGGGTTGGTGCAGATAAATTAGGGGTTGGTGCTCCTTTCTGTTGGTGTAGATAAATTAGGATTTGGTGCAGATAAATTAGGGGTTGGTTCTCCTTTCTGTTGGTGCAGATAAATTAGGGGTTGGTTCTCCTTTCTGTTGGTGCAGATAAATCAGGGGTTGGTGCTCCTTCCAGTTGGTGTTGTTAAATTGATTGTAAAGTTGTTGCTTTGCAAAGGTTGGATTTGGATGGGAGTCCAAGCGAGTCATTTTTGAGGAGTAGCCAAAACTGGTGAACCTCGTTACATCTTGTGTTGTGTGATGCTCTCTTGTTATATTTGCTTTATGTGGTTTTAAGCTTTCATTGTTTTGGCTTTAAGAGTTGAATTTTTTAAGTTTTAAAGAGCCACACTGATTCACCCCCCCTCTCAGTGTCATTGTGAGACTAACAAGTGGTATTACAACAAAGCTTGGATGTTATCCATGTTAGAGTATATCTTAAGTTCTACTAGGATATTTGTTTGGAGTTATCACTCTTGCATGAGGTTGGTAAACTCCTAGTTGTGATTAGATCAGATCTATTGGGTTGTTGTAATCCAATGACTCACAGTGATCAACTTTGCTATTTATGCAAAGTTGATCTAATGGAATAATCAGTCATTGCTTTACCTTCTCTCTAATATCATGTAATGTTTTGCAGAACTATTTTGCCTTGGGCTTAAATATTATCTCTTAAGTTTTCCAACATGGTATTAGAGCCACAATAGATTCTTGCATGCATTCCTAAGTCTTTGAAGTTTCTTTTTAGTATTGGTTCAATTTCTATTTTTCTTAGATAAAACGTCAGTTTTTTTGGATTGATACATCAATTTGGTGTTGTCTTCTCTCCTATTGTGAAACTGATGATATTTTTTTGCTATTTTTCAAGAGTTTCAAATCCATTACACCTTTATAAAAGGTTAAGGAATTACATTGCAATTCAAAAAATAGATGCTGCCCTATACAAGCCATGCAACACCTATCCAACATTGCTCGACATTCTGTAGCTCACATTGTTTTTTGAAGATCGATGAAGTTTTAAAGTGAAGCAGCCCAATTTTTTGTAGAGCATGTGCAACCACTAGAGGTCGCATTGCATCAATGCATATCTGACGGGAATATAATTTTTTCTATTGTTGCTATTCAGGTTCAGGATGGAGAGAAGTTTTTTTTTTATGTGGCCTCGCAGCGCACCCTGGTTATCTGACAAAACTGTGGGTCCTTTTTTTTCGTGTGAAGGAGTTCCTTAATTTTACCGTAGACATCATTCATTCTTTGGTATCTAACGGGGATATAGAAGGTGTCTTAGGTATTTATCGCAGATGAGCCTTCGTCAATCGCATGGAGCGTGAAGCCTTTAGAACTTCATTGCAAATATTTTTTTTCCTACCATTGTTGTTATTCGGGATGGAGAGAAGTTTTTTTACATGGCCTTGTAGTCTGCCCTGGTAATATAAAAAGCTATAGGTGCTATTTTTTTAATGTGAGAAGCCTCTTAAAAGTTTTACCGTAGAGATATTCATCCTTTGGTGGTGTCTTAGGGCTTTTCCACAAAGGACCATCATCAATCGTGTGGAGCACAAAATCTTTAGCTGCATTAACATTTTTTGGATGTTGCCTACCTTTTTAGGATATCATAGAGTTTTTTTTGTACGTTGAGTAATCAGTAGCCATCCCTGTAGTTGTCCAATAAATCTTTGTATTATGGGTCATTTATCTGCTAGCACATGGAGAAAAAATCGTTAATGACTACCCCATCATCCTTTAGTGAAATGACGTTGCTCACTAAATTCTAGCATTAGTGTGCTAAGTACAAACCTCCTCCTTTTTTAAAAGGCTGAATTTTTTTAAAAAATTCATTCATCTCCTTCAGTTTGTAGTGCATAGCGGTATGCATAGAGGTGGCTTGACTACATCTGCACTTGATCTTCAAACTATGGATGAGATAATGATTTATTTGCCATGAAGGTCCCTACGGGTGGTCAGACTGCACAACCAAGCTTGATGATGACTGGGGTGTAGTTCTCACCAATTATCAAATCAAAACTCTAGCGCATAAACCTATGGTCTTAGGATCGAAACCAAGGTTATTGTTCATGTTTCTATCATATAGAATTTTTTTTTACTGCAGAGGGGGATTTGGGGTCCTCACTTTTATGGGCGGGCCTTGGTAACCTGTACGCAAAGCGGGTGCGAGATTTTCTGAAGATCTATCAACTATTAATATTTTTTAGTCGCTTCCACTCATTAAAACTGGTGCTATACCTTAGATCCTAGAAAGTAGAAGATAGCCAACCTTGGAAGGAGTGCCATCTTCTCATTATTCATATTACAGTCCAAGAAGCGGGACCTAGAAAATATTTATCGCAATTTTTTTCTCTCTCTTATGTTGTAAAGACTTTGATGTCGACACCAAGCATTTCGACAAAGGGGAGGGCCTCATCTAGAGCACGAAGTAGAAAGAGACTTTTTCACTTCTATTGAGTATATTTTGCATCAACAGTAAGTTTTTTTCCTTTTATTTTGCAGGCAGTCTTCTGATGATTTGATGCATTTCTAAGGGTGAGTAATTCTGCCAAACCAAAGGGGATCTTGCTGATATTGGGCTCATGCATCGATTTAGCTCTCTTGATGGAGGTTGGTGACCATGAAGTGGAGGTCACAAACATCATTTGAGTGCAGGATTGATGATCAGGGTGGAGGAACTTTTGGGACAAGACAAACATTTTTTTGGAAATTCGTAATTTTTTCTTCTTGTACAAAATTGTAAAAAAAGGAGGCTTTATCTCTCTTTCATTTTTCTTGTACGCCTATTTTGAAAAGGCATCCATAGAGAGGGATTTTTTATCTTGTCAAAAATAAAAATAAAAATATTTTTGGGTGGGGGATCATTGGTGCCAATTTTAGGGCACCTCTTGCTGCATTAGTTTAGGGGGGTCTCACTGATTATGTTTTTCCTTGTTGCTTTGGTTTACAGTGCTCTTGTTGTTGTTTCTTGCTCATATTTTCTGCATTCGTTCCTTCTTCTTTTAAAAAAATGAATTCTCTAGCACCATATTCTATAGACCCACTTACTCCACACAATTATCATACTTGGAAACCAATAATCCTAAATCTCATTGCACAAAGGGGTCTCTCTCACCTGCTAGAGGAGACACAACCTGAATTTGAGAAAGAGTATGAGAAATTTATTCATAAAGGAAAAATGTATGGAAAAATGGGCATAATAAGCATGAATGTAAGTGAGAGCTTATGGTTTCACATTTTTGAATGTAAAACTCCATTTGAAAGTTGGGAAAAATTAAAGAAATTATTTGGTAAAGTGGACCAAATAAGATCTATGCAGCTTGAAGCAGAATTAACAACATTATCACCTGATGATTACAACACAATTGTGGATTTCCTCACAAAATTTAAGGAACTTCTAACTCAATTAAAAGGAAGTGGAAAAACTAAAATAGATGATGAGTGCATCTATCTTATTTTGGCAAAATTAAGGGGGCCTTTCAAATATTTGCAACAACTTTTCTCTCTACAATGGATGCCCTTGGCACAAATTTCAAAATGCCCACATTAGAAGAATTTTGTGATAGGCTCACTAGAGAAGAAATGAAGCTCTCCAAATATGAGACCTCCCCCTCTTCATCCAAAGCCTTGGTAGCTTCCAACTCAAAACAAGAAAAAATCAAAAATGAAAAGCACCTGTAACCTGTACCCATTGCAAAAAATATGGTCATTCAGTCAAGAAATGTTGGAAAAGGTTACAAGAATTAGAAGCAGCAATGAAGGATCATAAAATTGATATTAAAAAACATGGCAAGGCTTTAAATGTCAAAGAAAAATCTATCAAGTCCTATTCAAAACAATGGGTTCTAGATTTAGGGGCTACTCATCATATGACTTCCTCAATTGCTTCTCTTTCCTCAAGTTCTACTTTCAACATTGAAGTAGGGGATTCATCCTTCATTCCTATCAAAGGCAAAGGTGACATTCTCTTAGATGGTGGTTGCATCAATGATGTGCTTTATGTTCTAGATATATCTACCAATCTTCTTTCTATCTACCAAATTTGTCAATCTGGGGTGGGAAAATAGTTTTATTCACACCCACAAGAGTGGAGATTAGAAGCTTGCAAGAGCCACATTCCCTTATAGCTAAAGGAGAGATTGATCATAATGCCTGATTGTATCACTTTGGAGGTTTCAATGAAACTACTAAGGCTTCCTATTTTGTTGCTCATGCAGATCTTGAGAGCAAACTTTGGCATGAAATATTTGGTCATCTCAACTACCAATACTTAAAAGAGTTGAGTACTCATAATATGGTACTTTGTTTACCCAAAGTTTCATCATTTTATAAAGTTTATCATGGTTGTCCTCTTGGAAAACAACACCAATATACTTTTCCCAAAAGTTAATCTCAAAGAGCCTCCTCACATTTGGAACTTATCCACAGTGATTTGATGGCATTTCCACATCCCTCTTTCAATGGAGCTAAATATACCTTAACATTCATAGATGATTTTTCAAGACGTACTTGGGTATATTTTCTCAAGTACAAAAGTGATGTTTTCTATCACTTTAAAATATTTAAATCCTGAGATAGCTAAAACCCATGTGTAATGCAGGTTTATATGGCAAGCGAATATCCAAAATTCAATTATATAGTGGGAAGGAAGAAAAAAGGAGGGATTAAGGTCCTAGGAAGTGGTTCACGAGCCCACGCAAATAGTGCCAACGATGGGTGCACCGGGTAAGAGAAAAGGAGTGAAATAACAAGTAAATTTTTTTCAGAGGTGACGAAAGACGAGAATGGAGCTCATGGGGAAAGACCCCCTAGAAAAAGTAGAGATGGGTGATAGTAAAACCAGCTTGGTAACATTCACATAAGCACTCAATGGAAAACCTAAACCATTTCCTAGGGAACCAAGCATCTTCATCACCCAGGGCTACAATGTTTTCTATCCACAGGAGATAATGGAAGACTACGCTACCCTCGATTCCTGCTACCTCATGGGGAAATTTGTAGGAGGGAGACCCAATATGGATTCACTCCGTCACTGGGTAGTAATAAAGTGGAATACTAGGGGGTGCCTAGAACTGTTAGCTATGTCCAGAGGGTTCTTCATGATACACCTCAACACGTAAGAAGATGCAAATCATATTTCATCAGGAGGTCTATGGTTATTCAAAATAAAAAGCCTCTTCCTTTGTAAGTGGGGAGTGAACTTTGACCCAAAATCTTAGAGCATCAACTACGCACCCATTTGGGTATGGCTCCCAAATATGCCCCCACACTTCTTTCACAAGGATGCACTGCAAGGGATAGCCCGAGCGATTGGGGAACTGGTTACTATCAACCTGGCAACTCATGCCCGATCACGGTTGACGTAGGCTCGTATATGCATTAATATCAATTTGGAAATCTAGCTCCTGAATCATGTTAACCTAATTTATGGGTCTTACCACCGAAGCCAACCATTGGAGTACAAAAATAAACCCGCATTCTACTTTGAATGCCACTCACAAGGGCATCTATCTACCTAGTGTCTGACTCATAAAAGCGTACAGAATGAATCCCATATTGCAGCTCGCCTGGATCAGGGAGAATCCCAGAAGATGAAACCCAAAGCAGGGCAAAGCTAGAACCACAAAGTCAAGCAACAATCCCTATATCCTCCAGTCGGTGACATGAGTAATACAAGTAGTCTGTTTACCCCCTCTAACAAGTTCAATTTACTTGGTAATTTTGGTCATAATGATAAAAAATATGATGAGGAGCTCCCATGCACGAAAACCCCTATTCCAAACCAAATGGACCAACCTTTCCCTAATGCAAACCCCCCTAGAAATTCTATCTCCCTTCCCCACCCTCGCGCCCTTCTTCCCCACTTGATACCAGTCCTAAATCTCAGAGCTCTCCTACCAACCCTCTCATTCTCCCAAACCCCTGCCCAGGTCCCCCTACCCATTGGGACTGGATCACCCCACTCCCAATATGAATTTTATGATGTTAAGGCTATCGGTGGTGAATCCTTCGATGAATTCCCAGAAGCATGGAGCCCAAAATAAACCTGAATCTTAAAAAAATTCCAAATAGATGTAGGAGGTGATAGGAAAAAAAGGTAGGACTTCTTGTGCTGACCTAAGAAGAAGAGACAAAACAGAAGACATAGCCAATGACACCCAAATAACCCTATTCCAGGAACTAGGAATGCCCAACAAGGAAGAAACTAAGAGATCCAAACCCCCCGCACAACAAGACAAATGGGGCAAGAAACCCTCCAAAAGTTTTAAATGGGGTAGCCAAACAAATATTGGTTGCTGCTATATGGAAATAATCAAATCCCATGAATTTTTTAATTCAAGAAACCAAATTAGGCGAGCATTGATCGCCCAAAATTTCCAAGGTCATTTGGAGAAAATGTGAGTTCACATTTACACCTACTTCTGGTACCTCAAGTGAACTCCTCTATCTCTGGGACCTAGCCAAGGTGGAAGGGAGAGTCATTTCAAGTAAAGGACGCCTATACAACATCTACTTCCATGACTCTAACACCTATTTCTCCTAGGTTATGATGAATGTGTACGCCCCTAATAGTCTGTAGGGTAGATCGAACCTGTGGAACAACCTCACCCAAATGAGAGAAGATTTCAAGGACATCCCATGGATTCTAGTTGGGGACTTCAATACCCCTTTGCACCCCTCAGAGAAGAGAGGTGGGAATGTCATCACCCCCAAATCCATAGATGACTTTGCACACTTTGTAGATACAAATAAACTTATGGATGTCTATATGAGAGGGTCCTAGTTCACTTGGAGTAACAGAATGGTGGGAAAGAACCTTATCCAAGAAAGACTTGATCATTTTTTGCTATCCCAGGAAGCGCTTCCTTTGTTTGGAGATGTCAGCATGAAGGCTCTACCAAAAATTGGGTTTGACCATAACCCCTTGATTTTTTAAGTTGCCAATATATCCCAGTTCAAAACCCCTTTTTATTTTGAATCGATGTGGACCCAACATTCGGACCTCAAAAATTGGATTGTCGAGTGGTGGGGGTAACAAACTAGGTAACACAAAAATTATGGTTGATCAAAGCTAAGCTGAAGGTCTGGAACAAAGAAACATTTGGAAACATCTTTGAAAATAAACAAAACATCAAGAATAGGCTCCAACATATTGAGGACAGGTTTCAGCAGGGACAGGGGGACGACAACCTAAGAACTGAGGAGCGGTCTCTACTATCAGAATACCACAACACCCTACGAAATTAAGAGACGTTCTAGCACCAAAAATCAAGATAATTGTGGCTCAAGGAAGGAGACTCCAACTCTAATTTTTTTCACATTTCCACTCTCAAGCATAGATTGGCTAACAGGATTAAAGGCATCATCAAGCAAGATGGTTCATTCACCTCAAATATCCACCAGATCCAAGATGAAGTAGTCTACCACTTTGAATCCCTCATTGGATCCCATCCCTCCTCCTTCGGTCAGGCTATGGGTTGCCTCCTTGAGAACATTCCCAGAACCATCCCTGTTGCCTTGAATACCCTTCTCCTTAGCCCTTTAAACCCTATGGAAATCCACCAAGATATTTTTTCTATGCAGCAAAAAAGAGCTCCTGGGCTTGACAATTTCCCCCTAAGGTTCTTCCAAACCTACTGGGACATCATTAGCTCTGATATCTACCAAGCTTTCTCAAAAATTCAGCACTCTAGATCCATCCCTAGGGACATCAATTCCACCTTCCTCACTCTCATTCCCAAAGGGCCCAGTTCCAAGTCTTTGTTTGATTATCGGCCCATCAACTTATGCAACGTCATCTATACAATTTTATCCAAAGCCATGTCCAATAGACTCAAAAGCATTATTCCATCCATTATTGATCCTTACCAAGGTAGTACTGTCAAAGACCAAAATATTATTGATGGAGTCATTACCATTCATGAACTCATCCACTCAGTCCATAACTCCAGTAAGTCTACTTTCTTCCTGAAACTCAACATGAACAAGGCCTTTGACAGAGTGGACCAAGATTTTTTGGCTAAAGTCCTCTTGAATTTTGGTTTTCATGAAGATTGGGTTAAGCTGATTTCGTAATGCATTTCTCATATTGGTTTTCAGTTCTTGGTTGAGAAAAGGGGACCCCATCTCTCCTATCCTCTTCATTATCCTAGCTGAGAGCCTTGGAAGGGCTATCAAAGTAGCCTTCTCTAGAGGACTGATAACTAGAATTAAGGCCACATCCAATCTCCAGCTCTTGACACATTGACAGTTTGTAGATGACACCCTTCTAGCTACTGTAGCCTATGTATCTGAAGTCAAAATTATTAAATCCATCCTCAATCTCTATGAGGAAGCAGCAGGGCAAAGAATCAAATTCACCAAGAGAAAAATTTACTTCATCAACACCCCGCTTAAGCGGTAAGCCAAAATTACAAATATCTTGGGATGCACCATTGCCGCTCTCCTGACCATCTACCTTGACCTCCCAATGTTCCAGGGGAGACCAGCCAAGTCTATGTGGAACAATTTCATCGAGAGATTTCATAAGAAACTGGTAGGTTGGAAAGGGTATCTCCTCTCCCAAGCTGGTAAAGCCACCTTGGTCAAGTCAATCCTCCAAAGCATCCCGATGTATTTTATATCAGTATTCAAAATCCCAGTGGCTGTGGGAGAGGCAATTGAAAAAATCCAAAAGCTCTTCCTGTGGGTGGGGACTGAAAACCAGAATAAATTTCATCTAGTGGCTTGGGATAAAGTTTGTACTCTAAGAGATAAATGTGGGCTTGAACTTCGCAGGATCAGCCTCATGAACCAGACCCTCCTGGCGAAACAAGCATGGAAGGTGGTCACAAACGTAAACTTGGAATGGGTTTCTATTATCAAGAGAAAGTATTTACAACAATATTCCTTCAGGGATGAAGGGACTCCCAGCATTGGGTACCATTTTTGGAGGTCCATAACCCACATCAAACACCTCCTTCAACAAGGGATTAGGTGGCAGATCGGAGATGGTAAGGACATCAAATTTTGGTATGACTCATGGGCTAGGGATGAGCCCCTCATCAAAGGACCCGATATTGTAGCAATGAAACATCTCACTGACAATATATTTAGACCTAAAGTTGTACACTTCATTACTAACAACCAAGACATCTGCTGGTGGAAGCAACTCCATTTTTGAGTCACAAATGCTATCTTAGATAGAGCCACGTTTGCCTTGTAGTATGAAATCAACGAAAATTACATCCCTAAGACTCAAACATCAAATAATTTTTTTTAGAAAGGTACCAATGATGGATAATTCTCGATGAAGTCTGCTTTCCTCTTGTCAAAAACTTCCCAAAAAATATCCAATGCCATGGAAAGCCCTACTACAACCAGGACCATTTGGCTCAAGCATCTCATTCTGAAGGTGGCTCATTTTTTCTGGCTAGCGGTCCATAATAGGATACTCACCACTAACAACCTGATCAAAAGGGGTATCATTATCGATAATAGGTGCTATCTCTACACTCAAGCATGGGAGTCCACCCAATATTTTCTGCTCGAATGCCCCTTTACCTTCAATGTGTTCTCCTCCCAGATCATCAAGTTCCACATCAATTGGGTGTGGCCCAAGTTGGTTATTTACTTGTTTACTCAGTGGACCACTATTTTTTGGAATCCCAGGCTCAAGTTCCTTTTGAAAGCCCTACTACATCACATGATTTAGAAAATCTGGCTCGAGCAAAACAATCACATCTTCAACGACTGTCCTAGAGACCAAGAAGCTATGGAAAACAAAGCTTTATGCTTTACAATAAAAAATGCTAACATAGTTCCTTGCTTAGATACTCCTACATCTGGGCTAGATTCTTCTTTGATCAAGACTTTGGGGGTCTCCACCAAGTTTTCCAGAACCCAAAATACCACCAGTTCTAGGAGTGAAGCCAAGTGGTATCCTCCCCCCTAGGATGGCTTAAGGTAAACTTTTATGGAGCTTTCAAAGGCCATCCTAGGGATGCAAGGGTTGGCGGGGTCATCAGGGACCATGATGACAATATCATCAAGGCATTTGCTAAAAATTTAGGGGTACAAACCAACAACTACGCTAAAGCCCAGGCTCTATGTAGAAGCATCGAGGTCAACAAGGAGTTGACCACCCCCATAATTTTTTAATGTGATTCACTAAATATGGTTAATCATATTAAGAACAACAATAGCAAAGGCTGGAATATCCAAATAATCATTCAATAGTGTCAAGCTTCCCTCAGTAAATTCCCCCAGAACACAATACAACATGTGTTCAGAGAGGTGAACAAGGTAGCAGATCTTTTGGCTAACAGAGCAGCCAATCAAAGTAACCTAATTATCTGGGAAGACTCATTACCCCAAGAACTTATCGAAGTAGCCAATCATGATGTGAAGTGTATTTCCAAATAGTAGATCTCGATGCCTCAAAGGTGTTTGTTTAACACCAAAGGTGTTTCCTTTCAATACCAATGAAGTTTGTGTCTTATCCCCTATCATAATTTATTGTAGTGTTTCCTGTACATCTAATCATGCAAAATTTCATGCTCATATTAAAGTGTTCATCCAATCCCTCTGACATCCACCTTCCACATGTCTCCATCCCTTCCACCTCATTTTCCCCCATTCCTTGATGTCTGCTCGTCACCCCCTCCTCGTCTCCCCTCTCCCGCTTCTTGCACCGCCCATTCTACCAGTATTCTCTTTCCCTTCCCTTTTTGAAGTCATCCACCCAATCTGCGTCCCCTCGCCCCCATCGTTTGTAAAATACTGACAAGACCAATATCTACACTTGTCATCCCCATATCTATAATAAAAAAGGTACACCGCTTGGTTGTTCCCCATGCCTTAGTTTTTGGTCTTTTAGTCTCCAACCTGCCCCTTCTGTGCTTACTTGTTTGTGGAAATTTAATCAATTTGGTAGAAACCACCACAAAAATTCTATCCGTATAAGGTTTTTTCTGGTACGATGGCCACCATCGAACCCATGAACCTCTAGCTTGATCTAACAACTGAAGCTTTGCTCTATGCTAAGAGGCTCATTTTATTTTTTAAGCTTTTCAATGGTGTTGACGACCAAGTGACCAATGATTTTATCAACTCATGGAATAATAGTACAGTGTAGGTCCATGGGATTCTCTTGGAGGTAAGCGTTCATTTAATTACAAAAATTTCTAGTTTACCTCCTAAAGGCAGGGTTGTCCGAAGGGATAAGCACAAATTTAAGGATGAAATAGAGCATCTCCTTAACAAATTGAAGGACTTGGTTTGGGAGAAAGGGGGTGTGATCCATTTGTCTCTTCCTCGCTCGTGGGATTTTGCTATTGTCATTGTTATCCAATACATTACCATCGATGACCCCAACATCTCCCTTCATGCCTACCACCTCGTATTTGTAAACCACCTCCGTGATGTTAAACCAGTCAATATTCTTAATTTTCTCTTTTGGTCTATTAGTATAACCATTGATAACTTCAAGGAAAGAAAGTCGTCTAAGCCTCCTTGCCGCCAAGGACTATTCTCTATTATCTATAAGCACACCCTCGTGCACCAAACTTCTAGCAACCCTTCAATTCCCACTGAGCCCTAAACCTTCCTCAGCATCTACCCACAAAGCCAAGCCAAGTGCTCCTCTCTCCTCGGTGGACTCTCCCAACCTCTCTACTGAGAACCCCCCACTGTTAGAGTCCCCTATAGACATCCCCCTAGATAATGTCACCCCTACCTAGGCTAGAAGTAAGAAGGAGGCCACCTCGACCCCCTTTCCAAAGGACCCAGTCCCTTTATAGTGGTGCCCTCATGGCCCTAGCCTTAGAAGTAAATAGAAAGCGGTTCATCCCACTCAGAAGAGCAAAAAATCTCATCGATTGAAGACTAAGAGAAAGAGTGCTTCTCACCACCCCTAGGAGGTCATCATCGATGATGACAAAGAGGCTTCTAGCAGCATAGAGGATCTGCTGTGCACCTCCACCTTCAACGACATCAACAAAGCAATGGATCACCTTAAAATCCACTACCAACATCACCAAGGGGGTGGGCTCATTCCTATCTAGTGCTATCAATGAGATCCATGAGCTACCCACTGTGACCAGAGTCCTCCTTGCCCTATAATAAAAATATGCCATTAAGGAGGAGGATAAGGAGGAGTCCCAGTAGGAGCAGGAAGGTGTTAGCAGGAAATAAAACTGCCTTTGTCTGTGGTGTCTCCAGTCCATTTTTGTGTCTACTATATTTAAGATTTCAATCCCTATATCTGTTGTCTATATTTTTGGTTTGCTTATTCTATCAGTTGATGGGTTCCCAGATTGTTGAAATTTTTATAATGTGCCAATTTTATTTTGTTGGTAGTGCCAATGCCCAATGTAATAGGGGTAGGACCCTTAAACCCAAAAAGTAAATATTTTTTTTTACCTACCAAAAAAAATATTTAAATCCTTGGTTGAAAATCAAGCATCTTGTCTAATCAAAAAGCTTCGTACAGATAATGGGGGAGAGTACTTTAGTAATGAGTTTTCACAATTTCTTTCTACTCATGGAATTATTCATCAACATTCTGTACCACATAATCCTCAAAAAAATGGTGTGGTAGAAAGAAAGAATATGTCCTTAAAAGATATGGCAAATTGTATGCTTCACTCAAGGAATTTTTTAGCAAATTTTTAGGCAGAGATAATTAACTGTGCAAATTTTATTCAAAATCACACACCCCATAAAAATCTTAAGAATCTAACTCCAGAGGAGGCCTCGTCTCGTTCCAAACTTGATGTCTCATTTTTTTTGAGTTTTTGGGAGCACTACTTGGGCCCACATTCCAAAGAAGAAAAGAAAAGCCTTAGATAAAAAGAGCAAGCAACTTATATTTGTTGGCTATTGTGAGGATATGAAAGCCTATAGGCTCCTTGATCCAACTACTCATGATATTTTCTTCCATAGAAATGTTCAATTTGATGAAACATTACCACCTCAATATCCTCAACCATCTTCATCTGCCCAAATTGTCTCCATATAGCCTTTCGCCCTTTTTGGGCCTCAATATGATGAAGAACCTATTCTTGAAAATCCTACACCACATGCTATAATATTTGCTACACCTATCACTGTTCCTCCACAAATGCCAAAATGGGCCCGAGCCACTATACAAGAGGAAACACCCTACATCCAAAATCTTTCACCAACTAGACTTACTCATTCCTTGGGCACTGGCCTTGTCTGTCAATCAATTTCTAGTGATCCACAGTCCTTTTTGCAAGCTAATGGAATAAAAGAGTGGGATGATGCCATGGCAAATGAATATTCTTCTTTGATGAAGAATCACACTTGGGATCTAGTCCCTCTTCCTAAGGGAAGAAAATTGGTTCGTTGTAAATGGGTTTACCGAACCAAGTATGCAGTAGATGGATCCATTGACAAGTACAAAGCTTGCTTGGTAGCTAAGGATTCTTCACAAATTGAAGCTATTGATTACACAGAGACATTTACCCTGATTTCCAAGATGGATTCTTTTAGGCTTGTACTTGCACTTGCTACATCACAAAAGTGGCCTATTTTTTAGATGGATGTGAAAAGTGCCTTCTTGCATGGTGACCTACAAGAAGAAATATATATGGAGCAACCTGCTAGTTTTATTTAGGATTCTTTGCTTGTTTGTAGATTGAAGAAGTCACTCTATGGTCTCCTCGAGCTTGGTATGAAAAAATAGATTCTTTCCTTCTCTCCACCAGATTTTCTCACTGTGAGTCTGATGCTATAGTCTATAATTGTTCTCTCCACCAGATTCTTTCCTTCTGTCCACTTAATTTGTTCTCTATGTTGATGATTTACTTCTCACTGGTAGTTCCACTTCTCACATTTAGACTGTTCGATGCTTCCTTTATGAGAGATTTGAGATGGCTGATTTGGGATTGGTTCATTACTTCCTTGGTTTTTAGATCACTCAGACAGAATCAGGGATTTCATTATGTTAGCAAAAGTATGCCCTAGATCTTCTTCAGCAGTTTCGTATGGCTGATTGTAAACCTTCACATACGCCTTTCCAATCTGGGGTTAATTTAACTTCCTCCTGCACTTCACCTCTTTGTGATGCTACTCTATATAGATAGTTAGGAGGAAGTCTATTGTATCTCACTCATACTCACCCTGACATTTCCTATGTTGTTGGTTTGATATCTCAATTTTCTCAATCACCTCATATCTCAATTTTCATTATGTCAGCAAAATTATGCCCTAGATCTTCTTCAACAATTTTGGATGGCTAATTGCAAACCTTCACCTATGCCTTTCCAATATGGGGTCAATTTAACTTCCTCCTATATTTCACCTATTTGTGATGCTACTCTATATAGACAGTTAGTAGGAAGTCTATTGTATCTCACTCATACTCGCCCAATATTTCTTATGTTGTTGGTTTTATATCTTGATTTTCTCAATCACCTCATATCAGTTATTGGTAGGAAGCCAAGAGGATTCTTCGCTATCTACAAGGCACTACACATTTTGGTTAATTCTATGGTAACGATTCTACATAGTTGGTGGGATACACTGATTCATATTGGGCAGGTTCAGTTGATGATAGATGTTCCACCTTTGGCTATGTTTTTTGTCTTGGTTCCTCTCCAATTTCTTGGTCATGCAAAAAGCAACAGACCATTGCATTATCATCTACAAAGGCAGAGTACAGAGAAGCTATTTTAGCTAGTTAGAAGTCTCTTTGGCTTTATCAGATATTGTAAGGATTTGGTTTCTTCCATGATAAACCTATAGTACTTTGGTGTGACAACCAGAGTACAATTCATATTTCTCACAATCCTATTGAGCATCAACGTACCAAACACATTGAGATTCACATGCACTTCATTCGACAACACATTTAGGATGGAGATCTTAGCTTGGAGTACATTCCAACCCAATATTAGATTGCAGATATCTTCACCAAACCCTTTGCTTCCCCGTGCTATCATTAGCTATGTGAGAGACTTGGGGTAAGGAAGTTGTCCTAGGGGGGTGTTGATGAGGACATATTCCTCTCCATCCTCCTTTTCTCTTCTTCTTCTTCTTCTTCTATCTCTTTTGGAAGATGTTTTTTTTCCATCTAATTTTTTCATTATCTTTCCAAAAGAAGATCTACTAGATATATTGTGCATGATACCTTATTAGGCCTTGTTTTCGGGACTCATTTTTGTGGATATGCCACTTGTTTATTTTGCTATTGGTTCACTTACCCCTAGTATCACTTAAGGGAGGGTGTTAGAGTATATATTAAGTTCTACTAGGATATTTTATTTGGAGTTATCACTCTTGCATGAGGTTGGTAAACTCCTAGTTATGATTAGATTAGATCTATTGGGTTGTTGTAATCCAATGACTCACAATGATCAGCTTTGCTATTTATGCAAATTTGATCTAATGGAATAATAAGTCAGTGCTTTAGATTCTCTCTAATATCATGTAATACTTTGCAAAACTATTTTTCCTTGGGCTTAAATATTGTCTCTTAAGTTTTCCAACAATCCATGTATCGCTTGGTAAGATTTGAACCTTGGTATCCTCCTTAAATATTGAAGAATCTAACTGGTTGAGCTAATGCCACTTGATAAAAATTTCAATGAGTTTACATAGGTTTTATGAGGGGTCCTGATCCCATCATACATAGTGGGGTTTGAACCTTGAACCTATCAAATAGAGGCCAAAGCCCTTACCACTACAGTAAGATTAAAACTATGGTTTTCTTTCACCTATTGAAGTATTTCAAATCCGCAAATTATTTTCCACATATACTACAAGTTGAATATGTATTTGAATACACATATAGGCAATTCAAATGGAATGAATGAGAAACCATAGAGGTTAATGAATGATATGGTCCTCCCTAAATAGAAATCCCCACTCAACCATTTACCATCAGTCAATAGCTATCATGCATCATATATCAACCTTAGTGTTTCCCCCCTAAATATCTCCATAATGGACTTATACACCTTATCATAGAAGTGATAGGTCTTTTTAACTTCTTGGAAGGGTACATATATGCACTCTATAATTGATAAAGTTTGTCCCTCAAATCACACTTAGTCTATATAGATAGTGAAAACTAATTTTTATTTTATATAGAATTAACTAGACTAAGTAGGAGGTATATTGAACTTCCTCTCCTCCCTAAAATATTTGAGTTGACTATCCATTTGGTCAAAATTTGATTTGGAAAAATCAATCATTTGGGAGTGTCTTGGATAGGTCTATATAGCATGTAATAGGGATATTTTCTCTTCATATATATTCTTATTACTCCTCTCTCCTATGATTGTAACTATCCCTATCATTATCATCTAAACATCCTCTTTGAATTAGCTCAACTTTAGTGGGATGCTAAAGTTGGATGGTAAAATTGAATTCTCCAAATAAGGTGTCATGAAGTTTTTCCAAGTATTGGAGTGCTTACAATAGAATTTTTTTTGTGTCCTAGGGCTACAATATATCCACATAGCTAGGTCATTGGTGGATTTCAACATGCTCCTTATAACATCCTACCTTATATAGAAGACATCTTTAGTCCATTGAGAGAGTCCAAAACTACTTATTGTGGGGTTATATTTCTCTATCACTACCCATACCATATATGGGAAAATATAAACTTGGTACACTATATTCTTTGGAAACCCTAAATTCCATATCCTATTGATGCTCTAGGGATTGTTTTGGGGCCCTAGATTGAATGTTTGAAGGGTCTCCTTATATAGTTATCCAATTGTATGTATAATTTCCCTCATCCACTCTCTAGTATGGGTTATCTTAATTCTTATTGGATATCTTTAGAGGAGGATAACCCTTTATCTTTCTATTTTCTCTTTGATTCTACAACTACCTCTATAATAGTCTAGACTCCCCTAATATGATGGGAATAGGTGAAAATGGAATGATAGTGGATGGGGAAACATTGGTAGAAGGTGGTGAGACTATCTATAATTTAGATAATGAATGGATGGTGGATGTAGAAGAGGTTTTCATGATGAGAAAATGATTAAACAATAGATGAAACAATACAAAATTGGAAAAATAAGTCAAGTTTTGCTATTTGGAGGAAGGAGCAATTTGCTCAAAATTTTAGAGTAATTTGATTACAAAATAGAGCAATTTTCTTACTAGAGGTGCTTAAAACAATTTGCAAAGAAAGTAATTTAATAAAAAATATATTTCAATTCACTTGAGAGAATGAAATAATTCACTCACTAGAGGAGTGTTGGTGAGCAAGAAAGGAAAAGTGGTTTACTTGCAGAGATCGGGCAATTTGCTTGAAAGTTTTAAGTGATTCTATTTTAGTATTTTACATTTTGGCTATTTTTATTGGCACCAATTTTGGGTTAATCACTTGGGAAGTAGATGGTTTGGTCTTTTGGGAAAATCAATTAAGGTGGAAAGCTTGTTGGGCTTGACCTAGCTAAGGGTTTATGCACTTTGCAATAAAGGGAGCAAGTCCCTTATAGAATTATCATAACTTTAGCATAAGTGAGAAGGGGAAAAAAAGTTGAAGGGATTTATATCCCCTACCCTACATGGGACTTCCATACCCATACCCTATGTTGGGGTCATATGAGTATGTCATCATCCCATGGAGGGCCAATTGGCTTGCTTGAGCGGTTCATTTAAGTGGTGCAGGTTCAATGGGCTCATTGATCATATTTACAAGTGATTAACTTATGAAATGCAAGTGACCCACACATTTATTATTTATTATTTATTAATTATAATAAATGTGAAAACAAAAAAAAACTGGTGATCTATGTCACTCTTGCCAAGCTAATAGAGAAAAAGAAAAATTTGGGGATAGTCAAGAAATTTATCAAAGGAAAGGGGTTAGAGGACTAGGGTTTGTAGAATTAAAATGAGAGAGAATATTTACCAAACTAATATTTATCACTATGTACATATTTACATATTATTTTGGCTTGAATTTTTATCTCTAAATTGACAAAAATATATCCATTTATAGAAATAGGTAGTATTACTCCTGCTATGGAGGTAAGCTTGTAGGCATTTGGACTTGTGACTTTGACCATCTAGTCCACAAGGAATATAACTTATAGTTTCCCTACATTTTTGCTTGATCATCATCCCATTTGAATACAAAGTCTCCTTATTTATATTCTAATTGTATGGATTCTTTATCAAACCACCTTTTAACTACTTCTTGATTCTACATGGTTTTATTGAAAACCTTTTCTCTTTCTTCTTATAGGGATAGTAATGAATTTAACCTTTATTGCATGGGCTTAGTGTCGGTATCCTCCAATTTAATATATTATAATGATTGGAGGGAAGAGAGCTTTAAGTTTATAGGAAACACACCTTCTTTTCCATAGACCAAATTTTAAGAGAATGATATAGTGGATACTTTTGACATTAATCTATCCACCCATAATGCCTTATATAGCTTTGTATTGTAGTCCCTTTGTGACTCTGAGATAGTCTTTATAAAGATTCTTATGATGTTTTTGTTGGTTGATTGACCAATCTATTTTCCTAAGGGTAAAAATTAGATAAAATTTTGAGCAAAATTCTATACTTCAAGGCAAATTTCATCACCTTAGACCTCTTTAAATAAGTAGCATTATTTATGACTAAGTAGGTGACTCAAATCTAGTGATTATATCTTATAGCAACTATACCATCATATCTTGATTAGCTAGTTTGACTGGGACTACTTCAACCCATTTGGTGAAATAGTCCTTGGTGGTGAGGATCCATACATATCCTACTCTTTATAATGGGTTATTTTTACCTATAAAATATAGGTCTCATTTTTGAAAGGGTTCAATCATAATGATGGTCTTAGGGGCATTGGGGCTCTTCTTTTCTTCCTCTAAATATACAATATTTATAATTTTTGACTTGCTAGTAGCAACAAAAAATAGTGTTTAGTAGTATCCCACTCTTAGGATTTTATGAGTTGTTGTGGGCACAAAGAAATTATCCCCTTTATCATGGTATTATCTAATCAATAACCCATTCCTATATTTTTCTATTAGCAAAGTAGAATGCTATCATATCCTTTTCTAAATAAGGCATCATCTAGTTAGTGATAATATGTTACCTTTTGTTTGAATCAAACTCTTTCCTTGGCTACCATCCCTTTTGGTACCTGCCCTATAACCATAAATCTAGACATATCACTCATCCATCTGGTCCTACCATTGACATGTGTCTCCTTTAGTATAATGACTTGATCATAAAATATCATCCTTGCTAACATTTCATATAAAGTTCTTCCATTTATCAATTTGATGGGTTTGATCTAAATATAAATTTTATAAATATTATTTGATCCATTTGATCATTTTTTCAATTCATCATGTAATACAATAGACTAGACATTACGATGTACTACAAATATATGAGTCTTCCTCTATGATAGATAGTATTTAAACTTCTTAAGAGCCTTCATGATCACAAATACCTACTTTTTAATCAAGTTATATTTCTATTTGTAATTATGAAAGGATTGGATCATGAAGGATATAAGATAGTCCTCATCCTTATAATTATTTTGGGTTAGGATAACGACATTGCTTTCATTTGTATCAAAAATGTACAACCTAAAATCTTTGAATAAATTTAAATTGATTAAGACTAGATCATTGGTGATGGTATCTTGGAAGGATTTTTTTCCTCATTAGTTCAATCTAGAGAGGCATACTTTCTTAACATATTGGTTATGGAACTAACCATTTGGTAAGAATTTATAATAAAATTAGTGGCAAACTAGATTTGACCAAAGAACAATCTGATCCATTTGACTAATATAAGTAACAGTAGGTCTTGGGTTACTTTTATTCAATCAAGGTCTATGGATAACCCCTCATTTGAAACTATATGACCTATTAATTTGCATTCTTTGACTATAAAAATTAACTTCTAACATTGGAAAATATCGTTAAATCATCAAGGCATATGAGAATAGTCTCACCAACAAGCTAAACAAAATCTATGTCCATAGCTCTTTGGAAAGTTGTCCTTATGTTTGATAGGCTAAATGGAATTCTATGGTATGCAAAGGTTCTCTACTTGGTGGTGAAAGTTGGTTTTATGTTGATCTTCATATTTAATCCAAACTTGGTTATATATTGATAATCCATCAATGAGAGACACCACCTATGACCCATATATCTTTTGAATGATCTAATAAATGGTAGGAAATAGATATTAATATTTTAAAGAGTCCAAATTCAAGTTCATCAAATCAACATAGTTTTATATCCCCATTTTTATCACATACCAAAACCAGGTTGGAATTCCAAGTGGAGTACTTGAAAAAAATATAAGCCTACAAAAGATTCAACAACCTTTCTTCATCATGGCTTCTATTTTTGTATTTACTAGTATCTATTTCTATCAAAAAGGTTTAGCATTAGGTTTTGATTCGGTCGTATGCTCTATGATGTTCTAGTTATAGACTTTAAAATATTCATATGACTAGGTGATAATGTCTTTGTACTTTATCATATATCTCTTTGAAAAGGTACTTTTCTTTGTAAGTGTTTTCTTTTCCAAGCAATAGGTTATTCCCTTCAATTATTTCAACTAGATGATATAAAGAAGATTTTACTTTGAGACTCATTTTTCTTGTACTAGCATTAGGGTTAAACAAATTTTCTAGGAAGATCAAACCCTTGGGTAGTGTCATGACCCACCCTTGGTAAACATTTTTTGTTGTTGGATTAATATATATGGCTTAATTATTTTTGGATGGAATGGTTTAAGTTACCAAGTTTTATTTTACCAACAATATACAATTTGAAGGAAATAATATGCATTTTGTTGAGCAGGTGATTAGCAATTTGCAAGGCTAGTTACTTCAAATAATTATTTTGTAAAGGAATATTATGTTGCTAATATAACTATGTGTTTGTAGGAACATATGTTATCATAAGTAGAAAGAAAATATCGACCACTGGAAATGGGATGTTTAATTGGGAAATGATGAATACTTTTAAAGAATATAGCTCTGAGGAAGATAGACTTTCCTCATATATAGATGCATACTATATTATATTGTGGAATAAACCATCAACAGTGAGGTTGTTGAGATAAACAAAAGAGTCGATGGATTGGTGATTGCTATCTTTCTTGTTTGCTTAGTTATTACTTTATTGGCTAAACTAGCTTAGATGAGAAATTATATTTTAGCTCTTATTTTATGATTGGTGTTCCTTTGTTTTTCTTGAAAAGAAATAAGGAATTGCTTGAAGAATTATTTTTATTTCAATGCAATTGATAATTTTTATATTAGAAACTTTAATAAAGTGTGGTTTCAATTTTGCATATGGAAATGCTATATCAAATATATTTAGAGTGGAAAGAGGAACTCTATTATAGTGTAATAAAGAAGTAATGATAACAACCTTGAAAGGATAGGAATGCTGGTTTTTTTTAGCAATAATAAACCAACATAATGGTTCATGATTGAAGCTTCTTGAAAATAGTCTATTTAGGTTTTAGCATTATGGTTGGTAGACTATTTTTATGAACATCGTAGAGAAGGAACAAGCCGAGCCGATCATGCTACTTGAATGTATTTGAAGAAGCTAGATGACATGTAGGAATGGTGGGTGGTTGTTTGGGGAAAAGAGAAGTGTGCTAAGCCTTGGAAAAAAAAGAGAAATGAAGGAGGAGATAAAGCATGCTAGCAGGGGCTGGAACGGGATAGAATTGATTGAACTCAGGTAGTTTCATTTTTGTACTTACTCTAGTTGGGAAATGGTTGTTTTCTATTAATTGTTGAATATTTTGTAGGAAAAAGAAATAAACTGGTTTCATTTTGTGGAGAGATACTCAACTCTTTATTTATTTTGTGATTACTTTTAAATTATTCCTTTGAATAAGTTGAGAATAAAGTAACTGCAATGACTTAATATATGATAGAATTGAGTCTATTTACCGATATTTAAACCTACGTATGGAATAGATTGTAGATTTTGTGTCCTTGGTGAAACCATAACTTAGTTGGGTAATGAGGGTTGATTTCTATGTCTACCCGAGTTGGGTTTGTGTCATTTCATGTGAGGTATACCAACATCGCAAGGCCGAGGGATGTTTGGTTTTCATTTTCTATTGTGGGCAGACCAAGTGGTTGTTTTAATTTGGTATAGTGTAGGAGGTTTTCCAGATGAATGGGCATTCAAATGGTGATGGTATTTAATGACGGTGATGTTTTCAAAAGGGATCTCACTAGACAACTGAACGTTAAGCTATGATGAGACTTGTTGTTAGCTAGCCATTGATTGAAGTTTGTTTTGTAGTTGTTGATAACTAATGTTTGCTGGTAAAAAACCAGAAGTTTGGGGATGTTGCTAGTGGGGGTTGTTGGTTTTAGGTGGGGAACGAACTGACGTGATCCTTAATCGAACTATAGATTTAATTAAATAATGTGAAGCATAACAGACCTTGCAGTGAATAATAGAAGAGTTTGAGTGGCAAAAGCTTTTTAGAGTTCGATGATTGTAAATGAATGTCTTCTTTTCAAAGCTAGATATTGTTGAAAATGAGTTGTGTTGAAAGCAAAATGGAGATTATTTTACCACGAATTCAAATGCTTTGCGGAAAATTAAAGTACAAGTTAATGTACTTGAAAACTGGTGGAATTTATTTATAGACTTGCTTTAAATGCATGCACACGGTAAAAAAATATGTTATTACCCTATTTGGAAAACAATAGAATATTTTTTTGTAATGAATAGCTACATAAATGCATTGAAATTTTAGCATGTGGAGCTAGCTAGATCCCTCAAAGTTAAACATCCTCTTCTCTCTGAGTTCGATGAGCAGAACATCGAAGACCACATTGTGACTACTGTAGAAGCTGAAGACAATATTTTTGTTTGGTTCATTGTTTACATACTATATATGGAATTGATTTGTAATTTTTGTATATAAATGACCATAAACTTGTTATGGAGAAGAGAGTTTATGTTTGTAGTTGGGAGTTGAATCACCTGTAAAAGGAAATGTGTGGCGTATGTGAACAAGACTAAGGAACTGAATTGAGAAAGTTGGTTATTTAATACATTTATTAGATGTGATATATCCCAGATTCGTTAATATAGCTCAATGATGTTTGTATTTAAGTATATTTTTCTTTAATATTGTATATGTATGGACGTAAATCTACCAACAAAAATGCTAAAGGATAGCAGCGTTGGTGTTGCGAATTAATAATTTTGGTTTTGTGGTTACCTATTCTTTTAAAGGAATACAAATAGATGAAAGAATGAGTATTATTTAATATTTATTGATTTAAAATATAGATGGGTAATTTTAAAACCTTTATCTTGTCAATAGATGCTCAAAATTGCAGCAAAGGAATTTGTTGTAAAAGAGCAGGCCAGAATTAGTATTGATAGGATTGTAATTTTTATAAGCGTTTTGTGATGTTAATAGAAAATTCAGCTACCTTTCAGATTTCGGTGTTGAATTAAACCATAGCCACTAAAGGTTAAACAAGATTAGTTTTTGATAAGTCTCGGTCCCCTTTGCTTATCTAAGTTTTTCTTGGGTTAGTGGAGAGCTTTTCAAATGGAGCTTTTGAAATGTTTGTTTAATTAAAAGGAATAGTTTCTTGGGATGTTAGTTCCCATGAGGGGTTTATGCTTTGATCATATTATGGTAAGGCTTAGACATTTAGTTTTTCTAATAAGGTCAAATGAAAGGCCAAGTATTGGATGACTAGCACTTTGTGTAAGATGAGAAGAATAGTCCGATTATTAATATGCTAGACTTGACTTCATAAAAAGACCTATGAAGTTATGGTCTGTATGCACTCTTTTGATGAACTAAAATAGAACATGAAAGAAATGGCTTGTAGTCACCTAGAACTCTTATAAGAAAAACTTGTGTAAGATGTGGATATGAGTTATTCAGTAAGAGAGCATGGGGTCACTTAGTACTCTTACAAGAATGACTAGTGTAAGATGTAGAGATGGGTGATTCAATGAGTCGGCATGGGGTAACCTAGCACACTTGCAAGATTGAATTTTGTAAGTTTTGGAGATAGGGAACTCATAGGAAAGGATAAGTGAAACTAGTCTTTGGAATTGTAAGGTGGATGAGCTTTATAGTGGATGCATTGAACAACAAAAAAAAATACTGTTGAATTTTAGGTTTGGGACATTTGGTATAAGATCTTTGTTTGTAGTGGAATAGGCTCACTGCATAAAACTAATTCTGGATGTGTAATATAAAACATACCTACGAAAGGAGTATACCTTGTTTAAAAGAAACTGCTGAAAGTTAAACTGATCTGACTAGTTATGATAGCTATAAATTTTTGATGATAGGAGAAATCAACCAAAGAAGTGATGGTGAACTGACTCCTACTATCCCTTCTATGTGTGGACAAGGATAATACCACCAAATATAAGAAGAGGAAGTGGTGCTCCATCAAAAAGGTAGATACAATGGGCTAATATAAAGAATAAGAACCCAAAAGTAGGTTCAAAGAACCCTGGAAACAAAAGGAAGAATCCTAGTGATGAGAGAGAGTCTCACTGCCATAGTAGCCCTACTTCGAGAGTAGGTAGAAACATAGAAGCAGTTGTTGGATGTCATGTTAAATTGGGAAACAAAAGTTGGGAAATATAATAAGGGATAAGTAAATGAACCCCTTACTGAGGCACAACTAGTTAGGATTCGACTTGAGGTTGAGTTGGGAAAAGAGATGAAATATTTAAAGTCTTCCAAATTCAATAGAGATGAATATGGAGATAAAGTTGAGGTTTGGTTGAAAGAAATAGAAACCTATCGTAATATGAAGAACTTCTCCTTTGGCACCTAAACATTCTATGCCATATTGCACTTACAAGGAGATGGTTTTGATTGGTGGGAAACTCTTAGTGAGGATCAAAAACTAGCAGCAACAGTCAACCTAAAGTGGAAAGATTTATAGTAGCATTTAAATAAAGATTTCTCACGGAGCACTTCTATTCCTAGAATTTTGAGGAGTTCACTAAATTTCAACATGGAACTAGGATAGTGAAAAAATATTATCAAATATTTTTCAAGTTGCTGAAGTATGTACTTCCTTATAACGATAAAATGAAGATTCATAAGTTTATACTAGGAGAAGATCCTATAATAGGGTAAGAGTTAGATATGTAGTAACCTACTACTCTACAGAAGGCCTATGATTTGGCTAGAAAAGTTGAAACATATCTCAAACCCTATTTTGACTATGAAGGTTTAGATGAGCAGGGCAAAGAAGCACTAAGGAAAATGAATAGCGTAGATTTTGTTAAGTGGGAAAAGAAAAAGTAAAAAAAAGTTCCTCTAAGCATGACAGAAGAAATGACTAGAAGTAGGGAAAGTTCAGAAGGAGGTTCCAAGGAAAGAACCATAAACCCAATAACCATAACAATGGTAATAATAGACCATTACAGGGATAGGCTAATTATCCACATATAAAAAAAGTAGAAGAGGAACAGAAGCAAAAAGAACATCCAGGACTGAAAGAAGGGTGTTTTATTTTTAGAGGACCGCATTATACCAGTAATTGCCCATAAATAGTAGGAATGAGTTCAAAGGGAAAGGAACCAATGTACAAGGAATATGCATCTAAGGAACTCGTGCACAAGATTTATGTTGCAATAGGGAATCAAGATCTAGATGGTCAAGCCATACCACTATTGGTAAAGGGTAAGGTTTTTGATAAGGATGTTAAAAATATTGATTTATAGTGGTGCTACGAATAGCTTTGTTTCCACTAGTTTAGTTAAAGGTATTTCAGGAAAGCCAAGAATATTGGCATATGGGTGGAAAGTCGAGTATGGTTCAAGATAAACCTACTCTATAAATCAATTTTACCCTATGTAAGACATCGCCTTACCTAGTGGAATGACAATAAGATGCCTATATGTAGCACCTTTGCATGTCTTTGACATAATCTTAGGAATGGATTGGTTGCAAGCACATAAAGCAGTAATCAATTTTCAAGATAGATGGATTGAGTACATAGAATATGGTAGGGATGTATGAAGGGTGTACATCCTACAAGGGGTATTCCAACCCCAAATCCTCATAGCAATGTAAATCAAGAAAGCCATTAAAGAAAGAGAAATGGTCTATATAGTCAAGATAAATGAAATTGAGAAATGAAAGAAGGAAGAGGTGTTCTAAAAACACCCAATTCTCCAGATATTTAGGGATGTATTTCCAAAATATTTACCTAGATTACCCTTAAATGGAAATTTGATTTTTCAATTGAGCTTCAACTAGGAATATAACGTATTCATAGAGCTCCTTATAGAACGAATCCTATAGAAATACAAGAGTTGAAGGTACAACTACAAGGACTACTGGAAAAAGGATTAATCAAACCAAGTGTGTCACCATGGGGTGCACTTGTGCTTTTTGTAAAGAAGGATGGTTCCTTGAGATTATGCATAGACTATAGAATTCTAAATAAGGAAACTATCAAGAATAGATATCCTCTACCTAGAATCGAAGATATTTTTTATCAGCTCAAAAATGCTACAATATTTTCAAAGATTGATTTGAAATTGGGATACCACCAATTGAGGAATTGTGAGGAGGATACTCATAAGATAGCCTTTAGAACTCTATATGGCTATTACAATTTTATTATCTTACCTTTTGGTTTGATAAATGATCCAACAACATTTATGAACTTGATGAATAGTATCTTCAGGAAGCATTTGGATAGATTTTTTTTGGTATTCTTGGATCACATTTTGATATATTTCCAAATTAAGGTTGAGTACGATAAAAATCTTGGGATCATGCTAGAGCTATTAAGGAAAAATCAATTGTACAAGAATTTATCTAAGTATAAATTTTATGTGCCAGAGGTGTAATACTTTGGGCGCATTATGTCTACAACTAGAATTGCAGTAGATCCTAAGAAAATAGAAGCTATTTTGAATTGGTCATCGCCTAAAAATGTAACAAAAGTTTGAAGTTTCATGGGTTTGACTAGGTACTATAGGCAATATGTGAAGGACTACGCCAAGATAACCTCTCCCATAGCTAACCTTCAGTGGAAAGAGAAGGAATTCAGATGGATAGATGAGGCAGCTTTTGAATTGCTTAAGCAAAAACTTACTGAACCTCCTATACTGAAGATAATTGACCCTCAAGGAAGTTTCTTTGTTCATACAGATGCATCATTGGAAGGTTTGGGAGGATTTATCTCATAGGAAGGAGCAGTGATAGCCTATGGATCAAGAAAACTAAAATGACATGAGGTCAACTATACAACCCATGATCTGGAATTGGCAACTGTAGTTTTTGCTCTAAAATATTGGTGATATTATTTAGTAGGGAGACCCTTTGAGTTGAGAATAGATTACCAGAGTCTGCAATATATATTTACTTAACCTTTGCTCAATGCAAAAAAGAGAAGATGGATGTAATTTCTCATAGCGTATGATTTTGATATTGAGTATATAAAGGGAAAGGAGAATAAAGCCACTGATGCATTAAGTAGAAGGAGACATAGCAGTTTTGTCTCACATCCACATTGACTTGATGGAACAAGTTAGGAAAATGCAAATTCAGGACACTTATTGCAATCAAATATGGTAAAGAATTGAAAAGAAACTAGATGAAAATAAGGATTTTAACATCAAGGATCATTTCTTATATTTTAAGGACAGGGTAGTTATCCCTGAGGCTAGAAATATGAGAAAAATGATCATGAATGAAGCTCATAGATCTTCATATTCTACCCATACAGGAGGAGCAAATATGAAGGAAAATATGAAGAAAATCTTATATTATCCAAAAATTAAAAAAGACATAACTGAATATGTTGCTCAATGTATGGAATGTTAGAAAGTAAAATCAAAACATAGACATCCTATTGGACTCCTGTATCCGCATGATGTACCTATGCAAAAATGGTAGGTTATTTCAATGGATTTCATTGTAGGATTGCCTAAAAATAGGTTTTAGCATGACACAATCCTAGTTATGGTCGACAGATTGACCAAGGTTGCACATTTTATATCCAATAATATCAAGGATGATGTTGTGATTATGGCTAACATATTTTCCAAAGATATATTCAGACTTCATGGTTTTTTGGAAGTAATTATATTAGATAGGGACTCAAGATTTACATCTAAGTTTTGGTAAGACTAAACATTAGTTTAGCTTATCACCCAAAAATTGATGGGCAAATAGAAAGAGAAAACCAGGTGTTAGAAGACATGCTTTGAATGTATTGTATGGACTAGAATATCCATTGGGAGGATTACTTGCATCTGGTAGAATTTACGTATAATAACAAACACCATTCAACCTTAGGCATGGATCCATTTGAATATTTATATGGTATAAGGTGTAAAACACCACTGTCATGGGATAATCCAGAGGATCGAATTGTGCTAGGACTTGACATGTTCAAATAAATAGAGAAAAAGTTAAGAATAATCAGGGAAAGGCTAAAAGAAGCCTCGAACCATAAAAAAAGTTATGCCAATCTAAATATATCACCAAGAGAATTTTTTGTAGATGATAGGGTTTTTTTAGGGTGAAAAAAAAGAAGAGTGTTATCACAAAACTTGATTTACGTTTTGTGGGATCCTTTGAAATTACAAAAAATATTAGTCCTATGGCATATCAACTTGCCTTACCACATAGTTTATCCATGATTCATGAAACTTTTCACATTTCATTGCTTATAAAGTACATTTCTAATCTTGAGCATGTGTAAGACTTTTCTAACTTGCAAATGGTAAATCTAGAGGCTAGAGAGGTTTGACCAATAATGATCCTTGAGTTTTGATCCAAATCCATGAGGAAAGGAACTTTGGAGTAGTGCAAATTTTAGTGGGATCATTATTCCAAAATAAATGCTACTTGGGAGAAAGTAGCAGACATGCAAAAACATTTTCCTTAATTATTTGAGAATGCTATATAAATGTCTTTATAGTTGCACTATCTATAAACATAGAGGACTGCGTAAAGCCTAAGGGGTGGAGGATGTCATGACCCATCCTTGGAAGATAGTTTTTTTCTAGATTCATATGTGTGGCTTAATTATTTTTGGATGGAATGGTTTAAGTTACCAAGTTTTATTTTGGCAACAATATATAATTTGAAGGAAATATTATGTATTTTGTTGAGCAGGTGATTAACAATTTGCATGACTAGTTGCTGCAAGTAATTATTTTGTAAAGGAATATGATGCTACTAATAGAACTGTGTGTTTGCAGGAATAGATGTTCTCATAAGTGGAAAGAAAGGATAGACCACTAGGAATGATATGTTTAATTGGGAAATGATGAATGCTCTTAAAGATGACAACCCCAAGGAAGACAAACTTTCCTCACATATAGATGCATACTATATTATATTGTGGAATAAACCATCAAGTGTGAGGTTGTTGAGATAAAAAAAGAGTTGATGGATTGGTGATTAATGTATTTCTTGTTTGATTAGTTATTACTTTATTGGTTAAACTAGATTATATGAGATATTATCTTTTAGCTCTTATTTTATGATTTGTGTTCCTATGTTTTGCTTGAAAAGAAAAAAAAAACATTCCTTGAAGAATTTTTTTTATTTCAATGCAATTGATAACTTTTATGCTAGAAACCTTAATGAAATGTGGTTTCAATTTTACATATGGAAATGCTATATCAAATATATTTACAGTGGAAAGAGGAACTCTATTATAGCATAATAAAGAAGTAATGATAATAGCCTTAAAAGGGTAGCAATGTTGGTTTTTGTTTGAGTAATAGTATTTATTTTAAAATAAACCAATGTAATGATTAATTATTGAAGCTTCTTGAAAATTGTATATTTTAGTTTTAGCATTATGGTTGGTAGACAATTTTTATGGATGTCTTGGAGAAGGAACAAGTCGAGTCGATCATGCTACATGAATGTATTCGGAGAAGCTGGATAATAAGGTAGGAATGGTGGACGATCGTTTGGGGAAAAAAGAAGTGTGGTAAGCCTTGGAAAAAAAGAGAATCGAAGGAGGATATGAAGTGTGCTAGTAGTGGTTGGAATGGGAGAGAATTGACTACAACTCAGGTAGTTTCATTTTGTACTTACTCTAGCTAGGAAATGATTTATTCTATTAATTTTTGAATCCTTTGTAGAGGAAAAAAATAAACTGGTTTCATTTTTTGGTTTGGAAACTCTCTGTTGAGAGATACTCGACTCTTTATTTATTTTATGATTACTTTTAAACTCTTCCTTTAAATAATTTAAGAATAAAGAAATTACAGTGACTTAAGATATGATAGAACTGAGCCGATTTATTAGGAATTAAACCTACATATGGAATATATTGTAGAGTTTGTATCCTCAGTGGAACCATAACTTAGCTAGGTAATGAGGGTTGATTTCTACATCTACCCGAGTTGGGTCTATGTCATTTCATGTGAGGTCTACTAGCATAGCAAGGTCAAGGAATATTTTTTTGTAAGAAAGTAAATATGGTTTTTGTTTCTTATTGTGGGTAGACCAAGTGGTTGTTTTAATTGGGGATAGTGTAGGAGGTTTTCTAGATGAACGAGTGTTCAAATGGTGATGGTATTTAATGACAATAACATTTTCAAAAGGGATATCACTAGAAAACTATATGTTAAGTTGTGATGAGACTTGTTAGCTAGCCACCGATTGAAGCCTATTTCATAGTTGTTGATAACTAATGTTTGTTGGTAGAAAATAATAAGTTTGGGTATGTTTCTAGTGGGGGTTATTGGTTTCATGTGGGGAACGAACTGACATGATCCTTAATCAAACTGTATATTTAATGATAGAAAGTGAAGCAGAACCGACCTTGCAGTGAATAATAGAAGAGTTTGAGTGGTAGAAGCTTTTTGAAGTTTGATGATTGTAAATGAATGCCTTATTTCCAAAGCTTGATATTGTTGAAAATGAATTGTGTTGAAAGCAAAATGGATATTGTTTTACCATGAATTCAAATGCTTTGTGGAAAATTAAAGTACAAGTTAATGTACTTGAAAATTGGTATAATTGTTTTATAGACTTAATGTTTTGAATACATGCACATGGTAAAAATATATGTTTATTACTATATTTGGAAAACAATATAATGTTTCTTTGTCAAGACTATTTGGTTGAATGAATAGCTACACAAATGCATTGCAATTTTAGCATGTGGAGTTGGCTAGATCCCTCAAAGTTAAACATCCTCTTCTTAGTAAGTTCGATGAGCAGAATGTCGAAAGCTACATTTTGACTATTGTAGAAACTGAAGACAGTGTTTTTGTTTGGTTCATTGTTTACATACTATATGGAATTGAGTTGTAACTTTTGTGTAAAAATGACCATAAAATTGTTATGGAGAAGAGAGTTTTTGTTTGTAGTTGGTAGGCAAATCACCTGTAAAACATTGTATATTCAATATTATGGAAATGTGTGACGTATGTGAACAAGACTAAGGAACTAAATTGAGAAAGCTGGTTATTTAATATATTTCTTAGATGTGATATCTCCTAGATTCATTAATATAGATCAATGATTTTTGTAGCTAAGTGAAATATATTTTCCTTTATATTGTATATGTATGGACTTAAATTTTCCAGTGGAAATGCTAAAGGATAGCAGGGTTGGTGTTGTGAATTACATTTTTTTGTTTTGTGGTACCTATTATTTTAAAGGAATATAAATGAATGAAGGAATGATTATTTTTTGATATTTAGTGATTTAAAATATAGATGGATAATTTTGAAACATTTATCTTCTTTGGGAAATGGTCAATAGACACTCAAAAATCATAGCAAAGAAATTCGTTGTGAAATAGTGGGCTAGAATTGGTATTGATAGGATTATAATTTTTATAAATATTTTGTGATATTCATAGAATATTCAAATACCTTTCATCTATTAGTGTTGAATTAAATTATAGCCACTAAATATTAAACGAGACTGGTTTTTTATGAGTCTCAATCCCCTTCGATTATATAAGTTTTTATTAGGTTAGTGGGGAGATTTTTCAAATGGAGCTTTTGAAACGTTTGTTTAATTAAAAGGAATAGTTTCATGGGATGTTAGTTTCCATGAGGAGTATATGCTTTGACCATATTATAGTAAGACTTAGTCACTTAGTTTTCCTAATAATATCAAATGAAAGGCCAAGTATTGGAGGACTAGAACTTTGTGTAATATAATAAGAATAGTTTGATTATCAATATGCTAGACTCGACTTCACAAAAATACCTATGAAGTTATCAGTTGTATGCACTCTTTTGATGGACTAAAATAGGGCATGAAAGAAATGGCTTGGAGTCACCTAGAACTCTTACAAGAATGACTTATATAAGATGTGGATATGGGTGATTTAACAAGAGAGCATGGGGTCACTTAGTACTATTACAAGAATGACTAGTGTAAGATGTAGATATGGGTGATCCAATGAGTCAGCATGGGGTTGCCTAGCACACTTGAAATATTGGCTTGTGTAAGTTGTGGAGATAGGGAACTCATAGGAAAGGATAAGTGAAACTAGTCTTTGGAATTGCAAGATGGGTGAGCTTTATAGTGGATGCATTGAAAAAAAAAAATATAGTGTTGACTTTTAGGGTTGTGACAGATAGATGATTTGAATTTATTTGTATTAATCCATCTTTGATATCATCCCCATACCCATTCTTTTCTTAAGCCTTGTTGACTAGGAATTATATGTTTTGCTCATCATTATTGAAGTCCTACTAGTGGTCAAAATTATTAAGAATTATTAGTCTAAAAATATCTCTAATCATTTAGGTTTGTCCCACATATCATTTATGGGATCAAATCAAGTTGTGGTTCCTATAAAATTATTTTATTTTATGTTCAATTCCTTGGGTATTGCATTGATTTTATATGTATTAAAACATTCTAGCAAATCTCAAACTCGATGTTTATAAAACTTCAAGTGTCTATTCTTAGTGGCAAATTGAGAATTTGACCAAATGTATAATTTATTTAGAATTTCTATATATTGTTAGGTCATTCATTCCTATATTTTTTGTATTTCTCAATTTGGTATAGAGTTCCTTATATTCCACCACATTATTGGTATAATTAAACAACAAATTGTAGGTATAATGATTCTAAAAACCATATATAATGATTCTACAAACCTTATGGGTCAATAAACTAAACACTAGTGCCTACTCCATTCCTAGTTTTGGCTCCATCAAATTATATTATCCACATATTTTATACCCCTTGAATTGTAAAGGATAGAATATTAGATGGTGTTTTAGTGATGAGATAGTTTCCTAGTTCAATATCTTTGTACTCAACCTCTGGGTTGACATCATCTTGTAATATACCAATTATCATGTCTATCTCTAGATCTTGGTTGCTTTTGAGATATTCGTCATATTCTGCAAACTATGACAATTTATTCTATCTCAATATACTTTCGTCATCAATTTTTCATAGAAGGTAATTGTAATATGGTTTGGTTTCAGGCCTGATTACCTTCCCATTATTGGGCAATTTTATAAGAGTATAGTCCATTATTAGGTAACCGTCTCCTCACAACTTATATATCCACTCTCTACACAACAACATACAAAAGTACATAGGTAGGTCCATGAATATCACCACCTAAAATACTATAAATTATAGGCATCTCACTATGGTCATGACTAAGTCTTTGAGTACCCCAATTGTGTTGACCCTTGTGCCATCATAAAGTGGATTTCATAAATTTTTCCCTTTTTTGTAGCGATTTACGGAGTGGTTTCTAGGATTCCCATGATTGGTGGGTATGGGTGGTTTTAGACCATGGTATTGTGCCCATAGTATTCTAATACCACTTTGTGGTTTAGGGTTGTAAGAGTTTCCTTTATATTGATTGTAATGTCCCATTTCAAACAAGGAGTGAATAATAATATCAAAGGAGGTGTGGCTCTTGTTTTGCTGGATTAGCCCATATTGGGTGAACCAGGGTAAATCTCTTGTGTTCTATGTGCATGTCTATTGTGAGTTGTTATTTTTATTTTGTACCATTTAGTTTTTGCACTATTGTTCTGGAATAAGTTAGAGTAAAGCTCTTCAGTTTTTCCAAATTAAAATTTGGCCCAAATGATTACTTAAGGAGAAAATTTCTAAACTCAAAATAAACATTATGATAATGTCTTAGAACCCCATGCTAAAGAATAAAATATTTTACAGTCATACCATTCTAGAATATAAAAATTACAATTATAATGATAAAGCCTAATATTGGGAGATAAAAGCATCCTTGTAATATTCTCAAAGGTCCATTGGGGAAGCACATTTTTAAGTATTAAGCCACTTTTATTTTTTTTTAGCATATAAACATGTATGCTAGTAATATTTATATTATGGACACTAATGCTATAAATCACCTATAGCATCTTTATTAGGATTTTTATCTTTGTTAGCCTTGTACATTGCTTAATATTCTCAATGTTCTAGGGCTTTAACAAAATCTAATATTCTCTAAGGAGGCCAATTTATAAGTGTTATGCTTATGGATCTCATATTGAGTAGATTCTCTTGAACCATTAACAACTATTGATATAAGGAAATCTTCAATCATCTAAGTATTGACATTACATTTGAGCTTTTCACATTTCTTTTAATAGTCATGTATATGTTCACGAGGTCCTTGTTTACATTGGATAAAATAATTCATATCTTTATCAAGAGATATATCATCATCAAACTCCTACTTTAGCTTCTTGATAAGAGACTCAAGGGTATTTATAGAATTCTTAGGCAAAAAGGTAAAGCAATCCAATGCATTGCATATAAGTGCCCTAGTTATCAATTTTAGAGTGATTGGATCATTCCTTAGCTACTCATGGTACTAAGAAGTAAAACTATCAAAGAATGAGTGGGATTGTTTGATATCATCATAAATAAAATATTAGAAAATTTCTAGTTAGGTCAATGGACTTTGATTTTCGTGATAGGGTTTGAAATTGATAATTTCTAAGTATATGATAAAAATATATGGGTATCTTCCTTCTAGCAATTAAAGGACATCAATAAAAGTATTAGGTACTATGGTTGGATACTAAGATTCTTATTATTGTTACTCAAAATAAGTTGTGTCATGTTTTTTTTGTAGCATTTTTTACTACTTTTTTTGGGCTTCTTAATGATTTTGTATAGTTGTCATAACTATTAAAATAACATTAGCCAAAGATGATTCATCATAGGAATACTTGAATTGATTGGATATAGATGAGATTCCAACCTGATGTTGGGTTTGAAAAATATATCATATTTATAGTTGTTGTGTAGACAAAGTCATCACATAGAGCATGGCTTTTGTCAATATTATTGCGACATTAAACAATAATTGTATTAAATTGTTTTAATTTTTAAGGTTAAAAGGTATGTAGAAAAACTAGAGCTATAAATACCAAGAATAATATTATACATATCTTCTCACAAAAGGATGAGTTGGTTTGGAATTTATCAAAGGATGATGGATACTCAATCAAGTTGGGATATGAAGATTTAGAACAATAAAAATTTTCTTCTCCCATTGATTTTCCTTGGAAGAAAGTTTGGTCATTAGAGGCTCTCCCTAAGGCTTCAACATTTCTTTGGATAGTAGTTCAATGTAATATTCTTACCGGAGAGATTCTACAAAGAAGAGGATATTATGGATCCTTTAGATGTGCCTTACGTGAGAAGGATTAAGAAATGTCAGACCACTTACTTATTCATTGTCCATTTGCTCATACTATTTGGGGTTATTTTTAACAAAATATGAAATTATATTGGGTAGCTCTATCAACATTGAAAGAGTTGATAAAATATTGGAGAAATTATAATAAAGCTAAAGCATTAGGTATTATTTGGAGGATTGGCCTTGCCATTTATTGGAATTTATGGCTTGAAAGGAATAATAGAATTTTTAAAAATAAATATCAAAATCATGCCCAATTTTAGAACCGTATTAGTGCCTTTTTTGCAAAATGTCTAAAAATATGGTGCTCATCATGGAAAGTCTAAATTGCAGAAAAAGAAAAAGAGGTGCTAATAACTTGGCTACAAGATTCACACATACATGGAAGATTCATCTATGATAACGAAATTAAAACAAAGGATCTACTTCTATATATGGTAAAATGGAAATGTAAAAAAATTGGGTTCATGAAAATTAATTTTGATGGTTCTTCTAAAAGAAATCCAGAAAAAGTTGGTGGAGGTAGTGATTTTAGAAATAGTGAAGGAAAAAATCTCCTCACTTATTAGAATCATATGGAACTTCAACTAACAACTATGCAGAGGCTAGGGCACTTCTTACAGGGATTAAAATTGCAACATAAAAAGGATGAAAATATATTTCAATTGAGGGGGACTCACAAATTATCATCAATGCTATTAACAAAAATGGATGTGGGGACTAGATAAAAAATAGTATTATTGCTGATGTTCATTGTCTATTACTAGAGGCAATCTCCTGGCAGTGTGAGCATATTTATAGGGAAGGAAATCAAGTAGCAGATAAATTAGCTAATTATGGTGTTGATATTCATCTCAATGAATCTGGTAACTGGCCAAGTGAGATTTTATGTCTTAATCAAAATTATGTCAAAGAGTTGATTGTGGAAACAACACTTTGAGGAAGTTGAAGAATATATTTAAAAGAAAAAAAAAATCATGATAAAAAATTTATGCTACAACAAATGTAATATTTTGGTATTGTGATGGGAGTGGCCCCCAATAGAAGCCACATATAACCTATTAAAAAAAATATTATACATATCTTCATAGTTCTTACCATAGGACTAGATGACTAACTCATTACATGAAACTTGATTCCAAACATCTATAAAGTATTTCCTCATTTTCTCTAGAATTTTAGGGAGAGGTCCATCATAAATCTTAGACGTAGGGGTTGTCTAATATGACTCTACCTAGTCACAGGTTAGATACTTTTCGTCTACATCTTCTCTATAATTAACATCCTCAATATAGACCTCATCTTAGTTTTGTGATATTTCAAACCATGTATCATTGATTATATGCTTTTCATGGTAAGAATAATTTATTTCAAACTCATGATGGATGATATTCTTCTTGGACCTATTTGTTCTACTAGCACCCAAATAATTAGAAGGAGATATAAGGGAATGGAAAAATAAATGCAAAATATAGGTTTTGTGATTTGAAGTAAAACCCTAGGCAATAGACATGACAAGTAATCAACTAATCCCTAAGGGCTAAAAATAAAAGAAAAATATATTAGAAAGATAATTCACATCAAGTCCACCACATATTTTACTAAAAAATTAAATCTTAAACTAGACCTCTAAGCTACAATAATGTAAGAAACAATGAGAGTATATAATGCAAGAAATAAATTAGAGATAGTAAATTACAATAGCTTTCTATGCTTACACTATAAAATAGGGTAATAATAGAATATTTAGACCAATAACAATAAATTAATAGGAAATAATATTTCTCTTTTAGACACTCCTAGTAACTAATATGTATATTTACTTTAAATCCATAGATATAGGAAAGCGATGATCAACAATCTAGTAGAATAATAAGAGGTGGTAAAAAAGAAAGCTCCATTGATGGTGGTTTGGCTAGTCATTACATGGTGTGGTGGAGTGCTCTATCTATCTCTAACATTTAGGGTTGAATAAGCTAGTAGGAAGCTTGATGAAAATTGTAATGGCTATGAAATCCATGTGAAAGGATCAATGCTTGTTATTCAAAAAGAGAAATCACTATGGCAAAAGCATGAGGAAGGTGAGAGCAAGAAGGAAATAATAAAATGTGATAATGGGATTATGATATCAATGTGATGATGGGTATTAAAATAATAGGTATTTTCAATATCTTATACTCATAAATAAGAACAAATCTGCCATAGTTGGATTCAACTATTTTCAAAACTATAAAATCATGATCATTTACCAAGAGAACATGTTTTAACATTAGAAATTAAACATACTAGGGTTTCTATATGCACCATCTAAAATCCTAAATTTTACTAATGGACATTATCCTTGTTTAAAGTAGGGATGTCATCCTTTTTATTTTTTTAAACTAGCATGCTAGGTGATATGATGTACCCATCATACCCATGTCTAAAACTTAAGGTTTAGGGGATTATTTAGGCATGTAATGGATAAAAAAGGGAAATATGGTGTCATAAAATAGGTAAAAAGGTATTTGCATGGTAAGAAAGCATTCAAGATAGTTTATTTGTCATCATCCTACCCAAGGACTGAAGTTAGTCCACCATTGTTGCATATTAGGATCATGAAGTTGTCCATCACCTACAAGTCAACCATTAGTGGTCTTTTTTAATTACATCAATTTTTGTGATTACTATGAAAGGGAAGTTTTTAAATGTCGATTTTATTGGGACCTTCACCATTTTGAAAATTAAGATAAAAAAATAATAATTATAATAGCAGATCTAGAAATATCTTGGTTTCTAGAAAGAAGCAAGAGCTCTATGAATAAAAAGTATAGGTTGAAGGAGGTTTTCATGATGTTGTTTCAAAACCCATGATGTTATAATATGAATGAATCAATCTAACCAAATAGAGTATGATACTTACATGTTCGATAATTTTTTTTGCACTCAAATCCATTATTATCAATAGTTTATGACACCCCTTATGTTGTTGATTTAGCATCCATAAAGTAGAATTTACAATCCTCCAAGGTCAAAGTTTGTTATTCATCAAAGGAATTTGGCTAATAACCAACAAAGTATATTGTCTTGTGTAATAAAATTATTTTAATTACATCCATGAGACAAAAATGGTCTATGGGACCAAGAGCTTTAATACAATATAGGGTATGATATACAACCCTACTCACTTTTGAATTCAAACCTTGGAACTCCTATTTAGAGTTTCAAAGTTTAAAAGCATCCAAGAAAGAAAATTGTTCAAAAAATCATAAAGCTCAACATCCTCTTATCATCTTTTGAAGTGTATTTATTTTGTTGTTTTTATTTTGGATACATAGGGGAGTTGGTTACATCCACACTATTTTTAGTAACTTCTAAGTGCAGGTTTCAAACCATAGGGGATGCTCCCAACAAGCCTATACCACCTAGTTATTGTTAACCTGGTGTGAGGGGGACCACCAATCGCTCATGATTCGTACCATCATCATTGGTTTGGCACGCACTCAGAGGATTCAAATCATACTACTATATTTACAAAAAAATAGGCATGCCCCCAATGTTTGAACCTAGGTATCTTCTTGGCATTTCTTTTGTTGTTTATTTTGATTACAAGTTTTTCATTGTTTTCTATTCTTAATTCTTCAAAAATTTCCATTAGTGTCTTTACTTTTAGAGTGTTCTCATATGCAATCCTAATGTCCTTGTAGGCTTCACATTCCATGACAAAATATTTTTCAGTCTCCACTACTCCTACTATGCAAAAGATACATATTCATTTTGATCATGCCTCCTAAGGAATTGTCCATATTCTAGTTTTGCATATGAGATTGTGTGAACTAGATATTTTTTGGACTATAATAATTTTCCCTTCCATTTAATATTTGCATCTATGTACTTGTTTTGGTTGTATTCACAATTTGGTTTGAAATTATTGATTATAACTATTTTTTTCTAAAATTTAATTGCACATGACAAGTCTAAATTTTTCTCTTACATACTATTTAAACTCTCTGTTGGAGTTTGTGACCACAAAATTTAATGATCTATTTGTTATTTTGGTTTATACATGTGTCTTTACTTCTATATGGTGTTTCTTTGAATACCTATTTTGGCAACCTTCTATCTTCCATTTTTTGTATTTTTTTAAGGTACCCCACTAGTCTTATCATAGTTTTTGCTTCTAGTGGAAAAGTCTCGAATTCAGTAAGTTAAATTTCATATGGGACTAATGCTTTCATTATATAAAAAAATTAGTCACTTTTGAATTCTTTCTATTTATCTCCATTAAAAATTTGATGTATTACTATCCCATACCTCACCCATATAGCACCATTGGAATAACCAATAACCCAAAAAGTACCCTAATTACTTTTCAATCTCATAGTTATGCTTTTTTACCTCAATTTAGCAATGAGTAAAGTGTCCTCCATCCCTCTTGTATTAATTTCATCATGTATATTTCCCAATTGAGTTTACTTTGAAAATATAACCCAAGGTATTTGTATTCTATTACTACCTCTAAAGGATTTCCTTCAAATAAAATATATGGTTTTTTTGCTCTCTCTAAGTAGATAAGACCATAATTTTAGTCTTGTTAGTATTTATTTGCATCCCAACTTCTTTATAAAAATGATCTAAAGTGTTTACATGTTCTTTTAAACTTTCAATGATCTTACCAATCAAGATGAGGTCATTGACATAGAGAAGAGGTTTCACTACATAATTAGCCAATTGTATTCCCTCTCCTCCCATACTTTCTACCCATTCCTCCAATTTGTCAATGTAAAGCCCAAATAAATTAGGTGACAATGGAAAAACTTATTTCACCTTGATATCACTCCCAAAATACTCTAATAGTCATTTTTGAGTTCTAATTTTTTCCATCACCTACTCATAAATTTTGTGTATAGTTTCTCTATAGTTGGTTGGTACACCAATTTGTTCTATTATTTCCTATATTTTACCTCTAGGTACTATATCAAAAGCATTTTTAACATCCAAAAAATAATAATAGACTTCTATTTTTCATTTCATATCCTCTCTATTTTTTATTAGGGTAGAAGGGGTTTTGAAAGGTTCCCTAAACCTTTTATAAAAAATTACATAAGGATAGACAATAACGCTCTAATGCGAATCATGCTTAAAACAACCAAACATCAACCCAGGCCCTAGAAATCAGCTAAAAATAAGACTTCCAACCAAACAACACAACCTAGCTAGAAAACCAAGATAACAACATAAAACCTAAATAATATAAAGCAAAAAAGGAAGGGAACAAGACAAAATATAATCAAGCATTCCCATCATTCTTCAACACCTCTTGTTAGGATCTCAATAGGATAATTGTTTTTCTAGGTCTTAAGAGTGTCATCCATATTATGAGCCAAAAATTGAGTCATTCTTCTCATAGAGTCATTAAGATCCTTCAAAGAAAAAAAACTATTCTCTAATACCTCCAACATGTTCTTCACTAGGGACTCACCAACTAAATCCCTAATAAGATTTGTTGTATTCAAATTATGCTCCTTTTTTAGGTGACTACCACACTCAAGCAAGGAATACACCATAGGTCCATACCTTCTAACATCGTCATATTTTTTGGATTCAACATCCTTCATATCTTGGTGAAGAAGATCAATTGTTTTCTCCTTATTACCTAAATTTTTAACACCCATATCTGAGCTTGTTTGAGATTCCACCAAGTGACTATCATCCTCCTTACTAATCTAAAAGGACTGCTCCAAATGCCTAGGAATCATTTTCCTTTTTCTTGGATAGGTATGCTCTTAATATTCTTTAATCCTCTTCTTTTTACAAACACCTAACAAGGTATTCTTTGACCCAATAAGATTTAGGTTCCTCCCTCCCTTGGGAGCCTTCTCTCTTTATGATCCTATAACAATTTCCCTAGCAATCCTTCTTTACCCAATATATGTTTGAACATAATAAGAAAAATTCCCTAGTGGAGAGGATTTGAGGCTTTGCCACATTGAACATCCATAATCAATTTTTTTGCCGATCTGAAAAGAAAAATAAAAATGTTCATCCTTCTACCTCTATAAAGGAAGTTCAAAAATATAAAATGGAAGCTTTTGAAAATAGAAGGCTTCACACATAACATAATTTATTCCATAATAGGTATAACCACCCATCCTAGGTTGAGGAATTGATTCCCTAATTACCCCATTTCCCTCCCTTCTTGGATTCTCATCCCAAAGAAAAATCTCTCTATTTCCCTAATCAACGATTATTTTTCTCTCCTTATGCACTCTCCCTCTATAGCTAAGCCCTAAAATTTAGCTAGCAAGGTAGTATTGATGATGAAATCATAACCAAAAACTTTCACCCTTCCTTCAGACCAAGAGTGGATTATTTGTCTTGATAGATCAAGCTCATGCCCATAAAAATTTCTCAAGAACTGTAGCAAGCCTTCTTTCTCAAGGATACCCTGAGCCTCTTAATCCACATTAAGAAGTAGTGGCTCAACTCTAAGATTATTACCCCCTATAGCTAAGTCACTTTGACCAGAATCAATTTCTTCTTCCCACAAATATTTACTTCCCACCAGCTCTTGTAAGATTTTGGTAAGATGGGGATGCTAGAATATCACGAGTTTTCATCATGGAACTAAAAAATCTACCATATTGATCACCAACATGAGCAATCATCATAGTTTTTATGGATAAACTATCATGAATGAATCACATTTTATGGTAAGCCTTGGTGTTGCAGAGCCATGTCCCCCCAATTTTGATCCACTTGATATCAAGACATGGGTGAAGACCCCAAGTCAAAATAACCTAGGGAAAGCAATTAGCATCAAACATAGGTCTCATACCATAATTATTAGAAACAACCATAAGAAGGGTTTGGGTAGATGTGGACACCAAGATCATGTGATCATTCATCATGGAATTAACAAATGTTCCAATATGATTACCAATGTGAGTCATAATATTAATGGGTGCACCACCCTACATAAGTCATATTTGAAGGTGAACCTTAATGTTGTTGAGTCCAGTCATCACAATCTCAATCCATACAGTAGCAGGACATGGATGAAGTTCCCAAGTTAAGGCAACCTACGAAAACTAATCAACAACATACATGGGTCTCAAACTAAACTAATTGGAAATGACAATTAACATAGGTAAGGCCAACTTGACCATGGTACTTGTCATACTTGTCAATAAAGCATTATTTCTACCAAAGCCTTCCCTTTTCTCCACCAATCCTTGGATATTCTTCCTAGAATATCTTATTCCATATCCTCTCTATTAGGTGGCTTAAAGTAATGCAATGATCTATTGTTGAGTACTTTGGCCTAAACCTTGTTTTCCCTATTGCCCTCTTTCCTTGATTTTATCCCTATTGATTGATTTTGCTTCTTACTATGTTGCCAAATTTTTTTGTAAAAAAGAGGATTAAGCATAATGGTGTGGTAATTTGAAGGATTACTAGTGTCTTCATTTTATGTAATGGCATGACTAAGTTGGTTATCCATTCTAGTGGAAAATTTCCAATTATGATGCCACTAAAATATTTTAGGTATGTGATGCTAAGATGCCAACCCTACATTTGCAATGTTTAGCTTGTAAACCATATATATCTTAAGATTTACCTATTTTTATTTTCTTAATGACCTCCTTCACATCTTTCAAATAAAAAAGTTCCTTAGTTGTGTCAATTATAGGAGGGGTATCCTTTTCCTGGTTTCTCTCATATAATTGCTTAGCATACTACAACCATTGTTTGCTTGTGATATTATTTTTTTCTATCTTTTTCTTTATTGTAGGTCTTTCCAAAAATTTCTTAGGCTATTATTTGCAATATATATCAACCCTTTGGTCATATCAATCCAACAAGCTCCAAAGGGACCTAACACCTTTGGTCACATCATTCCAAAAAGCTCCAAAGGCACCTAATCCCTTTGGTCAAATCAATTCAAAAACTCCAAAGGCACCTAACCCCTTTGGTCAAATAAATTAAAAGACTCCAAAGGAACCTAACCCCTTTGGTCACATTTCAAAAGGCTCCAAAGGCACCTAACCCCTTTGGTCACTTTAAAAAGCTCTAGAGCCACTCAACCCCTCTGGTCACCTTTTAGAATAACTTTTTCTTTCCTACAATAGCTTAGGATTTGCTTTTCGATCATCGATTAGAGTCTCGAGTGAACCTTATATCTAGTGATTTACTCTAGTAACCTAGTGGTTGCAGTGATTGGTTATCCATGCAATCCGGTAGGATGGGTAGATTACCATAAGATCACTCATAAAAAAAATACAAGTCAAACAAGGTCAAAATCAAGGTTGTCATGGATTCAAAAGCCCTTTAACTTTCATGTTCATCAGATAAAATCCAAATCAAGTTATCTTGGTCAAGCAACTCACCGATTTCATCATTTTTTATCTCCTCTATTGACTCGTCACTTGAGGGGGTAGTCATCTAATTACAATATTAAAACCAAATCAATAATCAAACACTCAAAATTACAAATTGTGTTCGTTCAAGATTAATTGCTAAAGATAATCGTACACCCTTTTTTCTTGGGGTAAACAACAAGCAAAAACAAATTCAAAAAAAACAAACTGGGTAGCTAAACTGCTTGATTGATATCCCTAAATTCTAATGTGTAGACTAAAGTCTGTCTTCCAATGACTGAAAGATTACCAAAAATTTAGTATACTCAAAGCCATCAACTACGAACTCATATCATAATGTCCATCAAATCCATCAATGAGTTGGAAGCAATGATTCAAAAGTGGATGCTTTTTCCATGATTGGGGCATCCCACATTGGCTTTTATTTTTGACCATATTACACCACTCCCCCTCAACATCATCCATCAACATTCATACATCCACACAACTATAGGTATCATTTATTTTTGCATCGTATTGTGTTTTCACACAACACGATACAAAAAGGAACATCTGTAGACACCAAAATCAAGCATATCAAATACTAATTAATTAATCACAATTAATTAGTATATTTAATATTAATTAAACTAATTAATATTAAAAAACAAATCAAACATTTATATTTAAATTAAATAAACACATTTAATTTAAAATAGAAAATCAAATCAAATATGCATAATTAATTTAAAAAGCATATGTACCTTTAGTTTAGAAAAGCACCAGTTAACATCGCTTAATTGGTTGAACCACCACCTCATCCATTCCCTCAGGGAGGTCTATAAATTGGCATTCCCCTCTCAATATTTAGGATCCACAACCTTTGAATTTGTGCAACGAAGTACTACCGAATTCAATCCCCAATCCCCCAAGCAATGAAGTGCTACCCACTTTAATCCTCCAAACCTTCCCGCTACTATAACCATGCTATCGGATTACTGCAAAGGATTGAAAGTTGTGCTTCCATATTTCGTGTAGTTGAACATATTCACTTTAGTGGCCGCTTCGATCCATCAAGTTGCTCTCCCAGCGCAACAATCCATCGACAACACTCCCATGGTATCTTGAACGTTGCCTGGACTTGGCCACAAAGAAGTATAGTCCTGAGACAACGATCATCTCGACCTGAGACGATCTGCCAAATTAGCATAGAACAACAATTTTTATTTTATTTTTGCATTAGATTACTTTTCAATTTATGCACTTGTTTTCTTTCTATTTTTATCACTTATCATTTTTAATATAGGTCCAACTTCGATGGGCCCTTCATATATTACTAATACGCTTTTGTTTCTTTGTGTGCAAATAACAGGATTCTACGAAGACAAAGGAACACCCGATTCACACCACTCTCCTCGCGACGATCACAAAAAACCTGCTCCCAAATGGTTTGCGTTAGCTAGAAGACCATTCCAGTGCACCAGGACGATTCAAAGGGGAATAAAACCTTCTTATTCTGTATTGATTGTATCACACTTATGAACTCCCTTGAGGGGATATAATTGCGATACGCTTTGAGAAATATAGACTATCATTAATAAAAGGGGACCCATATTTTATTGTTTTTATCATCGCGTTTCAATTACATATTTGTGTTCATTTCTTGCATTTACATTTACTTTCGGTGCATGGTTTTTGAGCTTTCAGGAAGAAAAAACCATATCATCTCTCTATGTATTTGTATATCATGTTTTAAAAGACAATGAAAGTGATTTTGTAACCATAGAAATTTTTATAATATATCATAAAAAGTCTTATACTTTTAAATACATATATGTTTCAACCATTTAAAAACATAATCCAACTATATCTTGGTCACTATTTTAAATTATATTAATTAAATAATATATAATTCTAAACTTTACTTCCCATTCAATCCAAAAGTTTCTTTCTTATCAATGATGTCTTAAAATTTTGATTCTAATTCAAAAGGAAAGATAAAAGCCCCGACATAAAGATATTCTTCTTCCTTACCTACATGTGTGTTGAACATATCCATATGTCAGGCCTCTTCTAGAGGATATCGAGGATCAAACCAGCACTATAAAATTGATAGAGAAATTAGATACGACTTCTTCAAAAATGAGATATGACTTACCAGAGAAAGAATCATTCCTTCTAAAGACTTGAAGAAAATATTAAACAACCCAAATCACATTGGAAGTGAAGTCTTTTCAAGTTTATTTCCCATGGCTGTATTCGAAGCTGATTAACCAGGAATCTAAAAGACTTGAAGAAAATATTAAACAAACCAAATCAGTGAAGTCTCTTCAAGTTTATTCTTTTCAAGTTTATTTCCCATTGCTATATTCGAAGCTGATTAATCAGGAAGCTATTGACTTTGAGAGCAAATGTTATACATATATATAAAACTTAACCCGAGAGAATCAGTAACATCTTGGTTTGGATTAAATTTTGATGTTATAGTTATAAATCTTAACTTGATGTCAGGGAGACATTAATTTTTCAAGGAATCCAATTAGATAACCAATCAATTAACATTCCGCTACTAAATCTACCTATCCTTAACTTAAAGTGAGTTAAACATTATTTTTCAAGAAATCGAACTAAGATAACCAATCGACGACTAACATTCCGTTACTAAATCGAATTATACCCTCTAGATTAGGTGGTTTAAACCTAAACTTCTATAAAAAAAAATTTAAACAACAAACCTGCAAAAAGACAGAGCATCTGACCTTGTCATATGGACGACAATGAAAGGATTGCGGAGCGTGTTTCCTGTATTTCTTTAAGGGGTACCCCACATAAAGACAACTTGCCGTACCAAAACAATGATCCTTAAGGCATGAGCCGTGATAATATTCTAATGATCACTTTGATTTCAGCCCTACGAGGCAAAGAGCCACCCACTACTCAACAGATGTAATGGCACTTGCAGACATATTATAACAAAATAGAATACTATGCTATCTTGTCAACACGCACTTAATGGGTATTCTAGTAAATCCCCTCTTCCAACTAATAATATATAAATAGCATGAATCCAAAGTTTCGCATTTTCTTCCGATGTGAGACTCATCATGATTTAAATGCTAAATTCCATGGGTTTCTAAATTTGAGAGGTTTAAATAAAGGTCGAATGGAATAAAGTTTTTTACATGTATGGATGTAGACATCGGAATATTTACGTCTGCAATGATTACCTCGATATTTCGGATTTTTTTTTTTTCAAATAAAACAATAAGAAGCAAAAAAAAATTTCACTTAGAGGAATGTACAATCCATGCCATGATTGGATTCCTGGAATAAAGAGAAGGAGAAATAAAAGGAGTATCACGAGTCAACCGATTCGCCAGCGTGGCATCCACCAGAGGCATAATGCAGCATTTATTCGGCATGCTGTCCCCCTTTTACGGGTCCGATATTTACCAGAAACCGTCTTCGTATGATGACGTGGACTGAACACAACACCGAAAAAGGATGCGTAGGAACATATGACGTTACGTGTCGGCTGCTTTTCTTCGCGTCTTTATAAAAAGAGGGATATTTTCGATTCTGGATTTTTATTATGTATTCTCTTCATGCGCTCCTGTCTGCCAACTCCTTACAAACTTTTGTTTGCTTTACCTAAAAAAATGATATAGAGGGGGGAATCGAATGGTCCATATCATATCATGGCCGTTACTTACACACGAATCATGGGTTCTTGTTACACGACAAAAAGCTCCGGAATTTGCTTTGTCCATTTTTTAATTATCATGTTTAGCATATACTCAAATGCCATGCCTGTCCTTATTGAGCTACAAATCAGAGAATGTTGTGCGGATGGAAGTTTGAATGAAGCTATTTATCTTTGGATCCATGGGTAAAAGATGGATCCAAACCTTTAAGAGGAAGAGGAATTGTTTTTATACATGGACATTCATGTATCTTTTTTTAATAAGAATATAAAGTTATTCACATTCAACTCGTGATTTGAATTTAAATTTTTTAAAATGAAAATTCAAAAATATATTAATTCGGTGTCCCTATAGGAGACATGCATCATATTAATATAACTTTTGATCTTTAAAACTTTACAAATGCTCAAGCCAGGTTTGGATAAAAAATAAGAGGAATCCAAAATAAGAGGAATTGTTTTTATAATGGACATTCATGTATGTTTTTTTAATAGGAATATAAAGGTATTCACATCCATCTCGTGATTTGAATTTAATTTTTTTTCAATGAGAATTCAAAAACATATTAATTCGGTGTCCCTATAAGAGACATGCATCATATTAATATAACTTTTGATCTTTGAAACTTTACAAGCTAGACATGCTCAAGCTAGGTTTGGATAAAAAATAAGAGGATAAGGCTTCAACCAAGCATTAGACTAAAACCTAGAGAATTTACCTTATTGACTAACCATGCAATATATTTATTGATCAATTGCAAACTATTTAACATGAAGTTCTTTTCTTGAACAATGTCATTGCATCAAGAGAACCTATAGATATTTGAAATAATATTTTTTCCAAATATTTTTTTTATATTTGCATAATTGCCATTCATGTTTTGAAGCTAATGTTGAACTCATAAGTCTTCAATTCCACAAGCCTTCCACTTTAATAATGTTTCCTTTACAAACCTTATCCCACTTGCAAGGTGGAACTTTCAATGTTTTTCTTACAGCCTTTCCAAAGAAAATCTCTTTGATTGTTATCAAATTTGGATGCTACACCCTCTATTAATATTGAAAGTAGCATTATATAATTAGGCATAAATTGTAGTGTAGTTTTTTGAGTTGTAGCCTTTCCTTTATGGTTAAGAACATACATTTCCAACATTTTAAATAAGACATGATTCTATCTAGAATTGACTCCCAAAACTCCTTATTTCCTTTATCAAACAAATCAATTAATGTTAGTTAATTTTTTAAAAATTTAAACCCTATATATATATATATATATATATTTTGTAAGTATAGGGTAGTGTTAATTAAAAATAACTTTGACATATACTATTAATCAACTATCTATAAGCCTTATCATAGCATGATAATATTGATTTAAACTCCATGACATCATTGACTAAGGAATGACCCAAAATAAAAGTATCATCAGTAAATTGGAGAAGATTTAAAGGACACTCTGTTACAACATGAATACCTTTGGTTTTTCCTTCTATTTTTATCTTTAAGAAAGCTCTCCCTAATGCCTTTGTGAAAATATTAATTGGGCATGGAGATAGAGGATTATCCTATAGAGTCCACAAGATAATCTAAATTATCTAGAAGGGGAACCTTTGATTAAAATAAAATATTTTAAAGCTAATAAAACATCTAGTCCACTCACACCAACCTTGATCAAAACCAAAGGTTTTTTAGAATATCATGTAAATACTCTAGCAAACCTTGTCATATGCTATGGTTATATCTAATTTTATAAGCATACAGACTTTTTCATGCAATGAAGAGAACACATGACCCCTTATATAATTATTATACATCAAGAATTTATTTATAATGAATAAAACCACCTTGTTCCTTTGAGATGATAATCTAAAATGATTTTATATCTATTTACCATAATTTTAAAAATTATATTTTAAAAGCTTATACAACAAATATTATCAAAATATTGTCTTATTTGTTGGGAAATATTAGTAGCATAGGTACTAAATTTGAATTCCAACCAATTATCATTCATGAAGAAAAGAAGATTCAAAATTTTACAACCTTAAGAATATCATTATAGGTCCCAAAATTTTGAAGAATGTTATAAAATTAGCTAAGTAGAAAAGGTCCAACTTGTCTCTAAGAAGTACTTAGTCAATAGGTGTGATCCATCAAATAGAGTGATGCATCTCAAAATAGTGAAGAATCATTTAGTAGATTAGTGGATCACCACTTTTAAAATCAATGAATCACCCTTTTGGGGATAAGTAGAATAAGGGAAAAATTGAATTCAAGGAAACCTCTACGAAAGTGATATTTTATCACCATATAGTATCTAAAAACGTTATAAGGATACTAAATATATTTAGACCCATTTTTATAGGAATGTAAAGTTTAGAGGTGCATCACATTGCTAAAGATGTCCCTCAAATAGTGATATTACTATAGGTAGAAACGATTTACCTTAGGTAACTAATATGTAAATATTTTGTTATAACTAGGAACCATGGGCTCCATTGTAAATACCATTTATCCTTTGGATGAATCATAGCTACACTTTGTGGACTTAACATTGTACTCTCAAACCAATTTTGGAATAGTATAAAATGACATTTGCTTATCAAGTATGGTACCCCCTTTCTAATATTTAGAATGCATAGTGATTGTAACACTACCATTTTTCTTCTTGTTAGTCCTATTGTTTTAAGTTTCATATATATATGAGAACATTGATGTTATATGATTTTCTTCATATGCATAGACTAATCATACACTAATCTTGCCACAATTACAATAAATTTTATTTCCGTGTATTTTATTTTAATCTCTTGTAATCCTATCTTCAAAATTTTACTATTTATACTTAGATTAGATTAGTTTGTCATGATTAGTGGGGAGTTGGCCTAAATTCAAATGTTGATAAGGACATATTTTCTCTCCTATGAATTATTAAAATGGAATTATGGGTATAATTAAAGTAAAAAATTTTAATAAACAAAAAAGAAAAAAGAAAAATTGGTATGTCAAGTGGGACCAAGGGTCTAATCCATGTTGAAATGAGGTCTAGTCCCCTTCAATAGAAATCATATCTACATAATTTCACTTATAGTTTTTTAATATATTTTAAAGGGTTTGTTTACTATATAATCAAACTATTATTTTTCTCCAAAAAAATCATAATTTTATATTAATTAGATATTTGATTACATTCTTCAAATGCCTCTAGAATTTATTCAAATCTTAAATAATGACCTATAAATTAGTTAACTTATATATTATAGCTAGCTATATCTATAAGGCTAAGTTCTATCCTTAGACACCTTCCCAAATTGTCAACCAATATCCTTTAAATCACTAACTTTTGAGTTATTTTTAAAAAAGTTTCTTTAACTATCCTTGCTTTTAACTAGAGTGGTTGAATCCCCCTAGATAGAGATATAGACCAGTTGTAGTGCATTGCCCTAATTGAATTCTTGTACTAAGTATGTACTTATTCAACCTGAAGCCCCTTATTTGAGAGTTCATATACTTCCCTATTTAGTTCTCTAAAAATATTCCAAAACGTAAAAGCTTTTATTTAATCCACTTCTTTTATGTGAGATAAGATGCGTCGTAGAGCCATATTTTCCATACTAAAAAACCCAAGTATCTAGTTTATTACCACCTATTAGTCTCTATAAATTTGGATTTTTCGTATTCCTTTTGACTATGCCAACTAAACCAATAATTTGAGTGTTATAATTTTAGCATAATTATTGGAACCTTCTCCTAATCTAACCCTGAATTGAAAAAGTTTCCTCTAGTTTATACATACATTAACCGAAAGATAAAATTATTTGAGATTTATATAATTTTTCCATGAATTAGTGATCAAACTAAAGTTCCCATCTTAGAAATTTGACTAGTATTGATTCTTGTAAAAGCTTAAAAATTTTAGCAAGTGTAATATTGGTGATTTGTCATTTTTGATAAGTATTTTATCATAAATTTTTAAAAAATATCATCTTTTGGCTGAAACAATGATTTACCACTAGCAAAAAGTGATTCACCAAATGTTGAGAAGTAAATTTCCTTCAACTCAAACAACAATGGTTTTTCATTTCCTATATCAAATATTTTCTCATCTAGAAAAATCAAATTATATATATATGGGGTTTTGAAAGGGTTATTTTCATGACCCACCTTGGCAGGATTTTTTTTATAAGGTATATTGCATTGACAAATGATGTTAATGCTTAGTTGTGATGCTTTTAGATGGATATATGTATTTATTATTGTAACTATTTGTATATAAGGATATGGTACTACTGATTCTTTTCCTGGTTGCATGATCGAGTATATTTGTAGGTGGACAAGAGAGTTGACCACTAGGAATGAGAGATCATATTAAGAAGGGAAATGCTGTGAGATGACTTTTTCATCAACAACTCAGGGTAACATGGAAGAATACCCTTCATATAGGTGTATTGCATTTGCTTGTGCTCATGTTCACACCATTAGACCATAAAGTTACTTGTAATGAGTCTCCTTAAAAGTAAACTTGTGATAGCTTAGCCTATCTTAAAAAAAAAGGGTTGCTCACTTAAGGATAAAACTATGGTGTAAAGCATTGAGGGAATGTTTTGAAAGAATATTTCTTCTTTTTGTTTATGATGGATTTGGTATTCAAATTTGTTAATGGTTAGATTAATCAAATGAATTATTTAATAAAATATTATGGTTGTTTTAAATAGAGGGAAGTTTTAGAACAAAGTTTATTAATAGATCACTTTAATTAAGTGAAATAGAGTTTTGAATCTTTAGTGTTGTGCTTGCATGATTTTTGTTCTTTGTAACTCCTCTTTTGTGAGACTACAACATGAATTTACTTAAACTTTAATTAAATCCTTCATGGGTGGCTAGACACCCATGGCCACCACCTCCCTTTCCAAGATGTATTTGTAATGCTTGGGAGATATGTACAAGTGAAGAACACAAGCTTATACTAAGAGGGGGGTAAACAGTATAAGACAATTTTTTAATTTTCTTTTCTCAAACAATATTATCCAATATATCAATGGCAATATCAATAGCAGTAATCAAAGTAATGCACAAATCATCACACACAATAGAGACACCAATTTAACGTGGTTCACCTAATGTGGGATACTCCACGGAGAAAATATTTCACTAAAATTTTCTCAACAAATATCTTGGGAATCCTTCCCTATTACAATGTTTATGGACCTCTATCCAAAGGAGACACCAATCCCCTAATAAAGTTTATGGAAATCTATCCATAGGAGAACTCTTTCCCCTTTGCTGGTTTGTGGATATCTATCCATAGGAGAAATCCTTCTCCTCTATTCTGGATGGTGATCCTCTAAAAGACTACTGCCTCCATTGCATTGGCTTGTGGATCTCTCTCCAAAGAAGACTCTATCCTCACTCAGAAGACTTCTATCCTCACAATCTTGGCTAATGGATCTCTATCCACTGGATACTATTGTCCTCTGCTCTGTCACATCCAAAGCTTACTTCTAGCTCTGCTCAACCTCTATCTCAAATCTGCACTAAACACTATCCTTCGATCTAGCACAAATATGCTCAATATCTATCTCAAATATACACTAAACATAGTCCTTTGGTCTAGCATAAATCTACTAAATATCTATCTCAAATCTGCATTAAATATAGTCCTTAGATCTAGCACAAATATATTCAATATCTATACTAAACATAGTCCTTCGGTCTAGCACAAATCTTCTCAATATTTTTCTCAAATATATCCTCAAGCCTTAACACAAAGCTTGATCCAATCACAAATCAACTCTGCTAGATCTACCCCAAACCTTAACTCAAGTTTTGAACAAATCAATCAATCAATTATGTTCACAAGTCTTCTCAAAGACTTACCTCGTATCTGTCCATAAGTCCTCTCTAGAACTTGCTCAGACTGCTCTCAAGTCTTCACCAAGACTTATCTCAAATCTTCTCAAAAAGTTCTCTCTAGAACTTGTCCAATCTGATTGTAAGCTTCCACAAAAGCTCACACAAATTTGTCCTTAAGCTTTCACAAAATCTTACTCAACTCAACTCAATCTCTTTCAGAAAACTTCTTCAATCACTCAAACAAGTTTCACTCATAATCTTGTTTAACCTTAGAAACATATAGAGAATGGTTAGAGACTCAATATGTTTCACACTCACAAAAAACTCACAAAACTCAACTTAATCTCTTTTAGAAAACCTCTTCAATCACACAAAAAAATTTCACTTAGAATTTTGTTTAACCACATAAACATATAGAGAATGGTTAGAGACTCAATATGTTTCACACTCACAAATCACTCTATCACTTTCAAACTCTTTTTCAAATCAATTTAGAATAAAGAACAATTTGTTTCACAGAACTTGAACTATCACTCCAATGCTTTCAATCAATAATGATCATTCAATTTCACTCAACCATCCACTCAATGAAACACAACTTGCTTACAAACTCTAACCAAGTGTTTCATAATGCTTCCAACAACTCTCACTATGGAACTCAACCTTGACTCAAGATGATTCCAAATTCACATAACAATGATACTCATGATCTTTTACAAACCCTAATCATGCACATGAAAGTTTACTCAAATATTTCCAACAATGCTTATCAAACAATCTCACATAACAATGATACTCATAATATTTCACAAACCCTAGTTCAAGATAGTTCTCAACTTCACACTCAAATGTACTCACAAACATCCACCAATCATGCACATGAAAACTCACTCAACAATGCTTATCAAACAAAAATTTTCACTCCAACTTTACATTTCATAACATTCAACCCAACAATATTTCACTCACAAGGAAAATTTGTCCATATATTTTGTTTGATGGGGATTTAACCTCAAATACTGTCTCAATCACAATCAACCTCTTTGTCAATCTCAAAGGTTAGATAGCAAAAACCTTCTCAAAATTTTCATTCAAATATTTCCCTCAAAATATTTCACCATACAAAAATATTAAATCTCAATTACACCTTATAATCTCCACACTTCAAAAATGACTAGCAAAGAATAAATAACTCACTTCCACAATTGATTTCCTTCATGGACCTTATTACTCCTCTCAAATAATTAAAACAATAAAACTTTATTTCAAAATAAAATATAATGTCCTTTGAATACCTTATCACTCCTACTAAATTCTAACCACCAAAATCAAAATCAAATATTTTAATTTTTATAAAACTTATATCTCCTTCTTAACAAACTTTCAAACCTCCTTTAAAACTTCACGCAATACCTTAACATAATTTTTGCACATTTAAAACCTTTAAAAATTAAACCATAAAGCGCATACCTTGTTTTAATGCCACCTCAACAAAATTGCATTCAACAAGATTTGAACACCCCACCTTGCCTCTCCAAGCACCTTAGCGCCTAGTACATCCACCACTTGGGTTATGTGCCCTCACAGAAATCAAAAGCGTACCATGTTGCTTATCAACCTTGCCCTTCTGCTTAGCGCAAAAATGAAACACTTCCCTTTAGAAAAATATGACAGCGTGGATTAAACCCGCGATCTTGCATTCCACGAATGCCTTAACGCAGCCATCGGTTGCCACCTGCGCTACCAGGTGCTTCGAGTTTATTTTCATGCTACACTTCGATTTTTCCATTCTATCTGCCCAATCACATTTTTAATACATGTGAATATTACTTCTTCCTCAGAGCTCGAATTACTTAGATCACTTGGGCATTAATCGCATGGATGATTCATTTCATCGAAACTTTACCCCTTTTATATTATTTAAAATGCACTTCACTACATTTGCAGATTTAGGAATTCGAAATAATTTCAAATTTTATATTTTAAATTTTGGTGCCTTTATTATTTAAATTTAAATTTTAACCTTATGGTTAAAATATTTAAATTTAAATAATTTAAACCTTAGTCCTCAAAATCTGCCACATGGGTTTTTAGGAAGATTAAAAAGTGATAACTCCTTGACCCTCGTTTTTCTTAAAACCAACCTATATCTTGAAATATTATAATATTAAATATTATAATATTATTTTTCCATTTAAACCTGCTTCTTTGCCTTTTTGGAAAAACCACTAGAAGACATTAATGATAATGAAACTCGAACATCAACCTCTCGACATGAATACATGGATGACAATAAAACTTGGTCATCATTCTCTTGACATCAATGACAACAAAACTTGCTCATATTTCCAACAACAAGGTCCAGGATCCCTTGGATTGGAAGAGGATATGGGAAGGTACTGGAAATACAAGGTGAGATTATTTTGGGAAGTAGGAGGCAACCACAACAAGTGATAAACCAAGTGAGTAGGAGAAGGACGCTTGATGTGAATTGATATTTTCTACATAGAGGTATTTCTCCAATGTTTTGGTTTTGGTTACACTCAATGTTATCTTTCTACTATTTTGGTTTATAGCTTTTGAGTGGTTTGCACTGGTAGACGTGTGTGTTATCCCTTGTTCCATTGATGTTTCCTTCTTTCATGTATGCTTGTGGTTGTTGCATGGTGTTGGCTTATTTTAAGAGGACATTAGCTAGTGCTATGGAGGTGTACCCAAGTTTTATGCTATGTCTTTCTAGTAGTACTTTATCCAGGCTTGTTGCATAGGAGATATCTTTGGATGGGCCTCTATTACCTTGCTTTTTATTACTTTTGTTGCTTGGTCCATGCTTGTTTGTGCTTTGATGTATTAATCGATGTCCATCGAGCGTATATTTCTCCCATGTTTGATTACCTTGGTCTATGTGGTTGATTTGCTTTTATTGATTTGGATGTGCATAGGTATTGCATTGTATTTTATGTAGATGTCCTATACCATTTTCTTTTGGTTGCATGGTGTTACCTTTGGTTGTATTTGTTCTTCTTGTTTGGATTGAATTTTATTTTACACCTATGCTCTAGGTTGCCTATGCCCTCCACGTGGCCTAGTACCTACAGGTTTGGGCCATAAATTGATAGGGTTGGGTTGGCTAGCTTTTGGTTGTTGTGTTTTCTCCTGCCCTGCTTTGAATGGTTTACATTCTTTGACGATAGATTAAGTTTTGATCCTATTAAGGTTTTACATCTTTTTTTTCTTTAGTATTGATTAATAGAATACTCGTGGATAAAAAGAATTGTTTAGTTCTTTGTTTTGTTTAAATTAGAAAGGAATTAATATTTTTCCTTTATATTAATGAGGGGAATTAATGGTTTTCCTTTATGTTTTTAATTGAAGGAATTAATGATTTTCCTTATATTTAAAAATTAGAAAGAAATTAATGGTTTTCCTTTATGTTGTCGATTGAAGGAATTAATGATTTTTCTTATGTTTAAAATTAGAAAAGGAATAAATGTTTTCCTTTATATTAATGAATGGAATTAATGGTTTTCCTTTATGTTGTAGATTGAAGGAATTAATGATTTTTCTTATGATTAAAATTAGAAAGGAATTAATGTTTTTTCTTTATATAAATGAAAAGGAATTAATGGTTTTTTCTTTATGTTATAGATTGAAGGAATTAATGGTTTTACTTATGTTTAAATTAGAGGGAATTAATGTTGTTCCTTTATGATAATGAAAGGATTTAATGGATTTCCCTTATGCTTAATTGAAAGAAATTTATGGGGGTTCCTTTATAGCTTTATTTTAGAAGGAATTTATGGGGATTCCTTTGGAAGTTATTATGGTATAGGAATTTATGTTTTCCTATATGACTTTTTGATGATACTTGAATGTATGCTTTTGAGTATTGTTTTCTAAGAGGAACAATGATAAAGAAGCATGGGCTTCTTTATGCATGTTTATGTAATACACTTGTATTGATGAAAATAATCATATAGAATTGCATTCATATATACATAATGATATGTTTTTATCCCTACATACCTATCAATCTACCATGGAGGTCAAAGGAAGGATATGAATGATAATGTTCTTCAATCAGATCATGTTAGTATAATTCTCCAATTATTTATAGAATTATATGGAAGAATTAAGTTGGAAATCCCTCTTAGTAAAAGATGATTCATTATAATAGAAGCAAAAACTTCTCATGTGTATCCTCATGTGCATCCTCATGTGCATCTTGTGTACATGGTTGCCACATCGTCTATCTGTGTTAGTATCTGATATGATACCACCGTAACCCTCCTTTGCTTTGAACTCCTTCGAACATCGCACCACCAACTTGCAACCGACTTGTAACCTACATATGAAAACAATTTTCAACATTAAGATTTATGTACACTTTATAAATATAATTCATTTCAAAACCCTTAGTGCAAATACATAAGACAAAGCATAATAAAAGGACTTTGTTTCAACACATTTCATAACAATGAACATATAATTCTCTCTTATTCTTATTTATTTATTTATTCTTTTTTTTTTTTAAATTTGAATCAATAAATTTTAAATATTTGAATTATTGCAATTCAAAAGAAACCAAAAGAAAACATTGAAACCAGTCATTCAAACTCAAACAATGCTCCTAACCAAAGCATGAAAATTAACATTTGAAATTCAAACGCTAAATGTAACCCAAAACATTAAAATTAAATTCTGAGAAGAAATTAAAAGTAAACATGTTGGACATTTTGAGTAGATGAGTTGTCATTGATGTCAAGAGTGAGTGGTCATTGATGTCAAGCTTTCAGCACCAGTCAATGGCATTTTCAATGGGCAACATCAGTTTCAGGTTCTCCAATAAGTGCAAAAGGATAGTCCATTTTCAGTTGATCAAGACCCGGTTCCAGGAAGTCAGATGTGGTCCAAAGTGCAAAGAAGAAGCCCAAGTGAATAATATTATAATATTTCTTTATAATATTATACAGGGAAGTTTAAATTAATTATAAATTAATTAATATAATTTTTATTATAAATTAATTTATTAATTAATTTACTTAACTTATAAGTTATTTAAATTAATTATTAATTAATTTTAATATTAATTATAAGTTAATTTATGTTAATTTTAAATAACCCTAAGGTGGGTTATTAAATCAAAATTCGAATTTTGAATTCGAATTCGAGCACCGACGTGGGGAGTAAAATAATTATGTGTATAAAAGGGGGACTCCTCCACCTTAGCCAAAAAAATATGCCTTCGATATTAATCTCCATGCTATGCGAAAACGTGTGAATTGTGCTATACGATCAAAGAGGATTTTATTTTTTTTAGTGTCAAGAGGAGGCAAAGTTTTTTATTCACCAAGGTTGGTGCCTTGGTCACCAAGCATTGGTAGCATAGTTGGCAACCACAATGGAAGCAAAGCGTAGGGCAACGAGTGGCGGAGGTTCGAATCCACGGTAGTGTGTTTTATTTTTGTTTGGAATTGACGGTGGACAAAGGTTTAAAAGGAAGGAGGCTTCCCTTCCTTCACGTGGGTGCCTATAGCCCATGCGGTGGGCACCAAAGCGCTAAGGCGCTTGGCGCTTGGGGAGACGGTGGTTCGAAACTCGTCGAAACCCTTTTGGGGTAAAGGACAAAGGTATGCTATTTGTTGTTGATGCCAAAATTTTGGAGGAATTAAGTTGAGCTATTAAAGTTTAATTTTTGCATAGTTTATTTGGTTTGTAAGGTTTTAAGGGGAGTTATAAGGTTGATGCAAAATAATTTTGGTGATATTTGCTTTAGTGTTTGAAAAGGGTAATAAGGTGTTTAAGGAAGATTGTTTGAGATTTTGTGGTGTTGGATATTATTTTAAGTTGGAGATTATAAGGTGTATCTAAATAATTATTTTCATGTATGATTTGATGGATGCTAATTTCAAGAAGGAGCAATAAGGTATATTTGAGCTTTGATTATTTTTGTGTCTAAGGAATATTTTGAGAAAGTGTTAGAGTGATATTTTGTCATCTAACCATTGAAATTGGAAAGAAGGAAATTGTGATTGAGACAGGTTTTCTAAGGGCACTTCTACATCAAACAAAAAGGTATGGGCACATCTTCCTAGTGAGTGATTGTTGAATGTTATGAATGCAAAGTTGGAGTGAAAAGGATTGGTTGGTAAGCATTGTTGAGTGTGTTTTGAATTAATGCTTCAAGGTTTTCTGGAATAAAGAGTTGTTGATAAAACCTTGTTTGATAAGCATTGTTGTTGAAGTGATTAGTTGAGTGAACTTGAACTAGGGTTTGCAAAGATCATGAGTATCATTGTTATGTGAAGATTGTTTGATAAGCATTGTTGTTGAAGTGAGTGGTTGAGTGAAGAACTTGAACTAGGGTTTGCAAAGATCATGAGTATCATTGTTATGTGAGATTGGTTGATAAGCATTGTTGGAAATATTTGAGTGAGTGTTCATATGCTTGGACTAGGGTTTGTAAGCAAGGATTAATTCATTGAGTGATTGGTTGAGTAGAGTTGGTTGAGCCTAGTCAAGTGGATGTGTTGAAGTGATAGTTCAAGTTCTGTGAAACAAATTGTTCTATATTCTAAATTGATTTGAGAAAGAGGTTGAGTATTTGTGAGTGTGAAACATATTGAGTCTCTAACAATTATCTATATGTTTCTGTGGTAAAAAGAGTGATTGAAAGTGATTGAGCATTGTGGTGAATGTGAAGCATATTGAGTTTCTAACAATTTATATGTTTCTATGAGATTGGACAAGTTCTAGTGTGGACTTGTTGAGCATATTTGAGGTAAGTCTTAGAGAAGACTTGTGGATAGATTTGTGTGAGCTTTTGTGGAAGCTTACAATACAGTTTGAGGACAGATATTGAGAGTAGATTTGGATAAGTTCTAGTGAGGACTTATTGAGCATATTTGGACAAGTTCTAGTGAGGACTTGTTGAGTAGATTTGGACAAGTTCTAGAGAGGACTTGTGGATAGATTAGTGTGAGCTTTTGTGGAAGCTTACAAGGTAGATTTGAGACAAGTCTTTGAGAAGACTTGAGAGCAGAGTTGATTGATTGATTTGTTCAAACCTTGGGTTAAGGTTTGGGGTAGATCTAGCAGAGTTGATTTGAGATTAAGTCAAGCTTTGTGTTAAGGCTTGAGGATAGAGATTGAGGATAGATTTGTGCTAGATCGAAGGATTATGTTTAGTGTAGATCAGAGGATAGATATTGAGGATAGATTTGTGCTAGATCGAAGGACTATGTTTAGTATATATTTGAGGATAGAGTTTGGTGTATATTTGAGGATAGGTTTGTGCTAGACTAGAGATAGATATTGAGTAGATTTGTGCTAGATCGAAGGATTATGTTTAGTGTAGATTTGAGATAGATATTTGAAGGTGATAGAGTATAGAGGATGATAGTCTCTAGTGGATAGAGATCCATTAGCCAGGGTAGTGAGGATAGGTGTCTTCAGTGGATAGAGATCCATTAGCTAGAGTAGTGGGGGAAGTAGTTCTTCTAGAAGATCACCAGTAAGAGCTAAGGAGAAAGAGTTCTCCTATGGATAGAGATCCATGAACTTGATTAGGGGATTGGTGTCTCCTTTGGATAGAGGTCCATAAACATTGTAATAGGGAAAGGATTCCCAAGAGATTGATTGAGAAAATTTTAGTGAAATATTTTCTCCATGGAGTAGCCCACATTGGGTGAACCACGTTAAATTGGTGTCTCTATTGTGTGTGGTGATTTATGCATTGCTTTGATTACTACTATTGATATTTCTATCTATACATTGCATAATATTGATTGGGAAAGAAAAGTAAAAAGTGGTCTTATATTGTTCACCCCCTCTCAGTATAAGCTTGTGTTCTTCAATTGGTATCAGAGCGGGTTCCTTCGAAAGAGTTTAACAGCTTGAAGGAAAAGCTTACAAGAACACAATGGATTCTAAGAATGGGTCCTCAGATAATTCAACACCAGTATTTTATGGAAGTGATTATATATTTTGGAGTATGAGAATGAAGATTCACCTGATGGCACTTGGCAATGAAATTTGGGAAGCAGTTGAAAATGGATACATACCACCAGTTGATCCACCTACAGATAAATATGGTAAGCTTCTACATCATTACAATTCAAAAGCAATGAATGTAATTTTGAGAGGTTTGCATAGAACATAATTCATAAAGGTTATGCATTGTAAAGATGCAAAAGGAATTTGGGATAAGTTGCAAAGCATATATGAAGGAGATAAAAGTGTCAAAAAGGTAAAGATATAAAATCTCAAAGGACAATTTGAAGATTTAAAGATGAAGGATGAGGAAAATATTAGTACTTATCTACTTTGGGTAGATGAGGTTGTTAACGCCATGCAAGGACTTGGACTTGAGATTGAAGAATCTGATGTTTGTGATAAGATCTTAAGATCTCTTCCAAAAAGGTTTAGTGAAAATATCTCTGCTATAGAGGAATCAAAAGATGGTGATATTTTGACAAGAGATATGTTACTTGGTATTCTTACAACTTTTGAGTTAAGAATAAAAGAGGAACCTAATATCTGGAAGGAAGCAACCTTCAAAGCTACTAAGAAGATAAAGGGCAAGAAGTCATATTCAAGCAATGAGTCATCCAGTGATGAAGAAGCAAATTATGGTAGAAGGAATAAGGATTCAAGAAGATTTAAGGATGCAAAATTTGTTAGATGTTTCAATTGTGGAAAGTATGGTCACTATGCAACTGATTTTCAAGAAGCTAAAAATAGCAATGATGAAGAAAAATAGGATCATAAGAACAAGGAATCAAAAAAATATAGGTACCAAAAGAAAGGTAAGGATGGACAAGGCAGACAAGGAAAGAAGTTCTTTCAAAGACAAAAGAGGAGCTACTATGCAGACAAGGCAAGTAAGTACTCAAGTGATAGTGATAATAGTTTCTCAGATAATGATAAAGATGAAGTTCTATTTCTGATAGAAGAAAAGAAGAAGTTAAGAAAAGGTCACCAATAATTCTCAAGTGTTTTAGATGTGGTAATTTTGGACATCTTGAAGATAGTTGTACAAGGAATGGTTTTAGTTTCAGTGATGATGAATATGAAGATACACTTGAAGGACCAGAAGAGAATATTCTAATGGCACTAGAAGAAGAAGGAGGTGATCCTATAGAAGACAAGTCAGAAAAGAATGAAGATGTTCTCAAAGGTAAACAAATAGAGGAAGAATCAGAAAAAGGAGAAGTTGATCTTGAGGGAGAGCTTATTTATGCTCTTAAAACTTTAAAGAAGGTAAGAAAGCAAAACTCCCAACTTGAGTTTCAGTTTCAAGAATGTGATGAAGAGAGAGGAAAGCTTATAGAGGATCTAAACAAGTCAATGGCTAAGACAAAGAAGTTCAAGGATAAGTTAGAAGCAAAGGTCTTAGAATGTGAAAAGTTAGAACAAGAAGTAGCCCTACTAAGGGAAGAAGTAGAGAAGTCTAAGGACAAGCTACACAAGTTTGGAAGAAGTTCAAAGAATTTGGATAAGATTATCAAGTCACAAAAGCCTACATCAAGCAAGATAGGTCTTGGTTTTGAACAGGCTCAAAAGAAACAAGAAGAGGAGTCAACCTCAAGTTCTGAAGAAGAAGAAACTTTAGAAGAAGATAGTGTGAGAGAAAGTGAGACTTCTAAGGAAGAGTTGGATAATAGAAAGTTCAACAAGGAAAGGAACAATGCACAAAGAAGAAACATATGGAACAGGAACCAACACAAAGAAAAAGAGACTAAGAGACCAATGAGGTCAAGGCAAGGAAATTTCAATGGATGATGTTTCTCATGTCACAGATTTGGGCACAAGGCTTCACAATGTAGGACACATGAAATACAAGAATATGGGAACTTCAGGAACATGTAGTTATTTCATGGGTATTGCTACTCATGTAATCAGTTTGGTCACAAGGCAATGAATTGCAGGGTTCATGATAGGAACAAATATGGCTTCACTAGGAGAAATCCCAAGATATTTACACCTCCAAGGAATAATAACATTAAGTGTTATAAGTGCAATAATGATGGACATACAACAAAGTGGTGTAGAGCAGACATTCCAGAATCAAGCATGAACAGGAATAGGAATAGGAATAGGAATATGGACATGAACGAACAGGAATAGGAAAATGGACATGGAAAGAAGTCAAAGGAATCAGAAGGATCATATGAGAAGGAAAGAGGACAAAGGTAAAGACCAGTGCTTGCTGGGAGTAGAAATACTCCCACCCCAGAATTAACCACCTCAAGAGGAGGTGGGGGAGGGGCTAAGCTAAGAGACTCATTCTTAGCCTCGAGCCCCAAAGGTGACCCTTTGCCATTGATGTCAAAGGGGAGATATTTGAGTAAGGGGGAGAGATTTGGTTTAAGGAGAGAGCATTGAGTCGGGGGAGCAATTTCCTAGGGGAGCAGAATAGGAAAAAGGTCAAGTTTTGGTAAAAAGAATTTGGGTTGCCATCAATGACAAAGGGGGAGATTGTTGGACATTTTGAGTAGATGAGTTGTCATTGATGTCAAGAGTGAGTGGTCATTGATGTCAAGCTTTCAGAACCATTCAGTGGTAGTTTTAGTGGGCAACATCAGTTTTAGGTTCTCCAATAAGTGCAAAAGGATAGTCCATTTTCAGTTGATCAAGACCCGGTTCCAGGAAGTCAGATGTGGTCCAAAGTGCAAAGAAGAAGCCCAAGTGAATAATATTATAATATTTATTTATAATATTATATAGGGAAGTTTAAATTAATTATAAATTAATTAATATAATTTTTATTATAAATTAATTTACTTAACTTATAAGTTATTTAAATTAATTATTAATTAATTTTAATATTAATTATAAGTTAATTTATGTTAATTTTAAATAACCCTAAGGTGGGTTATTAAATCAAAATTTGAATTTCAAATTCGAATTCGAGCGCCGACGTGGGGAGTAAAATAATTATGTGTATAAAAGGAGGACTCCTCCACCTTAGCCAAGAAATATATGCCTTCGATATTAATCTCCATGCTATGCAAAAATGTGTGAATTGTGCTATACGATCAAAGAGGATTTTATTTTTTTAAGTGTCAAGAGGAGGCAGAGTTTTTGATTCACCAAGGTTGGTGCCTTGGTCACCAAGCATTGGTAGCACAGTTGGCAACCATAGTGGAAGCAAAGCGTAGGGCAGTGAGTGGCGGAGGTTCGAATCCATGATAGTGTGTTTTATTTTTGGAATTGATGGTGGACAAAGGTTTAAAAGGAAGGAGGCTTCCCTTCCTTCATGTGGGTGCCTATAGCCCACGTGGTGGGCACCAAAGTGCTAAGGCGCTTGGCGCTTGGGGAGACGATGGTTCGAAACTCACTGAAACCCTTTTGGGGTAAAGGACAAAGGTATGCTATTTGTTGTTGATGCAAAATTTTGGAGGAATTAAGTTGAGCTATTAAAGTTTAATTTTTGCATAGTTTATTTGGTTTGTAAGGTTTTAAGGGGAGTTATAAGGTTGATGCAAAATAATTTTGGTGATATTTGCTTTAGTGTTTGAAAAGGGTAATAAGGTGTTTAAGGAAGATTGTTTGAGATTTTGTGGTGTTAGATATTATTTTAAGTTGGAGATTATAAGGTGTATCTAAATAATTATTTTCATGTATGATTTGATGGATGCTAATTTCAAGAAGGAGCAATAAGGTATATTTGAGCTTTGATTATTTTTGTGTCTAAGGAATATTTTGAGAAAGTGTTAGAGTGATATTTTGTCATCTAACCATTGAAATTGGAAAGAAGGAAATTGTGATTGAGACAGGTTTTCTAAGGGCACTTCTACATCAAACAAAAGGTATGGGCACATCTTCCTAGTGAGTGATTGTTGAATGTTATGAATGCTAAAGTTGGAGTGAAAAGGATTGTTTGGTAAGCATTGTTGAGTGTGTTTTGAATTAATGCTTCAAGGTTTTCTGGAATAAAGAGTTGTTGATAAAACCTTGTTTGATAAGCATTGTTGTTGAAGTGATTAGTTGAGTGAACTTGAACTAGGGTTTGCAAATATCATGAGTATCATTGTTATGTGAAGATTGTTTTATAAGCATTGTTGTTGAAGTGAGTGGTTGAGTGAAGAACTTGAACTAGGGTTTGCAAAGATCATGAGTATCATTGTTATGTGAGATTGATTGATAAGCATTGTTGGAAATATTTGAGTGAGTGTTCATATGCTTGGACTAGGGTTTGTAAGCAAGGATTAATTCATTGAGTGATTGGTTGAGTAGAGTTGGTTGAGCCTAGTCAAGTGGATGTGTTGAAGTGATAGTTCAAGTTCTGTGAAACAAATTGTTCTATATTCTTAATTGATTTGAGAAAGAGGTTGAGTATTTGTGAGTGTGAAACATATTGAGTCTCTAACAATTCTCTATATGTTTCTGTGGTAAAAAGAGTGATTGAAAGTGATTGAGCATTGTGGTGAATGTGAAGCATATTGAGTCTCTAACAATTCTCTTTATGTTTCTATGAGATTGGACAAGTTCTAGTGTGGACTTGTTGAGCAGATTTGAGGTAAGTCTTAGAGAAGACTTGTGGATAGATTTGTGTGAGCTTTTGTGGAAGCTTACAATATAGTTTGAGGATAGATATTGAGAGTAGATTTGGATAAGTTCTAGTGAGGACTTGTTGAGAGATTTGGACAAGTTCTAGTGAGGACTTGTTGAGAAGATTTGGATAAGTTCTAGAGAGGACTTGTGGATAGATTAGTGTGAGATTTTGTGGAAGCTTACAAGGTAGATTTGAGATAAGTCTTTGAGAAGACTTGAGAGCAGAGTTGATTGATTGATTTGTTCAAACCTTGGGTTAAGGTTTGGGGTAGATCTAGCAGAGTTGATTTGAGATTAAGTCAAGCTTTGTGTTAAGGCTTGAGGATAGATATTGAGGATATATTTGTGCTAGATTGAAGGACTATGTTTAGTGTAGATCAGAGGATAGATATTGAGGATATATTTGTGCTAGATCGAAGGATTATGTTTAGTATATATTTGAGGATAGATTTTGGTGCAGATTTGAGGATAGGTTTGTGCCAAACTAGAGATAGAGATTGAGTAGATTTGTGCTAGATCGAAGGACTGTGTTTAGTGTAGATTTGAGATAGAGCTTTGAATGTGATAGAGTATAGAGGATGATAGTCTCTAGTGGATAGAGATCCATTAGCTAGGGTAGTGAGGATATGTGTCTTTAGTGGATAGAGATCCATTAGCTAGAGTAGTGGGGGCAACAGTTCTTCTAGAAGATCACCAGTCAGAGCTAAGGAGAAAGAGTTCTCCTATGGATAGAGATCCACGAACTTGATTAGGGGATTGGTGTCTCCTTTGGACAGAGGTCCATAAACATTGTAATAGGGAAAGGATTCCCAAGAGATTGATTGAGAAAATTTTAGTGAAATATTTTCTCCGTGGAGTAGCCCACATTGGGTGAACCACGTTAAATTGGTGTCTCTATTGTGTGTGGTGATTTGTGCATTGCTTTGATTACTATTGTTGATATTGCTATCTATACATTGCATAATATTGATTGGGAAAGAAAAGTAAAAAGTGGTCTTATACTGTTCACCCCCTCTCTCGGTATAAGCTTGTGTTCTTCAAAACATTTAATCAACATCCCAACATTGGAATCTATATTTCACACTCATGGGTAGGGACCTATCAAAAGTATCACTCAAAGAAGACCAAAATTCCTAAAAAAATTCAAAATTTAAGGTGGGTCCCCAAATTTGGGGTATGTTGTGTGATAATCACAACAAATGGTGACTTTGTTAGGAAATCCTCCTGAGAAATTCAGATGAAGAACCAGATATGAAACCAAGAAAACCAAATATTAGAGAAATATGTGTCATCTAGTAATATCCAGAGAAGGTGGGGGTAGACAACTTCAAATAAAAACAAATGGACCATCTGCCTCTACTCAGTGTGTAAATTTTGATTCATTTTGTATTCTTGAAACAATTTAGATTCCATCATTTGTTTTACATTTAAGATATAGAATGTTACTCATTAAAAATGTACCTCTACAATGCTCCACTACCAACCATGCATCTATAGCCCTGGTGGATATTACCTTGATTTATTCTAGACCTTGCTCTACTACTAGCCAGGCATCTATAGCTTCGATAGAGATTATTTGAATCACCCAAGCATGATATTGATTTTTCTTATTTCTCTCTCTTTTTTTAATTTTTTTATTAATTAAACATTTAAATGATTTGCAAAATTTGTATGCCCATTGGGTTAGAGACCACTTAAGGCTAAATATGGAGTGTATTAGATTTTTGCCTTAATTTGTAAACCAAAATGACTTCATCCTTCAATATTTCAAATAATACCCTTTAATATGTGAGTTACATGTGGAGCTTCAGCAAAATATCTCATTGTTCCAAAATCCACCATCTTAGTCCAAAATATAAGAATGATCACTAAACAATTTTATTTCCTTTTCCTCAATTCCACCTGATTCCAAACTAGGCCATCCATCCTACATGACAAAGGACCAATTATCAACAAAGGAACCAAGAGTTAGTATCTATCACAAAACACTACCTCAATCGAAGGAACCAACCCAAAGTAGACTTGAAAATAAACCAAATCCTAACCTAATGAAAATTGACAAGACAAAAATTAACAAAAACTTACAACACATGTGATTATGCACAAAAGCACTAGACAAAAAAAAGCTAAAAACAAAAGTATGAAAACCCAAAAGCTATATACAATAATATACAAGCATGGTACAAATGATACAAGAACTTGGTTGCTTCATGGGTGAAAGTAGTGCTTGAGAAACTGCCCATTAACAGGTAAATGAATATCATCCCCACTCAAGGTTTTCAATCAAAAAGTATTTTCACCAAGAATTTTAGAAATTTGATAAGGACCAAGCCAAAGATAGTCAAATTTATCATGCTCACCCTTTTTCTCATGTGCCTTATCCCAAAGCAAAACCAAATTAGAAATCCTAAAATCTTTAATTTTAGCCTATTTATCAAACCATATTTTAACAATGTCCTGATGTTTACTAAAATGAAGCAAGGCATCCTCTCATTTTTCATCTAAATGCATGAGGTGAGTGAGACGAGCTTCAATTTTATCATCCATTTCAAGATATTATTTCATGAATTGTAAAGTTTGCAATTTAAGATTAGTAGAAAAAATTAGATCTTGACCATACATTAAATGATAAGGTGATGTTCCTATGGATTTTTTAATTCTTTTTCTATCCACTTACAATGCAAACTTCAATTATTAGGCCAATCCTAAGGATTATGTTTAAGCAATGTCTTAATAATTGACAACAAGTTTTTATTAGATGATTCAACTAAGCCATTACCTTACGGATAATAATTAGAACAATGTTTGATGCTCACCTTGTTATCGTATGCCCATTCTGCAAAACAGAGTGAAATAAAAGTAAAACCATTATCACAAATAATTGAATGTGGCATTCCAAACCTAGTCATGATGTGTTCTTCCAAAAATTGAATAACAACCTCAGTAGTACAATTTTTTGTGGGGATAGTTTTCTTCCATCTAGTAAAATAGACAAAGGCAACGAGGATGAACATATGGGAAGCTAAAGAATTAGAGTTTATGATCCCTATAAAATCTACACCCCACTAAGCAAAATATCTCATCTCAACTACAGGTTGTATTGACATAGGTGCAGACCTCTCTCTATTAGCTGCAAGCTAAAAACTATGACAAGAACGTACATGGGAATGGGCATATTTAAAGATGTGTAGCCAATAGTAACTAGATCTCAAGATATGGTATGCAATGGATATTTTAGATATAATCATATTCTTATTGACCCAAGTGATAGAATGAAGACTACATTTACTACTAAATAGAAAATATTTTGATTACAAGAGGATGCATTTTGGTTTGATTAATGCAGGTGCTACATTTTAGTGTGCCATGGACTATGCGTTTAGAGACCTCATTGGTAAATGCATAGTCATTTATGTAGATTACATCCCTATTTTTCCAAAGAAATGTGAATATCATATTAATGACTTCAGAAAAGTTTTTCAAAGGTGTAGAGAACATGGAATTTCACTTAATCCTAAAAAGTGCATCTTTGGAGTAACTGAGAGAAAATTGTTAGCACATGTAATATCAAAAGATGGCATTTCTATAGATCCTGCAAGAATAGAGGTAATTCAAAATATTCCTTTTTCGGGTAGTAAGAAAGAGCTTAGATCATTCTTTGGGAAAATTAATTTTGTTAGTAAATTCATTTCTGGATTTTCTGAAATTGTTAAACCATTAAATGATATGTTAAAAAGGATGTTAATATTTGTCGGACATCTGAGACTATGAATTATTTTCAGGATGTTAAAGATGCCATTTCTAATGCACCTATTTTGGTAAGTCCTGATTACAAGAAATAATTCTTTATATATACTTTTGCATCTGATCATTCATTCCAAAAAATGACCAATTGATTCTCCAAAAGTAATGAAGTGGTCAGATGAGCGGGTGTAGTCAGATACATGAATGCGGAAAGATAATTGGGTATGGTAGGGTAAAATTGATTGTAGAGAAAAATGTTCAACATTGGAGTCTACTTTCACAATGCCTAGTTTATCATTGGGATTTGATTGTATGGTCTAGGTTGTACTATAGTAGGTAATTATCCTATCCCATAACCCTGTGGTATCAATTGTTGCTCGATAATCATGGCCTCTATGTATGCTAAAGCAAGAGTACTGACCAAAGGGTTTCTCATAAAAACATGGATGTCATGGGATCTAATATCCTGAAGTATATTTTAAGGGTAATATCATCAACAATAGCATATGGAGTAGTCAGTATTGAATAGATTTTTTGAAATCTCATGTTGAACATTCTCAATGGTTCATTAGGTTCCCTCATGCAAGAAGTAAATTAATGATAAATTATGCCAGGATCTAAGGGTAACCTAAAATGATTCACAAAAGTATTTTCTAACTGTACCTAGGATGTAATGGAGTTGGTGGGTATACTGATGTACCAAGCATATGCCAAGTCATCTAGGGTCAAAGAAAACATTCTGCAAGCAACATCTTCATGTTCCACTTGCAATCTTATTAATTTATCTTTCTAAGCATGAATGTGTTCCTCTGCTAATCTGGTACGACCATGTTTATACTTGGACAAGTATTTCTCTATGTTCTAGGGCATATGATGGGCATCCCCAATGATGTTTAAGGGGGTGTTACACACTCCCATCCAAGCAATATTTTTAGCCATTAGATTTGGTGGTGGGGTGACTAAAGAAAGAACAAGAAGAACAAGAAAAATAGGTAGTTCAACTGAAATCCCACTAGGTGGAATAACGATTGCTTCACTCTTGTATTTGTCTCTGAGTAAGAGACAGGATTTGGAAAATAGTATCTTCTACAACCTTATATCTAGTAATGATACTATTAGGTTTCAACTTAACAATGACAACAAAAAGTGTTTGTTAACAATGCATCAATTAAACCATAACAATAACAAATATTCTCAAAAATGGTTAGATTCAATGTACTTTCAATCAAAGAAATTTCCAATCAATGAATGTGATCACCTGTCAACAAAATCACGTTAGTACAAACCGATACCTTCAACTAATATTTCAAGTAACAATGAACAACTTAGTATTTAAAGTAGCAAAAATAAACCATTCAAGAGGCCTTCCTTCTAGCACCAATTATGTTGAGTGATAATTTTTCCAATTGCAAAATCACCATCACAGTTAGGGTATTGTTAGAAAACCCTCTCTTGCAAAGAAATTCAGAATTTCTCCAAGGTTCTTATTTTCTTAATGTATGTTTGAATGCTTGTAAAAATATGCAAAATATACTAAAATACCTTAGAGGTGCAAGTGACTATTAACAAGGGGCCTATGGTTTGGTATTACTTTGATTTTCTATGCTCTTTATTGTTCATGAAATTTGAAAGAAAATAAAATGTAATGTTATTGGTCCTCTATGACCATCCTAGAACATTGATTTAGTTCATTTTATCTTGAAGTGTTTTAATTAGATTTTATCTTATTTTGTTAAGAAAATTTTAACAAATTTTATCTTCCTTTGTTAAGCTTTGCTTTAGGCATAGAAGAAAATACTAAAATCTAAATTTGAAATGTGAATCCAGAACAATGCTTTAATGAAGCTTTAGGCAAAACCATCAAAAATACTTGCAGTTCAAGGCTAATATTAGGAATCAAGGAAACATCTCTCACTAGGGTTGTTTCTCACCAATAATTCATCGATGATACCCTTCTATTGACTAAGGCATCGGTGGTTGAGGCCAAAAGAATTAAATACATCCTGCAACTCTACGAGGATGCTCATCGGTCGAAAAGTTAATTTTAGTAAAAGCAAGTTATATTTCTTGAACACCCCCATTCAGAGGCAAGGAAGGATTGCAAAAAATTTAGGGTGTGATATAGCAAACCTCCCCACTTCGTATCTTGGTCTCCTTCTTTTCATTGGTTCTCCAAGAGAGTCAATGTGGGCTAGGGTTATTGAAAGAATTCAAAAAAAACTTGTTGGATGGAAAGGTCATCTTCTATCTCAAGTAGGAACACTGACCCTCACTAAGACCTCTCTTCAGAGCATTCCAGTCTATTTTCTCTCCATTTTCAAAGCCCCCATGAAGGTTTTCCAAAAAATTGAGAAACTCCAAAAAGAATTTTTATGGGCTAGATCAGAGGAGAAAAAAAGGATACACCTTGTAGGATGGACCAAAGTGTGCAAACCTAGGGAAAATGAGGGCTTAGGTCTGAGGAGAATTGCTCATATGAATTTAGCTTTACTAGCTAAGCAGGCATGGTGCCTCATTTTTTGTGAAGAAAATGAATGGAAAGGTATCATCAAACGAAAGTATCTTCAAAATATGGAATTTCTAAGTGACTCAGTTCCAATCAGAGGTTCTGATTTTTGGAAAGCAATTCTCAATTGAAAGCAAATCATCAAAAAAGGTTTAAGATGGGTTTTAGGCAATGATGAGAGGATAAATTTTTGGAATGATAGGTGGGCTAAGGACGAACCACTGACACAATATCCTAACTTAGCCCGAATTAGAGATATCACAAAAGAACTCATTGGTAGAAAAGTCTCCGATTATATGGTTGAGGACAGAGGCAGAATGAAGTGGAAACAAATAAGAATTCAAGTATTTCAAGTGGAATCAAATGATATTTGTAACATTCTCGAGCAACATTTTATCCCCATGAGACCCAAGAAATATCAAGTGACTTGGGCTCCTATGAAAAATGGGCAGTTCACTGTTAAATCAACTTACAAGCTTCTGCTTGATGACAAGGATTTTGTGCTCCAAAAGGACTTAGTTTGGATAAAAAATTTAATTTCCAAAAATTGTAGTCTTTTCATGGCTGGTTATCCAAGGAAGAATTCTAACCATTGATAATATGATGCGTAAAGGTATTTGTATCACTAATTGCTGTTATCTGTGCAGGGGTAGTTGGAAGACCATTTATCACATTTTCCTTGAGTGCCTTTTTTCCTTTACTGTCCTAAGTGGGGTTTTTAAGACCTTCAATATTTCCTGGGTTAAACCAGCCATCATACTTTATTTTTTTTGCCGGTGGCCTTACCCCTTTTCAAGCCAAAGACTTATATACATGTGGAAAAATTGTCGTAATCACTATCTTTGGTAGGTGTGGTTAGGAAGGAATGATAGAGTCTTTAATGAGTCTATCCATGATCATAAAACTATCATTGCCAGGATCCTATCCTTTGCCAACGAGAATGTGAACCTTATCCATTTTGATAGTCATAAACCTCATCTGCAAAAGACCATTATTGCTCAATATTTAAGCTTAACCTTGTTATATGAGTCTGTGCCTAGGGTAGTCAACCCTAGAGCCAATGTTAAGTGGTCCCCACCTCCTACGGGTTGGTTTAAGCTTAATTTTGATGAAGCGGCTAAGGAAAATCTTGGCAAAGCAGGCATTGGCGGCATTGTGCGAGATCATAATGGGAATATGATGCTTTCATTTTTTGAATATTTAGGAACAAGGATGAACAACGAAGTTGAAGCAAGAGATATGTGGAGAGGCCTTCAAATGACTCAAGACTTAGAAGGCAATTTGATCGTAGGAGACTCTATGCATGTTATAAATCTCCTCAATAATTGGAAAACACCTCCTTAGAGGATTAAAATAATTGTTGAAGAGGCTAGGATCCTTTTCTAGGGAATACAGGATAGAAAAGCCCAACATGTCTTTTGGGAAGCTAAAAAATTTGCTGATAAGCTGGCCAATTTGGGTTCGATGGTGACAAAATTTTCAAATGGGAACACGGTGTCCCGAGTGAAGTAGAGGAGCTTATTCAATAAGAATTCCAAGAATGATAGTCACATTTGCCAATAGGTAAGGCACTGTAGGTTCAAAGGCTATGAGTATTCCTATCTCTTTTTTGAAATGGACTCACAATAAAAATTATCCGAGTTGTCAGTCTTGGTGGATGCTTCTTGGAAATACCACAAAGACTAATGGGGACAATCACATGTTAGATAACATGGCTCCTAGTCATCTTAGTAATTTGAGGTTGGTTGATAATCACAGGGCAGGAAAGAAACGATAATATAAGACTTCGAACCAGAGCCACGTGGACCACTTGATAGCCATCGCCATAAATCTATCTAGTAGGTTCACTTCTCCAAGGATGATTGGCCAAGACGGGATGTGGTCCCAAAGCATGTCATATACAAAAGAAATAAATTACCAAAGAATTATTAAGAGTAACTATCAATACAAAGCTTGTGGGAGTTTTTTTCAGTACTCTGCTATGTGTGTCTGCAACTTTTTATTTCTCCACTGTTTCAAGGAAGGGATTTGTGTCTATTTTTTTGTAATTATGATGTAGGTGCGTTTTCTCGGGTTATACCCAAAATGTTGTATGGGAAGTTTCTTTTTGATAACAGACTACGTGCCTTACCAGATGTAATGGCTTTGGTGGTATGTAGAATTTACATATATAGGATCCTTAGTAAGGACATGTTCATCAACAGCCCTGGGCTGATTTTTGTAAAAGGTTTTGAGTCAACTTGTAAAACCCGGTATTAATGCTATAGTATCTTATCTACCAAAAAAAAAATTCATTTTCTCTTGCTTTGTGAACAGATTTTATCTTGCTTTGTTAATACGTTTTATCTTGTTTTGTTAAACTTAGTTTGAGCATGAAATAAAATGACTAATTTAATTTTGAAATGTGAATCCAGAATGGTGATTTAATTCATTTTATCTTGCTTTGTGAATGGATTTTATCTTTCTTTTTTAACAAACTTTTATCTTGCTTTTATTAAACAAATTTTAAAATAATAAAACCTGTGGAGTGCAAAAATCTATTTTGGAACCTTAAAATAAAAATTCCTTAATTAAATGTGTCCAAATAATTTGATATGTTAGCCTTAAGAAACAAAATTATTTGGATGCTCTAATTACTTCAAAACCCCCATTATTGATTTTTTTGTGCAAAATGATATAATATTTTTAGGGCTTTGAGTGCTTGATGGAATTTAAAGAAAAATAAAATGAAAATAAATAAAGACAAAAGCTAGGGTTAGAAAAAAATGAAAAATATGAAATAATGTGAAACAAAGTGCAGAAAAACGATCAAAGAGAGCTATTGTAAATTAATTTGTCCTATTCTATATAAAATGGAAAATTATGAATATTAAAACAAAACCAGGTTAGACCTGCATCCACACAATCTAAATCTAGTTAAGTGCAAGAGTCTGAGGAAAAAGCATGCATTAAAAACATTAAATGATGCTACCATATCAATGTATAAACATCATAAAAATGAAATCAATACATGTATGAGAAATATATGCAATTGAAATTGTATTCAAAACCTTCTTTGGCTGCATACAAGGTGGAAAAATCAGTGTTTGCAAGAGCTTGAATCCTTCCAATACATCTTCACACCTCCCTGTTCCAAAAAATTCCAGCCTTTTTTCATGAGTTTCCATGGCCTTTTAAAATTTTCCCATAAACTCTTCATTTCACCTTTTTTCAATGGAGAATCCTTTCATTTCATCTTCTTCACTTTGTCTTTTTTCGTTATGTTTTGCAACTTTTCTTTTCATTTTCTTAATGCCTTCCTTCCCTTGTAACCACTATTGATTATATATTTATAAATTTAATGAAATATCTTTTTAAAAGTACCATTAACTTCATGGTTTTCTACTTTGTATGAAGCGACATAGGTATACGTACTATATCCCCATTATCCACATGCATCAATGTCTCCATGGTGCTTATTAATGCATATGTTATACTTTAGAGAGTGCACCAACTTCTTGTCAATATCTCATCATAAAATTACATAGTGAGCCAACAATAGGTGTTTTTGTTCATCATGGATACCCCAAGTTTAGTAATAGGTTAGTAACATGATTTAGAGCTTCATGGAGGGAGGCATGTTGGGGTCGTGGCATTATTTATATTGATTCAAAATCAACATTTTTCCCTTGAATTTTGATGAGGAAATTTTTCTTATTTATATCTTCATAACTAATATCCATTCAACAATAAACAACAAGAGAAATAGGATGAGTAGAGGTTATCCTACATATTGCTTCTATAATTTTTAGTAGAATATTGAGTGGCTGCACTGACAAGTATCACTAAATTTTTAATCTTGACCATAAATTACTGAGAAAACATTCAAATACACTAACACCACCATCACCTTCTATGATGATAAACACCTTCATAGCTCATCCTCAGCTTACTCATTTCATAGTTATTCCATCTATCTTTGTTATGTAGCTTCGTGTACACTATAATGTCCATTGTCTAGACAAACCAATACAATATTTAATGTGTCATTCATACATAGGCAATGACATGGCTCTCACATCGGATGTAAAAGAAAGAGCTATACCTCTAATATCATATATATGTTAAAAATTGTCCAAACCTTCACCCTCACAAGTCATTTACATCATAGAATTTCTAGATCGACCATGCAAAACCACCTAGATCAACCAAGGAGTCTTATATTACAAACTGGTTGACCTGTGTACAAAATATGTTATGTGCTTTCACTAATTTCTCCACAAATGGATTGATGTCAAGTGGATATGCATTTGTGGTTTCACCAACATCTACGCGTACTAGTCCATAATGATATCCCATTGAAATTTACCCATCGTCACCTCGAATGTATTGCAGTAATGAGTGAGTGGCCACCTCCAATTTCCATTCTTGAGTTTCCATGACAAATGGTGGTCCAAGCCTATGCGAGGAACACCAACCTCCAAAATTTGTTTCTCTTTTATCCCAAATTTGAGATACGAGGTGATGCACAAGGATATATAATGAAATCCCTATGCAATGGTATATGACCACCTTGTAGTGGTCTATCCCTTGCTCAATTTTATGCAAACCCTCTAGGTGTCCTGTTGTCTCCTTCCTTGTACACCCATAGTCTGTCATGTCAGTCCTCAATTTCATGATCTTAGTCTGTCTTCTATGGTCTGCCATGTTTAGTTCATCATCGACTTCTTCCATTGTGCCCTATCCATGTGCCACATAGCATTTTCATGTCCATCCTTGCATCAAATAGCTACAGTAATGTCAATCCATGTTATCATCATCCAACTGCCAACTTCTAAGTGTTTGTCATGGTCGATCCTCGTGTACATCCTGTGTACATGGTCACCACATCATTTATCTACATTAGTCTCCAATATAATGCCACCGTAACCCTCCTTTGATTTGAAATACTTCAAATATTGCACCACCAATTTACAACTGACTTGTAACCTGCATATGAAAATAGTTTTCAACATTAGTTTATGTAAATTTTATAAATATAATTCATTTCAAAACCCTTAGTTCAAATCCATAAGAAAAAGAATAATAAAAGGACTTTGTTTCAACGCCTTTCATAACAATGAAAAGGTAATTCCCTCTTATTCTTATTAATTAATTACTTTATTTTTAATTTGAATCAATCAATTTTAAATGTTTGAGTTATTATAATTCAAAAGAAAACAAGAAGAAAGAATTAACACCAATCATTCAAACTCAAACAATGCTCCTAACCAAAGCATGAAAATTAACATTTGAAATTCAAACGCTAAACCTAACCCAAAATATTAAAATTAACTTCTAAGAAGAAATTAAAAGTAAACATTTAATCAACATCCCAAAATTTGAATCTACATTGCAAACTCATGGGTAGGGACCTATCAAAATTATCACTCAAAGAAGACCAAAATTCCTCTAAAATACTCAAAATTTAAGGTGGATCCCCAAATTTGGGGTATGTTTTGTGATAGTCACAACAAATGGTGACTCTACTGGAAAATGCTCCTGAGAAATTCAAATTAAGAACCTGATATGAAACCAAGAAAACCAAATATTAGAAAAATATACGTCATCTAGCAATATCAAGAGAATATGGGGGTAGACAACTTCAAATGAAAACAAATGAACCATTTGCATATACTTAGTGTGTGAATTGTGATTCATTTTGCATTCTTGAAACAATTCAGATTCTATCATTTGTTTTACATTTAGGCTATAGAATATCACTCATTAAAAATGTACCTCTGCATTGCTCCAATACCAACCAAGTGTCTATAGCCTCGGTGGAGATGACCTTAATCTCTTCTAGACCTTTCTCTACTACCATCAAAGCATCTATAGACCCGGTAGATATAATCTGAATCACCCAGGCAAAAAAATGATTTTAGTTATTTCTCTTTTTTATTAACTAAACATTTAAATGCTTTGCAAAATTTGTATGCCAACTAGGTTAGAGACCACTTAAGGCTAAATATGAAGTATATTATATTTTCGCATTAATTTGCAAACCAAAATAACTTCATCCTTAAATATTTTAAAGAATACACTTTAATATGTGAGTTACATGTGGAGATTCATAGAAATGCCTCATTGTTCCAAAATCCACCATCTTAGTCCAAAATATAAGAATGATCACTAAACAATTTCATTCTCTTTTCCTCAATTCCACCTGATTCCAAACTAGGCCATCCATCCTACATGACAAAGGACCAATTATCAACAAAGGAACCAAGATTTAGAATAATCAAAAAACACTACCTCAATCGAAGGAACCAAACCCAAAGTGCACTTGAAAATAAACCAAATTCTAACCTAATAAAAACTGACAAGACAACAAATAGCAAAAACTTGCTAAAATGGCCAAAAAGCGACATTTGATCTAACAACATATTAATGACACATGTTATTCAGGGAAATGTATTTTTATTCATGTAAAGAGTGCATAGGTTACAATCGGGACAAATTCCCCTTTATCCTTTCTTTTCATAAATGATACAATAGGCCTGATGCCTTCCTTTCGCGTTCCTTAGTGTAGATGGACTTGTGTACCACCGCGGTGTTGTAATTGGTAGTTTTTTCCCTCCTTGCTCTTGCGTTAGGCCTACAAAATGGGGTTAGTTCATTGAGGGGCTTACCTTAGTCAGGACCCATATTTAGGAAGACAAATAGATGGTAAAAGCATGTCAAAAACTAAAATAAACTATGCAGAAGTTAATAAAATTATAAAACAAAGCTTACCTCCCAAATCTCAGCTGATTTGGGATCTGTAGAACCAATTCGCCACCCAGGGATGAAATGGTGTCGGATTCACAGGGCAGGGGCAAATTAGAATGCTAGAGTTGTTCTACTAAAACCCTTCAGTGGAGAGGTCCCTTTGCTATTGTAATGTTGATGTGTAGGTTCAGATCTGCTTTGCTATGCTTTGGTACATATTTTGGCAGTTTCTATACCTTGGACATAAGTTGGAGAGAGCTGTAAATGAGGGTTTGGGCCCACTATATGTAGAAAATAGTAAGGTGCAGGGGGTAGAGTTAAGGAAACTAACCCTAGGCTGAAGTCTAACTAGAGTTAAGTTAGGGTTTGTGAGGTGGAAGCCTCACATTCCCTATAGGAAATATCCTATCCTCACACATGTGTGAGGAAGGATTAGGTCTAATCAGGATTAGGAGGTCCTAAGTCAAATTAAGGTTTTATTAGGGTTCTTAGGAAAATATCTTAGCTAACCCTAATTACACACATGTGGGAGGGTGCAATTAGTGTTCATTAATGATTAAGAGTGTAATTAATCAATTTTTCCCTAAAAGGGTGACTTAAGTGAAGTCAACATTAAATTAGATTTCAGGAATTGACTTGATAATTGCTTTTGCAAATTAATAGCTCATGGGGCCCTCAATTGAGTGCAAATAGGCTTTGTATCACCTTGGGAAGATTATGGAAGGTATCCCGATGCATGGGAAATGTTTGTGATGTGATTTTATTAACTTATTAGGGTTTTGGACTTGAAGACTAGCAAAGTGGTATGTGGAAGTCTACGCAATGCTACGATAATCTATGGTGATCTATGCATGACTACGATTGTCTACGCATGACTACGCATGACTACAACAATCTACGCATGTCTAGGATGATCTACAATAGTCTACGTTGGTCTACAATAGCCTAGGGGTACCTAGGATGACCTATGTGAACATAAAAGTGTCCAAAAGGATCTACAAGTATGTAGGTATAGCAATGTGTAACTTTTAGGTGTCTACATTTTACCCCTTTTTGTACTATACTATGTGGGACACAGTTTAATACAAAAATATGAAGGGTTGTGTAGAGGAAAAGGGATAGAAAGAGAATGGAATCCAACCAAAGGTATGTAGCCACTCAAAGCATGACCATACAATATTGATTGGGAATCCAGGGGGAGAAGGTGAAAAGAATGGGATCCAATAAAAGGTATGTAGCCGCTCGAAGCGTGACCATACAACATTGATCGATAGTCAAGAAGGAGGAAGGAGAAGAGGAGAAGAGGAAAGGGATAAAATGCAATGAAAAAAATACCAGTAAATGGAAATGGATGATTGCAGATGCAACACAGTGATTTTGTTGAGTTCGTATGACATTTTTGATGTCATATAAGTTGCTTGGGGTAGACAAGTTTTGATTGCTTTGCTTTTACGACCAGATCAACGTGGTCCAAAAGTACGAATAGAACAAATACCTATTCAAATATTTTTTATTGATTGATTGATGAGTACATGGAGACAAGTGTCAAACCACTTGAGCTAAAGGGACATTTGGATTATTCAAATATGTCATTCATTATGCATCATGAATTCTAGAAATCCTTTTCCAAATGTTACACTAGGATTACATCAAACGTATCATTCATTTTGTATTCGACATACATGAATGCTAGATTTAATTCTCCATAAAAATGCATAACTCTCATGATATAAATAATATCTGGTTGGAATTGAGATTATAATAATAATATAATCTTTAGCAAAAAATTTCGTAGACAGATGTGATATTCGCGCTTTTGAATGTTCAGTTGGTTGGTTGCATGCAAAGCTGACTTTGGATATGAATACCCCCTCAAACGAGGAATCAACAATGAGGTGAATGGAATGTGGTGATTTGGTGATGCAACGATTGATAGAATACCAATGTGTGATGAAAAATGGTGAAAAAGCAGGTGAGAGGATAGTTTAAGAAGGTTCCTAGGGTTTTGGAGGGCTCTTGCATGATTTCCTAGGGTTTTGGAATAAATTTGATTGGATTTGGGGGTCATATGCTCAATTCATGGGGTGGGGGGTGAATTGGATCTTGATTCATGGGGCAGGGGGTGAATTAGGCCTAAATCGCGGGGTGGGGGGTGAATTAGGGTTTTAGGTATTTTTAAGGTAATTTTGAGTTGGAAGGGGGTCATTTGGACGACGACAAGCTGCACGGAGCATTCGAGAGGAGTATTCGATGATGTGTGGACGAGGCGGTTGATGAGTTCAGATGCAAGGATGGTGAGAGGACGAGTTGGAGCTAGTAGTAGGTGTGGGGATCCAGTGGTAAGTGCTCTTCTTTACCTCATTTTTTGTGTTTTTAATTTTCCAAAGAAAAGTAAATTAGGGGAGGGAGGTTTTTGTCTCATTTTGAAAAATTTTGCAATTTTTAATTGAAATTCAAACACATAGTGTAAAACTAGCCAAATGGGTACCCAAAAATGTGATTTGTTTCTAGGTTTGACTTGTTTTTGCACCAGTTTGATCGGGTAATGGGTAGAGTAGGTGTAAATTTTGACCGTCCATTTTTGGAGGAATGGGGTACTATTGTTGGAATGTTATTGAATTTTGTCTAGTAAAGTAGGAAATGGGTATCCCATTATGCGATTGTTATATTTTTGTGCCTTCGTTTGGCGTGTTTTCTAAATGTGTTATTTTTGGGTGTAAGGTAGTAAACTTTGACTGTTAGATTTTCCACCTTAGAGATAGTATTTGTAGAAACTGATAATACTTTCATCGTAGAAGGAAAAAATGGGTATCCAAAAATATTATTTGTTTTTGTAGATGATTTCATTTGACCTACCTTTGATTTACGTGCCAAGATGTAGGTAGTGTTAAATTAAAAATAAGCTATGGGGAGCCCGATTTGTACTATTTTCCACATCTGTTTGAACTTTCATTGCAAAGTGGGCAAATGGGTGTTCAAAAATGTGATTGTTATTTTTATATTGTGTGTATTGATGTGTGTTCTATTTTGGTGTTTATGTAGTGAAATTGACCTTGAAATCCGTGTTGATTGGTATGTTGTTTTTGAATTTTGTTGATATTTTTACCATGAAGTGGGCAAATGGGTATTCAAAAATATATATATATATATATTTTGTATGTTGGATGAATTGATTGTGTTTTGAATTTTGTGCCATAGTGGGTATGTGGGGAATTTTATTTTTAGCTGTTGGAAGCCAAATATGTACTGTTTATCACATTTATTTGAACTTTTTTCCATGAAATGACAAAATGGGTATCCAAATATATGACTATTTTGTTGATATGTTTTTACATGTGACTTGTGCACTGTTTATATCTCGAAGTATGTGTTAAATTAAATAGTTTAATTTGTAAATTTGATTGATAGTTTTTTGTATTTTTTTTGTATTGGATTGCATCGTTGTATTGGTGACTAATGTGTGTTTTATTGTGTTTGTTTATGGATGAACATGTGAAGATGCTCGAGCCCCATCATCGGGTTCAACAGATGAAGAGAACTTTTGACAAATCAATGAACAATGAGGATGATCTCAAGTGGTTGAATGATATATGGTTCTAGGGTGTATGGGAGTGTAAGAGTATACATGCCAACCAGGTATATATATCTGCATTAGTGAGCGATGGGACGTGGATAGGAACACCTTTCATTTTCATACTGGGGAAATGATGATCACATTGGAGGATGTGTATCGTATTTATAAGCTACCGATTGAGGGTGTGTCAGTTAGAGCAGCGTTGGATGATAGTAGGGTGACAATGTTGGAGCTATTATTTGGTGAGGTATGGTAGGGGATCGATGCTTCAAAGATGGATTATGAGTGGTTATGGTTGCAGGAGAAGATATCTAAGCATCAGTGTGCAACTATGATGATAATATCTACCTATGCCTTACCTGATACTTTTGGGGTACTGTTCACATAGAATATGTTGAATATGGTGAGTGACATGGTGGAGCATAGGGTTGTGTTTGCATGGGTGCTTGCTGATGCGTTGTCGTTATACACATCATTAATTCTCAATGAATTTGTCAATCCAGGGCTGTGTACAAGGCTATCTACGAAAGAAGGGGTAAACAGGGTTATAACTTAGGTCAATCTAGAGCAACAGGTCTTATTGGTGAAACCGATTGTGTGGGGGTTTTAGGACATTCCTATCTCTAAATTGCATGAATTAAACCTTAATCTAAGTTGCAGAATTGGAAACTAATCATTAACTGTAGAAATGAAGTCCTAATTACAATTGCAGAATGAGACCTAATTATGTTGCAAAAATAACAGTTGTAGAATTGAAAGTCTGATTCTAATTGCAGAAAGGAAATCTATTTACTTTTGCAGCAATGAAAATCTACTTCTAACATGGAAATGAAACTGTCAAGGCTCTGTAACAGAAGGTTGTCAATCTTCTATGCAGGGGTTGACAACAAAACATAAAATGCAAGAAATTACAAAAAATAGTAAATTCTGGAAATGAAAGTCTGCAATAAATTGAAAGCTTTGCTGAAAGTGGGGATTACAACCAAATCATTAATCACAAAACATAAAATAAACTAAGATTGCAAATATCATTAGTTGTTTACAAAGGAATGAAAGGACAAGTTCTACAACTCATTCTCACTGCAGCAAAATCAGAATAAAAACCTGCTGTTAGTCCTCCTCCTAGGTCTGGAAGTGGCCAGCCTCTTTGTCCGGAAGAAGGTATGAGTCTCTCTCTCTTTAGATCTTAATCACACTCATTTACAAGCAATATGAAATATAAACAGTATACTTTTATTGATTCAAAAACATGATTACAATAATGCTATTGAAAACTATTACAGGACTGTAACAGTCACTTTCTGATTATCACCTATTATTCTCTGATTTCTCTATCTTCTATTCCCCTTACTCTCTACTTACTTTCTACCTCTTCCTACTAGCTCAACCTGAATGGGAGCCCTATTTATAGATGTCCTAAGATTTACTAACAAGCTGAGAATATCTCAAAAAGATCTAATCCTATTATGCTGCAACAATTCCTGGTTTTTATCCTAGAAGAAGATCACACTTTGATCTTTCCATAAATGGTGGCTTTGGTCGGCAAGGACGGCAAAGTCAGATCTGAGATATTTCCCTTTATCCTTTTCAATCTTTATTTCCCTTTTTCCAGCATCAGAATTCGGTCAATAAGTCAAAAAGCACATTCTGTTTTCATTTCGAAGATAAGTGGCTCATTTCGAAGATACTGCAATTCTCATTCCGAAGATCCGCTCATTCCGAAGATACTACAGTTCTCATTCCGAAGATCCGCTCATTCCGAAGACACTACAGTTCTCATTCCGAAGATCCGCTCATTTCGAAGATACTACAGTTCTCATTCCGAAGATCCGCTCATTTCGAAGACACTGTGTTTTCTCATTTCGAAGATATCTGTTCATTCCGAAGAGACTTCGAAATGAACAAATGTGGGCTCCTTAAATGATTTCCTCTGCATTTCTCATGTGGGTTACTTCTCAGGATCAGATTCCAATGGTCTTCATCTCTTCCCACATGTGAATTCCATGCCTTGCCATTCATTGGCAGCTGGTTGGAATTTACATGGGAAAACCCAGTTTTTGCTGCACAGTAACAGTTTTCTTGAACTGTTGCCAGATTTAGGTAAAATGAATGCTTGAGACATATCAAAACATGATTAGTGAAATGTTGTTATTAATCTAAGCATATCTCATTTTAGCAAGTCATAACAAAACAACATAAAACTTATACAAAAAGCTGTAAAAATCAGAATATAGTATTTCAGATACATTCATCATGCAAATAGTTAATACACAGCATATTGAATCAACTTAACTAGCATATTAGATTAAACATAAGAGTTTATAGGCAATTTCAGTGTTCAAAACATGTTATGATTGAGGCATTTCCAGGCCTCATCATTTTCCCCCCAACTTATATTGATGCATGTCCTCATGCATTCTGTTGGGCTATGGAATCACATATGTCCATGGTCAAATTCCATGACCTGTAGAACAACTTCTTGCCTGTATAAAATCCCCTGTTCTTCTGAAGGTCCCTGAGCCATTCTTCAAATTGTTCATCAGGTTGGGCATCTTCTTCAAAGTAGAATGGGACTGGAGTGATGATGGTTGGAGGCCTAAATCTGAGACCTATCCAATTATGTTGCATGAGTTCAATCAACTGTATTACTCCTTCTGCCCTTCTTCTGGACCATTCTAAGTTGATGGGGGAAATGGGTTCTCTTTTCTGCAAAGACATGGAAAGTTCAGCCCACCTGTTTCTACAGACTGATAATGCTGGCACAAAATTGTCATTACAAAAATTATGGAATCTGTTCACACAGTCCCTCAAGTTTGTCAAGTACATTCACTTCACATCATCCCTGTTCATCATGGTGAAGTGTTGTCTTGTGATAATGGGGTGATTTGGCTGAATTGCTCTGACTAACAATTCAGCTCTTGTTTCAATCTCCTTATTCTGCCTCTTTTCTTGGTCCCAATAAAACTGATTCTGCAAGGTGGACATGAATGCCCTCAATTGAACATCTCCAATGTAGATCTGTGGATGAAACTCTACTTCTTCTGGAATAAAGAAACTATGTAAAAATAGTTCACACAGGAGATTTTTCTGCTCAAAAGGGTTGTCAAAGTATGCTTCTAGGAAATCTATAGTGGTGTCCAATTTATATGGAAGATCTGAACTAATCCTCATGACCTGCCATCTGAGGTATTTCTCCTTCAGAATAAGACTGTAAAATCTGGCTGGCCATCTGAATTGGACTAAAAATTCAGCAATTTGACATAAATCAGACACCTTTTCTTTCAATGCCTGAATTTCTGTTTCCTTGGCTTCTAGCTGTTTTGCTTCTAATTTGAACTTTTTAGTCTTAGTGGCAAGCTTCTCATACCTAATCATCCAGCTAGCTATGTCTGCATTGTATTGTTCTAAGGACACAGTATTAGGTGGTCTGACTATAGGTGGAATTCTAGGTAGCAGATCTATCTGAACCCCTTTTTCTGCCACTTCCATTGGTTGTTCATCTGTCAATAATTCTACTTGCACCCCCTTATGTGCTATTTCTATTGGGTTGTCATCAGATAGTAATTCTACTTGCACCTCCTTATCTGCTACTTCTACTGATGGTGTAACAGTTTGAAATATAGGGACATCAATAGGAGTACTTACTTGATCTATTTCATGCTACTGCTTGGACTGTTCCTGTGCTGGTGACTCATCTCCAATGTTTTTTGCTGTGCTTTTTGCCAATTCTGAAGCATCTTCAGAATGAAAGGGTGCTTCTGAATGAGAAGGCACATCTTCAGAATGAAAAGGTGCTTCTTCAGAATGAGCTCCTATGTCTACCTCAGTAGAGTCATCTACCCTAGATAAATCCACAAGCAGTTGAGCCAAATCATCTTCATCATTGGATACAATTGGCTATTTTTTAGACTGTGACAACTTCTCTCTCAGTTCTGCCACTTCCTGTTGTAACTCTACAATTTTTCTTTCCTGCATCTCAATGATGTTTTCTTTCTCTGAAATCCATCTGGTCTGTGTCTTGACAACACTCCTTGCTGCTCTCAGCTGCTCTGTGATGTCTTCCTCCTCTGTTTCTGCTTCAGAATCAGATGCAGACAAGTCAGCTACAGCAGGCTGCTCAACAGCTGGCTCTTCCTCTGCAACATCTGTTTGCTCCTGTTCAGGAGGCTCTATGAAATTGTCTATAATTGCATCTACTATTTCTGTAGCTTGTTGAACTGTAGCCACCTCCAGATTATCTTGCCCAGCCTCTTCCTCAATTATCTGTTCAGGGAATTCTAGGAAGTTTTCAGGGGCTGGTTGTATCTCTGTGACATCTGGACTGCTTTGTCCATCTTCTTGTTCTATGACCTGGTCCGTCATTTCCCTCAAGTGGAGTCTTGTAGACCTCCGAGTTCCAGATGCAAACTTCTTCTTTTTGCTCTATTTTCTGGTGACAGCAGGGGTTATGGGGTTAGTTTCAGATGCCTCTGTTTCCCTTGTTGTTTCTTCCCCTGTTGGGCTAGGTGCTTCATTTCTCTGTTCTGACAAATCAGTTGCAACTTCAAAAAAATGGACCTTCTTCTATTTTTCTGTTCTGCTTCCAGTTCCAGATCCTCTTTTCTTTTGCCTTTTTGCTTGTGAAGTTGAAGGTTCTGGAGCAAGGTGTTCTGCTGCTGTTGTTGGGTGTGTTTCTGTTTCTGCAATAACTTCTGTAGCATCTTCTCACTTCTTAGCATCTTCTACAACATTTTCTGTAGCTGTTTCTTCTTCTACAACAACATCAGTAGTATCTGTTTCTTCCTCTTCATCCTCATCTCCAAAAATTACATCATTTAAGGTGGAGTAAAACCTCTCAAAGCTCCTAGGGTTTCCTCTAAAATGGTGCTGGCAAACTAGTTTGATAAGACCATGGTGGCGAAGACTCCCTTTTCCTTCTTGATATCTTTTTGCCATGTTTTTTAATTCTTGGTGCAGGTATAGGGGAAGATTTACCCTAACCTCTGGTTGTTGCCTACCATGTCTGAGATGATTTAAAATTTTTATGTGATGCCCTGACAATAGTACATACTGCCCTTCACAGGTTAGAAATTTGATTACCCATGTGGCTACTTCATCCCAGGGTTCCTACAGGCTGGCCCTTTTTACCCCCTTGCATGTGTTATTATGTGTTAAATACTCAGGTGCTCTATCATTTTCTTCCAGAAATTGATTGACTGTGTTTACCAATGTATTTTTGCCAGACCTAGAAATTGGAAGACCTTCTAATGGCAGCTCAAGAATTTGACTCAAAACTTCAGGGGTTACCTCAATAGTCATGTCGTTAACGTGTGCCCGGTTGTTTCTGAACGTGTGGGTGAACATGCCGGCCAAGTCTTCAGAGGATCCATTAAATTTATCCAAAAATGGCATAAGCCCTCCATCTTCAAAAATTTGCACCACTTCTGGATTTTCTCGGAGATGGGTGGTATCTGCCGGTTCCATTCTTGTTTTTCGCCCCATTTTCCTGTCTTGGTTCATCACAAACTGCTCTCTTCTACCGCTATTCCTCTGTTGGATCTCTGGTTTTCGGTGTTTGCAACTTTGCAGGGTTTCTGTGTCATGCAGGGTTTTCAACTTCTCTATTTTTGTTCTTCGAAATGAACCGTAATCTGAGCACTGTACTTCGTAATAATTTTGCGTTAGCAAATATGTCTTCGAAAAGAAGAGTGGCACACGTTTCTATTTTTTGCTTTGAACACATGTCCATCAACGGTTGCGCAGATGTCCTTGCCGTCAGATCCACCTTACTCGCTTTTAGTTTTTCTATTTTTCCTGTAGATTCTCACGTGCATGTTTATTAGCATCAAAAATTGGTGGCATACGGTTGGTCACGTCCTCCGTGATTCTGGTATTTTCCAATGGGTGCAAAAACAAACCATATGTTGACTGACACGTGTTCCTTTATCGTATGCGTCAAAAGAATTTTCACTTGATTGTATTTCTTTCCTTCTTTGGATGCCACGTGGAGATATTACATTGAATGTTCTTTTCGAAGATTATAATTTATTGCAAAAACAAAACTTCATTCCGAAGATTATGACTTCATTCCAAGATTATGACTTCATTAAGATTATGACTTCATTCCGAAGACGAGTCTTCATTCCGAAGATCATGCTTTTTTGCGATGTCAAATCCTCATTCCGAAGATAAATCTTCTTTCCGAAGACAAATCCTCTTTTCGAAGATAAATCTTTACGAATTAAGACAAGTTCATTCGAAGACAAAGCTTCATTTCGAAGATAAAGCTTCATTCGAAGACAAATCATTCGAAGACAAAGCTTCATTCCGAAGACAAATTGTCATTCCGAAGACAAAGCTTCATTTCGAAGACAAATTGTCATTCTGAAGATGAAGTGCAACAATCTGCTGTCATTTCGAAGACAATTTCAATCCGAAGACAACACAACAATTAGTCTGAAGAAGATAGCAGACATTGTTTTTGGCATTCTTGTTTCGAAGATTAGGCAAAAATCAATATTCCCATTCTCAAAACATGTTTTAAGTATGCCAACTCTTATGGATATCTTTTATGCTAATGGTTAATTGTTATATACTATATACCAATCATTTACAATGAAGAAATGTAAGAAATATATACCTGATTAAAACAAGTTAATGCAAGTTTTTGAAATATGACTGCTTCTGTTGATGTTCTGTTGAGAATTTCTGCAACATTTCAAAACAAGTGTAGTTGGTGAATTTGTACAATGATGGTTCAGAAATTTTCAAGGTTATGCATGCCAAAAAATTGGTTTTCATGCATACCAACCCAATAGTGCCTTGAAAAAGGTTTTCACTGCTGAGTTATTCATTTTTCTCTTTTTTTTTTTTTTTTTTTTTCTTTACCTCTTTTCTTTTTTTTTTCTTGATTCTGACTATGCCCATGAAGGAATTTCATGATTTCCCTGAAATCATGCCCATGAAGGAATTCATAATCAGAATTTATTCATCTTTTTGTTTTCTTTTTTTTTTATTTTTTTGTATTTTTCTATTTTTTCTTGAAATCCATGATCATGCTGATTGTTTTGAAGTGGAAGAGGAAATTTCTTCCACCTGTTGTGTATCCAAACTGTCAAGCTACTGCAAGAATTCCTCTTTAGTCAGAGGTGTATGGTATACCCTGAGGCGATGTCCATTCACTACCAACTTTCTCTGTGACCCATCAATAGGAGATAAATGGACTGCTCCATTGTCAAATACCTCCTCAATCCGGTAAGGTCCAAGCCATCTAGTTCTCAGCTTTCCAGGGAAGTCTTCATAGCGAGAATCAAATAGTAAAGCCCAATCTCCTTGTTGAAGTTTCCTCTCTTCGAATGTGACTGTCATGCCACAATTTCCTCTGCTCTTGAATTACTTCAGTTTGGTGCAGAGCATCCAACCTAAGTTCATCCAATGCATTCAGCTGTAGAATCCTATCTGTCTGTGCCTATGACAATTCAATTCCAATTTCCAATGTTGTGCGTAGTGTTAGTAGCTCAAATTCAATAGGTAAGAGGGGCTTTTTACCAAAGACTAGTTCATAAGGTGTGAATCCAGTAGTGGATTTCCAAGTAGTATTGTAAGCCCATACTGCTTCAGGTAATTTATCTAGCCAGTTCTTCCTATGAAAAGCTACTATTTTTGTTAAAATTCGTTCTAGTTCCCTGTTTGTTACCTCAACCTGGCCATTTGCTTGTGGGTGATAAGGTGATGATTTTCTATGTTTGATTTCATATAATTCTGTAAATGCCTCAATGACTTTGGATGCAAATTGGGGTCCTTGGTCTGTGGTGATAGACCGGGAGCTCCAAATCTCTGAAAAATCTGAGTATACAAGAAATCAATGACCTTCTCTTCATGAGCATGTTTGAAAGCACGCACCTCTACCCACTTTGTCAAGTAATCAGTGCATACTAGAATATGCACCTTTCCTTGAGAAGGTGGATCAATAGGTCCTACAAAATCAAGCCCCCACCTCTCAAATGGCTCTAAAACCAATTGAGGCTGCAGTGGCATTTCATTTGTATGAGTGGGTTTCCCCATTCTTTGGCATGCATCACAATGCCTGATGTACTTTTTTACATCCTTGTGAAGAGATGGCCAATAATATCCTGTCCCTAAGATTTTTCTAATTGTGCTTTTTACAGAGTAGTGTCCACCTGAGGGTTCATCATGACAAGCCCTAAGGATATCATACACCTCATCCTTTCGGATGCACCTACGTAACACATGGTCAGACCGCACTTAAAGAGTATACCCTTGATCCATTCAAAAGAAGAACTCTGTTTGATCAATTGTTTTTTCTATTTTGAAGTGAAATGTGGAGGAACTTTCCTTGTGACCAAGTAATTGGCTATATCTACAAACCAAGGTGATTGGACTGATATAGCAAATAATTTTTCATTAGGAAAGGTATCTTCAACTAATTCCCCTTCATCCGTGTTCTGTAATCTGGACAAGAAATCTGCTACAACATTAGCTTTTCCTGGTTTGTTGATTATAGTGATATCAAATTCTTGTAGCAATAAGTAACCAACGAATAATTCTTGCACTTACCATAGGCTTATTCATCAAATATTTAATGGTTGTGTGATCTGTGTGAATAAATATTTGATAACCTGTGATGTAATGCCTAAATTTGTTGATGGCATAAATTACCGCTAAGAATTCTTTTTCAGTTGTGGTATAATTTTTCTCAGCTCCTGTCAAATTCTTGCTAATGTAGTAGATGGCATAGTGTTCACCATTGTCAATTTGTCCTAATTCTGCTCCAATTGCAGTATTGGAAGCATCAGTCTGTATGTGAAATGGTAATGTCCAATTAGGGCCTCTTAACATAGGTGGAGTTACTAATTTTTCTTTCGGAGCTTCAAATGATTCCCGACATCTTGCAGTCCAAGAAAATTTAGAATCTTTAGTCAATAGGGCAAACATGGGATTGGCTATTGTGCTAAAGTTGGGAATAAACCTACGGTAAAAACCAATGTGTCCTAGGAAGCTTCTGACATTAGTCTGAGTTTTAGGAGGAAGAAGATTCTTGATAATTTCCACCTTCTTTGGATCAACTTGGATTCCTTGAGGAGAGATGTGATGACCAAGAACTATTCCTTCCTTCATCATCATAAAACATTTTTTTGGATTCAAGGATAACTGGTATGTTTCACAGTGAGCTAAAACTTTGTCAAGGTTTTCTAATGTAAAGTCAAAAGTCTGTCCGCATACTGTGAAATCATCCATGTATATCTCAACACCGTTGGTAGTCGGATCAGAAAATATTGCTAATATTGCTCATTGAAATGTTGTTGGGGCATTACACAAACCAAAAGGTAAAACCCTATAGGCAAATGTTCCCCATGGATAGGTAAAGGTTGTTTTCTCTTGATCTTCAGTGCAATCTGAATTTGATTATATCCACTAAATCCATCAAGAAAACAAAAGTATCTTTTTCCAAGCAAGGGTATCTAACACCTGATCTATGAAAGGTAATGGAAAATGGTCTTTGTATGTCACCTTATTCAGTTCTCTATAGTCTACACATATTCTCATTTTTCCATTCTTCTTAGGAACTATAACCAATGGAGAGACCCACTGGCTATCAAAAATTGGGTAAATGAATCCTACCTCCAGAAGTTTTTCAATTTCTTCCTTTACAATATCCCTTAGGGCAGGATTCAATCTTCTCTGGAGTTGTCTTACTAGCTTGACTTCTTCAGTATAAATTCTATGGGTACATATATCAGGGTGAACTCCTGACATATCTTTATAGTCCCAAGCAAAAGCATGAACATGCTTCTCGCAAGACAACTATCAATTTGTCTTCCTCTTCCCTAGTAAGCCAACTGTAAATGTTTAAAAATTTTCTTGGTTGGACTTCTATTTGTTTTGTATTTGGAAGGACTGAACTCACTTCTTCATACCTGGTGGTTAGGGAGTTAAGAGGACACTACTGAGATGGGAGAAAATAAGAAATTTTTGTTTCATTATTTTTTGATGGAAGCATATCCTGTATGGAATAGTGAGAAGGAAAAATCAAGTGATGGTGCCACCCATGTGGTAGTGAAACAGAGTTTTCCTGTGATAGTACAGATGGTTCACCTTCAGAATTTTGGTTCTCCTCATTCCTTAACAATTGCTGGATATTTACTGCTTCTTCTTCTAACCCTTGTTCATGCAGAACATTCATTAGGATAGTTTCATTTTCTGAGTTTTCTGTGTCATGGAGGTCTTTTGTGTGTTCCCTTACTACCAAGGTGGCTAGTGTGGAAATAACCTCCTCTGATTCTTCATCTGAATCAGGAAACCATAACTGACCTAAAAAATTGTTGGAGGGTCTTGCAGGAGGATACAGAGAGATCTGTTTTAGATCAATACCATTTGAAATAGTCATTTTTCCAGATCTACAGTCTATGAAGGTTGCTGCAGTTGCAAGCCAAGGTCTTCCCAAAATGATGGGATATCCATGTGTTGAATTTCTTGGTTGTAAAACCAAAAAATCTATAGGGAATTCCCAAGAAGAAACTTCTATAGGAACATCTTCAATGATACCTTCAGGTTTTGCAACTGACCTATCAGCCATTTCTAAAACTGTAAATGTGGGGCTGAGATGTTTGAGCTGTAATTGTTTCATTATATCCTTGGTCATGACATTTATTGCAGCTCCTAGATCTACTAAGACATTTGATATTGGTACTGAACCTATAGTAACTATGATAACTGGACTTCCTGGGTCACTATACTTTGGAGGTAATAGTTTTCCAGATAAGAGATCAGCTATCTTTCCTTCAATCTGAACAGTCTTGGGAAATGCCTTCTTTTTCCTTCCTGCTCTTCTAATGCACAAATCTCGGATAGTACTTTTAATCACTGGTATATCCTTAATGGCTTGCAATAAGGGCAATGATATAGTTAACTTTTTAAGTTCCTTGACCAGGTCTGATTCAAAATTTTCTGCTGTGGTATTGAATCTTTCAGGATATGGAATTATCCTTGATGAAGGTAATTGTTCTACCTGTGGTTCTATTTGTTCTTCTTCTTTCTCTATTGTCGGTTCAACTATAACTGGTTCCAAGGGTTCTTGCTCTTCATTTTCTTTGCTTTTATTGGAAATGGGTTCAGGTACAACTTTTCCTGAACGAAGTTGGATGTTACTACAATCAATAACATTGATTTCAATATTTTCTTCAGCTTCAGCCACATAGACAGGGGATGCCTGTCTCATGCTGTTTGGATTAGTGACTGATTGAGCTGGAAGTTGAGGTTGTTTCACCTGTTGTGTTTGTTGTGGTTGGTTCTATTTTTCTTGAAAGTTTTGATTAGGTGCAGGCAGCAAATGCTGATTTTGACCTTGATTTCTTTGCTGCCTTGGATAGGACTGGTATTGTTGATTCCACTGTGGTTGATTTTGCATCCAATGTGGATTAGTCTGATTCTGATTCCAGGGTGGATTGTTTTGATTCCATGATGGGTTGTTTTGACTCCATGATGGGTTGTTTTGATTCCATGATGGGTTGTTTTGATTCTGATTCCAGGCTGAATTACTCCAATTTGTTTGTGGCCATTCTTGGGAATTTGTCCATTGAGGATAATTCCAAGGACGTTGGGGTGGTTCTGATTGTCCCCAAGGCATAGTACCAGGATTATGCCCCCAATTTGTAGGAAAATGAGGGGGATTTTGGTATTGAGAGAAATTTCCCCCTTGTTTTGGTCCAATATAGTTGAGTTCCTCAATCTGACTTTCTAACACAGTTTTGAGTTGTGGTAGCAGGTGGCATTGATCAGTTGAATGCCTCTTTGAACAGATACTACAAATGGCTGAGATAGATGTTTTATTCAAAGGACATTCCTGCAAAGCATGTTTATTTCTACATCTTGGGCAATAAATTGCCAAAGGTTCTATGTTTTTTGCTTTTGCAGACATTTCCCCCAAAGTTGTGTTTAATTGCACTAGAATATCAGTTTTAAAATTTGCAAGTTCCTCTATTAGTTCCTTCACATCAGTGCCATTTGTATTTTTTTTCTTCTTCCTTGCTTATTGCGAGAGTAATTCCTGCAGAGATCCATAATTTCCTCATTACTGAGAGTATTTACATCTCCTCTTCCCATCAAATCCAATACGTCTCTGGATTCATCTTGCAATCCTCTCAAAAATATGGTTTTGCATAACTCTGGTTCTACAAGTCCACATCTCCTTTGAACAAAGGAGAACCTATCAAGATAGTCTTCTAATGTTTCATCATCTTCCTGTTTAATCTTGAATAACTCATCTTTCCTGTTCCTTACATGGCAATACTCCCGATATTTGTCTAAAAACATAGTTTCCATTTGATCCCAAGTTCGGATGGAATTTGGCTCTAAACTCATGAACCAACGTAATGTCGAGTCCTTGAGTGTTGAGGGAAAAACCTTAAGTTTCTTATTGTCATTTACATAATCATAGGTTTGACACACTACCTTGAATTCAAATAAAAACTGATCAGGATCTTCAGATACAACACCTCGAAAGGTTGGAAGTACTGAAGGTGAAATAGTCTTCATGGGAGAGTTTTGTGTTGGATTCAAATGGATAGGATATTCAAATGTTCCGGAAGGTTGAGGAATATCCTGATCATCTCCTTCATCATGGACATAGCCATGTTGGCCATTGCCTCCCTCTACCATAGTTTCTGGTTTCTTAGTTAAACTTATCCAAATTTCTCTCTCAAGAGGTCCAAGATCCTCTGTTGATAATGAGTCTGACGATTCTTCTTTCTCAGGATGTTCTAGTGATGGTGAAACTGGTGATTTTCCTTTCTCATAATGTTCTAATGATGGTGAGACTGGTGATTTTTCTTTCAATATTTCTGGTAATTCAAACACAGGTGATTCACCCCTTAGGCGTGAAGATCTCCTTAATGGAACAAGCCAGGGATCCTTTTGGGTAATTCTACCTTTTTCATCCCTAGACTTACTCATTCATGTTCACTCTAAATGACATAAATTATATGTCAATAGTTGTTATTTTAACCAGCTGTTCTATTCAGATTTTATCCTGAATCTTCACAGTTCAGTCTAACTAATAGCTATTGGACTGTTGTTACCTTCTAGCAACACAATTCCCCGACAACGATGCCAAAATGATGCATTGTCATTATACACATCATTAATTCTCAATGAATTTGTCAATCCAGGGCTGTGTACAAGGCTATCTACGAAAGAAGGGGTAAACAGGGTTATAACTTAGGTCAATCTAGAGCAACAGGTCTTATTGGTGAAACCGATTGTGTGGGGGTTTTAGGACATTCCTATCTCTAAATTGCATGAATTAAACCTTAATCTAAGTTGCAGAATTGGAAACTAATCATTAACTATAGAAATGAAGTCCTAATTACAATTGCAGAATGAGACCTAATTATGTTGCAGAAATAATAGTTGCAGAATTGAAAGTCTGATTCTAATTGCAAAAAGGAAATCTATTTACTTTTGCAGTAATGAAAATCTACTTCTAACATGGAAATGAAACTGTCAAGGCTCTGTAATAGAAGGTTGTCAATCTTCTGTGCAGGGGTTGACAACAAAACATAAAATGCAAGAAATTACAGAAAATAGTAAATTCTGGAAATGAAAGTCTATAATAAATTGAAAGCTTTGCTGAAAGTGGGGATTACAACCAAATCATTAATCACAAAACATAAAATAATCTAAGATTGCAAATATCATTAGTTGTTTACAAAGGAATGAAAGGACAAGTTCTACAACTCATTCTGCTACAGCAAAATCAGAATAAAAACCTATTGTTAGTCCTCCTCCTAGGTCTGGAAGTGGCCAACCTCTTTGTCCAGAAGAAGGTATGAGTCTCTCTCTCTTTAGATCTTAATCACACTCATTTACAAGCAATATGAAATAGAAACAATATACTTTTATTGATTCAAAAACATGATTACAATAATGTTGCTGAAAATTGTTACAGGACTGTAACAGTCACTTTCTGATTATCACCTATTATTCTCTGATTTCTCTATCTTCTATTCCCCTTACTCTCTACTTACTTTCTACCTTTTCTACTAGCTCAACCTGAATGGGAGCCATATTTATAGATGTCCTAAGATTTACTAACAAGCTGAGAATATCTCAAAAAGATCTAATCCTATTATGCTGCAACAATTCCTGGTTTTATCCTAGAAGAAGATCATACTTTGATCTTTCCATAAATGGTGGCTTTGGTCGGCAAGGACGGCAAATTCAGATCTGAGATATTTCCCTTTATCCTTTTCAATATTTATTTCCCTTTTTCCAGCATCAAAATTCGGTCAATAAGTCAAAAAGCACATTCTGTTTTCATTCCGAAGATAAGTGGCTCATTCCGAAGATACTGCAATTCTCATTCTGAAGATCCGCTCATTTCGAAGATACTACAGTTCTCATTCTAAAGATCCACTCATTCCGAAGACACTACAGTTCTCATTTCAAAGATCCACTCATTTCGAAGATACTACAGTTCTCATTCCGAAGATCCGCTCATTTCGAAGACACTATGTTTTCTCATTTCGAAGATATCTGTTCATTCCGAAGAGACTTCAAAATGAACAAATGTGGGCTCCTTAAATGATTTCCTCTGCATTTCTCATGTGGGTTACTTCTCAGGATCAGATTCCAATGGTCTTCATCTCTTCCCACATGTGAATTCCATGCCTTGCCATTCATTGGCAGCTGGCTGGAATTTACATGGGAAAACCTAGTTTTTGCTGCACAGTAACAGTTTTCTTGAACTATTGCCATATTTAGGTAAAATGAATGCTTGAGACATATCAAAACATGATTAGTGAAATGTTGTTATTAATCTAAGCATATCTCATTTTAGCAAGTCATAACAAAACAACATAAAACTTATACAAAAAGTTGTAAAAATCAGAATATAGTATTTCAGATACATTCATCATGCAAATAGTTAATACACAACATATTGAATCAACTTAACTAGCATATTAGATTAAACATAAGAGTTTATAGGCAATTTCAGTGTTCAAAACATGTTATGATTGAGGCATTTCCAGGCCTCATCACTTGCACTATTGGCCCAGGTGTAGAGATATTTGCATGATTTTGTGTGTGATGGGTGAACAAGTTTGAGTTGGACTCTCTTATTGCAGGTATGGGCCTAGGAGCACATATCCATTGAGATGCCGTCATTATTTCCTTGCCCTATTCATGTTAGGGGTAAGGAGTATTTACCCTATACTTTGATATGGAGTATAGAGGCAGAGATGGGTATTAAGAGATCGCATGAGGGTGATCCTTTGTCATGGAGGGTCAAGTTTCGAGACTTGACATCTGATAATATTAAGTGGAGGCCTTGGTTGGGTGGAGTGAGCTAGGATGAGGATGGTGAGCAGTTGTAAGCCATTCATCAGGGCATATGGCTAGTGGAGAGATATACTCGATAGGCCAAGTATTTCCAGTTTGATCAAGTGAGGTGGTAGTTTGGATTGCGATAGGATATTCTAGGGGCTCCTATAATGTATTTTATACGATGAGGTGATAAGGGAGAGCATCCTATGTTTGTACCTTGGTTTTGGGAGAGAGATCCATCTATGACTATCATGAATGTGGATAATGCCAGGATGACACCAGAGTTTGAGGTCTGGTGGACGATGTAGAGTTGGGAGCCTGGCAGGGGAGTTATTGATCGATGGGTGCCACTAGATGGTCGGGTGCCTCCACCAAAGAGGAGAGCAGGTAGGGGGACTCAAGCTAGGTTAGTGGATGTAGTTAGTGGTGAGAGAGAGGTTCCTTTATAGTGGTAACAATTATGCTTGGGTGGCACATTGAGTACTTAGGGAGTGGGGGTGGAGGAGGTGCCTGTAGATGTTGACATGGCTATGGGGTAGGCAGGTAGGGCAGCATAGGAGGGAGGTGGTATTGCTGCTATGGGTGGTGTAGAGGAGGTTTATGGGTCTGCCACTAGGGATGGTGTGGATGAAACCATTAATATTGGTATTTTTGAGGATATGGAGGATATTTCATTTGAGGTGCAGGAGAGGTAGGATGTAGAGGAGGAGGCTCGAGGACTATGAGATAGAGTTTGATAGTTGGAGACTATGCTTCACCTATAGGATGAGAGGTACAGGGTAGATATAGAGAATATGAGGGCTGATATGCTCAGCTAGTAGCAGGTATAGGAGGAGGCTTCCTGAGGTATCAAGCGATTGACAGGTTAGTTGGCTATAGAGTCAATGAAGAGGTCATTATGTGAGTCTGCTCTGATGGTGTATAGGATCACACTTCCTGATTATGTGAGTCTGCTCTGATGGTGTATAGGTGGTGACTCAGGATGAGTCAGGATCATGAGTGCGGGTGCCTTCTTATCATAGCTAGTGGAGTGCTACTTTGGTGGAGCAGGTGGATGTTAGGGTTGAGGTGCAAGATCCAGCTGCTATGGTTCAGGCTGCAGTAGCTAGGGTAGAGTTGAGTAGAGTTGTAGAGATATGGTTGAGCCGTGAGGGCTATAGGGAGACTCCCGGTGGTAGTTAGGATTATTATTGATTGTAGCCTATAGGAATTTTGGATGATAGACGATGGGCATGGTCCCAGTTTGTAGCCTACGAGTATTTTTTATGGATGATATATATATACATTTTGATTTCGACTATTATATATACATGTGTTATGGTTTTACAATGTGTTTTCTTTATGTTTTCATAGATATCATAACATGATTTATAAGTATATATGATGAATATATATTCATGTGTATTGTGGTTTAGATCTATTATCACGTTGTAGTGTGAGTATATGATAGAGTAGACTTGCATGATTTTATTTCAATGCAGTGTGAAGTGATAAAATGTGAAATGATATTTGGAGTAAATGCATGTAATGTAAATTATGGAGTGTGAGATAGTATATGCATGATGAATGACTTGATTTAGTATTTGATGTGAAGCATGTAATGTAAATGCAATAATGTGATATTTGATGTGATGCATGTAATGGAAATGCAATAATGTGATCTTTGATGAATCTGTGTAACATAGATGTATGTATGCATGTGTGGGAATATTAAAATGTGTAGAGGAAGCACTTGTATCGTTACATGTACCTATGTGGATGTTATCTAGTCCATTATCTCAAATATGTAGGATGGTATAGGAGACGTGTAATGGCTTTGACAAATGTAGTTTTGGCAATCAAATCTTGGACTCTAATTGTGTGAGTTTATGTGGCAACTCATAACTAATCGGGCTGGTTCAAAATATGTCATGGACTTGTGTGTGTAAATGAGTGAGGTTCATTTATCCATTTTGAGGTAGGTAGGATTAGCCCATTGTAGACATGGCTGAACTACCTATCTCATCCATATGTGAATAGTGATTTATACAAAAGTAGATAGCTAATGCAATAGATATATCACCACTTGTAAGACTATTCCATTGGTAGGCAGGCTCTTGGAGCCTATTGCCAGCAACGAAAATCATCCCATGGTGTTATGTTAAACCTAAGGACAAAAGGTGTTGAACCATAACATGGGTGATATAAAGAGGTTTTTCCTTTTGTTTTTTTCCCCTCATCTATTTTTAACCTATTTATTTTGGTGCTCTTTTTGTCTTTTTCTTTTCTTTTTCTCTATTCTCTTTTTCTCATTCTTTTTATTCTACAAGCATTAGATTTTATTTTCTACCCCATTATTTTACTTTTTCTTATGCTTATCCCTTTGTTTATCCTTAGTTCATATGTTGACCATGCAAGTGATAGGATGAGCAGGGAAAACCATTTTCTAGATGGTAACATCTACTCCAGGTATCATATTTCCTTGGCTCAACATGTGTTTAATGTGTAACCTATTGTGAATGGTTCATGAGAGAAGTTAAACTAGCCTAAAGAACCATAAAAAGAATGTGAAACATTTAAGCTAGGAGTGATAGTTGATTGACTGAACTAGTAAGTAGTCAAAGCTAGACACGACACCTATGTGTATCCTAATCCTGAAAAGAGGGAATGGACATCCAAGTGGTGATGCTAACAAGTGCATGTATTATTCTTGTTGAAGGGGCATTTTTTGAGGAAGAATGTACAAACTTAAAATGAAATTAATATGAAAAACATATGGATATGTGCAATGGATGTAATGTAAATGATGCAAGTAGGGAAATGTAATATGTGCAAGAGGAAATTTATGATGTGTAGAAGGAGAAGTTTAGAAAACTTATTTATAGATGAGTATGGTGTATCATAATGATAAAAAAGTGTGATGTTGTAATTATGGTTGCCCCAGTGTGTGGGGTGTGTGTATAGTAGGTGAATAAACTGTAGTATGTTAGGTGCATGCGGTAATATCAAAAGGAGGAAATGTATGAAGGTGGAATGTATAACTAGAAGAACTTTAGAAGTAGTCTTTGGCAACTAGCAAGAAAAGGGGATTGCAAAGGTTAAAAGGATAATAGAAGAAGGAGGGGTAGATCAGCATAGGTATGTAGCTGCTCGAAGCGTGACCATATAACTATGCGAGGAAATATGAAGAAGAAGAAAAAAAGAACAAGATACGAGAACTACTTAAGGATGAAGTGTCATGGGTCAAGTCAAGAATGAGATGGTGAAGTGATGGTACAGCTTGGACTGCAATGGATGGTGTAATTGGAGATATTTTGAATGTAGAAAAATTGTGTTGTCAATGTTTCACGTGATGGTAAAGTTCAAGGGATGATGCGGCATGGAGGACTCAAGAGTCAGCTAAATGGGATGGAGTGTTCAAGTGATGGAGTTCGATCACCATGCAACATGTGGTGTATTAGGTTCTCGAATGATCGATATTATTCAATATAATGACCTAGTTGGCAATGATAGATAAAATATTGGTTCTCATGGTAGTTACATGGTTTAGGATGTGAGGGGTCTATGGATCGAATCTTAGGTAAATCAATAAGACCTTGATGCATGAGATGGTAAAATGTTTTTGATAGTGGAGTGAATGGAATAGGCATTGCGTACATGTAGGTTTTCATTGGAGGTGAATAGGGGGTGGATGAATGGTGGTTCGACAGTGGAGATACAGATCGAGGGTCCAATATGGATCAAATATAAGGTCGAGGAATGTATCTGCGTGGCGAAGAGGATTCATGGGTCATGGGATACTGGCATGGATGAATATGACAATGATAATGGCTCATCTATAGCTTGAGAGCCTTGATATGAGAATGAATATGTTGTATGTTGTGGTGTGGAGGTGATGGTGTCAGGGAAGATGGCGATCAAGATTCCAATATGTATGGAGTGGCCTGGTAGGTAGGGGAAAATGGATAAGGTCGTGATGATAATGCGGAGGAGTGGAATGGCCTTGGGGATTCAAAATTTTTCTATAAAGGTAAGCCTTGCAATGGTGAAGGTGGAATTTTAAGGATGGGTGACATCGAAGATGGTTCTAGAAAGTGGTGTGAATGGGATGGGGGCATGTGCGCACAACTAGCTTGGGTAGCTTGGGCCATGTGGGATTGAAATTCTTAGGCGTAATAATATTCTTTGATGGGAAGTGGTACCAGTAGGCATGAAGGATGGGTTGTATGGGGGGTGTATCCTCTGTTAGGAGGGTGGTAGGCTCCAAGAGGATGATGGGGGAAATTGGTTGGTGAATACAAATTCATAGTATCTTCAAGCAAATGAGAAGGGGACCCTTGTGTTCGGGGATGGGATATTTTCTACTTTTTATCAAAAGAGGATAGGGTGATCTGACTATCTCCCAAATGGGATGAGTAAGATGAACCTTTATGGCGAGATGTGAGGCATCAAGGTGAAGTGTTATGGTCTGAATGGGAAGAATGGAAAGACCACCTAGTGTGATGAGTGATTGGTGGTTGGTCTAGGTCAGTCGACATGATTGGTACAGTCTGCGGTGGTGGAGGGTCCTGCATGATAATGTATGTAAATGTTAGTGTGTCTCGTTGCTGATTGTGTAGTTGTAAATGGTGTAGATCCTACAAGAAGGAAAATAGATACCAGCAACATAAAAATGACATAAAGTAGAAAGTACATGTAAAATATGTAAAGTAAGAAAACATGCATTTATCATGATGTGCTTAGTGAGTGATGTATTTGTACATAGTAGTGAGTACCACTTGTGATGGCAGATGCCTATGTGTGTTAGGCGTTGAATGCATGAAGGTGTAAAATGTTAATAGGTTCAGGGTCATCGAGGCCTTCAAAATTAGCCAAACAATAGGCACCTAAACCGTATTTGTGTGTGATGATGAATGGGCCCAACTAGTTAGGGATAAACTTGTCTCATTGTTGGCAAGGCTGACTTGTGATCTATTGGTTTTCTTTGAGGACTAAATCATTGATTTGAAACTCGCTTTGATGTACCTTACTATTGTAGGCATGGTGAAAGTGATCTTGGTAGACTTGTGTGTGCTTGATGGCATGAATGCGATGTTCATCAAGGAGTATGATCTGATCTAGATAGACTTTACGAGCAGTTTCATCATCGATGTTTGCGAGGCTAAATTGTGATCTGCTGGTTTTATTTGAGGACTAAATCATCGATTTGAAACTCGCATTGATGTACCTTACTATTGTAGGCATGTCAAAGGTAATTTTGGTAGACTCGTGTGTGCTTGATGGCATGAATGTGACGCTCATCAAGGAGTGTGAGCTGATCTAGACAGGATTGACGGGCAGTGTCATCATCGATGAATTCTTTCATGTATACCCTAGGGAAGGTATCTCAAGCTCAAGGGGTATGATAACTTCAACCCTATAGACAAGTGAAAATGGGGTTGTACCAGTGGGGGTAAAAATGCTTGTACGATAGGCCCACAAGTCTAGGGATATTTGGTTGTGCCAGTCACGATGCAATTTTGCTACTATTTTGCATAGGATGGAGGAAATTTTTTTATTTATGGATTTCACTTGGCCATTAAACTATGTGTAGTATGGGGTAGAGAAACTATGATGAATGTTGAACTTGCTATAAAGTGATTGGATGGTTTTATTTTTGAAGGATTTTCCATTATTAGAGATGATTTGGTAAGGGATTACGAAGTGACATATGATATGATCTATGATGAATGCTGCTATATTTGCCCTGTGGTTTGGACAAGTGGGATGGCTTTGACCCACTTTGTAAAGTATTCTATAGCATTGATGATGAACTTATGATTGTTGGAGGAAGCATGTGTAATTTGTCCAATAAGATCAAGGTCCCATTGGGAGAAAGGCCACATGGATTGAATTGGTTGGAGTGCTTGAGATGGCATATGTGTGAGGTTTACGTGTTGTTGGCACTTGATGCAATGCTTCACGTATTAACAACAATAATGTTCTATATTTGGCCAGTAGTATCCCATGCAAAGGATGCATTTCATAATTTCCATGCCACTGAAGTGGCCACCACAAGTACCATCATGGGTTTCTTGTACAACCCATTGAGATTCATGTGGTTCTAAGAAATGCAAAAGCATGCCATCATATCTACAGTGATAGAGGATGTTCCAAAATAATATGTAGTAGATTAATCATTGTTTAAATAATCAGTGCTGAGCATGGGGTAAGTTGCATGGTAGAAATTATCGTTTAATGTAATCTTTGATCTACACAAACCATGGGTCATGTGGTTCAGTTTTTACCATATGAATACCACCATCATCTTTAGGAGAAGTAGGTGATATGGTAGATTGAGTGAGTGTATGAATTTTTATGGATGTGGTTGTTGATGTTGAGTTTTGTGGGACTAATGATCCTAAGGAGGCCATTGTATCTGTAATACGGTTGGAGGATTGTGGTGCAGCTTCGATGTCATACCATTCAAATTAATAGAGGAGTTGTGCAATGTGCTTGTATTTTTGGAGGATTGGGCAATTACATTTCCAGATCTCTTGTAATTGGTTTACAATTAGAAGGAAATCACCTATGATGTGGAGGTTTTTAATGTACATGGAATGAGCCTGTTTTAATCCTAGGATTAGAGCTTCATATTCTACATTGTTGTTCATCTAAGGGAAGTCCAACTTGAATGAAAAAGGAAGTGGTTCACCTTCAGGTGTGAAAATACAATGCCTAAACCCCCAGCATGCATGCATCGATAACCATCAAAGAATAGTGTTAAGTCGGTTGTCATTTTTGATTCCACATATTCTTCATCTTCTGTTCTGTGAAATATGGAGTCATCCGGGAGCTAAATGAGGAGGGGTTGGTCATTAGGCAAGGTAGATTCTGCAAGTTGGTCCGCTATGACTTGCCATTTGATGGAATTTTGTAAAACAAATTCGAGGTCAAATTCTATTAGAATCATGATCCACTTAGTTGTGCAAGAGTTGTGGTAGATTTTATTCATCATGTAGTGGAGGGGATTGTCTTGAGTGATGACAAAGGTAGTATGGTTAAGCATGTAGTGGCATAAATTTTGGGTGTCGAATACTAAATCTAGGCATAGTTTCTCCATGTATTTGTATCTAGCTTCATAGTTGACTAGCATGCAACTTATGTAGTAGATGGCTTGCTCTTTGTCGAGCATGTTATTTTGCACTAGAAGTGTGTCTAGCATGAAATATATAGCAAAAATGTATAGGATGAGTGGTAGCTATATATTTAGGGGTGATATAATTGGTAGTGAAGTAAGATAAGTTTTTATGTCATAAAAATCTTGCTGGCAGTTATCATCCCATTTAAACTTTACTCCCTTTTGTAGGAGGTGGTTGAAGAGTTTGCACTTGTCTGACAATTGTGCTATAAATCGGTGGATATAGGTGATTTTTCTTTGGATACTGTGCAACTATTTTAGGGTAGTAGGTAGAGGCATCTTGATGATGGATTTTACCTTGTGAGGGTCCAATTCAATGCCTTATTGGGTGATAATGAATCCTAGGATTTTACCTGAGGTAACACCAAAGACACTTTTTTGGATTGAGGTGGACGTTGTGTTCTAGCAGGTAGTCAAAGATTCACGAAGGTACTAAAGAAATTCTAAGCATTTCTTGCACTTAGCAATGAGATCATCTATGTAGTCTTCCACAATTTTGTGCATGTAATCATGGAAAATGGAGGTCATTGCACATTGGTAGGTTGTCCCAATATTTTTAAGGCCAAATGGCATGACCTTGTAGCAAAATGTCCCCTAGGGGGTTTTAAATAATGTCTTGTGTTGATCAGTAGGATTGATTTTGATTTGGTTGTAACCTAAAAATCCATCCATTAGAGATATCATCTCATGGCCAGCAATGGAATCGATGAGTGAGTCGATGTTGGGTAAGGGAAAGTTGTCTTTGGGATAAGATTTTTTTAAATCATGAAAATATGTACAGATGCGAACGTCACTAGAAGGCTTGGGTACAAGGACCATGTTAGAGACCCATTCAGGGTAGTCTATGGGTACTATGAAGTCTACATCTAAGATATTTTGGAGCTTGGTTTTTACTAATAATGCAATAGTGGGGTGCATGCGTCATAACTTTTGCCTTACTAGTTTGGCATTTTGATCGAGTGTAAGGTTGTGAACTACTAGGGCAGGAGCGAATCTTGGCATATCATTGTATGACCATGCGAAAACCTGGATATACTCATGAAGGAAATTCATGAATAGGATGCACTCCTCGGGTGAGATGCTAGTGGCTAATTTAACTATGTGAGGCTTTTCAGGATCATCACCTATGTAAATATCGATGGTTTACTCAATAAGCATGTGGGAACCATTGTGCAATTGTTATGGAATTGGGTTAATATGGAGGTCATTGATGGCCTCTATAATTTAATATTCATCACTTAGATAGATTTTCGTGTGGTGGACCTACAGTATATGAGGTGGTGTAGATGATGGAGCATTTGTAGTACGTATAATGTGTGGTGAGAGTAAGAAATCTCGGGGTGTCGGTATGGGTGATATATGGGTGAGATTGATGAAATTGGAGTTTGGTGTATCATCTCATGTCGATTTGTGTGTGTATCATAGTGGAGAGAAGAAAACCACTTCTACCATATTAATTGATGTTGTGGGGTATGTAGGTGGTGAAGATTCTAGTGATGACATATCGACAACCTATGAGCATCTTAGCAGGCTTATTGGAGGGCACAAGATGACTAGTGGAGATCATGGTCGAGTGGTAGCTCATTGAAGTTGTCAATATATAGGTGGGAATGGAGCTAAATATGTTGGTTATGGTGGGGATACCATGTCGTGCTTTGGGTAGTGCATGTTTAAGGATAGCACAACAAATTAGTTTGTCAACTCATCAACACAACATGACGAGGTGGTATCAGATATGGAGGGCTCTTGGAAGAAATCTCCAGGGACTATAATTGTGGAGTTGGGTGAGGGGGTATCCTCTAAGATGTCCATATCAATATATTTTTCCAAAGTGTGTGTCAAAAGCGGGGAAGGATGCAGGGACAAGTATTGGAGTTCATCTTCTAATGTATGGATGGTGGTTGGGCGATAACCTAAGCTAGATTTATCAATAGGGGATTGGACATGAGGGTTGATGGGTGCACGTAACCCTTGCTCATAATAGCCTATCCCAAATCCATACCAAGGAAAGTATCGAAGGTAGCATAAGGTAAAGTAGGGATTAACCAAGTGATCAATTGTACCACACAAGCTAGATTGTGGTGGTGGAGATAGTATAGGTGGGAGTGAGGAGTCAACTCTAACATAAATAAAGTTGGTATGATTCTCAAGAGATCCTAATTGCACTACTATTATGATAGTCAAGACTAAAGCTAAGGGGCAACCAAAGTCTTGGGCAGATTGGATGATAGGTGGGCGTACACGAGCATCACACACATTGTAATTCCTTGGACTTGAGTTTGTCATAAACACATATATAAATGGTGGTGCATGTTCTAGTGCATGAGGTGGTGAATCTAAATTAGATAATGAAGATGAATTTTGGGAGTCTCTAATAGTATCACTAGAAGGGTGCAATAATTGGTCATCTAAGCAAGATGCTCGTTGCACCCACTCGTGGAATTAGATCGTAGTAGCTGGTTAGGGTGATTGGCCTGTGGGAATTATGAAGGTGATGGAGTGGATATTGGATGACATGGGTAAGTAAATAACCTAGGCCATGGATGAAAAGGAAGAGGAGGCATGCACGATGTAGGGAGAATAGATGCTTCCATATAAGAGGATGCTTGGGGTGAAGTGATAGGGCACGATGTGAATGGTGGATGCTATGTTGGTATCGTAGGTGATTTCATAGAGGATGAAGGTTGTGATGGTGGTGGTGGCCATAATATGGGATGCAAGAATGGTATGGTAGTATGATTAGGCATTGTTTGTGATGGTTCTAAGGGTGCTAACACTAAAGTGCATGCCCTTGATGAAGATTGGGTAACAAGGTGGATGTAGGAGCAAATATCGATGCTACGACTAACTAATGGAAAGAAACAAGGAAGATCTATGTGGAAAAAAAGGACAATGCAAGTGGGAGGTCTATAATATTGCAAAACTTAAATGGGTCTCCATCATCTGGGATACAATGGACAAGTCCATTGTATACATACTTGAGGTAATGATGTAGCATGGAAGGGACACATTGAATATCCCTGATCCATGGGTGACCAAGGAGAATATTGTACTGGATCTCCCCTTGGATTATATGGAAGAGGATGGAAATGGTACAGATACCTACTTGGATAGGTAGTACTATGGATCCTACCTTAGGTCTCATAGAACCGTTGAATGCTCATAGATCAAGGGAAGGTGTGGTGAAATGGGCTGGTGATATATGTAAATGGTGTAGGGCTATTGTAGATATGATACTAATGGATGAGCCCATATCAACAAGGACTTGCTTGTAGGTGATATCATTGATATTGGCTTGTATGTGGAGAGGGGGATCCGCTCCTTCTCCTACAAGTTTTGTTATCTCATGGTCATGGAAACTAATGGACGATTGGAGGTATCATGGGATGTTCCCTATGAAAATTAAAAATGCATTTGTATCATGTGTTTCCAAATATATAGACCGTAAAATGTCATTCAACACCTCACGGTGGGGTTGATATTGTTGTAAAAGGTCATATATGGATAATCATGCAAGGGTATTACATAATTTATGGGTGAGGCTACCATAGATGGTAATCACATTTTGATGTGGAGGTCGTACAATGCTAGGAGTTTTTGAAACCTGTGGTGATGTGAATTGGGTAGGTGGAGACACAATAGGTATGGTTTGACGTGATGGGTATCGTTGGTTCCGCATGGTAAGGTTTATCATACCTGTTGAGTGGTATTTTCACCCAATCGTGAAAGTACACTCTCCCTTAGGATTTGGGTTCCAAATCCCCTCTTGCAAAGAAGTCAAATTAACAACTTCTCCAAGGTCTCCGCTGTATTAGCATTTGCAATTGTGTATTAGTAATCTCAAATAAAGATATTCAATTTAAATGCTTGGAACACCTTAGTGATTGCAAGTAACTGTAAAAAAGGGGCAATGTTGGTTTATTTCACCCTAAAAATTAGTGATTGTTCATCATTTTATTATTTTTTTTAGATTTTGTAATTTTTAATGTTCATTAAACCTTCTGGAAAAATAAAATAACATGAACAAAAAAAGAAATACAGAAAATTAAAAGTAGAACACGTTCAGTATGATGCTATCCTATTCCGAAAAAATTGAATACATGAGAGTTTCATACATGCAACCTAGCTTATTTGACCTACAAAACAAACACAATCAAAGTAAACTAGGTGTTGGCTTCTAAGGTTTAAAGTAATTTCCATATTGTAGACATTCACATGAAATAATCCAAAACAATGGCATAAATTTCATATATAAATCCAAAATCTGAAAGGAGGAACATAGAACAGTTAACATGAAGCATGCAGAAAATTTCTCATCCTTTCTTGCCCATAAAATGCAAATTTTTGAACAATTTTGCATTAAATAAATATGTCCTGTTACAACAGTAGAATCTCTGGTTTTTCTTAGAACCAGCAAAAGTGGAAGAAAAGCACTCCATAGCAGGCTCAGAATGGCTAATCACCATCAACTCTGAAACCCGCTCGCAGTGGTTTTCGACCCCATATCAATCTGTGCCTCTGCATTTTATACTTGCTGGCAAACTGCTTCTCCTTCCACGACGGTTCGTTTCATCTTCCAGATTGCTTCGTTTCACCTTCCCCGCATTTTCATTGCTTTTGATTTTTGTGCTCGAGATATTCTCGATGAATTGAAATGCCTCTGCAGCCCTCACACATGTACGCCACGTGTTCCACACTTTTTTGCATGTTCTATAATGGCCCCATGAAAATCATGCCAAAAAATAGCATGTAGCTCTGTTCCTCTGCCTGCACAGCAAAAACATGACATGTCGCGATATCGCGACATTTTTCTATCAACAACCTTGTCCGCCTTCATGCACAGTGAAATGGTGACATGTCGCGATATCGCGACGTTTTTTTGCCAACAACTTTTTTTCTCCTCATGCATCACAAAAATGATACATGTCACGATATCGCGACATTTTTCTGCTTTGGGCCGCGTGGATGCAACCTGTCATGAAATCATGACGCTTTTCTCTTTGGCTTCTCCTTTCTATCGTGAAATCGTGCGTTTTCTCTATTGTTAGGTTTTCGCCTTTCCGTGAACATGACATGCGGAATCAGATGTCGCGAAATCGCGACATGTCGCGAAATCGCGACACCTTTCTGTTTCGTACACTTTGTCGGCTTTCTGTCATGAAATTGTGACACCTTTCTGTTTCGTACACTTTGCCGGCTTTTCATCGTGAAATCGCTACACTTTTTTGCTTCGGGCCCCTTTGCTATTTCCTGTCGCGAAATCGCGACGCTTTTTTGCTTCGGGCCCCTTTGCTGTTTCTCGTCGCGAAATCGCGACGCTTTTCTATTTCGGGCTGCTCTTGCTGTTTTGGCCGCGAAAACGCGACATGTCGCGAAATCGCGACGTTTTTCACTTTGTGCCCCTTTGCTGCTTTTTGTCGTGAAATCGCTACGCTTTTCGTGCCTTGCCCTGTTTGACTGGTTTGACCCGCGATTTTGTGACATGTCGCGATATCGCGACACTTTTCATTTTTTGCCAGCGACCGCGCAACACGTCGTGAAATCGCGACACTTTTCATTTTTTGCCAGCGACCGCGCAACACGTCGTGAAATCGTGACACTTTTCATTTTCGCCAGTGATCGCACAACATGTCGCAAAATCGTGACACTTTTCATTTTCTGCCAGCGACGGAGCGACATGTCGCGATATCGCGACACTTTTTCATTTTGTGCAACTTTGCCTTTTTTCTTGATTTTTTAGCATCTGGGTCACTGAGATCTTCTCTGAAAGTATGCAAAAAAGGTGGGTCCCCAAGTTTGGGGTGTGTTGTGGATCAGCCACAACAAATGGCGACTCTGCTGTCAAATGCTCTTGAGCATTTTAGTGAGAACCCTATCTGGAAGTATATAAACTCGAAAACATGTGTTAGCACATTATAAATATAAACAAATGCCCATAGATCAAAAATACATGAATCATCAGAATTGCTAAGTATCAGCTCGGTGTGTGCAATGTGCTTCATTCCCTATCATTTGAACTTGTTCAACATTCCATTGTCAGTTTCACTTATGATTTGTATGCAAGGCTATGAATGATTTGTGCAGGATTTGATGTATGATGAAGATGCTAGGGATGTAACAACCTGCTTTATAAATGCTCAAACCTTCTAATATCATGGACAAACATAATAAAAATATCAAACCCTCTTAGGACCAAAAAATATGTATACTGAATTAATTTTACTAGATCCCAAAGTTGGTTATGTGTCACTACCATCTTGAACCCATGTGCAAGTGTGAGTGAAATCAAAACTTTGGGGAATAGGATTCCCAACCTAAGCGAGATGGGAATTTAACCCTATCCTTACTATTCTGATTTGGAGTTCATTACCTCATCTTGAACAAAATAATTTAACCCGTTATGGATGAAATGGTCAGGCTAGTCTATCCATATGAGCAATCAGTGGTCTTGCTTTTAGACAAGACATGTTGCCACGCATGAGCATACTTAACCCCATAATCCATGACTTGGCTTTCATTCATTCTTTTCTCTTTCTTTTATTTCTTTGGACCTTTGGGATGACTACCCATCCTTGCTAGGGACATGTAGTACGATCCCTCCAATCCAATATTAAGATGAAATGGAAAATCTTTTTCTCACCTAATTCAATCCAAGATTGAATGAAATGGAAAAAATTAGTTTTACTTTTATTGCTTGGACCTTTGGGATGACTACCCATCCTTTGCAGAGGACATGTAGTACTATCCTTCCAATCCAAGTTTTATGATGAAGTGGGAAAAATGGAAGCTTTGGGGAATCGGATTCTCAACCTAAGCGAGATGAGAATTAAGTCCTATCCTTACTACTCCATGTAGGTCAAATCAAAGCTTTGGGGAGTTGGATCCTCAACCTAAGTTCGATGAGGATTTAACCCTATCCTTACTACTCTGGTTTTAGGCTTTAAGCTTGATGGAAATGGTAAAAACCACTATTTTAAGGATTATGTTACATGATAGGACAGACATGAAATATTCTTTTCACCTCACCTTTTCATCCAAGTATGGTTTTGACCATTTTGCTCAAGATTCCTTTTTATGTGCATGGAATGTGCTTGTTTCAAGATAGTTTGGGCAACAGTTCCCAACCTTAGGATCCTTTTAATATATGTTATGAAATAATCCTAAGAGGATTCAACACCTTCTCAATAATTGCCCATGGAATGAAAATGTAACTGAGATGACATGTATATGCAATGTGGAATATGACATGAGATATGAATGCACTGCTTCTTATGGAATATATCATCTAATTTACCATAATGTGCAAAACTGACAACTTCATGCATCACAATATTCAAACGATATTATTTAAATGTTTGTGTTTCTTGTGGAGCTTTCTACAACATAATTCCAATGTTTCATATTCTCCTGATTTTAGGCATAAGTTGACATCTCAAACTTTTTTTTTTTTTTTTTATCAAAACAAACCAAACACGTCAAATGAAATCAAACACACAACTTAAATCCTAATCCAAATAGCAATCCCAAAATGAAACTTGAAAACACAGACTCAAACCAAAATCAAAATTTATATACAATATAGTACAAGATGATGCCAGGCTTGGACTATTACTTTCCTGGATCCCAAACATGATTAGAACATTTCAAAAGACATATGTCACAATACACATGCCAAATGTTGTGGGCATCCAACAATAACAAGACTAGACCAAACAATGTAACAAATTTCAACTTGCCATGCTCACCATACCAATTTGATTTAGTTCTATTAGCAACATCATAGGTGAGATTCAAATCAAATTGATTAGACAATGGTTGATATTCAATTTTATCATGTCTATTCTTTAAAATGCAAGTTTCATCATTCCACTCATGATTTAGAAGTAGGCTTTCCTTTTCAAATGTGAGATATTGCCAACAAGAGCCTATTTCTAAAAGTCTTGAATTCAAATTATTTTTCAAGATTTTAAAGCAATCAAAATCAATCAAAGCTTGACCAAGACTTGACATTTCATCATCAATGACCTTAGCCTCCAAAGGGACATCATGTAACCCATCACTTAAAATCTTTGTGGCTACTACCAACGGTAAAGATTTCACCTTGTCACCCATACTCAACCCATCATGATTAAAATTTATCACAACTTGATGAGTGTTAGTAGCTTTTTCTTTTTCTTCATTGTCTTCTTCATCATCCAACACCTGTTCAAAAACACCAAAGTTAGGCACCCAATCAAACATGCGTCCATCTCTTTCAAAACAAGAGTCTAGTTTTTCAAGACATGTGTCACGTGACACCTTTCCATGATCAATGGCTTGAGTTGCCTCAAAATCCATATTTTCATTAGGATCATCAATAGTATCAAATCCACACCACTTAGGCTTTGTAATTTCATCATTAAGAGATGGCGTAGACATTGTAGAATCAATAGGTGGATCAAGATTTTTGATTTCTTGCCCCTCAAGGGGAACAAAAACAATTGATTCTCCTTCTTCATCCATGGTAGTAAAATCAATATCCTTCTCCAACCTTTGATGAGATTCCAACCCTTCTTCCAAAACATTCTCAGATTGTACAGGACTTGTAATATCCTCATGTGAAAGGGCAATTGTATCATCCTGCATATCCATAGGCACACAAATTTCATTAGCAGTTTTGGAGTGAGCATACTCTTCCCAAGAATCATGATGATCATCTTTCAAAATCAAATTGTGATGCTCACTTATTTCTTCTTCATCTTTTAATTCATCTTATATTTCTCTCAAGTTTATCTTCACCTTCCTTAGATGGTTCAATTACTTCCAAAATTGGGTTATTGCTTGTATTCAAATTGATAAGGCTATCATAATCCACATGTGTAACCCATGATTCAGTTTTATCACAATTTGGAAGGTGTGAATTTTCTTGGCCATCATTTTCAACAATGTCATCCGAAACAGATTCATCCTCATAGAATTCATCTTTTGGTGAGTCAAGGGTTTCCAATTTGTCACATGTTTCAATACTAGTTGGATCTAGTACTCCTCCCTTGCCTAAAATCATATTCTTATGAAAATCATTAAAATTGATTTTAGAAATATCCTTTGAATCAAGATGAGTATTTTGAAGTTGATTCATACTTAAGAAAGATGATTGATCTTGCATAGTAGGTTGAGGATTTTGAAATTGATTGAAGCTTGGGAATGATTGTTGATTCTGAAATTGATTTACACTTGAATTTGGTTGAGGTGGATAAATCATTGGATGGGTAAAGGAGGTATTAAATGATTGAAGATTATACGATCCAAAACCCACACCATAATTTTGACAACTCAATTGTTGCTCAATTGCCATTGCTTGAGTATAGGCTTGTGTCAAAGATGTGATTTGAGGCATCCCTCGCAAATATGTGGAAATGAGTGGGTCAAGAGCATTTACATATATTTGGAGAGCCATTTCTTCTTGAAGAGCATAAAATGTCACTAATTGAGCATATAATCCAAAGAACCTTTCAGAAAATGACTTCACATTTTCACCTGGTCCTTTTTTAATAGTGACAAACTACTCATACATGCGGATTGGGTCAACTTGCTTTTTGTTGAATTGATTAAGAAATGCTGCCTCTAGTTGAGCCCAAGAAGTGATAGACCCTAAGGGCAGACTTGTAAACCAATCAAATGCCACTTTGTCCAAGGTGTAAGGGAACATTTTACAAACAACATCATCATGCCAAATTGTTAAGTGATTCACAACAAATTTGAATGCTTGAATGTGTTCTCCTGCAAGATTTGTCCCGTTAGACAAAAATCGAGGAAGACATCTCTCAAAACCAACGGGCAAATAATGTTGAACTCCTGGGATGTTCAATGGGCTACCCGTCATCCACGGTGAAAACATAGCCAATAGTGAATCTTTAAAGAATATAACTTTAATATCAAAAAAAAATTATTATTATTTTTATTTTTATTTTTTTAAAATTAAATTAAATCACATTATTCCTGTATGAACAATCAAAGCGTTAGACCAGTGCATAGCAATTAATGTCCTCCTTTTAACAATACAAAGTTGTAATATTAAAAGAGGGCTAAAGATAATAACCAATAGGGCATGAAATATTCAAAATTTAAATCCCTATAGCATTTAAATCAATCTGAAATAAACCGGTTCAGGCCCTCCTTCTAGCGCCAAAATGTTGAGTGGTGTTAGAGGAGGCCGAAGATGCTAATCAAATGGACTTGAAATATTTAGCAATGGAAAGCTCTTAAACAATTATAAACCTGTAGCATCTAAAATCACGATAAAATAAACCCTTTCATGCCCTCCTTCTAGCGCCAAAATGTTGAGTGGTATTTTCACCCAATCGTGAAAGTACACTCTCCCTTAGGATTTGGGTTCCAAATCCCCTCTTGCAAAGAAGTCAAATTAACAACTTCTCCAAGGTCTCTGTTGTATTAGCATTTGCAACTGTGTATTAGTAATCTCAAATAAAGATATTCAATTTAAATGCTTGGAACACCTTAGTGATTGCAAGTAACTATAAACAAGGGGCAATGTTGGTTTATTTCACCCTGAAATTTAGTGATTGTTCATCATTTTATTATTTTTTTTAGATTTTGTAATTTTTAATGTTCATTAAACCTTCTGGAAAAATAAAATAACATGAACAAAAAAAGAAATACAGAAAATTAAAAGTAGAACACGTTCAGTCTGATGCTATCCTATTCTGACAAAACCGAATACGTGAGAGTTTCATACATGCAACCTAGCTTATTTGACTTGCAAAACAAACACAATCAAAGTAAACTAGGTGCTAGCTTCTAAGGTTTAAAGTAATTTCCAGATTGTAGACATTCACATGAAATAATCCAAAACAATGGCATAAATTTCATATACAAATCTGAAATCTGAAAGGAGGAACATAGAACAGTTAACATGAAGCATGCAAAAAATTTCTCATCCTTTCTTGCCCATAAAATGCAAATTTCTGAACAATTCTGCATTAAATAAATATGTCCTGTTACAACAGTAGAATCTCTAGTTTTTCTCAGAACCAGCAAAAGTGGAAGAAAAGCACTCCATAGCAGGCTCAGAACGGCTAATCACCATCAACTCTGCAACTTGCTCGCAGCAGTTTTCGACCCCGTATCAATCTGCGCCTCTGCATTTTATACTTGCTGGCAAACTGCTTCTCCTTCCACGATGGTTCGTTTCGTCTTCCAGATTGCTTCGTTTCACCTTCCCCGCATTTCCATTGATTTTGATTTTTGTGCTCGAGATCTTCTCTGTGAACTGTAATGCCTCTGCAGCCCTCACACATGTACGCCACGTGTTCCGCACTTTTTTGCATGTTCTGTAACGGCCCCATGAAAATCGCGACAAAAAATAGCATGTAACTCTGTTCCTCTGCCTGCACAGCGAAAACATGACATGTCGCGATATCGCGACATTTTTCTGTCAGCAGCCTTTCTGTCTTCATGCACAGCGAAATGGCGACATGTCGCGATATCGCGACGTTTTTCTGCCAACAACTTTGTTTCTCCTCATGCATCGCGAAAATGATACATGTCGCGATATCGCGACATTTTTCTGCTTCGGGCCGCATGGATGCAAACTGTCACGAAATCACGATGCTTTTCTCTTTTGGGCTGTCTCGTTGCTTTCTGTCGTGAAATTGCGACGTTTTTCTCTATCGCTGGGTTTTGCTGCACTTAGCCACGAAAACGCGACATGTCACGAAATCGCAACATGTCGCAAAATCGTGACACCTTTCTGTTTCGTACACTTTGTCGAATTTTCATCATGAAATCGTGACACCTTTCTATTCCATACACTTTCCTGTCGCAAAATCGCTACACTTTTCCGCTTCAGGCCCCTTTTCTATTTCCTGTCGCGAAATCGCGACGCTTTTCCGCTTTGGGCCCCTTTGCTGTTTCCTGTTGCGAAATCGTGACGCTTTTCCGCTTCGGGCCGCTCTTGCTGTTTTGGCCCTGAAAACGTGACATGTCACGAAATCGCGACGTTTTTCACTTTGTGCCCCTTTGTTGCTTTTTGTCGCGAAATCGCTACACTTTTCGTGCCTTGCCCTGTTTGACTAGTTTGACCCGCGATTTTGTAACATGTCGCGATATCGTGACACTTTTCATTTTTTGCCAGCGACCACGCAACACGTCGTGAAATCGCGACACTTTTCATTTTCTGCCAGCGACCGTGCAACACGTCGTGAAATCGTGACACTTTTCATTTTTTGCCAGCGACCACGCAACACGTCGTGAAATCACGACACTTTTCATTTTCTGCCAGCGACGGAGCGACATGTCACGATATCACGACACTTTTTCATTTTGTGCAACTTTGCCTTTTTTCTTTATTTTTTAGCATCTGGGACACTGAGATCTTCTATGAAAGTATGCAAAAAATGTGGGTCCCCAAGTTTGGGGTGTGTTGTGGATCAGCCACAACAATACCTACGACATGATGGAGGATCATGTTTGACACTATTCACTTAGCGAGGTGGTCCTGGTGGATTGGTTGGAGGTCTTTAAGGATTGGTTCCTCTGTGGTCCGATAGAGGATTCTGGAAGATCCCTAGATTTTGGTTTTGTGGGGCTAAAGGATTTGATACTTGAATGATACCCCTATCAATTAGGTCCTACACTTGAGCATAGAAGGAGTGACATGACTCGATGTCATGGCCGCACTATCTATGGTATGGGCAATAGAGTCGCTCGTTGTATCCATGAGGCTTAGGTGTGTTTGGATCTAATGGTTAGATTTTGGATAGAAAAAGATGTCCAATATCATGTAACCTATGGAAGAGAGCTGGTAAGGGTGCAGACAATGGTGTAAGGTTACGTTATGGACCTTGCGGGCACATGCCACAAGGTTTTTGAGGCCTAGGTGTGGGAGGCACATTAGTTTGAAATACTTGTTGTTGTGGAACATAAGGTGGTGGGTTTGGTGCTGGTGCTAAGGTAGCAGCTGCCACTTGGTTGGTTTGTGGAGGTCAAGGATACGGTTGGTTGGGTGTGTTCCTGTTAAAATAGAAGTTTGAATTATAGTTAAGCTTTGATCTTAACTTAATTTTTCCAGATTGGACTTTAATGTCTTTGATAACCTTAACCTATGAAATAGATTACTCGAAGGTGTAGCTTTGGTGAAGCTGTAGATAGGTAGATACGTGTTTGTGGCAACTCTTAGAAAAGAGTGTTACTAGATCTGTGGTAGGAAGGCTATGGGTGAGGTCATGAATGATCGCTCTCCACCTAGATAAAAACTTAGTGATAGGTTCGTCATCAGCCTGTCGTAAGGCATAAATGTCAAAAAAGGTTATCTTCTTCTTGATGTGAATTAAAAAATGTTCTAAGAAGGTATTTGCTAATTGCTCGAAGATATAAAGGCTATGCCATGGTAGCATGTTATACCAATCTAAGGCTTGTCCTGCAAGAGAGAGGGAGAAGGTTCGCAACATAAGGGGGTTGCTACTATGAATTTGGTAGCAAGTTGAGTGATAGTTACTAAAATGCTCTCTAGGGTCCTCCTTACCTTTATACTTATCAAATTTTAGGATCTAAAAGTGGTAGGGGTAATGTGGGATAGGAATGGATGGATTAATCAGATCATTTTAGAGTTCATCATAGAATGGTTTTTATGGCCCGTATCTTGTGATGCATAGGTTCAACATCTTGACTTCATCTCAATGGAGTTGAATTTTAGGTGTTAAGGGTGTAGGCAATTGGGCTAGGGTTGGCTGAGCCTGGGAGTACGATGGATAGTGAGGTTGTTGTTGTTCATCCCCATATTGTGAGGGAAACTATTCCAATTGGCCTTGGTATGCTAGGTATTGGGTAGCATATGATGTAGAAGCTAGTGGGATATTAGGCTACAGAATGAATGTTTGTTGAGGATAATAATACTGTGATTGGGACATGTGTTGTTGTGGCATGGGTTCCTACTGGGTAGGAGCCTACGATAATGTTTGGGCCATAGGAGATGATGACCACGAAGAAGAAGGTGTGAAAAATGTGGTACCAGTATGTGGGAGTGGAGGTATCAGTTCTACCAATGGTAGGAACAGTCGAGGTATGGTGTCAAAAGTTGGAACCTATCTGTGTCCTAGGGGATAGGCGGTAGGGAAGCTAAACTAGGTGGAATATCCTAGGGAAGTGGGCATGTAAGCCATAGTTTTTGATTCATAGGTAGGAAGAGGGTTAGCGACTGGTGATTGGAAAGGAGGAGGAGGAGGTATCCTAAAGGTTGATGTTGATGAAGTTAAGGTGCAAGATTGGGCATTGTACATTTTAGGGATATGAGATGTAGGTGGAAATGCTATAGAAAATGAAGGAGAGGCTTTCAAAGTAGGAGCTTGGGAATAAGAGGTGGTACCTATGTTTCCTCCTGAATGAGTTTTGGTTGTGGGTTGTCATTTTTGACACTGGATGGTTTGGATTTGAAGAGGTTCTTGTGTTAGTTCCTCAAACATTGTGAAAAATGGTTGTTGGGATGATGATGGTTGGGACTCTTGGAAAGAGTGTGGGTATGATGTTTGTTGTTCCTATAGAGAAGGTTATTGTTGTACAGTTTGGAATGCTAGCCTTTGGGTACCTATGGTAGAGGAAGAAGGATAAAAAACCATTCCTACAGTAGGGGCAAATGATGTGACCTCCGGGTGGGTATGGTTCAAGAGGGAGGAGTCATTCTCAAATAGGGATTGAGATAGAATCTAGAAAAATGGGTGTGCAAAGGTAGGGGAGGTAGGTATGACCTCCTCATCTATAGTGAAGAATGGATGGGGTTGTCCTGACGCTATGTAGATCACATGGTCATATAATGTGGTGGGTGGATTAGGCGAGGATGGGGATGAAAGAAGTGGATAATCCTCTATGAGTGAAGTAGCTAAGGCTTCACTCAGGGTGGACGTCTCATGCCGAGGCACCATGTGTGTGAATTGTACATTGAATCATGTAAGTAGTTTAGATGTGTCTATGGTCCTCCCTTTCATGATCAAAGGAGTGGGTCGAGACTAGCTAGAATAAGTAGCAGGTACCTCCTCTATAAGGTGTGCTTGCTCATGCACCCAACTACGGGTGAAAATAGGTATGACAACATATGTAGTGTCGTGAGGGTATAGAAATTATAGGATTTTATTTCTACGTAATTCTATGTGTAGTGTATGAAGGGATTTAGGAATAACCCTAGTGTGGTGTGGACTTGACTATACCTGATATAAGCGTAAATAAATGAAGTGTTATGTATAGCTAAATAGTATGTGGTGTGATATGCTGAGATCAATCTATAATCATGCAAATAATGGTAGACTGAAATCAATTCTAAATGCTGAAAATAAAAAGTGTTTTGTTCGTTTATGTGTGTTTTGATGTTGGTACCTCCTAGGTAGTATCATAGGTAGTGGAGTGAATACTCTAGTAAATCAAGAATGTCATTGGTATAGAACCTCCTACAACACCCAAATATGCACAGAATAGAACGATATCACAATGTGTGAATGATGACCTATATAGAAGGTGCAGTAAAATGATATCCTAAAAGGGGGGAACCCACTATGCTAAAGTGAGTTCTCACAAGAAGAGGTGACACTATCTAAGACCTGCTACCATCATACCCATGCTTTTGCTTCACCCTCGGGCTGACTTATTCAATAACAATAGTTATCGTGTTTGCTAATTATGTAAGCCTTGTGAACAAAGGCATCTAATCCTATCCCACTCCGAAGGTAACAACTGGTGATGAAACCCAAAAGCCTAATCTCAAAAGTGGGGGGTTTTTTTGTGATGAGGCCCAAAAAACCACTCCTATGGGGATGCTAGGTGTCTAGGGGGGTGAGTTGGTGGAGGGTAAAACACCTACCATGTCATTATCAAGCAATGGATTGGGGTTAAAGTTCAATATCACCACTTGTTTAAGATACCATGTGTATGTGTGTGGGTTTTTGTTTTGCTAACGATGTTATGTAAAACAGGAAATCTAGCTAATTGCCTTTTCAAATTGAAATCTAGCCTTATATGCATTTTCTGAACAAAAGACTAGAATGAAATACCTTTTGTAAACAAAGAACCTAATCCTAGATGCTTTTAGGAAAAGAAGTTGACTCTATTTTTCAAAGCATAGAAACATGTAATATGAAGGTGTGAAAGAAGGGGTTTAGGTGACCCTAAATATGTGTGAGAACATGTAGTAATTGCATTGGAAATGTATACAAGTATAGACAAACAATCACAAGAACTTTATACATACAAATTAGAAAAGGGGAAAGTACAATTTACTTGAGATTTTGAAATTTGAAGTTTCTAGAATTTTGACAGATTTTGTAATTACAGTGATACTTAAACCAAATGGAAATGCAAAGCAAAGGAAATTTGTTACTAGCTATTGTGCCTTAACTAGTAAGTATTTTACATGGACCCAAAAATTTACACACAGAGAAAATATAGAGGAATACCTGGTCTCTGATGCTGTGGATGGTCTGATTAGGTCTTGTACTACTCACCCCTACAATTTTGGGGGCTTTTGAGGCTGTTTGGTTGACTTTGCCACCCGAGGGATGAATTGAGATCAGATTCATGGGGTAGGGGGTGAATTGGGTTTAGAGGCCCAAGATATCTATTCTAAAGGCCTGAGAGGGTTCCCAAGGCTTTGTAAATATTTGTGATAGTTAGATTTAGTACTTGGAAAACATAGAAATAGAGGATATTATCATATTTGCAAAACTAGTTAACCTGACACTATCCGTTGTGGGGGTCCCACCGGGCATGCTAGAATGAAATGGCCAAAAGTGACATTTGATCTAACAACATATTAATAACACATGTTATTCAAAGAAATGTATTTTTATTCATGTAAAGAGTGCATAGGTTACAATGGGGGCAAATTCCCCTTTATCCTTTCTTTTCATAAATGATACAATAGGCCTGATGCCTTCCTTTCACGTTCCTCAATGTATATGGGCTTGCATACCACCATGGGGTTGTAATTGGTAGTTTTTTCCCTCCTTGCTCTTGTGCTAGACCTGCAAAAGGGAGTTAGTTCATTGGGAAGATTGCCTTAGTTAGGCCCCATATTTAGGAAGACAAATAGATGGTAAAAGCATGTCAAAAACTAAAATAAACAAAGCTTACCTCAAAAATCTGAGCTGATTTGGGACCTGTAGAACCAATTTTCCACCCAGGGATCGAACTGGTGCCAAATTCATGGGGCGGGGGGTGAATCAGACCCTGAGAGCTATTCTACAAAAACCCTTTAGTGGAGAGGTCCCTTTGCTGTTGTAATTTTGATGTGCAGGTTTAGATCTACTTTGTTGTGCTTCAGTACGTATTTTGGTAGATTTTCTATACCTTGGACATAAGTTGGAGAGAGCTCTAAATGACGGTTTGAGCTCACTATATATAGAAAATGACAAGGTGCAGGGAGGAGAGTTAAGGAAACTAACCCTAGGCTGAAGTCTGACTAGACTTAGGTTAGGGTTTGTGAGGTGGAAGCCTCACATTACCCATAGAAAATATCCTATCCTCGCACATGTGTGAGGAAGGATTAGGTCTAATCAGGATTAGGAGGTCCTAAGTCAAATTAGGGCTTGATTAGGGTTCTTAGGAAAATATCTTAGCTAACCCTAATTACACACATGTGGGAGGGTGCAAGTAGTGTTAATTAAGGATTAAGAGTGTAATTAATCAATTTTGCCCTAAAAATGTGACTTAAGTGAAGTCAACATTAAATTAGATTTTAGAAATTGACTTGATAATTGTTTTTGCCATAATAGCCCGTGGGGCCTCAATTGAGTGCAAATAGACTTTGTATCACCTTGGGAAGCTAATGGAAGGTATCCCAATGCATGGTAAATGTTTGTGATGTGATTTTAATAACTTATTTGGACCTGAATACTAGCAAAGTTGTATGTGGAAGTCTACACAATGCTATGATAATCTACAACAATCTAAGCATGACTACGACCGTCTATGCATGACTACGCATGACTACAAAAATCTATGCATGTCTAGGATAATCTACAATAGTCTACACTAGTCTACAATAGCCTAGGGGTACCTAGGATGGCCTATGTGAACCTACAAGTGTCAAAAAGGATATACAAGTACGTAGGTATAACAATGTGCGACTTTTAGGTGTCTACACTTGCAACACATGGGATTATGCACAAAAGTGCCACACAAAGAAAAAGCTAAAAGCAAAAGCATGAAAACCTAAAAGCTATATATAGTAATATACAAGTATGGTACAAATGATACAAGGACTCAATGACTTCATTGGTGAAAGTAGTGCTTGAGAAACTGCTCATTAACAGGTAAATGAATATCATCCCCACTAAAGGTTTTCATTCAAAAAGTGTTTTCACCAAGAATTTTAGAAAACTTATAAGGACCAAGCCAAAGATAGTCAAATTTATCATGCTCACCCTTTTTCTCATGTGCCTTATCCCAAAGCAAAACCAAATCAAAAATCCTAAAATATTTAATTTTAGCCTTTTTATCAAACCATATTTTAACAATGTCCTAATTGTTACTAAAATGAAGCAGGGCATCCTCTAATTTTTCATCTAAATGCATGAGGTGAGTGAGACAAACTTCAATTTTATCATCTGTTTCAAGATATTCTTTCATGAATTGTAAAGTTTACAATTTAAGATTAGCAGAAAAAATTAGATCTTGACCATACACTAAATGATAAGGTGATGTTCCTATGGATTCCTTAATTCTTATTCTATCCACCCACAATGCAAAATTCAATTTATTATGCCAATCCTGAGGATTATGTTCAAGCAATTTCTTAATAATTGACAATAAGTTTTTATTAGATGATTCAACTAAGCCATTACCTTATGGATAATAATTAGAAGAATGTTTGATGCACACCTTGTTATCGTATGCCCATTCTACAAAACAAAGTGAAATAAAAGTAGAACCATTAATACAAACAACTAAATGTGGCATTCCAAACCTAGTCACGATGTGTTCTTCCAAAAATTGAATAACAACCTTAGTAGTACAATTTTTGGTGGGGATAGCCTCAATCCATCTAGTACAATAATCAAAGGTGGTGAGGATGAACATATGGGAAGCTTAAGAATTAGGGTTTATGACCCCTCCAAAATCTAGGCCCCATTGAGAAAAATATCTCATCTTAACTACAGGTTGAAATGGCATAGGTGCATGTCTCTCTCTATTAGATGCAAGCTAACAAATATGACAAGAACATACATGGGAATGGGTATCTTTAAATATATGTGGCCAATAGTAATTAGATATCAAGATTTGGTATGCAATGGATATTATGTATATAATCATATTCTTATTGAACCATGTAATAGAATAAATACTACATTTACTATTAAATGGGGAACATTTTCTTACAAGAGGATGCCTTTTGGTTTGACTAATGCAGGTGCTACATTTTAGTGTGCCATAGACTATGATTTTAGAGATCTCATTGGTAAATGCATAGTAATTTATGTAGATGACATCCCTATTTTCTCAAAGAAATGAGAAGATCACGTTAATGACTTGAGAAAATTTATTTAAAGGTGTAGAGAACATGGAATTTCACTTAATTTTAAAAAGTGCATCTTTGGAGTAACTGAGGAAAAATTGTTAGGACATGTAATATCAAAAGATGGCATTTCTATAGATCCTACAAGAATAGAGGTAATTTAATATATTCCTTTTTCAGGTAGTAAGAAAGAGCATAGATTATTCTTTGGGAAAATTAATTTTGTTAGGAAATTTATTTATAGATTTGCTGAAATTGTTAAACCATTGAATGATATGTTAAAAAAGGATGTTAATATTCATTGGACATGTGATGCTAGGACTTCTTTTTAGGGTGTTATATATGTCATTTCTAATGCTCCTATTTTGGTAAGTCTTGATTACAAGAAACCATTCTTTATATATACTTTTGCATCTGATCGTTCATTCCAAAAAATGGCCAATTGATTATCCAAAAGTAATGGAGGGGTTAGATGAGTGGGTGTAGTCAGATACGTAAATTTGGAAGGATAAGTGAGTATGGTAGGTTAAAACAAATTGTAGGGAAAAGTGTCCAACATTGGAGTCTATTGTGATAATTCTTAGTTTATCATTAGGATTTGATTGTATGCTCCAGGTTGTCCTATAGTAGGTAATTATCCTATAACCATGTGTCATAAAATACTGATAAATAGTCATGACCTCTATGTATGCTAAAGCAAGAGTAGTGACCAAAGGGTTTCTCCTAACAAACATGGAGGTCATGGGATTTAATTTCCTGAAGTGTATTTGAAGGGTAATATCAGCAGTGATAGCATATGGAGCAGTAAGTCTTGAATAATGTTGAAAATTCTCAATGGTTCATTAGGTTCCCTTAGGCAAGAAGCAAATTAATGATAATTATGGTAGGATCTAAGGGTAACCTTAACTGATTTAAAAAATAAGTTTCTAACTATACCCAGGATGTAATGGAGTTGGTGGGTAGACTGATGTACCAGTCATATGCCAAGTAATCTAAGGTCAAATGAAACATTCAACAAGAAATATCTTCATGTTCCATTTGCAATCTAATTAATATATCTTTATAAGCCTGAATATATTCCTCTGCTAATGTGGTGCCATCATGTTTATACTTGGGCAACTATTTCTCTATGTTTTTGGGCATATGATGGGCATCCCCAACAATGTTTAAGGGGGTGTTGTGCACTCCCATCCAAGAAAAAATTGTAGCCATTGGATTTTATGGTGGGGTGACTAAAAGAACAACAGGAAGAACAAGAAAAATAGGTGGTTCAACTGAAACCCCACTAGGTGGAATAACAATTGCTTCACTCTTGGATCTTTTGTCTCTGAGTAGGAGATAGACTTTGGAAAATAATATCTTCTACAGCCTTATATCTAGTAATGATACCCTTAGATTCAAGCTTAACAATGACAACAACAAGTGTTTGTTAAAAATGCATCAATTAAACCATAAAAATAAGAAATATTCTAAAAAATTATTATATTCAATGCATTATCAATCAAATAAATTTCCAATCAATGAATGTGATCACCTGTCAGCAAAACCTCGTTATTCCAAATCAATACCTTCAACTATTCTTTCAAGTAACAATGAACAAATTAGCATTTAAAGTAGCAAAAATAAACCTTTAAAGAGGCCCTCCTTCTAGCACCAATTCTATTGAGTGATAATTTTTTCCAATTGTAAAACCACCATCACAGTCAGGGTATTATTAGAAAACCCTCTCTTGGAAAGAAATTAAAAATTTCTCCAAGGTTCTTATTTGCTTAATATGTGTTTGAATGCTTGGAAAATGTATTGAAATACCTTAGAGGTGCAAGTGACTATTAACAAGGGACCTGTGGTTTGGTATTACTTTGATTTGCTATGCTATTTATTGTTCATGAAATTTGCAAGAAAATAAAATATAATGTTATTGGTCCTCTATGACCATCCTCGAACGATGATTTAGTTTGTTTTATCTAGAAGTGTTTTAAGTAGATTTTATCTTCTTTTGTTAAGAAGATTTTAACAAATTTTATCTTCCTTTGTTAAGATTTGCTTTGAGCATAAAAGAAAAGACTAAAATCTAACTTTGAAATGTGAATCCAAAATGGTGATTTAATTCATTTTATCTTGCTTTGTGAACGGATTTTATCTTGCTTTGTTAACAAGTTTTATCTTGTTTTGTTAAACTTAGTTTGATCATGAAATAAAATGACTAAATTTAATTTTGAAATGTGAATCAGAACGGTGATTTATTGTGAACAAATTTTATCTTGCTTTGTTAACAAAATTTTATCTTGATTTGTTAAACAAATTTTAAAATGATAAAACCTGTGGAATGCAAGAATCTATTTTGGAACCTTAAAACAAAAATACCTTAATTAAATGTGTCCAAATAATTTGATATGTTAGCCTTAAGAAATAAAATTATTTGGATGCTCTAGTTATTGCAAAACCTCCATTATTTTTATTTTTGTGCAAAATGATATAATATTTATAGGGTTTTGAGTACTTGATGGAATTTAAAGAAAAATAAAAATGAAAATTAATAAATACAAAAGCTAGGGTTAGAAAAAAATAAAAAATCTAAAATAATGTGAAACAAAGTGTAGAAAAATGATCAAAGAGAGCTATTGTAAATTAATTTCTCCTATTCTACAGAAAATGGAAGATTATGAATATTAAAATAAAACCAGGTTAGACCTGCATCCACACAATCTAAATCTGGTTAAGTGCAAGATTCCGAGGAAAAAGCATGCATTAAAAACATTAAATGATGCTACCATATCCATGCATAAAACATCATAAAAATGAACTCAATACATGTATGAGAAATATGTGCAATTAAAATTGTATTCAAAACCTTCTTTGGCTGCATACAAGGTGGAAAAATCAGTGTTTGCAATAGCTTGAAGACTTCCAATCCCTCTTCACGCCTCCTTGTTCTAAAAAATTCCAGCCTTTCTTCATGAGTTTCTATGGCCTTTTAAATTTTTCCCATAAAATATTCGTTTCACCTTTTTTTTTATGGAGAATCCTTTCATTTCACCTTCTCCACTTTATATTTGCTTGTTATATTTCACAATATTTCTTTTCCTTTTCTTAACACCTTCCTTCCCTTGTAACTGCTATTTATTATATCTTTATAAATTTAATGAAAACCCTTTTTAAAATTACCATTAACTTCATGGTTTTCTGCTTCGTACAAAGTGACATAGGTGTACATACTATATCCCCATTATCCATGTGCAAAAACATCTCCATGGCGCTTATTAATGTAGATGTTATACTTTAAAGAGTGCACCAAATTCTTGTCAATATCTCATCATCAAATTACACAATGAGCCAATAATTGTAGGTGTTTTCATTTGTCATGGATGCCCTGAGTTCAATAATAGGTTAGTAACATGATTTAGAGCTTCATGAAGGGATGCATGTAGGGGGTCATGATATTATTTATATTTATTTGAAATCAAAATTATCCCCTTGAATTTTGATGAGGAAATTTTCTTTATTTATATTTTCGTAACTAATATCCATTCGACACAAACCAATAGGTAAAATAGGATGAGTAGAGGTTCTCCTACATATTGCTTCCATAATTTTTAATAGAATATCGAGGGGTTGCACCAACGAGTGTCACTAAAATTTTAATATCAACCATCACCACTGCTATCTTTTGTGGTGATAACTACCTTCATAGATCATCCTCAGATTACTCATTTCATAGTTATTCCATCTATCTTTGTTATGTAGCTTCATGTACACTGTAATATCCATATTCTAGATGACCCCCTACAATTTTTAATGTACCATTCATACTTGGGCAATGACATGGTTCTCGCATCAAACGTAAAAGAAAGAGCTATACCTGTCGTATCATCTGTATGCTAAAAACTATTCGAACCTTCATCCTCATGAGCTACCATATATTTTCCATATCGACCATGCAAAACCACCTAGATCAACCAAGGAGTCTTATCTTACAAAATGGTTGACCTATGTATAAAATATATTATGTGCTCTCACTTAACCCAGTGATTTCCCCATAGAAATGGATCGATGTCAAGTGGATATGTATTTGTGGTTTCACCAATATCTATGCATACTAGTCCATAATGATATCCCATTCAAATCCATAATCACCTTAAACATATTGTAATAATGAGTGAGTGGCCACCTATAATGTCCTTTCTCGAGTTCCCATGATAAATGGTGGTCCAGGCCTATGCAAGGAACACCACTCTCCAAAAGTTATTTCTCTTGTATATCACATTTGAGATATGAGGTGATGCATAGGTATATATATATATTTGTTTTTTGTAGATAAGATATTATAGCATTAATACCGGGTTTTATAGGTTAACCCAAAACCTTTTACAAAAATCAGCCCAGGGCTGTTGATGAACATATTACTAAGGATCCTATATATGTAAAATCTACATGCCACAAAAGCCATTACATTCGGTAAGGCACATAGTCTATTATCAAAAAGAAACTTCCCATACAACATTTTGGGTATACCCCGAGAAAACACACATGCATCATAATTATAAAAAAGAAACAGACATGAATCCCTTCCTTGAGACAATGGAGAAACAAAAAGTTGCAGACACACATAGCAGAGTACTGAAAAAAACTCCCACAAGCTCTGTATTGAAAGTTACTCTTAATAATTCTTTGGTAATTGCTTTCTTCCATATATGACATGCTTTGGTACCACATACTATCTTGGCCAATTAGCCTTGGAGAAGTGAACCTGCTGGCTAGATTTATGGTGGTGGCTATCTGGTGGTCCACGTGGCTTTGGTTTGAAGTATTATATTATCATTTCTTTCCTTCCCTGTGATTATCAACCAACCTCAAATTATTAAGACAATTAGGAGCCATGTCATTTAACATGTGACTGTCCCCATTAGTCTTTGTGGTATTTCCAAGCAGCATCCATGAAGACTGACAGCTCAAATAATTTTTATTATGAGTCCAATTCAAAAAAGAGACGAAAATACTCCTAGCCTTCGAACTTATAGTGCCTTCCTTGTTGGTAAATTCGACTATAATTCTTGGCATTCTTGTTGAATAATCTCCTCTACTTCACTCGGGACACCGTGTTCCCATTTGAAAAGTTCGTCACCATCGACACCCAAATTGGCCAGCTTATCAGCAATTTTGTTAGCTTCTCGAAAGACATGTTGGGCTTTTCTATCCTGTCTTCCCTGGAAAAGGATCCTAGCATCTTCAACAATAGTTTTAATCATCTAAGGAGGTGTTTTCCAATTATTGAGTAGATTTATAACATGCATAGAGTCTCCTTCTATGATAAAATTGCCTTCTAAGTCTTGAGTAATTTTAAGGCCTCTCCACATAGCTCTAGCTTCAGCTTTGTTGTTTGTCCTTATTCCCAAATATTCAAAAAATGCAAGCATCATATTCCCATTATGATCTCGCACAATGCCACTAGCACCTGCTCTTCCAAGATTGTCCTTAGCTGCTCCATCAAAATTAAGCTTAAAACAACCTATAGGAGGTGGAGACCACTTAACATTGGCTCTAGGGTTGACTACCCTAGGTGCAGACTCATATAACAAGGTTAAGCTTAAATATTGAGCAACCATGGTCTCTTGCAGATGAGGTTTAAAGCTATCAAAAGGGATAAGGTTCACATTCTCATTGGCAAAGGATAGGATCCTGACAATGATAGTTTGATGATCATGGATAGACTCATTAAAGACTCTATGGTTCCTTTCTAACCACACCTACCAAAGATAGTGATTGAGACAAAATTTCCACATGTATCTAAGTCTTTGGCTCACAAAGAGGCAAGGCCACTGGACGAACAAATCAAGTACGATGGCTGGTTTAACCCATGAAATATTGAAGGCCTAAAAAACCCCACTTAGGATAGTAAAGGAAAAAGGGCACTCAAGGAAAATGTGACAAATTGTCTCCCAATTAGCCCTACACAGATAATAGCGATTAGTGATACAAATACCTTTACGCATCATATTATCAATGGTTATAATTCTTCCTTGGATAACCAGCCATGAAAAGACTGCATTTTTTGGAATTAAATTTTTTATCCAAACTAAGTCCTTTTGGAGGACAAAATCCTCGTCATCAGCGAAGCTTGTAAGCTGATTTAATCTGAACTGCCCATTTTCCGTAGGAGCCCAGGTCACTTGATATTCCTTGGGTCTCATGGGGATAAACTGTTGCCCGAGAATGTTACAAATATCATTTGATTTCGCTTGAAATCCTTGAATTCTTATTTGTTTCCACTTCATTCTACCTTTGTCCTCAACCATATAATCATAGACTTTTCTGCCAATGAGTTCTTCTATGATATATCTGATTCAAGTTATGTTAGGATATTGCATCAGTGGTTTGTCCTTAGCCCACCTATCATTCCAACAATTTATCCTCTCACCATTGCCTAAAACCCATCTTAAACATTTTTTTATGGTTTACTTACAATTAAGAATTGCTTTCCAAAAAGAAAAACCTCTTATTGGAACTAAGTCACTTAGAAATTCCATATTTTGAAGATACTTTCGTTTGATGATAGCTTTCCATTCATTTTATTCACCAAAAATGAGATGCCACTCCTGCTTAGCTAGTAAAGCTAAATTTATATGAGAAATTCTCCTCAGACCTAAGCCCCCATTTTCCCTAGGTCTGCACACTTTGGTCCATCCTACAAGGTGTATCCTTTTTTTCTCCTTTGATCCAGTCCATAAAAATTATTTTTGGATTTTCTCAATTTTTTGGAAAATCTTCACAGGGGCTTTGAAAACGTAGAGGAAATAGACTGTAATGCTCTGAAGAGAGGCCTTAGTGAGGGTTAGCTTTCTTGCTTGAGATAGAATATGACCTTTCAATCCAACAAGTTTTTTTGAATTCTTTCAATAACCCTATCCCACAGTGACTCTCTTGGAGAACCAATGAAAATAGGGAGACCAATCTATGAAGGGGGGAGGTTTTCTATATCACACCCTAAAAGTTTTGCAATCCTTCCATGCCTCTGAATGGGGTGTTCAAGAAATATAACTTGCTTTTACTAAAATTAACTTTTTGACCATCAACGTCCTCGTAGAGTTGTAGGATGTATTTAATTATTTTTTCCTCAACCACTGATGCCTTAGTCAATATAAGGGTATCATCAATGAATTTTTGGTGAGCAACAACCCTAGTGAGAGATTTTTCCTTGATTCCTGATATTAACCTTGAACTGCAATTTTTTTTTATGGTTTTGCCTAAAGCTTATGCCATAATGATGAATAACATGGGGCTGATAGGGTCCCCCTGTCGAATTCCTTTATGAATTTGAAAGTAACCAGCAGTTGTTCCATTAACTAGAATCGAGAACCATTCTTTAGAAATAAATTCTTTGATAAAATTAACCCATTGGTGGTGAAAACCAAACTTAAGGAGGACAACAATCAGAAAGTCCCAATTTAGCTTGTCAAATGCTTTGTTCATATCAAGCTTGAAGGCAAAAATAAACTTGTTAGTATTATGAGCCAGAGCTTCATGAACTGTGATAACTCCATCCAATATTGACCTACCCTGGACAAAGCTTCCCTAGCATGGATGTTAGGATCCTACTATAAAATATACTAAACAACACACTATCAACTCAAATAAACACACTCACACATTTCTTGGAAATAAACTCACAGAAACATTATAACAGTATTCTGAATTAAATGCATATGATAATAGAAATTACTTAAAAGGAACAATCTCACAATAGATAGAATTGCAGGCCTCTTTGAGGGGGCAACCTCCTTCAACACTTCATTAATTTGCAAAAAGATGATTACATTGGTGCCTTTTTGGGTATTTAAAGAGTTTCCTTCCAAGGTTGTCTTACATGCAAAATGCCACTTGGATTACATGCATAATGCCACCCGAATTACATGCATAGTGCCACTTTGAATTACATGCACAATGCCACTCGAATTACATGCATAATGCCACACGAATTAAATGCACAATGCCACTCGAATTACATGCACAAGGCCACCTTACCTAACCTATCTACCATGTGTTACATAGAAAAGGGTACCATTTGTCATAGGCACTACCTAAGCTAAAACTTAGAACATTACAAAATATTAATCATGGGTACTACCCACGTTCACTAGGAATTATTACATCAAGGAAGTTATTACATTAAGGGTTAGGATGAGATCCTAAAATGCACTTCTCCTTGAAGAAGCTTTGTCCTCAAAGCTAAAAATGAGGAAATTGTTGTTGGAGTTGATGGAGAGACTCCCATGTAGCATCCTTAGGTTGAATCCCATGCCACTAAACAAGGACCTCTATAATGGTACAGTTGCATAGAGTGCGAGTTCGACGATCCAATAGCTGCTCAGGTGCAAGTAAGGTGGAGCATTCTTCATCCAATTTTGGGAGTGTTGATTGAACCTGTACCTTTGTTACCATAAATTTCTTGAGAAGGAAAACATGAAAAATAGGGTGGAGCTTGGAAGTGGGGGGAAGAGCAAATTTGTAAGCTGTAGGGCCAATATGTTGTAGAACTTGATAAGGACCATAGAATTTTGGAGTGAGCTTCTGACACCTGCGAAGTTGTATGGAAGATTGTTTGTATGGATGCAAGCGAAGGAAGACCATATCACCCACATCAAAAATATGCTCAGAACGATGTTGATCATATTGTTGGTGCATCCGATTTTGGGCCATGGTCAAATTTTTCTTGAGTTGGCGGAGGACCTCGGTGTGTTGACTCAGAGCATTGTCAACGACCTGGACCTTGAAGCTACTCAAAATATAGGAGGAAAGCGTGAGTGGAGGGTGCCCGTAAACTACCTCAAATGGTGTGAGTTTGGTGGCGGTATGATAGGAAGTTTTGTACCACCATTCGGCCAAGGAAATCCATTTTACCCAATGAGTAGGATGATCGGAGGCAAAGTAGCGAAGGTAGGTTTCCAAGCATTTATTAACAACCTTTTTTTGGCCATCCATTTGCGGATGGTAGGCTGAAATCATTTTGATCTGAGTCCCCTGCAACTTAAACAACTCTTGCCAAAAATTTCTAGTAAATGTGGGATCACGATCAGATACAATGGAGGCTGGCATGCCATGAAGGCAAAATATGGAGTTAAGAAAAATTTGGGCAATAGTGGATGCTGTGTAAGGATGGATTAGGGCACAAAAGTGAGTATACTTTGAAATGCGGTCCACTACCACAAAAATAACTAACTTGCATCTAGATTTAGGTAGCCCTTCTATGAAGTCCATGGAGATGTCAGTCCACACCTGCTCTGGGATCGACAATGGTTGAAGAGTGCCCGAAGAGCGCACTGTTTCCCATTTCATCCTTTGACATGTGTCATAGTCAGCTAAAAAAGAGCAAATGTCATGTTTCATACCTTTCCAAAAGAATGTGCGCTTGAGTCGCTCATAAGTTTTTAGGAACCCTGAATGGCCAGTAGATGGAGTAGCATGTGATTCCTTCATGAGGAGCTCTCGAAGTGGGGACTTAGGAGGAAGAACCAGGTGTTGATGGTAACGCAGATCCTGGCCATCCCAACTATATCCTGGTGTAGACTCTGGATCATCCATAAGTGAAGCAACCAAGTCTTTTAAATCTGCATCCTGAAGTGTTTCTTGATGTAAGGGCTCAATCCATTGGGGCAATGGTGTAGAAATGGCACACAACATACTAAGGGTCTCAAATTTGTGAGAGAGAGCATCCGCCACAATATTCTCCTTTCCTTTTTTGTACGTGATGTCATAATCATAGCCCATGAGTTTTTATACCAAATTTTGTTGCTCGAGGGTGGCAACCCATTGTTCTAGAAAGTATTTCAGACTCTGGTGCTCAGTTTTGATGGAGAAATGGTGCCCAATGAGGTAAGGTCACCAATGCAGGACTGCATGCAATATTGCCAACATTTCCTTGGCATATGTGGATTTCCCTAAATTGCGATCAGATAGGGCTTTGTTGGTGAAAGCCAAAGGGCATCCTTCTTGCATAAATACCACCCCAATACCATGACCAAAAGCGTCACTTTTAATGAATTTTTTTTAGAGAAGTCTGGCATGGCTAAAATTGGAGTGGTGGTCATGACATGCTTGAGTTCCAAGAATGCTTGCTCATCCGGCCCTATCCAAGTAAAATAATCCTTCTTCAACATGGAGGTGAGGGGGGTGGCTATCTTTCCATAATTACATATAAATTTATGATAATAGCCTGTAAGCCCTAAAAATCCTTGAAGTCCCTTGAGAGTGCGAGGTTTCGGCCATTCTTGGACTGCTTGGATCTTCTTAGGGTCAACCTTGACACCATCCTTTAAGACAATGTGTCCCAGATACTCCACTTCAGTCAAACCAAAGGAACACTTGGACCTTTTTGCAAATAGTTGGTGGTCGGCCAATAGTTTTAGGGTTTGATCTACATGCTTGAGATGCTCTTCCCATGTGTGATTTTAAATCAAGATGTCATCGAAGAACACAAGGATGAAATTTCACAAAAAAGGGTGAAATATGTTGTTCATCAGGCTTTGAAATGTGGAAGGAGCATTTGTGAGACCAAATGGCATTACCAAGAATTCATAATGACCTTTATGAGTGCGAAAAGCAATTTTAGGAATATCTTCATCTCTGAGCCGGATCTGATGGTACCCAGAGTGAAGGTCTAGCTTGGTGAAGTACATGGTCCCATGTAATTCATCTAGTAATTCATCAACCATAGGGATAGGAAATTTATCCTTGACAGTTATCTTGTTGAGTTCCTGGTAGTTAATACACAGTCGCCAGGAGCCATCCTTCTTGAGGACTAGTAAGACTGGTGCAGAGTAGGGACTAGTACTAGGCTAAATGATACCCGCCTTGAGTAATTCCTGTATCATTGTTTCAATCTCTGACTTCATGGCATGAGGGTACCTGTATGTTCTGATATTGGGAGGTGCACTATCCAAAAATAATGGAATGGTATGGTCATGAGAACGATGTAGTGGTAGTGTAGTTGGTTCCACAAAGATGGCCTCATTTTTGTGGAGAATCTATTGTAGGTCTGATGGGGTTTCACCCATTTGAGGTGGATGGTTGGATGGAGAATAGTTGTGCAATGACCCCACGTGATGATTTATTTAGCAATTTCTCCATGCCATTTGAACTAATAATTTGAGGTGTTCCTGTTGGGGAGCCCTTGATGATGTGTGTTTGTCCATTTTGGGAGAACTGCATCCAGAGTTCGGTAAAGTTCCAATTGATAGTGCCCAACGTACTCAACCATTGAGATCCCAAAACAATATCACATCCGCCCAACTGGAGGGTAAACATGTCTTGCTTGAGTTCATAGTCCCATATCTTGATTTTAACATTGCGATATTTTCCTTTACAAGGTAAGGTTCCCCCATTGGCTACCATGACCTCAAAGGAATTACAAGTGTGGATATAGCAATTTTCCTGCTGAGTAACTCTAGGGTCAATGAAGTTGTGTGTGCTTCTTGAATCCATAAGGATGGAAAGATGTTGGCCCTTGAAAAATCTTGCAACCTTCATGGTTTGTGGAGTAGTAATGCCTGCAAGAGCATGGATTGTAATTGTTGTCTCAGGTTCCTATTTCACTTCTTCTTGTGGAGAAGGTGTTTTTGGAGGGTCCTCATCCTCATCACTCTGGTCAGAGTTATCAGGTTCTTCAACATCTATCAAGAACAATATTTTGTGTGCACACTTATGCCCTTTAAAAAACTTTTCATCACAATTGTAGCATAATCCTTGGGCACGATGTGCATCCATATCTTCTATGGTTAGGCACTTGGGTGCAGTATGTTTATTATCAACTGGGTGTTAGGATCGAGAAGGAAATGAAGGTCTATTTTGAGGAAACTTTGATGGGCGCCTTTGGGCCGAGAGTTTAGATTCAGCCAAACGGGCCAAACTAATAGCTTCCATCATAGTTTGTGGTTTCAACATTCTTACTTTCGCTTGGAGTTCCCCCTTCAACCCACTGATATAACAACTCTAGAAGAACCCTTCATTCAATCCTCTTGTCTTATTGGTCAACTTTTCAAATTGAGCTTGGTATTCATGGACTGACCTTGTTTGTTGTAGTTTGGTCAAGGCCCCTGTAAAGTCCTCATACTCACTAGGACCAAATCGAGTGAGTAGTTGGGATTCAAAATTCTCCCAAGATATATTTGGGTTGACAATACGTAACCATTGAAACCAGTGTAGAGCCTCATATTCTAGGTTAAAGGAAGCCATCTAGACTCGATGAAATATGGGGACATTATGAAGTCTAAAGAATTGATCAACCCTACATAGCCACCCATCAACATCCTTCCCACTAAATTTTGGAAAGTCCAATTTGGGCATTTTAAAGGATGGATCATGGTCATGATTCCTTGCAAAACTCTCATCTTGGTGTTCTATTTTGGGTGGTCATCTTTTTAGTTTGCTGTCGACTTCTATCAATGCTTCTTCTAAGTGGTTACTAGTGGCCTCATGCTCTAGGCGAAGACCTTGGACTTCTTCCCTTATGGAGTGAAAATCCGAGTGCAAGTTCTCAATGGCTTTTGTTAAGGATTCCAAGTGGTCTAGTTCCTTTTGATGTCCATGGGTACCCTGGGCCATTTTGAAACCTTTTGTGACCAGTTACTAAAAATAGAATTGGGTTTTTAGGACTTACTATTTTTAGTAAGTGCCCAAAAAAGTGCTTGGGTGCTATATATCAAAACAATCAGCTTGAAGAGGTGGTCATAATGAGCTATATCTCTCAACACTACTTTTTGGCACCCCAGACTTTTTTTTTATCTCATTTTTTTTTGAGTCTAACGATGTTTACAGTTTTTTATTTTGAGCTACAGAGCAAAATTTGGGTACTGGAGCACTACTGACCTCACTAGCCCCAAGATTCTCTGTATTTTGAAGGTGACTATTATGTCAGTTCTGTTCTGACCCTGAAAACTATAAATTCTGACCTGACTATGCTGACCTCTCTGACCTGACTGACCTGACTGTGACTGCCACTATAAATTTGATTGTTATTCTCCAGACTGTCAGCTTAAGTGTCACCCTCATGGTTTATCCCGAATGCATGTACTTTTTGTTATTTTTTTAGTAGAGGACTCCTTCCTCATATGCTCACTTTTGGGGATTTGAAATGCAGGTTTATGTATAGGGAGGTTTGGTTTTTTTTTTTTTTATATTTTCATTTTTTACAGGTTGAAGTTTTAACAGAACTAGGGAATTCTAGGTAGAGGAGTATGTACCACCCATAGGCCATCTATTATACCGACAGTGACGAAAAATAGTGCTCGGACTAATATTTTAGGCCACTACTCAAGGAGGATTCCACACATACCCTTGAGCACACTACTCGCCTCTCTGACAATACGGGAGGGTAATCATCCAGGATGTTATGTCCAGTAGACTATGAGTAATACAAGGCCAAAAAGATTCCTAATGGCTAAAAGTTTGTTTAAACCTAGATGGTCTCCCGATATACCCGAAGATACGTGGGAGCTCAAGTCCGTGCGCGAGTTTTGTCTGAGGCCTAGGTATTGGAGCCTGATCGCCCCTCACTTCACTAGACGCTTTATGGGCTATCTAGCTTAGCCAATAACGACATATCCTTCACGATATTTTAAAACCCCCGACATAAGGTTTCTACCTACTCAACTAAAAATATATATATTTTTTTGGTCTAGAAAAAAAAATGCACTGTATATTTTGGATTTTTTTTTTAAAGAAAAAATAGGAACGAAAAAAACATAGAATTTATACCTAACAGGTGGATTGGATGGCAAGAATCATTGCAGTTGCAGTAGAACTTGGCCCTGGAAAGCGCTCTGATACCACTTGTTAGGATCCTACTATAAAATATACTAAACAACACACTCTCAACTCAAATAAATACACTCTCACACATTTTATTGGAAATAAAATCACAGAAACATTATAACAGTATTCAGAATTAAATGCATATGATAACAAAAATTACTTAAAAGGAAAAATCTCACAATAGATAGAATCGTAGGCCTCTTCGAGGGGGCAACCTCCTTCAACACTTCATTAATTTGCAAAAAGATGATTACATTGGTGCCTTTTTGGGTATTTAAAGATTTTCCTTCCAAGGTTGGCTTACATGCAAAATGCCACCTAGATTACATGCATAATGCCACCCGAATTACATGCATAGTGCCACTTTGAATTACATGCACAATACCACTCGAATTACATGCATAATGCCACACGAATTACATGCACAATGCCACTCGAATTACATGCACAAGGCCACCTTACCTAACCTATCTACCATGTGTTCCATAGAAAAGGGTGCCATTTGTCATAGGCACTACCTAAGCTAAAACTTAGAACATTACAAAATATTAATCATGGGTACTACCCACGTTCACTAGGAATTATTACATCAAGGAAGTTATTACATTAAGGGTTAGGATGAGATCCTAACAATGGATCTATGATTCAGAGTAGAATATCTCTCATTCTATTTGCAATGGATTTAGTTAGGATCTTGTAAGAAACATTGCATAGACTGATTGGCCTGAAGTCAGCCATAGATTTAGAGGTTTGCTTATTAAGAATTAGAGAAATAAAAGTAGAGTTGATACCTTTTGGGATATGATTGCTTTCTTGGAATTCTCTGATAGCAAAAATTACATCCTCACGTATGATGTCCCAAAAATCTTGATAGAAATGAGGGGGAAAGTCGTTGGGTTCCGAGGCTTTGTATGGCTCCATGCTAAACAAGGCTTCCTTAATTTCCTCATCAGAAAATGGAGCTAGAAGCTTAAGTTTTATATCCTCATTTATTATGCTAGGAATGGATTTCAAGAGAATATCTTTGGCCTCCTCATTGCACTGCGATTCTTGACCAAGGATAGAATTGAAATAAGTTACTGCCTCCTTTTTTATTTATGTTAAGTCTTTAGTAATAGAACTATCTACTTTTAAAAAAAATATATCTTGTTATTGCTTCTATTTCTAAGTGTGGTGATGTGAAAAAACTTGAAATTTGAATCTCCATATTTCAACCAAAGAGCCCTTGATTTTTGCCTCCAATAGATTTCCTCATAGGCCAAAATGTTATGAAACTTTGCTAGTTTTGTTTGTTCCTCCTGCCTAGTAGTTTCATTAGCATCACCATGTTGGATCCTCTGATCAATTATCTTCAAAATTTCAACAACCTATTTTTTATTTTCAAAGAGGTTCCCAAAGACCTCTTTGTTCCAAGTTCAAAGCTTTTCCTTAACAAAATTTAATTTGCCAACAAGTTTAAAAGTTGCACTACTCCTGACAGACTGCTGCCACCACTAACTTAAGTTATCTCTAAAACTGGAATGTTTGATCCACATAGATTGAAATCTGAAATATTTCTTGAAGGACAGAGAGTTAGGGATATCCAACAAAATGGGATTATGATCAGAGGTAATTTTAGGAAGGGCTTGCAGGGTAGAATCAACGAACAAAGTTGTAGCCTCCTTTGATAAAAAAACCTATCAAGCCTTTCTTGAATGAGATGACACCCTATCCACCGATTGCTCCAGGTATAATTCACTCCTCTAAGTTTTACATCCATCAACATGTTGGAGTTCAAAAAGTCATTGAACTCATCCATGCTCCTAATAGGTGGTCCATTTCCACCCATTTTGTCTGAAGGGTAAAGAGGAGTGTTAAAATCCCTAGCCAAAATCCAGGGGACATTATGGAAGATTTCACTCAGATTTCCTAAGTACTCCCATAGTAGAGCTCTCCCTTGAATTGAATTTGGGGTATAAATATTTGAAAGGATCCATGACTTGTTGTTATTTATTTCCTTAAATAAAACAGTAAGAACCCTGTCATCTTTATGAATAATGGTGTCTTCTACTATCCGGGGATCCCACAAAGTCATAAGGCCTCCAGATGCTCCTCTGGATGATTTGCAAACCATCTCCCCTTGATTACAGATTTGTTTTGCTATTTTTTTTTACTAAATATTATTAGTTTTTGTTTCTTGCAACATGATAATAGTTGGATTCACTTGATTTCTTATTACACTGAATTCCCTATGTTTGGGCAAGCCATTGAGGCCTCTCACATTCCATGAGAGGAACTTCATTTAGATTGTTTGGGATTTCTTCCTCTCCCCCTCGCTTGAGGGATTTTTCCTAATTTTTTGTCTTCAAAACCCGGAATAACCTATTGAAACAAGGTTCTTTGTTTTCCATTGGCAATGTCATTATCAGTTTTAATTTTTTGATGCTCAGCATTTGATATTCTCCCTCTTCTTTTTTCACTACCAAAATCTATAGGAGACTTCACAGTGCTTCTGGTTTTTTTAGGACTAAACTGAGGGGAGGTAATTTATTCCAAAATCGGACTACCATATTCCTTAGTCTAAAGAGTTTCACATATCTCCACACCTACATCCAAATCTTCTCCTTTTTTCCTGTATTCCCCTAGTCTATGGGACGACCCCTTAGTAGGATTCACTTGGCTCCTAGTGATGATGTTAGGGAGATGAGATTTTTATTTTCCAATGCCTCAAATTTCTTCCTAAGTTCTTCAGCATTAGGGTTTGGCTTTGGGATGCCCATTGGACTTGAAGTATTTCCAGCATTGGGGTTTAAGGATCATGACTTGGATGTGGATTCTAGAGATCATGCATTAGGGTTTGGATTTGTGATGCCCACAGGGATTACAATAATTTTAGCATTAGGGTTTGATGATCCTAACTTGGATGGGGATTCAAGAGAGTCAAAAAGTTTAGCCTGAAGGTGTTTGGATTCTATGTCTTCTGATAATCCTCCTACTCCCATATTGGAGAGAATTGAAAATTTATTTGAAACTAGATGATTGGAACTTACCTGAGTATTTTGGTTACCAAAAAACTATTGTTTTCCTTTATCTTGCTGGGACCCTACACCCTCTCTTTTATTTTTTTGGTAGACATAGTTTGCCTGATTGAAATCACCTCTGCTAGGGAAACTCCTCAAATTTCCTCTATCTAGCATTCCCTGATTCTACTTTTCTCTATTCATTGCCAGGTTAGGGCACTGATTACATAGATGTCCTTGATTTTTACATTTTGCATAGAATGCTGGTCTATTCTCATATTATATCGACTATTTTCTATAGTATTCTCCATAATCTAGCTCCACAAACCTTGGCAATTCATTATTCAAATTAGCATTTATGCAGATTCATGCATGAGTCATCCTTGTCCTGGCCAAGGTCGCATGGTCAATGGAGATCAAGTCCCCTATAGTTCTGGCTATGCCATGCAACCAATATTCATTGAATAACTGGGCAAGTAGACTCGGGAGACAAACCCAAATAGGTGTAATGTTATTATATTGCTTTTCAGGGTCAAAATATTCACCCCATCGTTTGAGAAAAAGACTCCTTTTGCCTAGAAACCAAGGACATCCTATTAAAATGAGGTTAGCATCCTCCATATTGTTAAAATAGATAATTAAGAACCCTCGAGTTAGAGCTACCAACTCCAAGATGCCTACCATACACCATTTATCCGTCTCCCAAGCCTTGATAGTCTCCATGTCCGGCCTACCTCCCAAAAACTTGCCTACTAGGGAGAATTCTTCCATTAAAAGAAAATGGCTCATGGAACTTATCGGGGCTAAAATTTTATTATTTACTAGAACTAGGGGTGGAAGAGAGAGAACATCCTTTCTTTTTCCTCTAAGAGTCTCAGCAAAATATAGCCACTTCTTGGGCCCCACATTGTCCTTCGTATCTTTTTTGTTAGGGTCTTTCTAAGGAGGTTCGGGCCCCCATGTGATGCCTGCCTCCAAATCTGCCATAGATTGATCACCTTCCTCTGGATCCTTGCTTTATCCATGCTCAAGGTTCCCACCCACCCCTTCCATACCTACTCTACCTCTATCGCCTTGGCTAAGATTCCTACCCAAAAAATTCAAACCCTCACTCCTGCTGCACCCGCTAAACCTCAGCTCACTCATTCCTATTACTGAAGGAGAACAGAAGATAACACCTTGATATACCAATCATGCATAGTTATATATAATGGAACCCTTATGCAATATTATATGACCACCTTGAGGTGGTATATCCCTTAATTTCATGTGAACCTGCTAGATGTCCTATTATCTCCCATATTGTCCGTCCATAGTCTATCATGTCAATCCTCGCTATCACGATCTTAGTCGATCTTTTGTGGTATGCCATGTTTAGTTCATCATTGGATTCTTCCATTGGGCCCTGTTCATGTGCCACATAGCTAATGTCATATCCATCTCTGCATCAGATAGTCGTAGTCACATCAATCCATGTCATCATCATCTAGCTACCATATTCTAGGTGTCTATCATGGTTTATCCTCGTACGTATCCTATGTACATGGTTGCCACATCATCTATCTGAGTTAGTCCCTGATATGATACCACTGTAACCCTTATTTGCTTTGAACTACTTCAAACATCGCACCACCAACTTGCAATCAACTTGTAACTTGCATATGAAAATAATTTTCAACATTAGGATTTATGTACAATTTATAAATGTAATTCATTTCAAAACCCTTAGTGCAAATCCATAAGACAAAGCATAATAAAAGGACTTTATTTCAACACCTTTCATAACAATGAAAAGGTGATTCCCTTTTATTCTTATTATTATTATTATTATTTTCTCTTTAATTTGAATTAATCAATTTTAAATATTTGAATTATTGTAATTCAAAATAAACAAGAAGAAAACATTGAAACCAATCATTCAAACTCAAACAATGCTCCTAACCAAAGCATGGAAATTAACATTTGAAATTCAAATGCTAAACCTAACCAAAACATTAAAATTAACTTTTGAAAAGAAATTAAAAGTAAACATTTAACCAACATCCCAACCTTGGAATCTACATTGCAAACTCATGGGTAGGGACCTATCAAAATTATCACTCAAAGAAAACCAAAATTCCCAAAAAAAACTCAAAATTTAAGGTGGGTCCCCAAATTTGGGGTATGTTGTGCGATAGTCACAACAAATGGTGACTCTACTGGGAAATGCTCCTGAGCATTTTGGATGAAGAACCCGATCTGAAACCAAGAAAACCAAATATTAGAGAAATATACATCATCTAGCAATATCCAAAGAATATGGGGGTAGACAACTTCAAATAAAAACAAATGGACCATTTGCCTCTTCTTAGTGTGTGAATTGTGATTCATTTTACATTCTTGAAACAATTTAGATTCCATCATTTATTTTGCATTTAGGCTATAGAATATTACTCATTAAAAATGTGCCTCTACATTCCTCCACTACCAACCAGGCATCTATAGCCCCGATGGAGATTACCTTGATCTCTTATAGACCTTGCTCTACTACCAACCAGGAATCTATAGCCCCAATAGAGATTATTTGAATCACCTAGGCATGATATTAATTTTGCTTATTTCTCTCTCTTTTATTTTTTATTTTTTATTAATCAAGCATTTAAATGCTTTGCAAAATTTGTATGCCAACTGGGTTAGAGACCACTTAAGGCTAAATATGGAGTGTATTATATTTTTTGCCTTAATTTGTAAACCAAATAACTTCATCCTTCAATATTTTAAAGAATACCCTTTAATATGTGAGTTACATGTGGAGCTTCAACCAAATACCTCGTTGTTCCAAAATCCACCATATAAGTCCAAAATCTAAGAATGATCATTTCATTTTCCTCAATTCCACCTGATTCCAAATTAGGCCATCCATCCTATATGAAAAAGGACCAATTATCAAAAAAGGAACCAAGAGTTAGTATCTATCACAAAACACTACCTCAATCAGAGGAACCAACCCAAAGTGCACTTGAAAATAAACCAAATCCTAACCTAATGAAAAATGACAAGACAACAAATAGCAAAAACTTGCAACACATGGGATTATGCACAAAAGTGCCACACAAAGAAAAATCTAAAAGCAAAAGCATGAAAACCCAAAAGCTATATACAATAATATACAAGCATGGTATAAATGATACAAGAACTCGATTGCTTCATGGGTGAAAGTAGTGCTTGAGAAACTACCCATTAACAGGTAAATGAATATCATCTCCACTCAAGGTTTTCAGTCAAAAAGTATTTTCACCAAGAATTTCAGAAATATGATAAGGACCAAGCCAAAGATAGTCAAATTTATCATGCTCACCCTTTTTCTCATGTGTCTTATCCCAAAGCAAAACTAAATTAGAAATCCTAAAATCTTTAATTTTAGCGTATTTATAAAACTATATTTAACAATGTCTCAATTTTTACTAAAATGAAGCAAGGCATCCTCTTTTTTTCATTTAAATGCATGAGGTGAGTGAGACGAGCTTCAATTTTATCATCTGTTTTAAGATTTTCTTTCATGAATTGTAAATTTTACAGTTTAATATTAGAAGGAAAAATTGGATCTTGACCATACACTAAATGATAAGGTGATGTTCCTATGGATTCCTTAATTCTTATTCTTTTCACCCACAATGCAAACTTCAATTTATTATTCCAATCCCGAGGATTATGATCAAGCAATATTTCTTAATAATTAACAAGTTTTTTTTGTAGGTTAAATTAAGATTAAAATGGGTTTTTATCAAGGGTCCCAAAACCTGATTACAAAGAGATAAAATAGGAAAAGCCCACGGATGGGAAATAGGACAAACATGAGGAAATATAGCAATAAAACCTTTAGGAAGGCACCAAGAAAGCCTTCAGGAAGGAAAATTGAAGCGCACCTAGGAAGCAGGAAAAAGCAAATTGCAATGCTCGCCTAGCAGGAAACTACAATTTTGAATGCCCAGGAAGCAGGAAATTGTCGTTTGAAACACCAAGGAAGTGGGGGAACTATTGTTTGAAATAAAAAAGTAGGAAAAAATAGTTTGAAATGCCTAGAGTGGGAAACTGCAATTTGAATCACCAAAAAAGTGGGAAATTACTATTTGGAACGCCCAAGAAGTGCGAAACTACCCAGGAAGCATAAAATGCCAAGGAAGCAGGAAACAATGATTTGAAATAGCCTCCTAGCAGAAAAATAGTAAATTCAAATAGTCCCAAATGTGGGAAAGGAACAACCCACATAGGGAAAATAGGAAACCAAAAAATATGAAATCCCATGTAGGGGAAAACTAGTAATTATGTAAAAACCACCCATCACCAGGGGGTGCAGTAGTGAGACAACAAATATATCAAATCCCATAATAGGAAGGAAGGGAAACAAATGAGATGCTAGAAGATCAATAAAAATGAAGAGAATATGCATCCCTCATAATCCTAAAAAGTGGGTCAAGATTCTGAGGAACTCCACAGGCCATGAAGTCCTCAAGAAGAGAAGAACAAAGCCTTCAAATATGTCAACCGAGTAGAGGAAGCAGCAGAAGCAAGAAAATAAACCATAGAAAGTAGACGTAAAATTTCCAAAGGAACCCAAAAGGAATGAGTCACGAGGAAACCCAACTATAGATTTTAGATCCAAGATAGAAAGGAAGCAATCAAAAATCCTAGACAACCTTTAGCACCACCGACGAAAAACTTAAAGAAAGTAGATGAGAAAGTCCTACAAGAAAATAGTAGCAAGAAAACCAAAGGCCCCCAAACCAAGGCCATGAAAGAAACTAAAATACCACTGGACCCACAACACTGAATCCAAAGAGCAAAATCATAGTAGAAAGCACAAGGTTCCCCTCAATACCAAAAATGATGTTATGCAAAATTGCTCATGAAGCCACATTCCCATAGCCCCAATAGTCCGTAACTGAAGAACCATAAAGGGAAAGCAATGAGAAGACACCTAAAAAAACCCAAGAAAAATTAGGAAATCCAAGGAAAGAAATCTGTGAACAACCCAAAAAACCCAAGTAAAGTCCTAGGGATGGCCCCAAAAATATCCTAGAACTCAAACACCAAAGGAAAACCCCACCAAAGGGCAAGGAAATGGGTAGACTAGTGGATCAGTGATCTCCTACCCCAAGGAGATCATCTGCAACACCATCCTACTTAGAAGGAAGGGTTAAGGAAGTGCCAGGGAAGTTGGTATAGGATTAGGGACCTTGGATAGGGCCAAGGAAGTGGAACAGGACTTCCCAAGGAAGTCACCTTCAGAGCCCCCCTCTTTGATGCATACAATTTAGGTTGGCCTTTTTTAATTAACAACAAGTTTTTATTAGATAATTCAACTAATTCATTACCTTACGGATAATAATTAGAAGAATGTTTGATGCTCACCTTGTTATCATATGCCCATTATGTAAAAAAAAGTGAAATAAAAGTAGAACATTTATTGCAAATAATTGAATGCAGCATTCCAAATCTAGTCAGGATGTGTTCTTCCAAAAATTGAATAACAACCTGAGTAGTATAATTTTTGGTGGGGATAGCTTTCTTCCATCTAGTACAATAGTAAGAGGCAATGAGAATGAACTTATGGGAAGTTAAAGAATTAGGGTATATGACCCCTAAAAAATCTAAGTCCCTTTGAGCAAAAGGTCTCATCTCAACTACAGGTTGTAATGGCATAGGTGCATGTCTCTCTCTATTAGTTGCAAGCTAACAAATATGACAAGAACGTACATGGGAATGGGTATATTTAAATATGTGTGGCCAATAGTAACCAAATCTCAAGATCTCAAGAGAGGATTTTATAACAATACCCTGACTGCGATGGAGATTTTGCAATTGGGTAGAATTATCACTTAACAAGGTAGAGGAACTCAACCATAGAATCTATGCAACAACTAAAAACCATAATCTAGATAGACAAGCCACACCAATGCTCTTGAATGATAAATTATTTGATAAGAAAGTAAAAATATTGATAGATAGTGGAGTTGTTGATAGTTTCATTTCTTCTAGTATAGTCAAGGATTTTCCATAAAGACTAAGATTTTTGGCACAAGGGTGGAAAATCAAGTATGCTCTAGATAGACCTACTCAATGGACCAATGTTTTTCCATGGCTGAGATTACCCTACATAATGGTTCTACCTTATGGCACCTTCAAAATCATCTTTGGAATGGATTGGCTAAAGGGTCATGGAGCTCTAATTAATTTATAGGATAGATGGTTAGGCTATATAGATAAATACAAGCAGAGACTAAGAATACATAGTGCCTGACCTCTTTGGATATTTTCTAATCAAAGCATCTTAATATTTTGCCATCTATGGAAATATTCTTGGCTAAAAGCTTCTTTCAGCTTTTTGCCTCTTCATTAAAGTGATTTTATTGGTTGGGTCTTTTTGCCCTTAGATGATCTCAACAATGCAACTAAAGAAAGCGATTAGAAAAGGTGGTATGGTCTATATAATTAAGTTGAACCACAAGACCAAGGATTATAGGAATGAAGAATTGTTAAAGGAACACCTAATTTGGCATGATTCTAGGGATGTTTTTCTTGAAGACCTTTCGAGGCTACCACCTAAGCATGAATTTGATTTTAATATCGAACTACTACCTGGTTCAAAACCTATTCATAGAACTCCTTATAATATAAATCCTATTGATATGAAAGAATTAAAAGTGAAACTTCAAGGGTTGCTAGAAAAAGGGTTGATTAAACCCAGTGTGTCACCATGGAGTGCACCTATTATTTTTGTCAAAAATAAGGATGGTTCATTGAGATTGTGCATAGACTACAAAATTCTAAACAAAGAAACTATCAATAATAGGTTACCTTTGCCCAAGATTAAGGATTCTTTTTATCAAATTAAGGGTGCCACCATATTTTCAAAGATTGAATTGAAATTAGGATACCATTAGTTGAGAATTCGAGATGAGGATACTCACAAGACAACTTTTAAGACTAGGTATGGTCATTATGAGTTCATAGGATTACCTTTTGGGCTGACCAATGCATCAACAAAATTTATGAATATAATGAACAATGTGTTCAAGAATCATCTAGATCAGTTTTTCTTACAATTTTTGGATGATATTATGATATATTTCTAGAATAAGGAGGAGCATGATAAAAATTTAAGGATTTATATTGGATTATTGAGAAGGAACAAACTCTATGGAAATCTATCAAAGTGCATCTTATATGTTCTAAAGGTATAGTATCTAGGACATATCATATCTACAGAGAGAATATTTGTTGATCCAAAGAAGATAGAAGCTATTTGAGCTAGCCACCACCTACTAATGTGCATGAAGTGTGGAGCTTCATGGGCTTGACTAGGTATTATAGGTATTTTATAAAGGATTATTTCAAAATATCCTACTCCATAACTAACCTTTAGAGAAAAGGAAAGTAATATAAATGGAGGACAAGTATGAAGTCACTTTTGAGTTTCTTATGCATAAGTTTACTACTACATCTCTTCTCAAGATTCTAGACCTGCAAGGGATCTTTTCAATTTGTACTAACACTTCTTTGGAAGGTTTGGGAGGGGTTCTATTCCAAGATGATTCAATCATAGCATGAGTCAAGAAAGATCAAGAAGCATGAGGTCAACTATGATACACATAATTTGGAGTTAGTAGCCATTATGCACTCTCTTAATATTTGATGACATTATCTAATAGGGTAGCCTTTTGAGTTGATAATCGACCATCAAAGCCTAAGGTACATTTTTACTCAACCAATGCTCAATGCACGATAGAGAAGGTGGATCGAGTTATTAACAGAATATGATTTTGGTATAAAGTATATCAAAGGTAATTAAAATAAGGTTGTTGATGCCTTGAGTAGAAGAAGGCATATAGCTACTTTGACCCATAGTCATGTGGACTTAATGGACCAAGTCAAAGAAATGCAAGCACAAGACTAGTATTACCATGAAATTTAGGCCAAGATGGAATGATATCTTGAAGAGAATGAATATTTTGGCATAAAGGATGGACTTTTATATTTTAAGGATAGGGTGGTGATCTCTAAAACTAGTGATTTAAGGAGAATGATCATGCAAGAGGTGCATAGATATCCTTACTGCGCTCACCCAGAGGGACAAATATGAGGGAGGACATGAAAAATGCCTTCTACCGGTTAGGTACGAAGAAATATATCACTAAATTTGTGGCTTGATTTCTAGAAATATAAGAAGTAAAAGTTGAGCATAAACATCCAATAGGATAATTATACCCACATGACATACCAATACAGAAATGGTAGGTGATATCTATGGAATTCATAGTGGGATTACCTAAGACTAGGTACCAACATGACACAATATTGATGGTGGTCAATAGATTGACCAAGGCTGCTCATTTTATTCCAAGGAACACCAAGGATGATGTCCTAATAGTGGCTAATATATTTTCCAAAGAGATATTCAGGTTGTATGGTTTCCTTGAGGTAATCATATCAAATAGGGACTCCAGATTGACATTTGAGTTTTGGCAACTCTTCATCATGTAGTTGGTACAAAACTAAATATTAGTTTTGCATACCATCTAAAAATATATGGTCAAACAAAAATGGTAAACCAAATATTGAAATATATGCTTTGCATATACTTCATGGACCAAAAGTCTTGGTGGGAAGACTTTTCGCATCTAGTAGAGTTTGCATATAATAATGGTTATCATGCTTCCTTGAAAATGGCCTTATTTGAAGCCTTGTATGGTAGTAGGTGTAGAACTCATCTATATAGGGATAATCCAAAGGATTGGGTTATTATAAGGTCAAACAAATGGAGGAACAACTCAGGATGATCAGGCAAAGGCTTAAGAAAGTCATTGATAATTAGAAGAGTTACACTAATATAAAGCATTTGCCTAGATAATTCTCGATGGGAGATAGAGTATTCCTAAGAGTTAAACCCATGAAAAACACCATCAAGTCTTCTAAGTTGGATCCCCATTTTGTTTGACCTTTTGAGATCACTGATAAGATTAGTCTAGTGGCTTACAGACTTGCCTTACCACCCAAATTATCAAATATCCATGACTCTTTCAACATATCCCTACTTAAGAAGTATATTGATGATACTAATAATGTTTAGGATGTATCAAATTGTAGGTGGTAGATCCATGGGTTATTGAAGTGATACCAATGAATATTCTAGAGTTTCATTCCAAAGCGATGAGGAAATAAACTCTAAAAAAATGTAGGGTCTAGTGGGACCAATATTTTGAGAGAAATACCACTTAAAAAAAAGTGGATGAGATGAAAATACATTTTTATTATTTGTTTGAATAAATATAATGTAATATTTTATAGAAAATACAAAGGACTTTGTTTAGTCCAAGGGGGATAATATGTCATGACCCACCTTGGCGGGATATTTTTTATAATATATACTATGTATTGACAAATGATGTTAATGCTTAGTTTTGATGATTTTGGATGGGTATGTGCATTTACTATTGTAGCTATTCATATATAAGGATATGGTATTGTTGATTCTTTTCCTAGTTGCAAGATTAGGTACTCTTGTAGGTGGACAAGAGAGTTGGCCACTAGGAATGAGAGACCATATTAAGAAGGGAAATGATGTGAGATGACTTGTTCATCAACAACTCAGGGTAACATGGATGAATACCCTTCATATAGGTGCATTGAATTTGCTTGTGCTCATGTTCACACCATCAAACCATGAAGTTTCTTGCAATGAGTCTCCTTAAAAGTAGGTTGGTGATAGCTTAGCCTATCTTAAAAAAAAGGCCACTCACTTAAGGATAAAATGATGGTGTGAAGCATTGAGGGAATGTTTTGAAAGAAGCTTTCTTCTTTTTGTTTATGATGGATTTGGTATTAAAATTTATTAATGGTTGGATTAATCAAATTAATATTTTAATCAAATGTTATGGTTGTTTTAAATAGAGGGAAGTTTTAAAACAAATTTTATCAATAGATCCCTTTAATTAAGTGAAATATATTTTTAAATATTTAGTGTTGTGCTAGCATGATTGTTTTTCTTCACACCTCCTCAATTGTGAGACCGTAAGGTAAATTTACTTAATATTTAATTAACTCCTTCATGAGCGGCTAGATGCCCATGGCCACCACCTTCCTTTCCAAGATGCATTAATAATGCTTGAGAGTTATGTACAATGGTGAGGATCCCTTAGATTGGGAGAGGAGATGGGGAGGCATTAGAAATAAAATGTAAGAATGTTTTGAGAAGTGAGTAGTAGCCGCAATAAGTGAAAAACCAAGTGAGAAGAACGATGCTTGAAGTGAATTGAATTTTTTTGCATAGAGGTATTTCTTCATGGTTTTGGTTTTGGTTACACTCAATGTTATCTTTCTATTGTTTTGGTTTATAGCTTTTGAGTGGTTTACATTGGTAGACGTGTGTGGTACCCCTTGTTCCTTGGATGCTTCCTTCTTTCGTGTATGCTTGTGGTTGTTGCCTAGTGTTGGCTTATTTCTAGAGGATTTTCATAGGTGCTATGGAGGTGCACCTAGGTTTCATGTTATGTATTTTAAATACTCCTTGATCCAATATTTATGCATGGGAGATAGATTTGGAAGGGCCTCTATTGCATTGATTTTTATTGCTTTTGTTGCTTGGCTTCTACTCATGTATGCTTCAATGTATTAATTGATGTTCATCGAGTTTTTTATCCCATGTTTGCTTTCTTTGTTTTGTGTGGTTAACCCACTTTTGTTGAGTTGGATGTGTGTAGGCGTTATGTTGTGTTCTACGTAGGCATCATATATCGTCTACTCTTGGTTGTATGGTGTTACCTTTGGTGGTGCTTGTTCTTCTTGCTTGGATTGACTTTTGTTTTGCTCCTATGCTCTAGGTTTCCTATTCCCTTTGAGTGGCCTGGAACCCATAGGTTTGAGCCATTATCTATAGGGTTGGATTGGCTAGTTGTTGGTTGTTGTGTTTTCTCCCACCCTTATTATATTGGCTTACATTCTTTAATCTTAGATTAATATTTGAGCATATTAAGGTTTTACCTCTTTTTATTCTTTGGTTTTGATTAATAGAATGCTCATGAATAAAAAGAATTGTGTAGTTCTTTATTTAAATTAGAAAGGAATTACAATTTTTCCTTTATATTAATGAAAGGAATTAATGGGTTTCCTTTATTTTTTATTTTTTTTTTAAGCAAAAAACCCCTTGCGGGCCGCCTTGGTCTGAGAGACCACGAATAGGGGGTTCTATACCATCAAATTCACTCGAAAGTCACACCCGAACCTGCCCGTACCAACATTATCAATTGGATTTTGGATACCCAATTCAGCTTTTTGGTAGGGTGGAGATTTGAACCTGGGACCTCCCTTGGAGGATTGCCCTCTCCTCTCCAACTCACCTACAACACCTGGGTGGGTTTCCTTTATGTTGTATATTGAAGGAATTAATGATTTTCCTTATGTTTAAAATTAGAAATGAATTAATGTTTTTCCTTTATATTAATGAAAGGAATTAATGGTTTTCCTTTATGTTGTAGATTGAAGGAATTAATGATTTTCCTTATGTTTAAAATTAGAAAGGAATTAATATTTTTCCTTTATATTAATGAAAGGAATTAATGGTTTTCCTTTATGTTGTAGATTGAAGTAATTAATAATTTTCCTTGTGTTTAAATTTAGAAAGGAATTAATATTTTTCCTTTATATTAATGAAATAAACTAATGGTTTTCTTTTATGTTGTAGATTGAAGGAATTAATGGTTTTCCTTATGTTTAAAATTAGAAAGAAATTAATGTTTTTTCTTTATATTAATGAAAGTAATTAATGGTTTTATTTTATGTTGTAGATTGAAGGAATTATTCGTTTTCCTTATGTTTAAATTAGATGGAATTAATGTTGTTCCTTTATGATAATGAAATGAGTTAATGGATTTCCTTTATGTTTAATTAAAAGAAATTTATGGGAGTTCCTTTATAGCTTTATTTTGGAAGGAATTAATGGGGATTACTTTGGAAGTTATTATGGTATAAAAATTTATGTTTTCCTATGTGACTTGTTGTTGATACTTGAATGTATGCTTTTGAGTATTGTTTGCTAAGAGAAACAATGAGAAAGAAGTATGGGCTTATTTATGCATGTTTATGTAATATGCTTGCATTGATGAAAATAATCATATAGAATTGCATTCATATCTACATAATGAGTTGTTCTGATCCCTACCTACCTATCAATATGCCATGGAGGTCAAGGGAAGGAGATGACATATTATGTTCTTTAGTCAAATCATGTTAGTAGAATTCTCCAATTGTTTATAGAATATTGTGGAAGGATTAAGTTGGAAATCCCTCTTAGTAAAAGAGGATTCATTGTAATAGAAGCAAAGACTTCTCATGTGTAATTTATACCTTTGAAGAATTATTATGCTTGGTACCATGTTTATGATAATGGTGTAATATTCATGGCTCTTTTCATGTTAAAGTAATGATTATTTATTTTGTATCAATACTTGGGTTAAAATATTATCCTTTTTTTAACTGCATGCTACAATTTGACTTAGATAAGTACTTGTTACTATTGATGAATATTCTTTCAAGCATACTCTATCTTTGCTAGAGAGAGAAAGAGAGAGATAGAGTTAGATCTAAGGTTTTGGGAGTTCTTTTGGGAAGGGGATGACTATTTTGTAACCATTTAAATTTCTCCTTAACTTTGACTTAGGGTAGTTTTGGAAAAGCAACACCTAGTTTCCTATGTTGTTGAGAAGATGATCATGTAGAGTGATATATGCTTAGTCGTTCATCATAGATATGAGGTAGATAAGTATTAAGTTTAGTAGATCACCATAGAGGTGCATTTAACTAAACTCAAGGTATTACACCCTAAGGAACCCAATATAGATTAACTTATGGTTGGTAGAGGGAATTGGCATTCCCCCATCTCTAAATATTAATAAGGGATAATCCTAGTGCCAGGATCAAGAATTCTGTATTCATGGAGAACACCAAAATTGTGGGATGACTATTTGAAGCATCATTTATACCGCTAAGGTATATAAGGTAAATTCTAGTACATATGGGAGCTAGGCCTCTCCTGTCCACTCAAGATACGTCTATAGAGTCATGGAATAAAAATGATATGCCTAGTCAAATATATTCCATAGATACTCTTGGTGAACCTTGTTGAGTTCTTTTAAAAAAATATCTCTCTTGAGTTGGTCTATTTTTGGGTTCTTACAGTTACCCTTCCCCTTTTTACATTGATTTAGTTACATTAGGCTATTTAGTGCCACTGATATTTGAATCTTGGTGTGGGCTACATCAAATATTTGTCAACTCATTGAACCAAGGACCTATTGGCTAGAAAACTTGAAATTTACCTAAGTAAAAAATAATGATTTTCCATTTTAGTTGATAGTAAATTCCTATTTCTAAGTAAATATTTTATAATTTATGGCCTAATAGTGGTTCACCAAAAATTTGGTGATTTTCTAGTTTTGAGAAACTCTTAGTTTTGACCAAAATTTCTTATATATGCAAGTATGAATGAGATTTGAATAAAATCCTATAAATACAAGATATAAAGCATACAATTCTAATAAGAAAATTTGACTGGTTGAACTTATTTTCTATAAGAGGAAAGGCTTGAAAGGAAATAATACAACTATTGTTATATGGATATGATAATCAAATTAATTGATTCTAACTCCATAAAAATAAAAATGACCCATGTAACTCCAATCAAGAATCGCATAAGCTAAAATACTACTTCTACATCCCCATTGCCTAGTCCTTCATTTTGGTGAATAAAAGTAGGTCATATAAATGATGTCATTGTATGTGATTTTACTAAGATAACTCTGTCTTGGGCTATTACCATACCTATTGTCCAAACATGAATGATAATCCCTTTATATGGTATGCCCCATAAGATGTACTATTTTACCAATATAAATAATCTATAACCTCCTTACATAAGAACCTTATATCATGGTTAGTTTATTTGGTTAGTACTTTCATATAGTCAACTAGAAAATATGTCTAGTTTATAAGTTAGTCATAATCCATACATTGTTCCTCATCCATAGGATACTTCTAGTCTATTATGTGCATCATCTAGTCCCCACATTATCACTAATCAAATTCAATTTGGGATAAACCAACTATTAAGGTCCTTGAGTATGCCAGTCATGCCAAGCCAACCAAAAACCGTTCCACCCATCCTAGATATAGCCATCAAGTCCTTACCTAGCTTTTTTAGGAATAGAATCAAAATAGCCTTGCATCACCTCAACAATTGCCAATGCTAGAGTCTATGCATAATATTTAGGAAAAGGATATCATAGTGTGTCTACCTATATATTATCTAAGAGATAAAATAGATTTATGATATAGGATTCTACCTAATAATTTACTAATCAAGTGGTATTCTATTATCAAACCCTTTATGAATAGGCTATTAAATTTAAACAATGCTTATTTAGTTTTTTTTAGCAAATATTATACAAAGGTATCCTTAAGAAAAATTCATGATTATAAATCTAGATTTATGAGGATATTATACCTTATACCATATAATATCCATCCATTTGACAATAAGGCCTTATCATATTACATATATGGATTTCAATTAGATTTAACATTGATGATTTATGATGCCAATCATGTTATATCACTCATAGATTTGGAAGAAATAATACATGTAGGGGATTTAATTATTTGAGTTAGTAAATTACACCTTGCCTCACATATGGTTTATGTTGCATACATAGCCCAAGCCCAAATTCCACTTCCTCTCCACTAATATCACCAATTCCAAATAATATAGCAAATCAGTCATCACTATACTCATAAGTAAATTTGCCATACATAGTGACTTTTCCTAGTAAAAATGCCTCTATCACTATTAATTTTCAACCCCAATATCCAACCATATCAAATTCATCACAATAAATTAAATTTACTTCATCATAAAATCAAAATGATAGGATATATATTTAGTAAATGAATTAAAATAAATAGTGAAGAATCTTGTAATTCAAGCTAACATAGATAAAATACAATATATTGGTTGGAAACAAATTAGTGGATGGAAATAGTCAAGGAATTGGAAATAAAGGACTCCATATATTATAAAATATTGTTAGGATCCTAATCCTAACTATTACTATTATTATTAATTCACTTATTTATTTATGGACCATTGTGTCCTTTCACCTCACAACTCTAGGGTAGATACTTATATGCATTCACAAGGGTGTAAACAATCATCCATGAAATTATAAGAAAGATTTATTATTGATCCATTGGCAGGTTTGCCTCTAGTGAAACAATGATTCAATATTAATAGTGATTCAATACAAATTTCATTGTCTTGCATCCATTTCCAACTATTTTTCCATCCATCCATGTTGTTAGGAACTAGGTTCCTACCATATGGTATTAGAGCTCCTCCATCCTACGCCATATCATCACTTGCACAGTGAAAAAATGATATATAAGCACCAATCATATCATTGTGATAGCCAACATATTCCAACATATATCCGCAGTGTTAGCCAAACGTATCCCCAATAAGAAGTTGCCCAGTAGAAGACAACAATAATCGGCAAGGAATAAATATAGTTTTAGAAGCATTATAGGCCGAGGAAAAGGAGCTTAAAATATTTGTTTAATTTCTCAAAAAGATACCACCCGATTCGTTTTAGCCCTAGATCAAAAACATGATAAAAAAATCAATTCGAGAAACAATTTTGACTTGCGGTGCAATGTTTGAGTTATTCTATGTAAACATAAGGAAAAATGGTGAAGTTTTATACAATAAAAGTTATAATATAAAGTTTTAAATTTTTTTTGATATCAAAAAGAGAAATCTCCAACAACAATGACATTCTGACACTGGGGGAAAAGTAAAAAGGAAGTAAGTTTTAAAAAGTTTTGGATTAAAAATCCCACATTTTGGGTGCTTATAACCTTCAATGCCTTATAATTGCCGATGCACATAGGGAAATATGTGACTTTGATCACGATTCCCTTGCACCTCGCACAAACCTTATAGCTGCCACCCCTCCATGTGTCGTTAACCCTACCATTACCACTTGTCTTTATTGCCTCCATTTCTATCATACTCTGCTACCTCCACTTCCTTGTTATGCTTTGCACCCTTGTGTTGGCCACCTACTGCTTACTGATGTTGACTACATCCTTGTGTTGGCTTCCTACCACTCACTGATGTATACTTCACCCTTAATCCGCCCCATCGCTCGCTAACATCGATTTCATCCCTAGCCCACCCACCGAAATTTGCCTTCTAGCTATTGTTTCCCTCCTAAAATTCAAAATTTGAATTAAAAAAAAAGTGACCGATAGGTCTACATAGTTGATAAAACCTTTTTTTTTACATAAAAATTTTGCAAATTTTTTTAACAAAAAACTTAAATTTTTGCAAATTTAATTTTTCAAAACCTAATTTTCACTACCAAGGAAGAAATACAAATTACAAAACTACACTAATATGGTCAATGGCAGGAGATGTCAATCACAAGAACCTTCCATTAAATACTTCATGCAGGAGGTTCAATAGTGGAGGAAGGGTATTAAAAAAAATATATCAACATTGTATTTAAAAGTTGACATCTATTACCACTCTGTCGCTATGCTACAAAAAAATATGGCCATCGTCCAAGCTAGCCAATCTGTCGGAGGACCAACAAACCAAGCACTACTTGGGGGACCACAAATTGCCATTCTACCTAGAACTACTAAGTTGGATTTTCCAAAATTTGAAGGAGGTGACCCCACCAACTGGATTTATAGGGCCAAACAATATTTCTCCCTCTACCAAATCTTGAAGACACAAAAGGTTCACATTGCTTCCTTCCACCTAGAAAATATCACCACACAATGGTACTAGTGGTACGAGAAGACTAATGGCACACCTACATGGTTAGAATTTACCAAAAATCTAATGGTACGATTTGGTCCCAGTAAATTTGAATATTTTATAGGTGCCCTTACTAAACTTTGCCAAACCACTATGGTGAGAGAATACCAAGCCCAATTTGAAAAATTGGTAAATCTTACATCAGGGCTAGATGCCTCATTCTTCCAAAGTTGTTTTATCAGTGGCTTAAAAGAAGAAATTCGATTAGAAGTGCAAATGTTCAATCCAACTAACATGATGCAAACTATTGGATTAGCCCAATTGGTGGAAGAAAAATTCAATAACCAATGCCAACTAGGGAGACCACCTATAGGAAAATCATAGAATACTTACACCACCTCGAAACCTAACAGGGTATTACCTATTAAATGTATAAGCCCTGAAGAGATGAAGGAAAGAAGAGAAAAGGGCCTTTGTTTTCATTGTGATGAGAAATTTATCCCCAACCACAAATGCATTACCCCAAAACTATATATTTAGATACAATTGATCATTGTAGCTCAAATGAAGAAGATAATAATGAGGTGGAAGTGGTGACAGATAATCCGAAGAATAATGTAGAGGACACACCAAAATTTATTTTAACACCCTCACTGGTTTCTCCTCCCCACAAACTATGAAATTCAAAGGATACTTTAAAAAATAAAACCTCATTGTGCTTCTAGACTCTGGCAACACACAATTTTTTTGACCCAAGGGTGGCAAAAGAAGCTAGCTGCTTTATACATCCTTGCAATAGTTTTGGAGTCGTAATTGGAATGGAGGAAGGATTACATGCAAGGTAAAGTGTCAAAATATTAAACTTACTATAGGTTATTATAATATGAAAGGGGACATGTATGTACTTCCCTTAGGAGGATGCGATATCATCCTAGGAGTGTAATGGTTGTGAGCACCTAGCATAATCCAATGGGACTTTGAAGACTTATGGATGCAATTCACACAAAAAGACCAAACATATACTATTAAAGGGTTAAAATTAGGTCCTTCACAAGTAATAAGTTCCCATAGAATGGATAAAATTATTCGCAAAGGAGGCAAGGGTATGATTGCCCAATTATTTTCCATCCAACCCACCAATGAAGAACAACCATAAGTGCCTAAATTATGACAACTTCTAGCATATATTTCTCAGGTATTTAATGAACCAAAAGGGTTACCCCCTCCATGTAGTCATGATCATGCCATTCAACTTCTTCATAAGCATCAACCCTCTAATATCTGACCTTACCGATACCCTTATCTACAGAAAATAAAAATTAAAAAACTAGTACAAGAATTACTAAAGGTAGGGGTTATTAGACCTAGTGTGAGTCCTTACTCTTCTCCTATTTTATTAGTTTGAAATAAATATGGGTCGTAGCATCTATGTGTTGATTTCCACACCCTTAAAAAACTAACCATAAAAGATAAAATTCCCATATCCATCATCGATGAATTGTTAGATGAGCTTCATGGGGCTACATACTTCTCAAAATTAGATTTACGATCAGGTTACCATCAAATTCGAGTAAAGGCAAGTGATATTCCAAAAAATTCCTTTCACACTCATGAAGGAAATTATTAATTTATGGTTATGCCATTTGGCCTTACCAACCCCCTTCTACATTTTAGAGTCTAATAAACCAGGTATTCCACAATTTTCTTCAAAAAAATATTTTAGTTTTCTTTGATGAAATTTTTATTTATAGCAAAACATGGGAAGATCACTTGCATAATTTAGACCAAGCATTGAAAACCTTGAAATACAACCAATTATATGCAAAAATATCAAAATGTTCCTTCAAAAAACAAGATATTGAATATCTCGGACATATTATCTCTAAAGAAGGAGTTAAATTGGACCCCCACAAGATTGAAGATGTGAAAAATTGGCCTATCCCAAAAACCTTGAAAGGCATGCATGGTTTTTTAGGATTAACAGGGTACTATCATAAATTTGTCAAAGATTATGGAAATATTGTAGCCCCCTTGATATATCTACTCAAGATGAATGCTTTTCTTTGGTCTTCAAAAGCTGACAATACTTTCATCGCCTTAAAAAATTACATGTGTACCACTCTTGTGTTAGCCATCCTAGATTTTTCCAAACCATTCATTATTGAAAGTGATGCTTTAGGAGTAGGAATAGGAGCCGTTCTCATGCATAATGAAAGACCCTTGGATTTTACTAGTAAGGCATTTTATGGAAAGAATTTGGCCCGATCCACATGAAAACAAGATGTTAGCTATTATCCATGCTATTCAACATTGGATACCTAACCTTATCGACAAACGTTTTATTATTCAAACTGACCACCTTAGTCTAATGTATTTTCTTGAGCAATGCATATCCACTTCTGAACAAAAAAAGTGGGTTACTAAACTATTAGGATATGATTATGAGATCATATATAGAAAAGGAAGGGATAACATGGCCATCGATGCCCTTTCATGGAAATTTGAAGAAATACCTCAATTGCATGGTCTTTCCTCTCCTATTCCCAAATGGATAGACCAAGTAACTGGAGAATGGTTTAATGACCCTACAATACAAAAATTAATTCAATAGATACAAAAATATCCCACAAGCAAGCCTCACTACTCTTGGAGTAATTACATGCTTAGGTACAAAGGGCGTATTTTCCTATCCTCTACCTCCTCTTATCGAACAAAACTCCTCCATGAGTTACATGCCATGCCTATTACAAGACATTATGGATTCCTCAAAACTTATAAAATAGTGTCTAGATCCTTTTATTGGGTAGGTATGAAACAAGATATCAAGAAATTTGTGGATGAATGTGAGTCATGCCAAAGATAAAAAGGAGATACAGTAGGTAACCCTGGCCTTCTTCAACCTCTCCCCATCCCAACCAAAACCTGGGCTGATATTTCCATGGGTTTTATTGAAGGTCTTCCAAAGTCTACTAGTAAAAATACTATTCTAGTTGTGGTGGATCACTTATCTAAATATGTTCATTTTTATCCCTTGGCCCACCCTTACACAGCTAGTACCATCATCCAAAATTTTCTTGATAATATATTTAAACTACATGGCATGCATTCCACTACAGTCAGTGATCGTGACCCCACCTCCACTAGCAATTTTTGGAAAGAATTGTTTAAAATCCAAGGCACTCAAATTCATATGAGTTATGCTTATCATCCCCAAACCAACGATAAAACCAAAGTTGTTAATAAATATTTGGAAACTTACCTACATTGTTTTATTTCTACTCATCCCCTTCATTGGGTTAAAGGCTTCATTTAGCCGAATGGTGGTATAATATCTCATACCATACCACCATTAAGATGATACCATATGAATATTTATATGGCCAAGTACCACCTTCCATTATCTCTTATATTCTAGGAAGTACCAATGTGCTAGTCATGGATTCTAAACTTTCTACTAGAGATAATATTCTTCGCCTTCTCAAGGATAATTTACTCACCGCACAACATCATATGAAGTAGCAAGCGGACCAACATCGAATCAAGCAAGCTTTTCAAGAAGGTGATATGGTATTCCTTCATCTTCAACCTTATCGTCAAACTTGTCTCAAAATCAAGGGTTTCAAAAAATTGTCTCCCAAATTCTATGGGCCTTATAAATTTCTTCAACGCATTGGACCCATTGCTTATAAACTCGAGTTACCAAATTATTGCAAAATTCATCCTATGTTCCACATATCTTACCTTAAACCAGTAGTTGGCACACACATTACTACACAAACTCAACTACCTGAGTTCACAGAGGATGGAGCACTCATGATTGAACCTGAAGCTATCTTGGATCACTGTATTTGACAACTTCAACATCGCACTATCACCGAGCTTTTGATTCAATGGAGAGACCTACCTTCTAAATATGCTACATGGAAAACACTTCATCACATCTAGCAACAATTTCCTTACTTTCCACTTTGAGGACAAAGCTCTTTTTAAGGAGGGTGGCATGTTAGGATCCTAATCCTAACTATTACTATTATTATTAATTCACTTATTTATTTATGGAACATTGTATCCTTTCACCTCACAAATCCAGGGTAGATACTTATACGTATTTACAAGGGTGTAAACAATCATCCATAAAATTATAAGAAATATATTTTATTGATCCATTGGCAGGTTTACCGCTAGTGAAAAAGTGATTCAATCTTAATAGTGATTCAATACATTTTTCGTTGTCTTGCATCTATTTACAACTATTTTTCCATCCATACAGGTTGCTAGGAACTAGGTTCCTACCAAATATCAAGTCCCTTATCAACCTATAGGTGGTCAAATACAAAACTATATAATGAACATAAACTTATATGTCAACACTCTATGGTTCTTGACTTGTAATACTAGACATAATATGATAGAATATATCATTACTATAAGGAAAACTCAAGCATAAAAATATAATTTAGTGTTAATAACAAGATATCATACAAATGATGAAGCATTAATTATAAAATCATCTATCTTGAACTAAATTTCTATGGTAAATTAGTCAAACATTATGGTGGACCAAATAGGAGTAATCTAACAACTAGTCCTAATCACACCTAATCCAAATAATATAGTATTTGAAAATTTTAGTATTCCTAAAAATGAGGGTAATTTTCCTTTAAAATATCATATAGCAATGATTAATCAATAATGAGGGGTAGGCACCAAGAGTAAGAAAAATGTGATTATTGAATAACTAGTTACCCATTAAGTGGCATCACAAAAGTAATCTAACCTAAGATAAAACACTATAGTTTTTAGAAGGGGATGGACATCATTGCACTTGAAGGATAAGAGGTTAAAAAAAATCTAGTCAAAACAAGATAATAATTTTAGTAACACACCAATCCATGCTCTTCAAACTAATATTTAGGTAAAATATCTTAAAGCTCAAAATAATATCACAATTATGGATAAGCAAAATGAGAAAGAGAAGTTACAAAAATAATCTAAAAGCCATCTAAAATATCCCCCCTTGACCGTTGAAGATTGAGTTATTGTAACACAATAACATAGAAAGTTTACCTCATGCAATGAATGTAGTACAACCTAATATAGGTGTAATAATAATAAAGTGAGGAAAATACCATTTAGGGTTAGTGTGTTGGAAGCATTAGCCTTGTCAAGTGGAAGAGATGTATTATAGGAAGACATCAAGGAATGAGATGAGTAATGATAAGGTAAAAATAGTTGTACAATAGGAAACATAGCCAGTTCAATTCATTAGAAAAAACCTTATAGAAGAAGACCCCTATGATATTTAGGTAACATAGTAGATATATTGAATACCCCTAATACCAAAACATAAATTTTTTAATTTAATATCACCTTAAAAGTTGAGAAATATCTACCATGAAGTTACTTTATAGACTCAAGGGTTATTATGATAGCAATGTCAAAATCAGTATGTGAAGAAATGGTATTGCCTTACATAAATACTACCAAAATCCCATTTAGGTGGATAAAACTAGGGTGAATGTCATGGGAGTACTACTATTCTAAATTTGACTATGGAAAAACATCCAAAATTGGTCATTGTTTAGGATGTGACTATGGTGGACCTTCCCCCTTAATTTGAAATGTTATTATCAAGATAATGAACAAAAAAAATTATTTATATGAGTATATTACCATAGATTTTACATATATGGTGTTTAGGGATGAAATAATTATTAGAATAAAAATGAACCTCCATGCAACCATCTCTTGCATAAGTTGCATAATGACAAACTTTTTAAATAGAGTGAGCTTTCAAACTATGTTGATGAAGAACAAAATGAAGAAGGGCTATTTTCATGTTTATAATTTATTATTAGGGTTTTCCAAGAAGATTAAGGATTAGAAGGAACCTACAAATGTACTAAGTCTGGAAATTATTTAATATTTAAAGAACTAACCATAATCCAAGCATTAACTAGTTAAAAGTTTAAGGTTTAGAAGATTCTTGGATGCTACACTTTGATGGTTCATGAACAAGAAATGAAGTAGGCATCAACATATAATTGACTATCTATAAGGTATATAGATACAATATGCTTGTATATTTTTATTGAACTATATGAATAACATCACTGAATATGAAGCATTATATTCTAAGCTAAGAAAAGCTAAAAATATGGGATTCAAGAACCTAATGTTGAGTTGGGAATAAATAAAGTTAATTTAACATGAACTACCAAGAACAAATATCTAAAATTCTATAAGTGTAGGGTGTGGGATCTACTATAAAAATTTAGCAACTATAAACTTAAAGTAATATGTAGATAATTAAATATTAAGGTAGATGAGCTAACCCCTTAGCTATTATATTTGATCCAAAAATAGACGTGGGTTAAAGCAAAAGAACCAAATATGTTTTTTAGTCTTATGATCCCTAATTATACTCATCACTAGAAATTTTTTAATAATGATGAGTAAATCATGACCTCTTGGTTAGGAAACCTTAGCACACAAAAAAAAGAATGAATATGGGAATGACATCAAAGATGGAGGTAATTCTATTTAGAAAAAAATAGTTACCTATAGATATAATCATATAAGGAATCATGTTTAGTCCCAATTATTTTGCTAAAAAGGAAAATATCAAAGCAAAAATATTATTATATGATTTTGCTAAGATTGTAGAGGAAAAAAACTGACACATGAGAAAGGAATTCATAGAGAAGGAGGTCCATCTATTCAAGTATTTGTACAAAAAGTATGATATATAATTACTTAGATATATGAGTATTTAAAGGCATATTATATAAGCATAATTGAACATACAATTAATCTTAATTTTAGTGCTAGACCATTCCATCAAAACTAGAAGTCTATCAAGCTAAAATTTGAAGTTGTGATGAGGGAGGTTTTGAAAAACAATTCCACAAAATACTTTTCCTCTCAATAATTTTACATTGGTAGAAAATATAATGGTGCACAAGAAGAATGGATATATCCAATTATGTGTTAATTTTAGAAACTTATATATGACATCTCTAAATGATGGATAGCCACTTCTATAAATTGACCAGATATAGCAAAAAGTGGCAAGGTTACAAATATTGTCATTACTTGATGGTTTCTCAAGATACAACTAGATCTAGGTCAAATATGGTGATTATCATAAGATTACATTCACCATAAAATGGGTATTATTTTCCTATCAAATAATGCCTTTCATTTTTTCCAATGTGAGAACCACTTTATATAGGGCTATGGATAATACTTTTGTCAAGTTGGTTGATGAAATTATACTCATACATATTTATGACCTAATAGGATTTTAAAACAAAGTATCAAGCACATTTAACATTTGGTAGTATATTTATAAAGGTGCAAGGAATATGAGGTCTAATTAAACCCTAAGAAATAATTATTCCTTAAGTACAAAGTAAATCTTCTAGGACATGTGGTATCAAAAGGTATACTTGCAATTAATATTGACTACATTATTACAATCGAAGAACTACCATTGACATAAATAATTAAAGGTATCAAATATTTCCTTCGATAGATTTATTTAATGGCTAATTTTAAGGCAAACAAGCCTTTAAATGGAATAAAGATATAATCATAAAGACACAATACTAATTACACTAGACTTCTCCAAAGATTTTAGGTTATATATTTTTGGTACAAATCAAAGTGTAACAATTGTATTAACTTAAAATTATGATAAAGAAGATGAACACACAATTTTATTTATTATAATATTTAAGCTTATTGTAGTGGTAAAGTCCTTGGGTCTTCATTTAGGATACCTAAGTTCAAACCCCATTTAGTGCGAGGGTACCAGGACCCTGTTGATGTATGATTCTATCCATTTGCCAAAATCATCATAACATAGAACTTTTGAATGTTCTCTCTTGTAAAGATAGTTTAGAATCTCCAAGGTTTAATATATATGCTTTGATGTAATGATGGATATCTCAATGGTTCACAAATGTCTATCAACAAGGGGCTTGGAACTTTGGATACACGATTTCAATGTTTTATAACTCTTTTCTTCTTCAAGGAATCATTTCATTCAAATTGATTTTCATTTATATAATCATATTTCTTTTCATTTATAGCATGTGATTTTCTTATAATGTCCCTTTATAAATGATAACTTTTAAATCCTCTTTTTGTTAAATATCCTTTTCTTTGATGATTTTTTTATCCTAAGTGCATTTATGACTTCAAGCCTAAAATAAAAGAAACAAAATAATTAAATACAACTTTTAAACACCTAAGGAAAATCTTTCAACCAATTTTTATATTCCTATTGAATTTGTTTTGATGCTTTCTTATCTCTACTTAAATGCATTTAAATGTTATTACATCTAACAACCTATTTTACTTTAAATAACAACAATGTGTCTACTGTGAATAAATGAAAAATTCATAGGCTTTAAATATTCCGCTAGACTATGCCTAACAAATTCTTTTCCTTTGTCTTCTACAAATGGATTTTTTTATCAAATACACAAACTTTATACTATCAAAAAATCTTTCAATGGAATTTACAACAGAGGATTCACAATGTATATTCCAGATAACTGATATTTGATAGTGCCTTTAAATTATTTCCTTCGGACAAATCACGTCATGCAGATATGAATACAGATCCTAGAAAGTAACCATTATAGGTAAAACCAGAAATGCTATCACAGTTTACTCCTATTATGGTGCTAGCTTCTGAGGAATGAGAACTTTTAATTATGATAACCACTACTTGTTGCATAATCAAATCCAGAATTTCTCACAGATGAGATTAACAAGGCTTTATCATAACATATAATAAGTATTACAATTCGATTTTATAAAACTTTCAAACAAAAACCTGTCTTCCTATTGCTTCAGATTTGGTGCTCCATCAGACATTCACCGCCTCTCCCCTACCAAGATGATTTCATCCAAACTCCTGACCGCTTCTTCTCATGCATCTATCTTTTCCAAAAAATTTCGGTCCCCATTTCCACATGTTTGTTCCGTATTTATAATTTTTGTTGCCCTGGCTCATACTCTGCGTATTGAACTGTTTTGAAACCAACCTTGTAACGAATTTCATTCGTTACTCTTAACTTCCCTCGAATGGTTACAAACATATTTTATTAAACTCCTTGAGCTTTGCACTGTCCATAACTACTATCCATCTATGATATGCTTTACGTGAATTTTAACTAACATTCAAATATTTTTAATTAAATTCATTTTAACAAAATGAATTCAACCATATTCACATAGCAATAGTTTTAATCGAACTTACATCACGCTAAAACTGATGGCCTTATACCATGTATGCCTTTCTGTGTAAATCCAAACTTTGTATCTTCGTTGGATACTATCACGTCGAGTTGACAACGTATAACTATCTATCTCCGGAGGCTATCCATTACGTATTATGTGCATGCTTTCTCAGTTACCCATTCTGTGGCTATCACCCCATTTGTGCCTCCCAATAGTTCCTTCTGCAGTGTGTTACATCGTATCTCATTATCCATTGCATGTTGTGGAGAGGACACCATATTGATTCAGGTCTTCCCGATGACTATTAGCTACAACATTCTACCCTACCTTGGACTTCGATTATTCTCCCAACATTTAATTGCTTCAATAACATCCTTTTATTTCTTCTCCAATTGATCTTAGAATTCTCATTGCTCTCTGAATGCTATTGATTTTTGCAACTCATTGAAACCTAACAGGCCTGTTCGTACTCCTTTCTGCATGCCATCATGGGTAGTTTTCTTCGAGCAATGATCATGATTTATCGAGCCATTCACCTGAGTCATTCTGCATGCGAACAATCTCTATTCGTCCAATGAAACTACCTCATACGAGCATCTTCGAGAATAGGGTGTGGTGGCTCACGTATCCTAACAACTTAATGTGCATGCCTTTTATTGTCTACACGTGGCCTTACCCACTCTACCCAATAACAACTCTCCTTTGGTACACAACTTACCCAATGACGGGTCCCTCCTTCGTGGTATTCAGGTGTCCCAATGACGGGTCCCTCCTACGTGGCATTCAGGTGTCCCAGTGTCGGGTCTCCATACGTGGCCTTGATGTCCTCTAAGTCCCTCCGACGTAGCGTTGAAAATATTTTGTATTACAAATCATAATCAGAAGATGAACCACCATGAAACATAGTTCAATGACATCATAAACATTATTAAGAGCATATTCTGCCAAGTCCTTTAATAAACCAAAGTGACTTAGTTCACATCAAAAGACCTTCATGAGATAATAATGAATAAGGCATTTAAACGAATGATACTATAGTTCTTTATGGCCCAATGTATCACATGTATAATGGACGCGTGAGTGTTATGTATGTTATCACCATTAGCTACAACCTTAATCTATATTAACAAGCAATATAAAGGCATTACTGACCTTTGTGCCCACAAAATAATGAACATGATGTAATATTGAATAGCCACACATAATACTTTGGGTCATAGAACTGAAAACAAGAATTTCATAATTCCCAAATGATCCCTTTTGTATACCTTCGAATATTTGAATTTCATGGGAAGACAACAATGTTCAATATATTGTATTATTTTCCTTTCCCTTATCTTATGTAGATATGATATTTTTAAGGGAAATTAATATTCCTTGATATAAAGAGGGGATGGATGGCTTTTAAAGAGAGATGGATAACCAATTGAAGTGGTGAGTTCCAATTTTGAAATCTGGTATTTTGAATGATAAGAACTCGAACTATCACAGAATCAAAACAACTATGCCATAAAATATTAATCAACAAATTTTATGTGGGTCCCCAAATCTCTTTTTTTGGGGTCGTTGTGAAGGAGTCACAACAAATGGTGACTCTGCTGTGAAACATCCCTAGATATTTTGGATTCAATAACCCAAAATCTAAAATCAAATTACAAACCAAAGGTTAGAATTGCGAGTGTTAACGAATATCCAAATAATAAAAATAGACACAACATAGCATGAAATACCAGAATCATTTGGTGATTAGCTCGGTGTATGAAGTGCATTAATTACCAATCATTTGAAACAATTTTGTGCTTCATTATTAGTTTTGCACTTTCAAGAATGAAGAGTGATTTTGTGCAAGCTAGGATGTGGAATGAAAATTATTTTAAACTATGTATTTGTTTTAGCTATGCCCATCATTGTGCTTTAATCAAGGGAAATGCAGATGGAATATGGAGTTTAAAGTTTTAGCAAACCTGATGTCATAATGTAAACTGCATGCCTTACAAAAATTTAAACATTTTAGTACAACAAAAAACCTCACTAAGATATGTCAAAACCTCTTGGGACCAAGGAGTGCATGTTCATTTACCAGATCAAAAGTTCAATTACGATCTTACTTTTAACCAGAATATATGTGCAATCAAGTGGGTTTCTTTCCCATTCTGAACAAAATGATTAAACTTATTATGGAAGAAATATAAGGCTATCCAGTCCATTTGAAATGATCATAGGTCTCGTAAGACATGTCACCATGCTTGAGCGTATTCCACTACTAGACATACGTCTATAGCCCCGATGGAAGCTAACCCCATAGTCTTGGGTTTGGTTTGAAAAATCTTGAACCTTGGGGATGACTACCGATATTTCTGAGGGAAAGGTAGTACAAATCCTTACGATCCAAACAAAAAAAGATAAATTTATTTTGGAATATTCTTGAACCTTGGGGATGACTACCGATATTTCTGAGGGAAAGGTAGTACGAATCCTTACGATCCAAACATAAAAAAAGGTAAATTTATTTTGAAAAATTCTTGAACCTTGGGGACGACTACCGATATTTCTGAGGGAAAGGTAGTACGAATCCTTACGATCCAAATAGTCAATAATAAAATAAAAAAGGAACAACAACTATGTTGTGTAATAGGACTGACCAGGATGTCCCTTTTTCACCCTATCTATTCTTCCAAGTATGGTTTTGATCATTTTGTCCAGAATGCTTTTAGTTATGTGAAGTAAGCCATGATGATTCTGGAAAATTTCAATACCTTTCCCCAATCTCAAGATCTTTTTAGTGAGTTTTTATAATCCTAAGAGGAGACAATAATTCTTTTGGTGGCTATAGATTATATTGAAGATGGCTGAGTGATTGAAGCCATTTTCATATTTTGGAAATGTAGTATGTGACGATGAAATTTGACCTTTTGGCTATTTTTATGAAATGCGAATGCCCCTGATTAAAGTGACATGACTTTGATGAACCAATTAGGACATTTAGGATGAGTAATCTCTTTGTGAAATACCAATGATAACATGAATTGAAGTGGATGACAACATGGTGTGCATGGATTTATGATTTGCAAAACTAATAACTTCCTACATCCAAGTTTCAAATGACATTTTATATATTAGTGAAACATGTGGGTCTTTTTGCAGTACAGTTCTAGCATTTCATACCTGTTTGTCTTAATTTTCATTCGAAGGATACAAACCAACACCTCGTTTTTCACTTTTCCAAGTTTTTTTAGTTTTAAAATCAAGTAATTTCATCTTACTCATTCCAAGGATCTCATAAAAGTCATAGTAATTTTGGACTCTAAATTTTTTGCAAGACTTGATGGCATCCATCTGACGTTAGGCTCAACATCACATAACAAGCAACACAACACACCAGTAAATAAAAATGAACATACAACAAGACACAACAAACACACACTAAATCAACATAAAACATGACAAACCATTATGTAAAATAAAAATACAAGTGATACTCCTTTTCTTGTGTTTAGGCTTGAAATTAGTGCTTCAAGTGACGCCCATTCACAGGAAGTGAAAAGTTCTCTCCATCCAATGTCTTCAACCTGAATGTATTCTCACCCAAAATTTTTGCAATATGATATGGGCCTATCCATAGATGGTCAAATTTCTTGTGTTCACCCCTTTTTTCATGCGCTTTGTCCCCTAATAGAACCAGGTCAACTATTGGAAAAGTTTTTATAGTTGCACGCTTGTCAAACCAACATTTTACAACATCTTGATGCTTACTGAAGTGAAGTAAAGCTTCTTCTCATTTCTCATCAAGCTTAACAAGATTTACTAACCTAGATTTAACTTTGTCATCTGTTTCAAGATAATCATTCATGAACTGCAATGTTTGGAGTTTAAGGTTAGTTGGAAATAGCAGATCTTGTCCATATATAAAATGATAAGGAGATGTTCCTATGTATTCTTTAGTTCTAATTCTATCAGCCCACAAAGCAAATTTGAGTTTTGAATGCCATTCTCTTGGATTATGTTCTAACAATTCTTTTATAACCAACAAAAAAAAATTATTGGTTGATTCGGCGAGACCATTACCTTGTGGATAGTGATTTGTATCAAATTTTAGACTCACCTTGTTGTCATATGCCCATTCCACCAACTCAATAAATAAAAAAGTGGAACCATTATAACTTACAATAGCGTTGGGCATGCCAAATTGGGTGATGATGTTTTCTTCCAAGAATTTGATCACGATTTCTATAGTGCAATTCTTCGTAGGTATGGCTTTCAACCATTGAGTGCAATAATCAGTTGTTGTCAAGATGTACTTATGTTGAGCAAATGAATTTGGGTCAATCTCTCCAACGAAATCCAGTCCCCATTGTGCGAACGGTCTTGATTCAATCACAGGTTGCAATGGCATGGTTGCATTTCTTTTGTGATTAGCCGCAACCTGACAAACATGGCAAGAATGAACATGAGTATGAAAATTTTTGAATAAATGAGGCCAGTAATAGCCTGCTCTTAAAATTTGGGGTGTCGTTGCATTGGCAGACCCATGACCTATACCGAATTTACCATGAAAATCACTCATTACCTGCGATGCCTCTTTTTGATTAAGGCATCTGAGAAAAATACCTTCGTGATTCTTTTTATAAAGAAATCCTATTTTTATCATGAAGTTAGCACATTTTAATCTCAGAGCTCTTATTTGGGGTGCATTCAAGTTTTGAGGGGCTTTACCATTTAGCAGAAAATACACATCTTTATACCCATCATCATTCGTAATATCTTCTACCATGTATTGGTGGTAGCTAATCTGTGGATCAATTTGTGCCAAAAATTTGGATAGCCCCTGTCCTCATACAATCTTCATGGTCTAGATCTCCAAGTCGTATTCTTGTAGCGTAGAAATCCATTTTCCTCGTTGAACCCCTAATTCATTCTGCAAATACATAGTTTTAATAGTAGGATCAGCTACGATTGCAAAAATACGACTATGTAACAAACAATGCCTAAATTTCTTTACTGTTTTGAATAGGGCATACATTTTTTTATCTAAAATAGAAAATCTCACCTCAACATCCTTAAATTGCGTACTTGTAAAAGCAATGGGATTCTCAACATTACCTTCACTTTTCTGGGTTAGTACGTTGGCAAATGAGTGTTCTGAAGTGAAAGGAGTATATGTAAAATGCCTTTTTGTAATTCGAACTTACCAATATCGGGGCCATGGAAATTGCATATTTTACATTTTGGAAGGTGACCTTTGATTCCTTGTTCCAAGTGATGGTAACATCTTTCTTCAGCATATTGTTTAATGGTTTAACCATTTCAGCAAAACCAGAGATGAATTTACGTACAAAGTTAATATTTTCGAAGAAGGATCTCAATTCTTTCTTACTCCATGGCAATTGAATTTTTTGGATGGCCTTAATTCTTTCTTCATCGATGGAGATATCATCTTTTGATATTACATGTCCAAGGATCTTTCCTTTCGTTAAGCCAAAAATGCACTTCTTTGGATTTAGGGAAATCTCATGTTCCCTACACTTCTATAGTACCTTTCTCAAATCTCTAACATGATCTTTCCTATTCTTAGAAAACACAGAGATATCATCCACATAAACTACTATGCACTTACCTATCAAGTCTTGAAATGCAAAATCCATAGCTCTCTAGAAAGTGGCACCTGCATTCAATAATCCGAAGGGCATTGTTTTGTAAGTGAAAGTTCCCCATTTAGTCATAAAAGTTATTTTCATTCTGTCCCTGGGGTCAATCAAAACTTGGTTGTATTCCGAATAACCATCTAAAAATAACATTATTTTTTATCCATTCACCGTTTGAAGTACACTATCAATAGCAGGCAATGGTTAGTTATCCTTTTGACACACTTTATTCAAATTCCTAAAATCTATACATAACTTGATCTCACCTGTCTCTTTCCTCACAAGAACTATGTTGGCCACCCATGTAGAATTTCGAATGGGAAAAATAATTTTAGCATCTAATAACTTTTTAACCTCTTTTTCTATGAGTGGTTCTAGCAGAGGATTAACTGGCCTTTGCTTTTGGCGGAATGGTTTTGCATCATATTTCAATGGGATGGTGTGAGTTATAAAATTTGGATTGTACGTCTTAAGATATTTATAACTCCAAGCTATTACATATTTATAATCTTTTAAAGTATACATAATACATTCTCTTTCTTCTGATGTCGTAGCTTTGCTTATGAGAATGTTCTGTGACTCATCTGAATCACCAATGTTATAAGAGTCATAAGCTTGTTGTGGGAGAGTAGTTTTGTTACCTTGATTTTTGTTGTAACTTAGATCGAAGAGTTTTTCCAATGATAACATGCCTTGAGGGATATTGTTGACCTTCGCCAACTCTTCACACTCGTTGATATCTTCTTGCAATCTCTCGTCTTCATCGATCGCCTAGTTTTCAAACACACCAGAATTAGTTAGAAAGTTGAATATATGTTTGTCATTTTCAAAAACTTGGAAGTTATTTACATTGTTAGGTACAAACGGATAGGGCATGAGCTCAATCATAATTTTTTTTAATTTCTTACCATCCATGGGAATGAGCGTACATGCGGAAACGACTAGAGAATCTGCTACCCAGTTGCCTTTTCGAGAATTTAAAGATATGTTAAAGGTCATGAATTCATCAATTAAGCTTCTTACTCGATTACGATAATGTATCAATATTTTATCATTACAAGAGTACTAACCCTTAACCTGTTTTACAACTAGCTGAGAATCTCCTAACACTTTTAGATATTTTATCCCTTTGCTTAGAGCTAATTGTAAACCACAAACTAATGCCTCATACTCAGCTGAATTACACATACATGGAAATTGCAAGCGATAAGTATGGAATGAGGACTTACCTTTGGGGCTTATTAGTTCCACCCCTGCACCACTGCCTTGTCTAGATCTCGATCGATCAAATTTCATTAACCAGACGAGATCATTTTCTACAAGTGATTCATTAGATATACCTGATGTTTTTGGGTCACTTGCCTTTTCGATCATGTCCAAGGTGAACGTTCCCAATTCTTTCTCGGTGTACAAGATTTTGTTGGTTCCTTGATTATAGTCTGTGATGAGTTCCTTCAATTTGGGATCTCTTTCAAATTTGATTTGATTGGCCACACCTTTCCATGGCAACCAAATGTGTGAGAAGTCAGTGGAAAAGTAGTCATTCAAATTCTTGCTCCAATCCCTGCTCAGCAACAAACTATATTTAGCATATATATCCACAACTTGAATATCTATGTATTGCTGAACTCTAGGCTAGATGCAATTTGAATAAAGACATTTTTTAACATGCCTACCACATTCACTTTAGTTTTATCCAATTGAACTACAATTTTATTGGTCTTTGTGGGGGTGAGCCCCAATTTCTGATAAACTGAATATGGCATCACATTACCTGAAGCGCCCGAGTCTACCATGCAATTGTGTACATTCTTTCTTGCAATCCGAATTGTTAGCAGAAAAGGCAATGCTTCATATCTTTCTTTCCTAGCAAAATATTTAACTTCGGTGACTTCGTTAGTTTCTCTTGCTTCCTAAAATCCTAAATTTTGCATTAAAAGGGTTCTCTATTCAGGTAATTGACAAGCATCATACAAGTTGATACTAGCCTTTATATTTTTCAAATCTTCTATGATATTATAGTTTGTGGATTCTTTGTTGTGGGATTTTGGAATTGTTTTTGACATCACCTTTGGCTTTTCAGGAAAAGGTGGGGGAGCAGGATTGTTATTTGATCTAATATCATGTGGTATATTCAAATATTTAGGAGGAGTAGAAGAAGTGTTGTATGTTTTACCTCTGCTTTGCAAGTGATAACTGTGAGTTGGTTTCTTATATTGTTTCAACATGTGTATTTCCTCTATTAACTCTTCCTCTTGTTCACTCACTTCTTCTTCATTTTCCCCTCTTTCACATACATCTAGTACAAATGCCTGAATTTTGCCTTTCCTTTCAATCGTTTCATTCTCATCCTCATTTGGAACCAATTCCATTTTGTCCAGGCCCTATTGAATGCAACTAGTTACACAAGAAAACTCGTTACATTCTAATTCATTATGCTCATTAGTATGATGTAGCCTACACCAATTATCCAATACAACTTCAGTAATATTACAAACTGTAGCTTTCAAATTCGAGCTTGAAGCTCCATTGTTATTAGCTACTAGAGTGGGAACACCCCCATTGTTTGGTATTGTATTAAAGTGTTTAGGATTTTGCATAGTGAATCGCCTATTGGATTGAGTGTTTTGGTTACCATATTTCTGCATTTGAACAATATCATTACTTAGCTTATGAAAAAGCTTTTCTACTATGGCTACCCTTTCGAGTTTTGCATTATCATTAGTTGATGGGTTCGAATTTGAATTTGAAGGCGTGTTTGGGTTATTTGGATTTAACCAACCAGGAGCATTTGAATCAGGCACATTTGTTTGTGGATTTAACCAGTTTTGATTAGGTGTGACTTGAGGAGTTGCCCTATTCAACATATCTGTTTGAGGTGAAAAATTAGGAAAATTTTGGTTGACTAAAGCATTTGGATTGATCCATGAATTAGTACCCATTGTATTTCCTTGGTTCATCATGTTTTACGTAAACATTGGGTTACCCTGTGACATATTTGGATTTTGAGTGTTTTGATGAAACATTGGATTATATTGCTGAGTTTGAAAATTTGAAGCTTGATTCTAATTTTGGTTATATGCCATGTTTCCATACATCTTGTTTTGTGGGGTTTCATTGCAAATATTTTGGGCAACATATTGAATTTCAAGCAGCATAGGATTACTAGGTGGAGCAAATGGTGTTTGGTTAAGCATTGGTGGAAAAGTATTCATTATGGGTGTTTGATTCATTAAAGCATTGTTACCCATAAACATTTGATTGGACATACCTGGATATCCCAACATGGGCATTTGACCCATACCACCACATGATGGCATCATATGCTATTCAACTAGTAGTGCTTCGGTGTACGTATTTGTCAATGTTGTTAGGTTTGACGTCCTCCTCACGAACATTGTGGTCCATGAATCCAAGGCTCCAAAATATATTTGTATAGAAGCATCCTCTGTAATGTTATAAGGAGCAGTCAGTCGAGAATACATTTTATGAAATCTAGTATTAAATACTCTTATGGGTTCATTGGGTCCTCGACGAGTAGCTACAAATTGTAAATAAATAGTAGCGGGATCCACTGCTAATATGAACTGAGCAATAAATGCATTCTTCAACATGTCCCATGATGTTATGGAACCAGCAGGTAGGGATACGTACCAGTCGTAAGCCATTTCATCCAAGGTCAGAGGAAATAACCTACATGTTATGTCTTCGTGTTCAATTTGTAATCGGGTTACAACATCCGTGTATGCTTGAATGTGCTCTTCGGCCATGCGAGCACCTTCATGTTTGTACTTCGGTAAATGTTTCTCTATGATTTTGGGCATATCATGTATAGCTCATGCAATGTTTAAGGGACTACTTTGAGCACCTAGCCATGCTAGGTTTCCTACGGGTGGAGCAGCCATGTTAACCTGTGGAGAAGCAACAATAGTACTGGGACTTGCGTTAGAAACGTTAGTCAAAACTACTATTTGTGTTTTGCTCCGTCTATGTCTCTTGGTGGGTGATATTTTCTGAAATATAGTGTCACCTGTGGACTTAGACCTAGTGATTATTTGTCTAGGATCTAGCTTATGTCTAGACCTCACTAGCAAATAATATTTGAACTGTGTCAGAATAAATCAGTAAAATGAGGCAAGTTTCAAGTATGTAATTTGAAATAATAAATTGAGAAAATTATGAAATAAGATATCAAGCTTATCAGGCCCTCCTTCTAGCACCAAAATGTTGATGTATGATTCTGTCCATTTGCCAAAATCATCATAACATAGAACTTTTGAATGTTCTCTCTTGTAAAGATAGTTTAGAATCTCCAAGGTTTAATATATATGCTTTGATGTAATGATGGATATCTCAATGGTTCACAAATGTCTATCAACAAGGGGCTTGGAACTTTGGATACACGATTTCAATATTTTATAACTCTTTTCTTCTTCAAAGAATCATTTCATTCAAATTGGTTTTCATTTATATAATCATATTTCTTTTCATTTATAGCATGTGATTTTCTTATAATGTCCCTTTATAAATGATAACTTTTAAATCCTCTTTTTGTTAAATATCATTTTCTTTGATGATTTTTTATCCTAAGTGCATTTATGACTTCAAGCCTAAAATAAAAGAAACAAAATAATTAAATGCAACTTTTAAACACCTAAGAAAAATATTTCAACCAATTTTTATATTTCTATTGAATTTGTTTTGATGCTTTCTTATCTCTACTTAAATGCATTTAAATGTTATTACATCTAACAACCTATTTTACTTTAAATAACAACGATGTGTCTACTGTGAATAAATGAAAAATTCATAGGCTTTAAATATTCCGCTAGAGTATGCCTAACAAATTCTTTTCCTTTGTCTTCTGCAAATGGATTTTTTTATCAAATACACAAACTTTATACCATCAAAAAATCTTTCAATGCAATTTACAATAGAGGATTCACAATGTATATTCCAGATAACTGATATTTGATAGTGCCTTTAAATTATTTCCTTCGGATAAATCACATCATGCAAATATGAATACGGATCCTAGAAAGTAACCATTATAGGTAAAACTAGAAATGCTATCACAGTTTACTCCTATTATGGTGCTAGCTTCTGAGGAATGAGAACTTTTAATTATGATAACCACTACTTCTTGCATAATTAAATCTAGAATTTCTCACAGATGAGATTAACAAGGATTTATCACAACATATAATAAGTATTACAATTCGATTTTATAAAACTTCCAAACAAAAAACCTGTCTTCCTATTGCTTCAGATTTGATGCTCCATCAGACATTCACCGCCACTCCCCTACCAAGATGATTTCTTCCAAACTCCTGATCACTTCTTCTCATGCATCTATATTTTCCAAAAAATTTCGGTCCCCTTTTCCACATGTTTGTTTCGTATTTATAATTTTCGTTGCCCTGGCTCATACTCTGTGTATTGAACTATTTCGAAACCAACCTTGTAATGAATTTCATTCGTTACTCTTAACTTCCCTCGAATGGTTACAAACATATTTTATTAAACTCCTTGAGCTTTGCGTTGTCCATAACTACTATCCATCTATGATATGCTTTACGTGAATTTTAACTAACATTCAAATATTTTTAATTAAATTCATTTTAACAAAATGAATTCAACCATATTCACATAGCAATAGTTTTAATCGAACTTACATCACGCTGAAACTGATGGCCTTATACCATGTATGCCTTTCTGTGTAAATCCAAACTTTGTATCTTCGTTGGATACTATCACGTCGAGTTGACAACGTATAACTATCTATCTCTGGAGGCTATCCATTACGTATTATGTGCATGCTTTCTCAGTTACCCATTCAACGGCTATCACCCCATTTGTGCCTCCCAATAGTTCCTTCTACAGTGTGTTACATCGTATCTCATTATCCATTGCATGTTGTGGAGAGGACACCATCTTGATTCAGGTCTTCTCGGTGACTATTAGCTACAAAATTCTGCCTTGCCTTGGACTTCGATTATTCTCCCAACATTTAATTGCTTCAATAACATCCTTTTATTTCTTCTTCGATTGATCTTAGAATTCTCATTGCTCTCTGAATGCTATTGATTTTTGCAACTCATTGAAACCTAACAGGCCTGTTCGTACTCCTTTCTGCATGCCATCGTGGGTAGTTTTCTTCGAGCAGTGATCATGATTTACCGAGCCATTCACCTGAGTCATTCTGCATGCAAAAAATCTCTATCCATTCGATGAAACTGCATCATATGAGCATATTCAAAAATAGGGTGTGGTGGCTCACGTATCCTAACAACTTAATGTGCATGCCTTTTATTGTCTACATGCGGCCTTACCCACTCTACCCAATAACAACTCTCCTTTGGTACACATCTTACCCAATGACGGGTCCCTCCTTCATGGCATTCAGGTGTCCCAATGATGGGTCCCTCCTACGTGGCATTCAGGTGTCCCAGTGTCGGGTCTCCATACGTGGCCTTGATGTCCTCTAAGTCCCTCCGATGTAGCATTGAAAATATTCTGTATTACAAATCATAATCAGAAGATGAACCACCATGAAACATAGTTCAATGACATCATAAACATTATTAAGAGCATATTCTACCAAGTCCTTTAATAAACCAAAGCGACTTAGTTCACATCAAAAGACCTTCGTGAGATAATAATGAATAAGGCGTTTAAATGAATGATACTATAGTTCTTTATGGCCCAATGTATCGCGTGTATAATGGATGCGTGAGTGTTATGTATGTTATCACCATTAGCTACAACCTTAATCTATATTAACAAGCAATATAAAGGCATTACTGACCTTTGTGCCCACAAAATAATGAACATGATGTAATATTGAATAGCCACACATAATACTTTGGGTCATAGAACTGAAAACAAGAATTTCATAATTCCCAAATGATCCCTTTTGTATACCTTCGGATATTTGAATTTCATGGGAAGACAACAATGTTCAATATATTGTATTATTTTCCTTTCCCTTATCTTATGTAGATATGATATTTTTAAGGGAAATTAATATTCCTTGATATAAAGAGGGGATGGATGGCTTTTAAAGAGAGATGGATAACCAATTGAAGTGGTGAGTTCCAATTTTGAAATCTGGTATTTTGAATGATAAGAACTCGAACTATCACAGAATCAAAACAACTATGCCACAAAATATTAATCAACAAATTTCAAGTGGGTCCCCAATATGATTGGGGTCATTGTGAAGGAGTCACAATAGACCCCTCGTGAAAGAGAGTATAAAGTCATTGGAGGAAGCTAAAGTAAGCACAAATTGGAACCTATGTCTAGTTGAGGGGAATGTGAATTTCCAAGGAAGCTTGAGGAGCTTGACCAAGTGGTAGCAACTAATACAAGTATGGATGAAACTATATTTTTATGGGGCTTCTAAAGGAAATCCAAGGAAATCTAGATGAGCAGTGCTAAGGGATAGCTAGGGAATGGTGATTGGAGCTATGAGTGAATACTTGGTTATAATGACTAGTCATCAGGATGAAGCTAGAGCAGCGTTGGTAGGAGTAAACATGGATATTCGATTGGGAGCTAAGAGATTAATAATGGAGGGAGACTCATTGAATATTTTTAACTGCCTCAACAAAATGTTAGTGGAGGGTTGGAGAGAATCAGACATAGTAACGGGCACACTAAGATACCTAAATGCATTGGATGAATTTCAAGGGGAACATGTCTATAGAGAAGGAAATGAGGTGGCTAGTTGGCTAGCCAATTGGGGAGCTCTCATAGAGAAAGACAAAAAAATGATACCACCAGATAGTATACATACAAATATCCTCCATAAAGTGGTAAAGGAGGGAGGAAAATTTTAAAATCTATTGGAAATTTTGAGTCAATTGTGTTGTCATTGATATCAAGAGTCAGTGTCAATGATCAGTGCAAGACTTGGCAAAATAAGGGTTAAAATATTTATATTTTAAGCCCAAGAGATTTGGTTTAAGAGCTTCACATGATTGGTCACAAGGACGATTAAATACCCTGAAGGAAAGGCCTAAAGGAAATAATATTATAATTTTTATTATTATAATATTAAAGAAGATCAGAAAAGGTCTAAGGGTGGAAGAGAAAAATACCTAGGCCCAAAGGAAATAATATTATAATATTTTTATATTTAATATTAAAGGGTAAAATTAAAGCCTAAGGTAATTTATAAATTATTTATAATATTTATATTATAAATTAATTTATAAAATAATATTATTTAAACCCTAAATTTAGGGTTGGAACTAATTTGTTTTAAATAATTCATCCTCCCCACCGACGTTCAATGATTATTGGCATATGGTATAAATACCATAGGTCTTGCCAAACCAAAATACAAGACTCTGATTTTGATGCATGTGCGAGAAAAGAAAAAAAGGTTAATGCAAAAATTTGTGAGCATAAGAAGAGGATTTTAATTTTTAAGGGCACTCGAAAAATGTGATGAATAAAATGTTTGAGACATAGAGCTTTGTCACCAACCGACTGGTTGGGCTAGTGGTAAGTTATTGGAGTGTAAGGCACTGGGAGAGTGGAGGTTTTACGTTTGAGTCTCAATGACTGTGGAATGGCAAAGACTTTAATTTTGTTTGGTGTTGAACGAAGGTACTAAGAACACAAGGCACTTTTCCCTCCCAAGTGAGCACCTAGCTCATGCAACAGTTGAGCCATGGCTAGGGCATGGTGGCTATGCAACCTGGGATCGAATCCCATCGAGAGATGTGCAAAGGTATTTAATTTATAAATTTATTTTTGAAGTGTGTGTCTAAGGTTGCATAGTGAGCACTATTTGAACGCGTGGTCTAAAGGTTTTTAAGTGAGCGCCTAGGGAGATATAAGGAGATTAAGGTAAATTTTATTTTTACCTTGGTTAAAGTTGGAAAATCATTTATGTTTTATTTAAAAGGTAAATTGTATTTGTTGGCAATTTTGGGTTTGAGATCCTAGCTTCTTGTCTATGAGTTGTCATTGATGTCAAAAGGAAATGGCATTAATGTTAAGAGGATGTGTTGGCTTCAAAGGTGAAAGATTCCAAGAGAATCTTCTTAAGAGAATCCGGAGAGATTCCATTGGATAAGGTTTTTGGATAGGGTTTTTATTAAAACCAAGTTAAATGGTTTTTATTAAAACCAATGGAGGTTCTCTTTATTATTTAATTATTATTTAAAACCCTTCAAGGTTTTAATTAATTAATTATTTAATTAATTAAGGGATAAATTATTTTTAATTTATTAAAAATACTTAAAGGTTTTTAAACCTTTTTTATTCTTAATTTATTAAAATTAATTAAGGGTTTTTAAACCCTTTAGAAAGCAATTTCGATTAAATTTGAAATTACGTTTCTCTGTCGCCGACGTGTTCTAAATTCCACGATTGGACTATAAATATGGGAAGGATCCTAAGGTTTAACTCCTCTTGAGATTTTTGAATGCATTAATTTTTGGCTGCGATCGATGCTCTGTTGACGCCGCGGAAGAAGAGAGCTCGCGTTTGAAAAACTTACGAAGTGCTTGTTCGTTGAAGTGGTAGGAAGTCTGTCTTAGACTTCGTTAGCCCCTTGTGGGCTAGTGGCAGCATAGGCTGCGTTTGGGCTTTGCATAGGCGAAGGTCTGCATTTCGATTCCCACGGAGGGAGCTGTGCATGGATTAAGTCACGTTTTTGTTAAAACGTATTTTGTGCCGCGTTTTTCAGATTTGTCAAAGGCAACCATTCTACGATTTTTGGATTCGTCAAGGGCAGCCATTTCGCAATTTTCGAATTCTTCAAGGACAGCCATTCTAAGGTGTGATTAATTTCTTGATATAATTTTTGGCATTGTTTAGCATTGTTTAAAAGACATAGGAGAAATAAGGGGATATTTCTTTGGTTGTATTTTTGAGATTAGTCTTTTGCTATGCTAAAGTTTAAAATGGAGATATGAGGTGTAAGTTTTGGTTGTTGAGTTTTTGACTTCTTTGGTGGTTGTTTTCAAAAGAAGAGAAGCTAAAAGGTGTATTAAGGAAAGTTTTTATATGCTCATTTATCTTGGTTCTAACCCTAACTTGGTTGGAAGTTTGAGGGTTGTGTGTGGTGATAGCTTTAAGGGTCAAGTTTCTTCTACTCCAATAAGGTATGGGCACATTCTTCTTATGAGTATGATTGGTGTATGTTTTCTGAAATAAGGTTGGAGTGAAAAGGTTTTCAACTAGGTTTTCTTTGATTGGGTGTAAATCCTATTTTCTGGTTTGTTGAAGACTACTTATGCATTGTTATCCTTAAGGAGAGTTTTTTGATGAATGCATAATTTTTGGTTTGAGATAGTGGAAGCTTTGTGCACTAGGGTTTGTGAGTCAAGCTACTTGCATTGAGTTGGTGGAACCCTTGGTTGGTTGTTTTGAGTTTGATGGTTGAGTTTCTTCCATACAGGTTGTTTGATCAAGTTATTGCTTTACTTGATTCATGATATTGGGCTTACTCCATTGAGTTGATTTGAGCAAGTTATTCTTTGCATTTGGTGATATTGTGTTGGTGGTTATTTTGTTCAAATATCTTTCGAGGGAAAAGGATTTCTACTTGTTTCCTTTTCTTGTGATGATTGGTTGAATGCTTCAAGGTTAATGTTGAGTTGAATGATGTTGGTTAAACCTTGTCTATAATCATTGTTGTTTAAGCCCTAATTGGTTGATAAAAGATATTGGTTGTGGAAAGAACATGAGTAGCATTGTTATATGAGATATTGCATGTTTGGCAATTGTTGGGTTATGTTTCATGTTCTTGAGAAAAGCATACTACATCTATCTTATTCTTTTGAGATTGAGATTGAGTTGAGATTGATATTAGGAGTCAAGTATAGATCATATTGAGTCTCTAACAATTCTCTTTATGTTTCTATGAGATTTGAGATTGAGTTGAGATTGATATTGGGAGTCAAGTATAGATCATATTGAGTCTCTAACAATTCTCTTTATGTTTCTATGAGATTTGAGTTTGAGTTGAAGATTGATATTGAGAGTTAAATATAGAACATATTGAGTCTCTAACAATTCTCTTTATGTTTTTATGAGATTTGAGATTGATGTTAGGAGTTAAGTATAGAACATATTGAGTCTCTAACAATTCTCTTTATGCTTCTATGAGGTTGATGAATCACATTGGGTCTCTAACAATTCTCTTTGTGGGTTCATGCTAAGCAAGTTTTTTCTTGGTGAACTTGTGAGCTGTTTTGGACAGGTTTCATTGGGACTTGTGAGTAGGTTTTGAATAGGTTCCATTGGGGACTTGTGAGAAGGTTTTGGATAGATTTTGGTGGGGACTTGTGAGCAGATTTGGGCAGGTCCTAAAAGAGGACTTATGAGCTGATATTGATAGTTCTATCAAAGAACTTGAGGACAAAGGTACATTGGTTCTATCAGAGAACCTGAGGACAGATTTGGCATGTCTTTGAGAAGGCTTGTGGATAGAGGATTGATTTGTTCAAGAGTTGGAAAAATATGACAAACAAAGGAAGACTTGTACTAGACTGACTGACTGTGTATGGTACATGTTGTTGAGCTACTGTGGATGTGATCATAGAAGGCAAAGATCTCTTAGGCTAAGCATTGAGGACAGGAGGTCTTCAGTGGAAAGGAGTTCCACGTGCTGGCAAGAGGTAGAGACAGTTGATCTTCTAAGGGATCATATCCAGAGCAGAGGGGAAGGTATATCCTTTGAGCAAAGGCTCATAAATTTAGATTGGGGGAAGGTTTCTCCTTTGGGCAGAGGCTCATAAATTCAGATTGGGGGAAGGTATCTCCTTTAAGCAGAGGCTCATAAATTCAGATTGGGGGAAGGTATCTCCTTTGAGCTGAGGTTCATAAACATTGTAATTGGGAAGGTTTCCCAAAGAAGTTTGAGATAACTTTTAGAGAAAAGTTTTGTGGATGTAGCCCAGCAATTCTTGGTGAACCACGTTAAAACTGGTGTCACTTTGTGGATGATTTTGTGCATTGCTTTGATATTGCTTTGGGTATATTGCTTTACTATTTTTAAGTATAAAGAAAAAATTAAAAAGAGGTCTTATACTGTTCACCCCCCCCTCTCAGTATAAGCTTGTGTTCTTCAGTATTATTTTTTATTTGTGATGGTTAATTATGTTTGAAATGCCATTTTGAGTAGGGATACATAAGTAAGAAATTTGGATTAATCTATAGATAAAATTTCTGAAGAAGGTTATAGTAAAAGTGAGTTTTTGGAATCTTTGTTTGAGAAGTTTGGATATTATAAGGTGTACTTGAGACTTGATAATTTTTGTATAGTGAATTAATTTTTGAGGAGAATATTTGTGGATATTTTGAGATATATTATTACTATCTAACCTTGATATTGGAAAAGAAGGTTTTGATTGTGATTAAGATAGGTTTTGAAGATATATCTCCATCAAAACAAAAGGTATGGGCACATCTTCCTTATGAGTGAAATATTGTTGGATTGAGTGTTGTGAAAAGCAAAGTTGGAGTGAAAAGGATTGTTTGATAAGCATTGTTAGAAATTTTTGAGTGAGCCTTCATGTGCATGATTAAGGGTTTATAAAAGAACATGAGTATCATTGTTATGTAAGATTGTTATGTAAGATTGTTTGATAAGCATTGTTGGAAATATTTGAGTAAGCTTTCATGTGCATTATTAGAGTTTGTGAAAAGATCATGAGTATTATTGTTATGTGAAGTTGAGAACTATATTGAACTGGTGGTTGTGAAAGATCATGAGTATCATTGTTATGTGAATTTGAAATCATCTTGAGTCAAGGGTTGAGTTGTTGAAAGTATAGTGAAACACTTGGTTAGGGTTTGTAAGCAAGTTGTGTTTCATTGAGTGAATGGTTGAGTGAAGTTGAATGAGCATTATTGATTGAATGCATTGGAGTGATAGTTCAAGTTCTGTAAAAAAAATTGTTCTTTATTCTGAATTAATTTGAAAGTAAGTTTAAGAGTGATAAAGTGATTTGTGAGTGTAAAACATATTGAGTCTCTTACCATTCTCTATATGTTTGTCTGGTTAAACAAGATTCTGAGTGAAAATTGTTTGTGTGATTGAAGAGGTTTTCTGAAAGGATTAAGTTGAGTTGTATATGCAATATTTTCAATTTGAATAAAGCTTTTGTGAAAGCTAGTGGACTATTTCATGTAAGTCCTAGAGTGGACTTAAGGACAGATTTGTGTGATATTTTGTGGAAGCTTACAAGCATATTTGAGGTAAGTCTTGGTGAATACTTGTTTTTTTTTTGGTAATTAAGGGACATATTCATTACAACCGGGTTTTACAGGTTGACCCAAAACCTATTACAACAATAGCACAACGCTAAAATGGGACAAGAACTCAAAAGGGACAATCTGTTTAGCCCTCTCTTGAGGACACATAGCCAACAAAGAGCAATACCCTTACAAAAATTTACACACACCTTGGAACAAAGGCGATCGACAACTCCGCCTTCTAACACTTTCTCTTTTCTTTTGGTCGTGAAACTGTGACATGTCGCGATATCGTGACACTTCTCCTTCCTCCTCTTTCTTTTCTCTTTTCATCGCAAAAAAATGACATGTCACGAAATCGCGACACTTTTCCTTCCCATACTTTCTCTTCTCTTTTGGTCGTGAAAATACGACATGTCACGATATCATGACACTTTTTCCCTCTTGCTTATTCTCTTCACTTTTGGTTGCGAAAAAGTGACATGTCACGATATCGCTACATCCTTTCTTTCATTCTGAATATGTCACGAAATCATGACACTTTTTCCTTCCTCCTCTTTCTCTTCTATTTTGATCGTGATAATGCTACATGTAGCGATATCGTGACACTTATCCTTCTTGCTCTTGCTCTTCTCTATTAGTCGCGAAAGGATGACATGTTGCGAAATCACGACCCTTTTTCCATCTTGCTCTTGCTCTTCTTTTTTGGTCACAAAAAACCAACATGTCACGATATCATGACACTTTTCCTTTCTTGCTCTTTCACTTCTCTTTTGGATGTGAAAATCTGACATGTCATGAAATCACGACACTTTTTCCTTCATGTCCATCCCATCTCCAACAAGTGACAATATTTCCTTCTTGCTCACCATGTCGCGATATCGTGACACTCTTTATTTCTTGCTTAGCATGTCATGATATCATGACACTTTTTATTTCTTGCTCTTTCTCTTTTCATTTGGTCATGAAAATGCAACATGTCGCAATATCGCGACATTAATTCCATGTCGAGACATTGCGACACTTTTTCTAACATGTCACGAAATCGCGACACTTTTTCCTGCCTTCTCTTTCACTTATTTTTTGATCACGAGAATACGACATGTCGTGATATCGCGCCACTTTCCCTTCTTGCCCTTAGTCTTCTCTTTTGACCACGAGAAGACGACATGTCGTGACATCGTGACACTTTTCCTTTCTTGCTCTTTCTCTTCTCTTTTAGTCATGAAAAAACAACACGTCGCGATATCACGACACTTTTTCCACTTGCTCTTTCTCTTCTTTTTTGGTCGCGATAATGAGACATGTCACGATATCGCGACATATTTCTTGGTGAATACTTGTTGAGCATATTGGATAAGTTCTAGAGAGAACTTGTTGAGCATATTTGAGGTAAGTCTTGGTGAAGACTTGTTGAGAAAATTGTACAAGTTATAGAGAGAACTTGTTGAGAAGATTTGAGGGAAGTATTGGTGAAGACTTGTGGATAGATTTGAGATAAGTCTTGGTGAATACTTGTTGAGCAGATTGGACAAGTTCTAGAGAAAAATTGTTGAGAAAATTTGAGGTAAGTCTTGGTAAAGACTTGTGGACATATTTAAGGCAAGTCTTAGAGAATACTTCAGAGCAGATTGGAAAAGTTCTTGAGTGGACTTATTGGACAGATTTGAGACAAATATTAGTGAATACTTGAGAGCAGATTGAGCAAGTTTTTGAGTGGACTTGCTGGACATATTTGAGATAAGTCTTAGTGAATACTTGAGAGCAGAATGAGCAAGTTCTCTAGTGGACTTGTGGACATATTTGAGGCAAGTCCTTGAGAATACTTGTAAGCAGAGTTGATTGAATGATTTCTTCAAGCTCTATGTTAAGGCTTGATTTGTTCAAGCTTTGTGTTAAGGCTTGATTTGTGATTGGATCAAGATTTATGTTAAGGCTTGAGGATAGATTTGAGAACAGATTTGAGGACAGAGTTTGGTGAAAATTTGAAGGTAGATTTGTGCCAGACCATAGATAGACTTATGAGAAAATTTGTGCTATATTGAAGGATAATGTTTAGTGTATATTTGAGACAGATATTGAGTAGAGCTAAGAACAAGCTTTGGATGTGATAGAGCAGATGATAGTAGTCTCTATAGGATAGAGATCCATTAGCCAGAGTAGTGATGATAGATGTCTTCTGAGTGAGGATAGATGTCTTTAGTGGAGAGAGATCCACAAGACAGTGTAGTGAAGGTAGTAGTCTTCTATGAAATCAGTAGCCAGAGTAGAGGAGAAGGAGTTTCACTATGGATAGAGATCCATGAACTAGTAGAGGGGAAATAGTTCTCTTGTGTAGAGAGAGCCAAGAACTTGATTAGGGGATTGATGTCTTATTTGGATAGAGGTTCATAAAGATTGTAATAGGAGAGGATTTACAAGAGATTTGTTGAGAAAATTTTAGTGAAATATTTTCTTTGTGGAGTAGCCTACATTGGGTGAACCACATTAAACTAGTGTCTCTATTGTGTGTGGTAATTTATGCATTACTTTGATTACTATTGTTGATATTACCATTGATATATTGCATAATATTGTTTGGGAAATAAAAGTAAAAAGTGATCTTATACTATTCACCCCCCTCTTAGTATAAGCTTGTGTTCTTCATTTGGTATCATAGTGGGTTCCTTCAGAAGAGTTTAATAGCTTGAAGGAAAAGATTACAAGAACACAGATGGATTCTTAGAGTGGATCTTCAAGAAATAAGGCATGATTGTTTGATGGAAATAATTATGCATTTCAAAGTATGAGAATGAATATTTTCCTAATGGCACTAGAAAATAATATATAGCAAGCAGTTGAGGATGGGTACATACCTCTAGCTACTCCAGTTACAGATAGATATGGTAAGATCCTACAACTAAATAATTCAAAGGCAATGAATAGAATCTTAAATGTTTTACATGAAACAAAGTTTGTAAAATTTATGCATTGCACATTAGAAAAAGAGATTTGGGATAAACTAAAAAATATATATGAGGGAGAAAAATTTCAAGATGGCAAAATTGCAAAATCACAAGAAAACATTTGAAGACTTGAAGATGAAGTATGAGGAAGACATTGCTACATACTTACTTCATGTGGATAAATTACTAACTCCATGCAAGGACTTGGGTTTAAAGTGGAAGAATCAAATGTTTATCAAAAGCTTTTAAGGTCACTTACTAAGAGGTATAGTGAAGAACACAAGCTTATATTTAGAGGGGGGTGAACAATATAAGACCACTTTTTATTTTTCTTTACTCAAATAATATTATCCAATATATCAATGTAATATCAATAATAGTAAAAAAAGCAATGCATAAATCACCACACACAATAGAGACACCAATTTAACCTGGTTCACCCAATGTGGGCTACTCCACGAAGAAAATATTTCACTAAAATTTTCTCAACAAATCTCTTGGGAATCCTTTCTCTATTAAAATTTTTATGGACCTCTATCCAAAGGATACACCAATCCCCTAATAAATTTCATGGATCTCTAAATGCAATCCTTCAGTATAGCACAAATCTACTCAATATCTATCTCTGATCTACACTAAATATAGTCCTTCGATCTAGCACAAATATGCTCTATCTATCTTTGGTCTGGAACAAACCTGTTATCAAATATACACAAAAATCTATCCTCAAATCTATCATCAAGATTTAACACAAAGCTTGATACAATCACAAATCAACTCTGCTAGATCTATCCCAAACTTTAACTCAAGGTTTAAACAAATCAATAAATCAACTCTCCTCTCAAGTCTTCTCAAAGACTTACCTCAAATATGTTCAACAAGTCCTATCAAGAACTTGTCCATTCTGCTCAAAAAATCTTCACTAATACTTTCCCAATCTGCTCAACAAGTCTTCACCAAGACTTGTCTCAAATATTCTCAAAAATTCCTCACTAAAACTTGTCCAATCTACTCAACAAGTCTTTACCAAGACTTACATCAAATATTCTCAACAAGTCCTCACTAGAACTTGTCCAATCTTCTGAACAAGTCTTTACCAAGACTTACCTCAAATCTAATCAACAAGTCCTCACTATAACTTATCCAATATGCTCAACAAGTATTTGCCAAGACTTATCTCAAATCTGCATTGTAAGCTTACACAAAAGTTTACTCAACTCAATCTATCACAAAAATCCTCTTCCAATCACACAAACATGTTTCACACAAAATCTTGTTCTAATCTCACAGAAACATATAGAGAATTGTTAGAGACTCAATGTGTTTCACAATCATACATTATTCAATCTCTCCTTTAAATCAATTAAGAATAAAGAACAATTTGTTTCACAGAACTTGAACTATCACTCTAACACTTCTAATAAATTCAAACAAATTTGCTCAACCAATCACTCAATGAAACACACCCTGCTTTCAAACCCTAAATAAGTGTTTCATAATGCTTTCAACAACTCACACTATGGAACTCAACCTTGACTCAAGATGATTCCAAATTAACATAACAATGATACTCATAGTCTTTTCACAAACCCTAATCAAGCATATGAAAGCTTACTCAAATATTCCCAACAATGCTTATCAAACAATCTCATATAACAATGATACTCATGATCTTTCTCAACTCTAATCATGCACATGAAGGCTCACTCAACATTTCCAACAATGCTTATCAAACAAGGTTTTTAGCATCAAATTTCACTCAAAAAAACCTTTAACAATCAATATTGGTGATCTCAAAACCAAACTCAACAATGCTTATCAAACAATCCTTTTCACTCCAACTTAGCATTCACAACATCCAATCCAACAATATTTCACTCACAAGGAAGATATACCCATACCTTTTTCTTTATGGAGAGATGACCTCAAAACCTGTCTCAACACAATCAATCTCTTTGCCAATCTTAATGGTTAGATATCAATATCTATCCTCAATTTTTCTTTCACCATACACAAATTATTAATTCTCAATTACACCTTATAATCTCCAACTTTATCAAATAAATATTTCACTCATTCAATTTTACAATAACCTCTTTCATAAATTTAATGCATGAAACAATCCAAACACTACTTATGTCTACCCACTTATTATTGCATTTTTCAAGTAATTAACTTTATAAAATAGTGCAATATATTTATAACCCTCAATAAAATATATTTCACTTTCTTTAAGGTAAAAATTAATTACCTTACTCTTTTAACTCCCTAAAAACTTTAACAAAAACAAATAACCTGACGTGCTAATAATTTTCCCTCTTCACATTACACTCCAAGCGCAGAAATGAACCAGCACTTTGAGCGCTACCAACAACTTAGGGTAATGCAAATTTAATAAAATAAATAAATACCTCCTCGTACACTCCTCGCGGTATTTGATCCCTGGTCGAAGTGCCTGCAACACCTTAGCCATGGCTCTCTTTTTGTGTGAGCTAAGTACTCACATGGGAGTCAAAGGCACCTAGGGCGCTTTGACTCCTACTTGTCCAAGATTCAAAAGGCTCTTATCCCACGTCACTGATGGAAATTGAACGCAACACCTCGCATTCCAAAACATTCACACACCTTGGATTCATTGCTAGCCCAATCGTTGGTTGGTGTTTAGCCTTTCCGCCTTGATTGCTTTGACTTCCATAAATTTTGGGGGCACCTAAAATTGTAACCTTGTCCTTGCTTGCTCACGAAAATATTTCATCGTTCCTCAAAGTCGCATGCATTAAAAATATTTCAAAGACTTACTTTCCTTAGGGGTAAGGCTATGGTATTTATACCATATGCCTCCCTCTCTCCCATGTCAGCAAATATTATAAAAATTAAATTATTTTTGGCACCCAACCCAACTTTGGGTTATAAACAATATTATTTTATTAAAAAAATTATAATATAAATATTATAAATTATTTATAAACTACCTTAGGCATAATTAAACTTTTAATATTATAATAAAATATTATAATATTATTTCCATTGGGCCTAGGTGTTTTCCTCTTTCGCCCTTAGACCTTTTCTGACCACCTTTAATATTATAATAATAAATATTATAATATTATTTTCTTTAGGCCTTTTATTCAAGGTATTTAACCATCCTTTTGACCAATCATCTAGAGCTCTTAGACCAAATATATTGGGATTGAAATATAAATATTTTAATCCTTCTATTTCCAAGTCTTGCACTGATTCCTGACATTGACTCTTAACTTGCACAATATAACCTGAGACACTTGTGCACATCTTTACATTACATATTTGATCTCATACATATAAGACACTTGTGCACATAGACTCAACTTACACTTGCACACTCACTCACATGACACGTGCATTTCCTACACATTCACACTTACATAAAGGGAAATATAACTCACACACTAAACTATGAATCAACCCTAATATATTATTTACAATGACAACTCAACTAACTCAAAATTTCCAACAATCTCCCCCTTTATCATTGATGGCAACCCCATTCTTTTTTACCAAACATTTTTCTTCTTTCAAAACTGCTTCCCCTAACTGAATGCTCTCCTCCTAAATCAAATCTCTCCCCCTTTGACATCAATGTCAAAGGATCACCTTTGGGGATCGAGGCTAAGAATAAGACTATTATATTAGCTCCTTCCCCACCTTCTCTTGAGATGATTAATCCTGGGGTGGGATTATTTCTACTCCTAGCATGCACTGATCTTTACCTGTGTCCACTTTCTTCCTCAACTGATCCTTCTAATTCCTCTGACTATTCTTGTTCCTGCTTGTCTTTGGAATTTCTACTCTACACAACCTTGTTGTATGCCCAATATTGTTGCACTTATAACACTTAATGTTCTTATTCCTTAAAGGTGCAAATATCTTGGGGTTTCTCCTGGTGAAGCCATATCCATTCCTATCATGAAACCTGCAATTTACTGCCTTGTGACCAAACTGATTACAAGATGATAAAAGTTACCATATATAAAACACTTGAGAATTATTGGTAACCTATTTCTAACCGCTTCTTTTCTTCTTCCAGAAATAGAATTTCATATTCATCATTATCTGAGAAAATTTTATCATTATCACTTGAACTCTTACCTACCTTATTAGCATAGAAACTCTTCTTCTACCTTTGTAAAAATTTCTCTCCTTGCTTGTCTTGTCCATATGCTTTTGGTACCTATGTTTTCTTGCTTCCCTATTCTTATGATCCTGTTTCTCATCATCATTGCTATTTCTAGCCTCTGGACAATTAGTTGTATAGTGACCATATTTACCATAATTAAAACATCTAACCGATTTCGTACCTTTATACTTTCTTGAGTCCTTGTTCCTTCTGTCATAATTTTCTTCTTCATCACTAGATAACTCATTGCTTGAATATGAATTCTTACTCTTTGTCTTTTTAGTAACTTTGAAGTCTAATTTCAAAGGGTAAGAATTCATATTATTACCCTTTGTCTTCTTAGTAACTTTGAATTCTTACCCTTTGTGTTCTTAGTAACTTTGAATATGAATTCTTACCCTTTGTCTTCTTACCCTTTGTTCCTTCTGCCATAATTTTCTTCTTCATCACTGGATAACTCATTAATTGAATATGAATTATTACCCTTTGGTTAATCCTGGGGTGGGAGTATTTCTACTCCCAACATTCACTGATATTTACCTGTGTCCACTTTCTTTCTCAACTGATCCTTCTGATTCCTCTAACTATTCTTGTTCCTACTTGTCTCTAGAATTTCTACTCTACACCACCTTGTTGTATGCCCAATATTATTGCATTTATAACACTTAATGTTCTTATTCCTTAAAGGTGCAAATATCTTGGGGTTTCTCCTGGTGAATCCATATCCATTCCTATCATGAACCCTGTAATTTATTGCCTTGTGACCAAACTGATTATAAGAGTATAATTACCCTTAAAAAATATGCCTAATTCTAAAGTTCCCATATACTTGTCTTTCATGTGTCCTGCACTGTGTAGCCTTGTGCCCAAACTTGTGACATGAGAAGCATCATCCATTGAAATTTCCTTCTCTTGACCTCATTAGTCTCTTAGTCTCTTCTTCATTATGTTGGTTAATGTTCAAAGATATTTACAAAGAAAAATACAAAGGGTAATAATATGAATTCTTACCCTTTGTCTTCTTAGTAACTTTGAATTCTTACCCTTTTACTTCTTAGTAACCTTGAATATGAATTCTTACCCTTTGTATTCTTACCCTTTGTTCCTTCTGCGATAATTTTATTCTTCATGACTGGATAACTGATTACTTGAATATGAATTCTTACCCCTTGGTTAATCCTGAGGTGGGAGTATTTCTACTCCCAGCATGCACTGATCTTTACATGTGTCCACTTTCTTCCTCAATTGATCCTTTTGATTCCTCTGACTATTCCTGTTCCTACTTGTCTCTGGAATTTCTACTCTACACCACCTTACTGTATGCCCATAATTTTATTCTTCATCACTGGATAACTCATTGCTTGAATATGAATTCTTACCCTTTGGTTAATCCTGGGGTGGGAGTATTTCTACTCCCAGCATGCACTGATCTTTACCTGCGTCCACTTTCTTCCTCAAATGATCTTTCTGATTCCTCTAACTATTCCTGTTCCTGCTTGTCTTTGGAATTTCTACTCTAAAACACCTTGTTGTATGCCCAATATTATTGCACTTATAACACTTAATGTTATTAGTCCTTAAAGGTGCAAATATCTTGGGGTTTCTCCTGGTGAAGCCATATCCATTCCTATCATGAACCCTGCAATTTACTGCCTTGTGAAAAAACTGATTACAAGAGTAGAATTACCCTTAAAAAATATGCCTAATTTTGAAGTTCCCATATACTTGTCTTTCATGTGTCCTACACTGTGTAGCCTTGTGCCCAAAATTGTGATATGAGAAGCATCATCCATTGAAATTTTCTTCTCTTGACCTCATTGGTCTCTTAGTATCTTCTTCCCTATGTTGGTTAATGTTCAAAGATATTTACGAAGAAAAAGAAAAAGGGTAAGAATATGAATTCTTACCCTTTGTCTTCTTAGTAACTTTTAATTCTTACCCTTTGTCTTCTTAGTAACTTTGAATATGAATTCTTACCCTTTGTTTCTTCTACCATAATTTTCTTCTTCATCACTGGATAACTCATTGCTTGAATATGAATTCTTACCCTTTGGTTAATCCTGGGGTGGGAGTATTTCTACTCCCAGCATGCACTGATATTTACCTATGTCCACTTTCTTCCTCAATTGATCCTTCTAATTCCTCTAACTATTCCTGTTCCTGCTTGTTTCTGGAATTTCTACTCTACACCACCTTGCTGTATGCCCAATATTATTGCACTTATAACACTTAATGTTCTTATTCCTTAAAGGTGTAAATATCTTGGGATTTCTCCTGGTGAAGCCATATCCATTCCTATCATGAAACCTGCAATTTACTACCATGTGACCAAACTGATTACAAGAGTAGAATTATTGGTAACCTATTTCTAACCACTTATTTTCTTCTTCCAGAAATAGAATTTCATCTTCATAATTATCTAAGGAACTTTCATCGTTATCACTTGAACTCTTACCTACCTTATTAGCATAGAAACACTTCTTCTACCTTTGTAAAAATTTATTTCCTTGCTTGTCTTGTCCAGATCTATTTTTCTTTTGGTACCTATGTTTTCTTGCTTCCATGTTCTTATGATCATGTTTCTCATCATTATTGCTATTTCTAGCCTCTGTACAATTAGTTGTATAGTGACCATATTTACCATAATTAAAACATCTAACTAATTTCGTACCTTTATACTTTCTTGAGTCCTTGTTCCTTCTGCCATAATTTTCTTCTTCATCACTAGATAACTCATTGCTTGAATATGAATTCTTACCCTTTGTCTTCTTAGTAAATTTGAAGGCTATTTTCAAAGGGTAAGAATATGAATTCTTACCCTTTGTCTTCTTAGTAACTTTGAATTCTTACCCTTTGTCTTCTTAGTAACTTTGAATTCTTACCCTTTGTCTTCTTAGTAACTTTGAATATGAATTCTTACCCTTTGTCTTCTTACCCTTTGTTCCTTCTGCCATAATTTTCTTCTTCATCACTGGATAAATCATTGCTTGAATATGAATTCTTACCATTTGGTTAATCCTGGGGTGAGAGTATTTCTACTCCCAGCATGCATTGATATTTACCTGTGTCCACTTTCTTCCTCAACTAATCCTTATGATTCCTCTAACTATTCATGTTCCTACTTATATCTAGAATTTCTACTCTACACCACCTTGCTGTATGCCCAATATTATTGCACTTATAACACTTAATGTTATTATTCCTTAAAGGAGCAAATATCTTGGGGTTTCTCCTAGTGAATCCATATCCATTCCTATCATGAACCCTACAATTTACTGCCTTGTGACCAAACTGATTACAAGAGTAGAATTATTGGTAACCTATTTCTAACCACTTCTTTTCTTCTTCCAAAAATAGAATTTCATCTTCATCATTATCTGAGGAACTTTTATCATTATCACTTGAACTCTTACCTAACTTATTAGCATAGAAACTCTTCTTCTACCTTTGTAAAAATTTCTTTCCTTGCTTGTCTTGTCCATATCTGTTTTTCTTTTAGTACCTATGTTTTCTTGCTTCCCTATTCTTATGATCATGTTTCTCATCATCATTGCTATTTCCAGCCTCTGTACAATTAGTTGTATAGTGGCCATATTTACCATAATTAAAAAATCTAACCAATTTCGTACCTTTATACTTTCTTGAGTCCTTATTCCTTCTGCCATAATTTTCTTCTTCATCACTGGATAACTCATTGCTTGAATATGAATTCTTACCCTTTGTCTTCTTAGTAACTTTGAATATGATAATGATAAAAGTTCCTCAGATAATTATGAATATGAAATTCTATTTCTGGAAGAAGAAAAGAAGTGGTTAGAAATAGGTTACCAATAATTCTACGTATTTTTATAGTGACCATATTTACCATAATTAAAACATCTAACCGATTTCGAACCTTTATACTTTCTATTGTCCTTGTTCCTTCTGCCATAATTTTCTTCTTCATCACTGGATAACTCATTGCTTGAATATGAATTCTTACCCTTTGTCTTCTTAGTAACTTTGAAGGCTACTTTCAAAGGGTAAGAATATGAATTCTTACCCTTTGTCTTCTTAGTAACTTTGAATTCTTACCCTTTGCCTTCTTTATTTTCAATTGATCCTTCTGATTCCTCCGACTATTCTTGTTCCTGCTTGTCTCTGGAATTTCTACTCTACACCACCTTGTTGTATGCCCAATATTATTGCACTTATAACACTTAATGTTCTTATTACTTAAAGGTGCAAATATCTTGGGGTTTCTCCTGGTGAAGCCATATCCATTCCTATCATGAACCCTGCAATTTACTGCCTTGTGACCAAACTGATTACAAGAGTAGAATTACCCTTAAAAAATATGCCTAATTCTGAAGTTCCCATATACTTGTCTTTCATGTGTCCTGCACTGTGTATCCTTGTGCCCAAACCTGTGACATGAGAAGCATCATCCATTGAAATTTCCTTCTCTTGACCTCATTGGTCTCGTATTCTCTTCTTCCCTATGTTGGTTCATGTTCCATATGTTCCTCTTTTGTGCATTGTTCCTTTTCATATTGAACTTTCTATTATCCAACTCATTCTCAAAAGTCTCACACTCTCTTACACTCTCTTCTTCTAAAGCTTCTTCTTCTTCGGATCTTGAGATTGAATCCTCTCCTTGTTTTCTTTGTACTCGTTCAAAACCAAGTCTTGTTTTGTTTGACAAAGATCTTTGTACCTTGATAATATTATCCAAGTTATTTGAGCTTCTCCCAAACCTATGTAACTTGTACTTAGACTCTTTTACTTACTTCCTTAGTGAAGCTACCTCATGATCTAACCTTTCACATTCTAAAACCTTTGCTCTAACTTCTCTTTGAATTTCCTTGTCTTAGCTATTGAGTTGGTTAGATCCTCTATAAGATTTCCTTTCTCTTCATCACATTCTTGAAATTTAAGCTTGAGTTTTGAGTTCTGCTTTCTTAGCTCTCTTAATGCATCAAGGGTAGAAATAAGCTCACCCTCAAGATCAACCTCTCCTTTCTCTTATTCTTCCTCTATTTTTTTACCTTTGGTATCATATTTATTCCTTTCTGATTTGTCTTCTATAGGATCATCTCCTTCTTCTTCTATTGCTAAAAGTAGGATTTCTTTTGGTCCTTCAAGTGTATCTTCATATTCATAATCATTTAAACTGATTTCATTCCTTGTACAACTATCCTCAAGATGACAAAAGTTACCACATCTAAAACACTTGAGAATTATTGGTAACCTATTTCTAACCACTTCTTTTCTTCTTCCAGAAATAGAATTTCATCTTCATCATTATCTGAGGAACTTTTATCATTATCACTTGAACTCTTACCTACCTTATTAGCATAGAAACTCTTATTCTACCTTTGTAAAAATTTCTTTCCTTGCTTGTATTGTCCATATTTGTTTTGCTTTTGGTACCTATGTTTTCTTGCTTCCATGTTCTTATGATCCTATTTCTCATCATCATTGTTATTTCCAGCCTTTGTACAATTAGTTGTATAGTGACTATATTTACCATAATTAAAACATCTAACCCATTTCGTACCTTTATACTTTCTTGAGTCCTTGTTACTTCTACCATAATTATCTTCTTCATCACTGGATAACTCATTGTTTGAATATGAATTCTTACCCTTTGCATTTTTTTGGGGAATTTTTTCTTCTTTTATTCTCATCTCAAAAGCTATAAGAATTCCATGTAATTCATCCCTTGTCAAAATATCAACATATTTTGACTCTTATATAGCTAAAATATTTTCATTATACATTTTTGGAAGTAACCTTAAAATCTTATCACAAACATTTGTTTCCTCAACTTTAAGTCCAAGTCCTTGCATGGAGTTAACAACCTCATCCACACGAATTAGATATGCAACAATATTTTCCTCATCCTTCATTTTTAGGTCTTCAAATGTTCTCTTGAAATTTTACAACTTTACTCTTTTGACCTTTTTGTCTCCCTCATTTATACCTTTCAAATTATCCCAAATTTCCTTTGCTGATGTGCAATGCATGACCTTTATAAAATTTGTTTCATGCAAGCCGTTTAAAATTCCATTCATTGCCTTTGAATTACTTAGTTGTAGGAGCTTACCATATTTATCTGTAGGTGGAGTTGTTGGTGGTTGTATACATTCTCAACTGCTTCTCATATTTCATTTCCAAGTTCCATTAGGTGAAAATTCATCCTCATACTTGAAAGTGCATAGTTGTTCCCATAGAAAAATGGTGTTGAATTCCTTTAAGATCCATTATGAGAATACATCTACGTTCTTGTGAGCTTTTCCTTCAAGTTGTTAAACTCTTTCGAAGAAACCTGCTCTGATACCAATTGAAGAACACCAGCTTATACTGAGAGGGGGGGTGAATAGTATAAGACCACTTTTTACTTTTCTTTACTCAAACAATATTATCCAATATATCAATGCAATGTCAAGAGTAGTAATAAAAGCAATGCATAAATGACCACACACAATAGAGATACCAATTTAATATGGTTCATCCGATGTGGTCCACTCCAAAGAGAAAATATTTCACTAAAATTTTCTCAACAAATATCTTGGGAATCCTTTCTCTATTACAATATTTATGGACCTATGTCCAAATGAGACACTAATTACCTAATCAATTTCATGTATCTCTATCCATGGGAGACGCCAATCCCCTCAATTGGTTCATGGATCTCTATCCATAGGAGAACTCCTTCTCCTCTACTCCTGTTGGTTATCATCTAGAAGACTATTGCCTCCACTACTCTAGCTTGTGGATCTCTCTCCATTGAAGACTCATATCCCCACTTAGAAGACCTCTATCCTCACTATCCTGGCTAATGGATATCTATCCAATGGAGCCTATTGTTATCTGATCTATAACATCTAAATCTTATTATTATCTCTACTTAAATCTGCACTATACATAGTCCTTCAGTATAGCACAAATCTACTCAATATCTCTCTCTGATATGTACTAAACATAGTCCTTTAGTCTAGCACAAATATACTTAATATCTATATCTAATATGCACTAAACATAGTCCTTTGATATAGCATAAATTTGCTCAATCTCTATATCTGGTTTGGCACAAATCTATCATCAAATATGCACCAAAATCTATCCTCAAGCCTTAACACAAATTTATCCAATCACAAATCAACTCTTCTAGATATGTCTAAAACCTTAACTCAAGGTTTGAACAAATCAATCAATCAACTCTGATATCAAGTCTTCTCAAAGACTTACCTCAAATATGTTCAACAAGTCCTATCAAGAATTTATCTAATCTTCTCAATAAGTCTTCACCAAGACTTACCCAATCTGCTCAACAAATCTTCACCAACACTTGTCTCAAATATGCTCAACAAGTCATCACTAGAACTTGTCCAAACTACTCAACAAGTCTTTACCAAGACTTACCTCAAATCTGATCAACAAGTCCTCACTAGAACTTGTCCAATCTTCTCAAAAAATATTTACCAAGACTTACCTCAAATCTACTCAACAAGTCCTTACTAGAACTTGTCCAATCTGCTCAATAAGTCTTTGTCAAGACTTGTCTTAAATCTGCATTGTAATCTTCTACAAAATCTTACTCAACTAAATCTATCACATAAATCCTCTTCCAATCACATAAACAAGTTTCACACAAAATATTGTTCTAATATCATAGAAACATATAGAGAATGGTTAGAGACTCAATATGTTTCACACTCATACAATACTCAATCTCTCCTTTAAATCAATTAAGAATAAAGAACAATTTGTTTCACAAAACTTGAACTATCACTCCAACACTTCCAATCAACTCAAACAACTTTTCTCAACCAATAACTCAATGAAACACACCTTGCTTTCAAATCCTAAACAAGTGTTTCATAATTATTTCAACAACTCACACTATGGAACTCAACCTTGACTCAAGATGATTTCAAATTCACATAACAATGATACTCATGGTCTTTTCACAAATCCTAATCAAGCATATGAAATCTTACTCAAATATTCCCAACAATGCTTATCAAACAATCTCACATAACAATGATACTCATGATATTTCTCAAACCCTAATCATGCACATGAAGGCTCACTCAACATTTCCAACAATGCTTATCAAACAAGGTTTTTAGCATCAATTCTTACTCAGAAAAACCTTTAACAATCAATATTGGTGATCTCAAAACCAAACTCAACAATGCTTATCAAACAATCCTTTTCACTCCAACTTAGCATTCACAACATCCAATCCAACAATATTTCACTCACAAGGAAGATATGCCCATACCTTTTTCTTGATGGAGAGATGACCTCAAAACCTGTCTCAACACAATAAATATCTTTGCCAATCTTAATGGTTAGATATCAATATCTATCCTCAATTTTTCTTTCACCATACACAAATTATTAATTCTCAATTACACCTTATAATCTCCAACTTTATCAAATAAATATTTCACTCATTCAATTTCACAATAACCCCTTTCAAAAATTTAATGCATGAAACAATCCAAACACTACTTATGTCTAAATATTGTATTTTGCAAGTAATTAACTTTATAAAATAGTGCAATATATTTTTAACCCTCAATAAAATATATTTCACTTTCTCTAAGGTAAAAATTAATTACCTTACCCTTTTAACTCCCTAAACACTTTAACAAAAATAAATAACCCCACGTGCTAATAATTTTCCCTCTTCACACTACACTCCAAGCACAAAAATGAACCAACGCTTTGAGCGCTACCAACAACTTAGGGCAATGCAAATTTAATAAAAAATAAATACCTCCTCGTGTGCTCCCCATGGAATTTGATCCCTAGTTCAAGCGCCTGCAACACCTTAGCCACAAATCCCTTGTTGTGTGAGCTAAGCGCTCACGTGGAAGTCAAAGGCACCTAGGGTGCTTTGACTCCTTGTCCTCCAAGAGCCAAAAGGCTCTTGTCCCACGTCATCGATGGAAATTGAATGCAACACCTCACGTTCCAAAACCTTCGCACACCTTGGATTCATTGCTAGCCCAACCACTAGTTGGTGTTTAGCCTTTTTGCCTTGATTGCTTTGACTTCCATAAATTTTGGGGGCACCTAAAATTGTAACCTTGTCCTTGCTTTCTCACAAAAATATTTCACCGTTCCTCAAATTTGCATGCATTAAAAATATTTTAGAGACTTACTTTCCTTAGGGGTAAGGCTATGGTATTTATACCATATGCCTCCCTCTCTCCCATGTCGACGAATATTATAAAAATTAAATTGTTTTTGGTGCCCAACCCAACTTTGGGTTATAAACAATATTATTTTATAAATAAATTTATAATATAAATATTATAAACTATTTATAAACTACCTTAGGCATAATTAAACTTTTAATATTATAATGAAGTATTATAATATTAATTCCATTGGGCCTAGGTTTTTTCCTCTTTCGCCCTTAGGCCTTTTTTTATCACCTTTAATATTATACTAATAAATATTATAATATTATTTTCTTTAGGTCTTTTCTTCAGGGTATTTAACCATCCTTTTGACCAATCATCTGGAGCTCTTAGACCAAATTTATTGGGATTAAAATATAAATATATTAACCCTTCTCTTGCCAAGTCCTTCATCGATTCCTAACATTGACTCTTGATATCAATGAAAACTCAACTAACTCAAAATTTCCAACATATAGTGAAAAGGTTTCAGCCATAGAAGAAACAAGGGATATTGAAACTTTGACTAGGGATGAGCTACATGGAACCTTACAACTTTTGAGATGATAATAATGTTGGACATTTTGAGTCCATGAAGTTGTCATTGATGTCAAGTAATGAGATATTGTTGATGTCAAAAGGTCAAAAGGAGCAATGCAAAAGGTTGATGGCAAAAGAGATTCATAATATTTATTTTTAATATTATGTAAAGCATAAGTAAAAGGTTTTTATTAAAAACCATAGTGGGTAAAATAAAAGGTTTTATTAAAAACCATAATGGGTAAAGTAAAAGGTTTTTATTAAAACCTAAGGAGGCTTTAATCCCTAATAAAGCCAAAAGATTTAAATATTAATTTATAATATTTAAATTCTTAAGAATTTAAATAAATTATAAATTAAATATTTAAAAGTGAAAATATAAGCGTCGACCTCCAATAAGTCTATCCCCGCCAACGTGCATAAAATTGAGGGTAAAGGTATTTATACCTTAGCCAAACTTTAATGTTTGGCATTCGATTTACATTCACGATATTCGGTGAAAGAGGAGCTCGTGCAAAATAAAGACAAGGTGCCTTCGAATTGCAAGTGGGAGACAAGCGTCATGTTGGTAGAAGAGCCATAGGCTCTAAGGGAAAGCAAAGAAGGTAAAGCACACATTGCACTTTAAAGGGGTAAGGTGAGCACGTGGCTCACACGGTATGGAAGCCGTGGCCAAGGCGTTGTTGCAGTGCATGGTGCAAGTTCGAATCTCACAAGTTGCAGAATGGGTAACATGTTTTTTATTTATTTTTTATTATTGCCTTTTCTAAGGTTGTTGGAGAGATAAGGGGTAAATAAATATTTTATTTACTTAAGTGGTGAATGGTAAATAGTTGTTAGGGTAAATTGTGTTTTTACCTTAAGAAAAGTGGAAATTGATTTATTGCATTAAAGTTATAAAGCGAGTTATTTTAATTAAATGCAAGAATAAGAAAGGAGTTATAAGTAGAAGTGTTATATTTTAAAGGAGATTTGATGAGATTTATGATGTTTAATATTATTGTTGAGATGGAGCAATAAGGTGTATTTGGAATTTAATTTATCTTTGTGTTTGAGGTAAATTGTGAAAAGTGTTAGGGTGATAATTCTTGTCATCTAACCCTTTGTACTTGGCAAAGAAAGTGGTGATAATTGAGACAGGTTTTGAAGATCATTTCTCCATCAAAGAAAAAGGTATGGGCATATTATTTCTTCGTTGAGTTGATTGATTGGTTTTCTGGAAAACAACTTTGGAGTGAAAATGATTTGATTAGATTTCCATATTGATTTGTTGAGCCATTGTGAAGTGAATGTTATGCATCTTGTTTTATAAGGATTGTTGTTGAAGGGAGTAATTTAGTGAAGAACTTGAACTAGGATTTGGAAAGAACATGAGTATCATTGTTATGTGAGATTTGTTGATAAGAATTGTTGAAAATATTTTGAGTGAGTGTTCATATGCTTGGACTAGGGTTTGTTGAAGTTATTGGTTGAGTGTATTTGGTAGAGAAGTGGATGTGTGAAGTGATAGTTCAATTTCTATGAAACAAATTGTTCTATATTTTGAATTGATTTGAGAAAGAGGTTGAGTAATGATGAATGTAAAGCATATTGAGTCTCTAAAAATTATCTATATATTTCTAAGAAAGAAATTGAAAGTGATTGAGCATTGTGATGAATGTGAAGCATATTGATTCTCTAACATTTCTATTTATGTTTCTATGAGATTGGACAAGTTCTAGTGAGGACTTATTGATCAGATTTAAGACAAGTCTTTGAGAAGACTTGTGGACAGATTGGTGTGAGCTTTTGTGGAAGCTTAAAATACAAATTTGAGGACAGATATTAAGGATATATTTGAGGATATATTTTGGTACAGATTTGAGGACAGGTTTGTGCTAGATTAGAGATAGAGATTGAGGATAGAGTTTGGTACATATTTGAGGACAGGTTTGTGCTAGATCAGAGATAGAGATTAAGGACATATTTATGCTAGACCAAAGGACTATGTTTAGTATACATTTGAGATAGAGCTTTGGAAGTGATAGAGTATAGAGGATGATAGTATCTAGTGGATAGAGATCCATTAGCTAGGGCAGTGAGGACATGTGTCTTCAGTGGATAGAGATCCATTAGCTATAGTAGAGGGGGTAATAGTTCTTCTAGAAGATCATAAACCAGAGTAGAGGAGAAAGGAGTTCTCCTGTGGATAGAGATCCAAAAATTGATCAAGGGATTGGTGTCTCCTTTGGAAATAGATCCATAAATATTATAGGGAAAGGATTCCTAAGAGAATTTATTTGAGAAAAAATTATAATAAATATTTTCTCTGTGGAGTAGCCCACATTGGGTGAACCATGTTAAATAATATCTCTCATGTGTGATGCTTTATGTGATTTTTACTGCTTTAATATTGCTAATGTTATCATTTGGATTAAAAGATAATTTTTTTTATCCTATACTATTCACCCCCCCTCTCAGTATAAGCACATGTTCTTCAATTGGTATCAGAGTGGGTATCTCCATGAAAAGACTAACAACTTGAAGTAGGATCCATCAGAAACATACATGACTTCTGAAAATGAAGAAGAGACCATGTTTGATATAAAAGAGGAATTCTTTGCTACTCTAAAAAAATTAGAAATAATTAGACAAAATAATTCAAGTTTGAAGGAAAAAATTCAAGAGGATGAAGAAGCAATGATAGAACTTCTATAAAATCTCACTGAACTCAAGATAAAGGTAGAATAAGGAAAGAAAATTGAGTAGGATATGATAGATTTGTTAAGAGAAAGAGAAACAAAATGTGAAATATTGGAAGCAAAAATTATTTATCTAAGGAATAAATTTGAAAGGACCAAGGTACTACAAGATGTAGAGGATGAGAAACTGAAAAGGGAATCAAGTCTTCCAAAAGAAGAAGCCTCAAACAAATATAAGCAAGAAAAGGATATCAGAAAGGAAGAAATCAAAGAAGAACCTTGGATTAGAGTTAATCACAAGAGGAGGAGAACTCCACCACAATCTCAAGGGCATCCAAAAATATTACATAATTTCTTCCATGGTCATTGCTTTTCTTGTAATAAATATGGTCATAGAGTTGTACACTGTATTGGTCATGCAAGAAACAATGTCAATAGAAATTTCAATTATTTTGCACCTCATATGGATAATGATATTATATATTACAAATACAATAATTTTGGGCACAAGGCTAGATGGTGCAAAATGATACTTCCTAATTCTAGTAAAAGAAAAACAAATTCAACAACTAGGAAATATGAAAGAGAAAATGTAAAGGCTAGATCAATGTTAGTTCAAACAACCCTTCATGCTCAGGATAAAGAAGAACAATGGTATCTTGATAGTGGTTTCTCTAGTCACATGACAGGAGACAAAGATAAATTCATTGTACTAAAAGAAACAAATAGAGGATCAATAATTTTTGGTGATAATGGATCAACAAGGATTGGTGGAAGAGGAATTTTGATTTTAGATAATGGAAAAACAAGAACAGAAAATGTGTTGTATGTTAACGTATTAAAAAATAATCTACTAAGTGTAATTCAACTATGTGATCAAGGGCATATGGTTACTTTCCACCCAGATAGATGTGAGATAAGAAAATCAAAAACTAAAAAAGTCATTGCCAATGCAAGAAGAACTCCAAACAATCTATACATGCTTAGTGAGATCAAAGAGGAAAAGTACTTTCTATCACAAGAAGATGAGAGTTGGTTGTGGAATATAATATTGGGTCACTTGAATTTTTAAAACATAGTCAACATAAGTAATAAGCAGGTTGTCAGAGATTTACTCAAAATAAAAAGACCACAAAACATAATCTGTGCACCTTGTCAACATGGAAAGAAAACTAGAACAAGCTTTAAGTCAAAATAATATATGTCATCTGAGCCATTGAGTCTAATAAATACTGATCTATGTGTTCCTACTAGAACACATAGTATTCAGGGTGATATTTAATTCATATTGTTTATAGATGACTACTCCATAATGGTTTGGGCATCTTTCCTGAAAGAGAAGTCAAATGCTTTTGAAAAATTTAAAGCATTTAAGGAAATGGTTGAAAATGAAACTGGAAAGAGAATTAAGTGTTTGAGATCTGAAAGAGAAGGAGCATTTACCTCAAATAATTTTTTAGATTTTTGTGAAAAACATGGGATTGAGATAGAATACTTAGTAGCGAGAACTCCTCAACAAAATGGAGTAGTTGAAAGGAAAAATATGACTTTTGAGAATATGACTATAGCTATGTTAAATGAGTCTAAGCTCTCAGATGGATTTTGGATAGAAGAATTCAACACAATAGTATACATAATCACTAGGGCTCAAATGAGGGTAAACCATCACAAGACTCCATATGATCTTTGGAAAGGAAGACCGACCACTGTAAAACACTTCAAAATTTTTGGAAGCAAGTGTTACATAAGATGAGAAGATCAAAACCTAGGCAAGTTTGACCCAAGATGTGATGAGAGAATTTTCTTTGGTTATTCCTCAAAGAGTAAAGCCTATAGATTCTTCAACAAGAGAACACACACTATTGTAGAGAGTATAAATGTAACAATTCATGAAAATATAGATTCAAGAAAACCAATTCAGCAAATTGTGTATCAGGAATATGGAAGTTGTCAAGAAGAGTTTCACAAGGAAAAATATGAATAAGAAGAAGAAACACAAAAAATTCTTTCTAAAACTCCATCTAGGTATTTACAGAAGAATCATCCAAAAGAGTAAATCATTTGGAATACAGATGTAAGATAGACAAGGAGAAGGATAATAACACCATCTCAACAAGCAAATTTTTCTTTGCTATTTAAGATTGAGCCACAAGACTTCAAACAAGAAAGTGAATATGAGTTCTAGATCAAGGTAATGTATGAGTAATTAGATTAGATAGAAAAGAGCAAGACTTGGGAAATTGTCCCACGACCAAATGACAAGAATGTGATTGGCACAAAATGGGTATTGAAAAATAAGCTAAATGAAGACGGACAAGTAGTAAGGAATAAGGCAAGGTTAGTATGCAAAGGTTATGCATAGGTAGAGTGAATTAATTTTGATAAGACATTTGCTCTAGTTGCACAACTTGAAGCCATAAGAATATTTTTAGCCTTATCAAGTTTTAAAAACTTCAAAGTATATCAGATGGATGTTAATTAAACATTTCTAAATAATATTCTAGAAGAAGAAGTCTACATTGAACAGCCAGAGAAATTCAAATTAATAGATAAACTAGACCATGTATGCATATTTAAAAAGGTATTGTATGATCTAAAGCAGGATCCTAGAGCATGGTAATCAATATTGGATAAGTATATTTAGGAACAGGGATTAATAAAAGGAATAGCAGACAACTTATACATAAAAAATGAAGAGAATGATCTACTAATTGTGGTTGTTTATATTGATAACATCATTTTTGGGGGAAACAATGATAAGATGTGTAAATAATTTGCTAAGAATATGAAAAATAAATTTGAGATGTCTATGCTTGGTGAGTTATCCTTATTTTTTGGACTCCAGAATCCATAATTAGAGAAAGGAGTATTTCTCTCACAAACCAAGTATATAAAATAAATGCTAAAGAAATTTAGGTTAGAGGATTGCAAACTGGTAAGTACCCCCATGGTTACAGGATGCAATTTAAGTAAGGATGATGATTCTCCAGAGGTAGATCAGAGACTATACAGATCTATGATTGATAGCTTATTGTATGTTACATCTACAAGACCAGACATAGTATAATCAGTGGGATTAGTGGTAAGGTTTCAGGCACCACATAAGGAAAAACATGTGGCAGTAGTAAAAAGAATTCTCAGTTATCTAAAAGGGACTATGTATTTTGGGCTCTGGTATCCCAAAAGTGATAGTTTCATATTCACAACATATACAGATGCATATTGGGCTGGAAACATTGATGACAGAAAGAGCACAAGTGGAGAAGCATTCTTTCTTGGAGATTGTTTAGTCTCTTGGCTAAGTAAGAAGTAGGTCTCAGTAGCCTTATCTACAATAAAATCAGAATATATTGTAGTAGTAGCCAGTTGTACATAGGTATTATGGATGAAGTAGACTCTAGAAGACTTCAAGATAAAACATGATCATCCTATTCCCATATTATGTGATAATACAAGTGCTATAAGTATCTCAAAGAATCCAGTGATGCATTCGAGGACAAAGCACATTTATATCAAGTATCATGTTCTGATAGAACAAGCGATAGATAAATAGGTCAAGTTGGAATATGTTACTACAAAGGAACAAATAGCAGATATTTTTATAAAACCAATTTCAAATGAGACCTTTGAGTATCTTCAAGTAAATTGGGAGTAATACTTCCACCCCAGAATTAACCACCTCTAGAGGAGGTGAGGGAGGGGCTAATCTAAGAGACTCATTCTTAGCCCCAAGCCCCAAAGGTGACCCTTTGCCATTGATTTCAAAGGAGGAGATATTTGAGTAAAGGAGAGAGATTTGGTTTAAGGAAAGAACATTGAGATAGGGGGAGCAATGTCCTAGGGGAAGCAGAAAAAGAATGGTAAAAATAATTTGGGTTGCCATCAATGACAAAGGGGGATATTTTTGGACATTTTGAGTTCATGAAGTTGTCATTGATTTCAAGGAATGAGCTACCGTTGATGTCAAAAGGTCAAAAGGAGAAATGCAATAGGTTGATGGCAAAAGAGCTTCATAATATTTATTTTTAATATTATGTAAAGCATCAGTAAAATGTTTTTATTAAAAACGATAGTGGGCAAAATAAAAGGTTTTATTAAAAACCATAATGGGTAAAGTAAAAGGTTTTTTATTAAAACCTAAGGAGGCTTTAATCCCTAATAAATCCAAAATATTTAAATATTAATTTATAATATTTAAATTCTAAAGAATTTAAATAAATTATAAATTAAATATTTAAAAGTGAAAATATAAGCGTCGACCTCCAATAAGTCTATCCGCACCGACGTGCATGAAATTGAGGGTAAAGGTATTTATACCTTAGCCAAAATTTAATTTTTGGCATTCGATTTACATTTGTGATATTCGATGAAAGAGGGGCTCGTGCGAAAGAAAGACAAGGCATCTTCGAATTGCAAGCGGGATACAAGCGTCACATTCACAGAAGAGCCATAGGCTCTAAGGGAAAGAAAAGAAGGTAAAGCACACATTGCACTTTAAAGGAGTAAGGTGAGTGTGTGGCTCACACAACATGGAAGCCACGGCCAAGGCATTGCTGTAGTGCATGGTGCAAGTTTGAATCCCACAAGTTGCGGAATGGGTAATAATTTATTTATTTATTTTTTATTATTGCCTATGCTAAGGTTGTTGGAGAGATAAGGGGCAAGTAAATATTTTATTTACCTAAGTGGTGAATGGTAAATAGTTTCTAGGGTAAATTTTGTTTTTACCTTAAGAAAAGTGGAAATTGATTTATTGCATTAAAGTTATAAAGTGAGTTATTTTAATTAAATGCAATAATAAGAAAGGAGTTATAAGTAGAAGTTGTGTTATATTTTAAAGGGGATTTGATGATATTTATGATGTTTAATATTATTGTTGAGATGGAGCAATAAGGTGTATTTGGAATTTAATTTATATTTGTGTTTGAGGTAAATTATGAAAAGTGTTAGGGTGATAATTCTTATCATCTAACCCTTTGTACTTGGAAAAGAAAGTGGTGATAATTGAGACAGGTTTTGAAGATCATTTCTCCGTCAAAGAAAAAGGTATGGGCATATTCTTTCTTGGTTGATTTGATTGGTAGGTTTCCTGTAAAACAACTTTGGAGTGTTTCCTTATTGATTTGTTGAGCCATTGTGAAGTGAATGCTATGCATCGTGTTTTATAAGCATTGTTGTTGAAGTGAGTAATTGAGTGAAGAACTTGAACTAGGGTTTGGAAAGAACATGAGTATCATTGTTATGTGAGATTGGTTGATAAGCATTGTTGGAAAATTTTTGAGTGAGTGTTCATATGCTTGGACTAGGGTTTTTGAAGTGATTGGTTGAGTGGATTTGGTAGAGCCTAGTCAAGTGGATGTGTGAAGTGATAGTTCAAGTTATATGAAATAAATTATTCTATATTCTAAATTGATTTGAAAAAGATGTTGAGTATTGATGAATGTAAAGCATATTGAGTCTCTAAAAATTCTCTATGTGTTTATAAGAAATTAATTTAAAGTGATTGAGCATTATGATGAATGTGAAGCATATTAAGTCTCTAACATTTCTATTTATGTTTCAATGAGATTGGACAAGTTCTAATGAGGACTTGTTGAGCAGATTTGAGACAAGTCTTTGAGAAGACTTGTGGATAGATTGGTGTGAGCTTTTGTGGAAGCTTACAATATAGATTTGAGGACAAATATTGAGGAAAGATTTGAGGATAGATTTTGGTACACATTTGAGGACAAGTTTGTGCCAAATTAGAGACAAATATTGAGGATAGAGTTTGGTACATATTTGAGGATAGGTTTGTGCCAGATCAAAGATAGATATTGAGGATAGATTTATGCTAGATCAAAGGACTATGTTTAATATAGATTTGATATAGAGCTTTGGAAGTGATAAAGTATAAAGGATGACAATATCTAGTGGATAGAGATCCATTAGCTAGGGCAATGAGGACAAGTGTCTTTAGTGGATAGAGATCCATTAGCCAGAGTAGTGGGGCAACAGTTCTTCTAGAAGATCATCAACCAGAGCAGAGGATAAATGTGTTATCCTATGCATAGATATCCACGAAATTGATTAGGGTATTGGTGTCTCCTTTGGATAGAGGTACATAAACATTGTAGGAAAAGGATTCCCAAGAGAATTTATTTGAGAAAAAATTATAAGGAATATTTTCTCCGTGGAGTAGCCCACATTGGGTGAACCATGTTAAATCATGTATTTCATTTGTGTGATGCTTTTGTGATGTAACTACTTTAATATTGTTGATGTTATAATTTATATTAAAAGGAAAAAATATTATTGTTCACCCTCCTCTCAGTATAAGCACATGTTCTTCAAATAAAAGAGGAGTCTATCCCCCAAAAATAAGTAGATTTCAAATTTACAAAGAAGACAAAGGGTGAGAATTCATATTCAAGTAATGAGTCATCTAGTGATGAAGAAGCAAACTATGGTAGAAGGAAAAAGAACAAAATAAAACACAAATTTACGAAATCATTTAAGTGGTACAAATATGATAAATATTATCACTATGCATCTGATTATCCAGAATCTGGAAATAGCAGTGGTGATGAGAAACATGATCATAAGAACAAGGAAGTAGGAAAATCCAGGTACCAAAAGAAAAATAGGTATGGACAAAACAAGCATGAAAAGAAGTTTTTCCAAAGGCATAAGAAATTTTTTTATGTAGATAAGATAGGTAAGGAGTCAAGTGATAGTGATGGAATGTCCTCAAATAATGAAGAAGAATAAATTATATTTTTGACAATATAAAAAAGAAGATGTTGGAAAAAATGCACCAATAATTCTCAAGTGTTTTAGGTGTGGACTTTGGTCATCTTGAAGATCATTGCACAAGGAATGGATTCATTTTCAGTGAAGATGAATATGAAGATGCTCTTGAAGGACAAGAAGAAGAAAGTCTTCTTATGGAAATAGAAGAATAAGAAAGTTTTTCTAGTAGAAATGAATAAAAAAGGAATGAAAATGATCTTGAAGACAAAAGAATAGAGGAAGAATTAGAAATTCGGAGGAAGGAGAAGTTGATCTTGAGGATGAGCTTATTTTTGCTCTTAAGGGATTAAAAAGGGTAAGAAATTAGAACTCAAAACTCAATATTCAATTTCAGGAATGTGATGAAGAAAAAAGAAATCTTATAGGAGATCTAACCAAGTCAATATATAAGACAAGAACATATTAAGAGAAGTTAGAGGTAAAGGTTTTAGAATGTGAAAGATTATATCATGAGGTATCTTCACTAAGGAAGGAAGTAAAATATTCTAAATATAAGCTACACAGGTTTGGGATAAGCTCAAAGACCTTGGATAATATTATCAAGATACAAATATCTTCATCAAACAAGATAGGACTTGGCTTTGAAAATGAACATAGAGGATAAGGAGAGGATTCAATATCAAGCTCCAAAGAAGAAGAAGCTTCAGAAGAAAAAAGTGTAAGGGAGAGTGATACTTATAAGGATAAGTTAGAAAATAGAAGGTTCATCAAGGAAAGGAACAATGCTCAAATAAGGAACAAATGGGATAGGAAACATCATAGGGAAGAAGAGACTAAGAGATCTATGGGGTCAAGTCAAGGTTTCTTCAATGGACGTTGCTTCTCATGTCACAGGTTTTGTCACAAGGCTTCACAATGCAAGACACATGAAATACAAGCATATGGTTTCATCAATAGAAGATTCAAAAATGGGTATCTCTCTCAAGGGTATTTCTACTCTTGTAATCAGTTTGATCATAAGGTAGTAAATTGCAGGGTCCATGATAGAAAAGGATATGGCTTCACCAGGAGGAACTTCAAGATATTTGCACCTTCAAGGAATCACAACATTAAGTGTTATAAGTGCAATAATTTTGGGCATATGGCTAAGTGGTGTAGAGAAAAATTTCCAGAGACCAGCAGGAACAAAAATATTTAGAGGAAACATAAGGATCAGTTGAGGAAGAAGGTGGATAGAGGTAAAGAGCAGTGTATGCTCAGAGTAGAGATACTCCCACTACAAAATTAACCACATAAAAAAGAGGAGGAGGGGGAGGGTCTGAGATAAGAGTCTTATCCTTAGTCCCAAGCTCCAAAGGTGGCACTTTGCCACTGATGTCAAATGGGGAGAGATTTGAGTTAGGGGGAGAGCATTCAGTCAGGGGGAACAGTTTCTCAGGGGAGCAATTTTAAAAAAGGAAAAATAAATAGTTACAAAGAAAGGGTTGCCATCAATAAAAAAGGGGAAGATTGTTAGAAATTTTGAGTTAGTTATGTTGCCATTGATGTCAAGAGTCAATGTCAGTTATCAATGCAAGTTTTGGCAAAATAAGGGTTAAAATATTTTTATTTTAAGCCCAAGAGATTTGGTTTAAGAGCTTCACATTAATGGTCACAAGGATGGTTAAATACCCTGAAGGAAAGGCCTAAAGGAAATAATATTATAATATTTTTATTATAATATTAAAGGGTAAAATTAAAGCCTAATATTATAAATTAATTTATAAAATAATATTATTTAAACCCTAAATTTAGGGTTGGCACAATTTTTTTATAAATTATTCATCCTCCCCATCGACGTTCGATGATGATTGGCATATGGTATAAATACCATAGGTCTTGCCAAACCAAAAGATAAGTCTTTGATTTTGATGCATGTGTGAGAAAGGAAAAAAGGTTAATGTGAAAATTCATGACCATAAGAAGAGGATTTTAATTTTTAAGGGCATCCTAAAAATGTGATGAATAAATCGTTCGAGGCATAGAGCTTTGTCACCAACCGACTGGTTGGGCTAGTGGAAAGTGATTGGTGTGTAAGGCGTTGGGAGAGTGGAGGTTTTGCATTTGAGTCTTGGTTGATTTGGAAGGGAAAATAATTTAATTTTGTTTGGCACCGAATGAAGGTACTAAGCACACAAGGCACTTTTCCCTCCCAAGTGAGCACCTAGCTCACACGATAGTATAGTCACGGCTAGGGTGTTGGTGACTGTGCGACCTGGGATCAAATCCCACCGAGTGATGTGCAAAGGTATTTAATTTTTAAATTCATTTTGAAGTGCATGTCTAAGGTTTCATAGTGAGCACTATTTGAGCGCGTGGTCTTAAGGTTGTTAAGTGAGCACCTAGGGAGATATAAGGAGGTTAAGGTAAATTTTATTTTTACCTTGGTTAAAGTTGGAAAATCATTTATTTTTTTATCTAAAAGGTAAATTGCATTATTTCTGATTTGTGATGGTTAATTATAATTGAAATGCAATTTTTAGTAGGGAAACATAAATAAGAAATTTGGATTAACCTACAGATTAAATTTTTGGAGAAGGTTATAGTAAAAGTGAGTTTTTGGAATATTTGTTTGAGAAGTTTGGAGATTATGAGGTGTACTTTAGACTTGATAATTTTTGTATAGGGAATTAATTTTTGAGGAGAATATTTATGGAGATTTTGAGATAGATTATTGTTATCTAACCTTGAGATCGACAAAGAAGGTTTTTATTGTGATTAAGACAGGTTTTGAAGACATATCTCCGCCAAAAAAAAAGGTATGGGCACATCTTCCTTATGAGTGAAATATTGTTGGATTGAGTGTTGTGAAATGCAAAGTTGGAGTGAAAATGATTGTTTGATAAGCATTGTTGGAAATGTTTAAGTGAGCCTTCATGTGCATGATTAAGGGTTTGTGAAAGAAAATGAGTATCATTGTTATGTGAGATTGTTTGGTAAGCATTGTTGGAAATATCTAAGTAAGCTTTCATGTGCATGATTAGGGTTTGTGAAAATATGATGAGTATAATTGTTATGTGAAGTTGAGAACTATATTGAACTAGTGGTTGTGAAATATCATGAGTATCATTGTTATGTGAATTTGGAATCATCTTAAGTCAAGGGTTGAGTTATTGAAAGTATACCGAAACACTTGGTTAGGGTTTGTAAGTGAGTTGTGTTTCAAAGAATGAATGGTTGAGTTAAGTTGAATGAGAATTATTGATTGAATGCATTGGAGTCATAGTTCAAGTTTTGTAAAACAAATTGTTTTTTATTCTAAATTGATTTGAAAGTAAGTTTGAAAGTGATAAAGTGATTTGTGACTGTGAAACATATTGAGTCTCTAACCATTCTCTATATGTTTCTCTGGTTAAATAATATTCTAAGTGAAACTTATTTGTGTGATTGAAGAGGTTTTATAAAAGGATTAATTTGAGTTGTGTATGCAAGATTTTCAATTTGAATAAAGCTTTTATGAAATCTAGTGGACTATTTTGTGTAAGTCCTAGAGCGGATTTAAGGATATATTTGTGTGAGATTTTGTGGAAGCTTACAAGAATATTTGAGGTAAGTCTTAGTGAAGACTTGTTGAGCAGATTGGACAAGTTCTAGAGAGAACTTGTTGAGTAGATTTGAGGTAAGTCTTGGTGAAGACTTGTTGAGCATATTGGACAAGTTCTAGAGAGAACTTGTTGAGCAGATTTGAGGGAAGTCTTGGTGAAGACTTGTGGACAGATTTGAGGTAAGTCTTGGTGAATACTTGTTGAACATATTGGATAAGTTCTAGAGAAAATTTGTTAAGCAGATTTGAGGGAAGTCTTGGTGAAGACTTGTGGATATATTTGAGGTAAGTCTTAGAGAAGACTTGAGAGTAGATTGGAAAAGTGCTTGAGTGGACTTATTGGACAGATTTGAGACAATTCTTAGTGAATATTTGAGATTAGATTGAGAAATTTCTTGAGTGGACTTATTGGATATATTTGAGACAAGTCTTAGTGAATACTTGAGAGCAGATTGAGCAAATTCTTGAGTGGAATTGTGGACATATTTGAGGCAAGTCCTTGAGAAGACTTGTGAGTAGATTTGATTGATTTATTTGTTCAAGCTTTGTGTTAAGGCTTGATTTATGATTAGATAAAGCTTTGTGTTAAGGCTTGAGGATAGATTTAAGGATAGATTTTGGTGTAGATTTGAGTGTATATTTATGCCATATCAGAGTTAGACTTGTGAGTATATTTGTGTTATACCAAAGGATAGTGTTTAGTGTAAATTTGAGACATAGATTGAGCAGAGCTGATAACAAGATTTGGAGGTGATAGAGTAGAGGATAGTAGTCTCCAGTGGATAGAGATCCATTAGCCAAGATAGTGAGGATAGAGGTATTCTAAGTGAGGACAAAGATCTTCAGTGGAGAGAGATCCCCAAGCCATTGCAGTGGAGGTAGTAGTCTTCTAAGAAATCACCAAACAAAGTAGAGGAGAAGGAGTTCTCCTGTGGATAGATATCTACAAACCAGTAGAGGGGAAAGAGTTCTGCTATGGATAGATATACATGAAATTGATTAGGGGATTGATGTCTTATTTGGATAGAGGTCCATAAATATTGTAATAGGGAAGGATTCCTAAGAGACTTTTTGAGAAAATTTTAGTGAAATATTTTTTCTATGGAGTAGCCCACATTGGGTGAACCACATTAAATTGGTGTCTCTATTGTGTGTGGTGATTTGTGCATTGCTTTTATTACCGTTGTTGATATTTTCATTGATATATTGTATAATATTGCTTTGGAAATAAAAGTAAAAAGTGATCTTATACTGTTCACCCACTCTAAGTATAAGTTTGTGTTCTTCATTTGGTATCAGAGCGGGTTCCTTTGGAAGCGTTTAACAGCTTGAAGAAAAATATTATAAGAACACAAATGGATTCTCAAAGTGGATCTTCAAAAAATAAGGTACCATTGTTCTATGGGAAAAATTATGTGTTTTGGAGTATGAGAATGAAGATTTTCCTAATGGCATTAGGAAATGATATATGGCAAGTAGTTGAGGATGGGTACATACCGCCAACTACTCCACCTATAGATAAATATGGTAAGCTCCTACAACTAAATAATTCAAATAAAATGAATGGAATCTTAAATGTTTTGTGTGAAATAGAGGTTGTAAAAGTTATGCATTGCATATCATCAAAAGAGATTTGGGATAAACTGAAAAATATATATGAGGGAGACAAAAATGTCAAGATGGAAAAATTGCAAAATCACAAGAAAATATTTGAAGACTTGAAGATTAAGGATGAGGAAGAAATTGCTACATACTTACTTCATATGGATAAATTTTTTAACTTTGTGCAAGAAATTGTGTTTAAAGTGGAAGAATCAGATGTTTTTCAAAATGTTTTAAGGTCACTTCCTAAGAGGTATAATGAAAAGGTTTTAGCCATAGAAGAAATAAGGGATATTGAAACTTTGACTAGGGATGAGCTACATGGAACTCTCACATATTTTAAGATGAGAATAAAAGAGGAGTCTATGCCCCAAAAAGAAGTAGCTTTCAAAGTTATAAAGAAGACAAATGGTAAGAAGTCAAATTTAAGTAATGAGTCATCCAGTGATGAATAAGCAAACTATGGTAGAAGTAACAAGGACACAAGAAATCACAAAGGTACGAAATCAGTTAAGTGTTTCAAATATGGTAAATATGGTCACTATGCATCTGATTGTTCAGAAGCTAGAAATAGCAGTGGTGATGAGAAACAAGATCATAAGAACAGGGAAGCAAGAAAAGTTAGGTACCAAAAGAAAAATAGGTATGGAAAAAATAAGCATGAAAATAAGTTTTTCCAAAGGTATAAGAAAAGTTTTTATGCAGATAAGACAAGTAAGGATTCAAGTGATAGTGATGGAAGGTCCTCAGATAATGAAGAAGAAGAAATTCTATTTTTGATAGTAGAAAAAGAAGATGTTGGAAAAAAGACACCAATAATTCTCAAGCGTTTTAGGTGTGGTAACTTTGGTCATCTTGAAGATCAGTGCACAAGGAATGAATTCAGTTTCAGTGAAGATGAATATGAATATGCTCTTGAAGGACTAGAAGAAGAAATTATTCCTATGATAATAGAAGAAGAAGAAAGTGCTTCTAGTAGAAATGAATAAAAAAGGAATGGAGGTGATCTTGAAGACAAAAGAGTAGAGGAAGAATAAGAAAATTTAGAGGAAGGATAATTTGATCTTGAGGGTGAGCTTATTTATGCTCTTAAGGAAATAAAAAGGGTAAGAAAGCAGAACTCAAAATTTAAGATTCAATTTCAGGAATGTGATGAAGAAAAAAGAAAGCTTATAGAAGATCTAACCAACTCAATATCTAAGACAAGAATATATAAATATAAGTTAGAGGTAAAGGTATTAGAATATGAAATATTAGAGCATGAGGTAGCTTCACTACGGAAGGAAGTAAAAGAGTCTAAATACAAGCTACACAGGTTTGGGAGAAGCTCAAAGACCTTGAATAAGATTATCAAGATACAAAGATCTTCATCAAACAAGACAGGACTTGGCTTTGAAGAAGAACATAGAGGACAAGGAGAGGAGTCAATATCAAGCTCCAAAGAAGAAGAAGTGTAAGAGAGAGTGAGACTTCTAAGGATAATTTGGAAAATAGAATGTTCATTAAGGAAAGGAACAATGCATAAATAAGGAAAAAATGGAACAAGAAACATCACAGGGAAGAAGATATTAAGAGACCTATAAGTTCAAGTTAAGGTTTCTTCAATGAACATTGCTTCTCATGTCATAGTTTTGGTCATAAGGCTTCACAGTGCAGGGCACATGAAATATAGGGATATGTTTTCATCAATAGAAGGTTCAAAAATGGGCATCTCTTTCAAGGGTATTTCTACTCTTGTAATCAGTTTGGTCATAAGGCAGTAAATTGTAGGGTCCATGATAGAAAAGGATATGGCTTCACCAGGAGGAACTTCGAGATATTTGCACCTTTAAGGAATCACAACATTAAGTGTTATAAGTGCAATAATATTGGGCATATGGTTAAGTGGTGTAGAGCGAAATTTCCAAATACAAGCAGGAACATGAATATTCAGAGGAATAAGAAGGATTAGTTGAGGAAGAAGGTGGAAAAATGTAAAGAGCAGTGTATGCTCGGAGTAGAGATACTCCCACCCCAAAATTAACCACCTCAAAAAGAGGAGGTGGGGGAGTGGCTGAGCTAAGTGTCTTATCATTAGCCCCAAGATCCAAATGTGGACCTTTACCATTGATGTCAAAGGGGGAGATATTTGAGTTAGGGGGATAGCATTTAGTCAGGGGAGCAATTTTAAAAGAGGAAAGAAAAACAGTTATAAATAAAGGGTTGCCATCAATGACAAAGGGGGAGATTGTTAGAAATTTTGAGTTAGTTGTGTTGTCATTGATGTCAAGAGTCAGTGTCAATGATCAGTGCAGGACTTGGCAAAATAAGGGTTAAAATATTTATATTTTAAGACCAAGAGATTTGGTTTAAGAGCTTCACATGATTGATCACAAGGATGGTTAAACACCCTAAAGGAAAGGCCTAAAGGAAATAATATTATAATATTAAATGGTAAAATTAAAGCCTAAGGTAATTTATAAATTATTATAATATTTATATAATAAATTAATTTATAAAATAATATTATTTAAACCCTAAAGTTAGGGTTAGCGTAAATTTGTTTTAAATAATTCATCCTCCCCACCAACATTCGATGATGATTGGCATATGTTATAAATACCATAGGTCTTGTCAAACCAAAAGATAAAACTTCAATTTTGATGCATGTGCGAGAAAAGAAAAAAAACTTTATGCAAAAATTCGTGAGCATAAGAAGAGGATTTTAATTTTTAAGAGCACCCAAAAAATGTGACGAATAAATCATTTGAGGCATAGAGCTCTGTCACCAACCAACTGATTGGGCTAGTGGAAAGTGATTGGAGTGTAAGGCGCTAGGAGAGAGGAGGTTTTATGTTTGAGTCTCGATGGCTACAAAAGGGTAAAGAATTTAATTTTGTTTGGTGTTGAACTAAGGTACTAAGCGCATAAGGCAATTTTCCCTCCCATGTGAGTGCCTAACTCACACGATAGTTGAGCCGCGGCTAGGGCACTGGTGGTTGTGTGACCTGGGATTGAATCCCACTGAGCAACATGCAAAGGTATTTAATTTTTAAATTCATTTTTGAAGTGTGTGTCTAAGGTTGGATAGTGAGAACTATTTGAGTACATGGTATAAAGGTTTTCAAGTGAGCGCCTAGGAAGATATAAGGAGGTTAAGGTAAATTTTATTTTTTACCTTGGTTAAAGTTGGAAAATCATTTATTTTTTATTTAAAATGTAAATTGCATTATTTTTTATTTGTGATGGTTGATTATATTTGAAATGCAATTTTGAGTAGGGAGAATTTAGTAAGAAATTTGGATTAACCTATAGATTAAATTTCTAAACAAGCTTATAGTAAAAGTGAGTTTTTGGAATCTTTGTTTAAGAAGTTTGGAGATTATAAGGTGTACTTGAGACTTGATAATTTTTGTATAGGGAATTAATTTTTGAGGAGAATATTTGTGGAGATTTTGAGATAGATTATTGCTATCTAAACTTGAGATTGGAAAATAAGGTTTTGATTGTGATTAAGACAAGTTTTGAAGACATATCTCCATCAAAAAAAAAGGTATGGGTAAATCTTCCTTATGAGTGAAATATTCTTGGATTGAGTATTGTGAAATGCAAATTTGGAGTGAAAAGGATTGTTTGATCAACATTGTTGGAAATGTTTGAGTGATCCTTCTTGTGCATGATTAAGGGTTTATAAAAGAACATGAGTATCATTGTTATGTAAGATTTTTTGATAAGCATTATTGGAAATATTTGAGTAAGCTTTCATGTGCATGATTAGGGTTTGTGAAAAGATCTTGAGTATCATTTTTATGTGAATTTGAGAACTATCTTGAACTAGTGGTTGTGAAAGATCATGAGTATCATTGTTATGTGAATTTGGAATCATCTTGAGTCAAGGTTTGATTTATTGAAAGTATAGTGAAAAACTTGGTAAGGGTTTGTAAGCAAGTTGTGTTTCATTGAGTGAATGGTTGAGTGAAGTTGAATGAGCATTATTGATTGAATGCATTGGAGTGATAGTTCAAGTTCTGTAAAACAAACTATTCTTTATTCTAAATTGATTTGAAAAAAAGTTTGAAAGTGATAAAGTGATTAGTGAGTGTGAAACATATTGAGTCTCTTACCATTCTCTATATGTTTCTCTGGTTAAACAAGATTATGAGTGAAATTTGTTTGTGTTATTGAAGAGGTTTTCTGAAAGGATTAAGTTGAGTTGTGTATGCAATATTTGTAATTTGAATAAAGCTTTTATGAAAGCTAGTGGACTATTTTGTGTAAGTCCTAGAGTGGAATTAAGGACATATTTTTGTGATATTTTGTGGAAGCTTACAAGCATATTTAAGGTAAGTCTTGGTGAAAACTTTTTGAGCAGATTGGACAAGTTCTAGAGAGAACTTGTTGAGCATATTTAAGGTAAGTCTTGGTGAATACTTATTGAGCATATTGGACAAGTTCTAGAGAGAAATTTTTGAGAAGATTTGAGTGAAGTCTTGGTGAAGACTTGTGGCCAGATTTGAGGTAAGTCTTGGTGAAGAATTGTTGAGAAGATTGGACAAGTTCTAGAGAAAAATTGTTAAATAGATTTGAGGGAAGTCTTGGTGAAGACTTGTGGACAGATTTGAGGTAAGTCTTAGAGAAGACTTGAGAGAATATTGAAAAAGTTATTGAGTGGACTTATTGGATAAATTTGAGATAATTCTTAGTGAAGACTTGAGAGCAGATTGAGCAAGTTCTTGAGTGGACTTGTTGGACAAATTTGAGATAAATCTTAGTGACGACTTGAGAGCAGACTGAGCAAGTTCTTGAGTGGGCTTATGGATAGATTTGAGGCAATTTCTTGAGAAGACTTATGAACAGAGTTGATTTATTGATTTGTTCAAGCTTTGTGTTAATGCTTGAGGATAGATTTGAGAATATATTTGAGGACATATTTGAGGATAGATTTTGTTGTAGATTTGAGGGTAAATTTATGCCAGATCAGAGATATACTTATGAGAAAATTTGTGCTATACTGAAGGATAGTGTTTAGCGCAACTTTGAGACAGAGATTGAGCAGATATGAGAACAAGATTTGGAGGTGACAGAGTAGAGGATAGTAGTATCCAGTGGCTAGAGATCCATTAGCTAGGGTAGTGAGGACAAAGGTCTTATGATTGAGGATAAAGGTATTCAATGGAGAGATATCCACAAGCCAGTGTTGTAGAGGCAGTAGTCTTCTAAGAAATCACCAGCTAGAGTAGAGGAGAAGGAGTTCTTTTGTGTATAGATATCCATGAACCAGTACATGGGAAAGAGTTCTCCTGTGGATAGAGATCCATGAACTTGATTAGGGGATTGGTGTATTTTTTGGACAGAGGTCCATAAACATTGTAATAGGGAAGGATTCCCAAGAGATTTGTTGAGAAAATTTTAGTGAAATATTTTCTCTGTGGAGTAGCCCACATTGGGTGAACCACGTTAAATTGGTTTCTCTATTGTGTGTGGTGATTTGTGCATTGCTTTGATTACTACTATTGATATTGTCATTGATATATTGCATAATATTGCTTGGTAAAGAAAAGTAAAAATTGGTATTATACTTTTCACCCCCCTCTCAGTATAAACTTGTGTTCTTCAAAGTCAAGCCAAGGAGTGAAATTTCCTAGGTATAGAATATCCATAGTAAAATTGGAGATTTATGGAAGTGTTTGCAACAAGGCCATTTTCTTTCGAGAGTAATGGGAATTTTTAGTTTGTAGTGGTAATATTTTTTATGGATTTGATGAAGGTTCCTTTTTATAAGACCTATGTATCTAGATGGACCCATATTCTAGAGTTCTATAGATTTATTTGTTGAGGGTTCCTTTTTTGAAGAGTTAATGTACAAAAGTTTTGGAAGTTTTAATGTAGCTAGAATAAAAAGGAATAATAGATGTGGGATGTTATTGTCAAAAGGTATAAGAATATTTGTAAAAGGATTTTTACCCTTTCTAAAACCCTAATTTTACCCCAATCAAAAACAAATTATTTATTAACCAATAAATCCAAATGAAAATTGATATAGCATTATAGAAAAATTAGATGTTTTCAACAATGAAATCCCTTAGGAATTTTAGGTATTAGTTTTGTCTAAGTAGAACTACCATCTCTATAGTTCATCAATGTGAAATTCATAGTACTTCATGGGGAACTTGAAGAAAAGAGGGTAAGTTGGATCAAACAAGATCAATGAGATCAACGTAGAGATCAAGGCAACTAAAGTGGTAAGGGGACAAGTCCTCTATGAGAATATTTCTATATCTCTTCTAAAAGAATATTTAGTGCTCATATAATAAATTGATATGGAATAGCAAATAGTATGGATGGATGATCATGGGATATATACTAATAAGATAAGTCATATGAGGTTTGAATCACAAGGAAAAAAATAAATTTTGATAAAAATCCAACCTCTACACTTGGCTAAATAATATTTTTTTGTAAAGGATGTGATAGAGCATCACTAAGATGCATGGAAAAGGAATAACAAACATTTTTATAAAATAATACCACTTGATACTTTAATCTTCCTAGAATGAAATTTATGCCCTAGAACAAAGTCAAGATTGGATGGCTTAGAAATTTTCTTCTAAGCCAACCTCTAAAGAAGTTTGGTTCCTTATTATGTAAAAGATAAAATATAAATATGGGGATAGAGTTGAGATAAAAGGAAGTATTGAGAAAAGAGATAAGGTTAGTTAGAATGATTAATGTGGTTGGAGCTTAGATAATAGCATTGTCTTCAACTTAATGAGAATTGACCATCTACTATAAGCAATGCCTAATAGATTAAGCCTCAACTAAAGCTATACAAAAAGCATAGTGAGCTCAAATATTATAACATTCAACACTCCAAGCACTTTAATATAAATAAGCCAAATAAATTCAAGCCTAACAGATCTTACTCCCACTAAAGCATAAATAGAAATGTTGAAAGTGCATATATTACTATAATTAATATTTTTGTACACTTCAATAGAGAGAAGTCAAACAACCCTTGATTGCATTAGAATAGTATGAACATACAACTTACAATAGGTAAACCCTGAATTATCTGACCCTTTACAATGAGCAGTATTCCCCTATTTATAGATTTTGCTAAGCTAATATTAAGCTAACTTCTATGTATAGACATGACTAAAATTGACCAAACATTATTAGTGATTAGTTGGTACCACTCAACAATATTTATCACATTCAACACATCCTTTGTTAAGTGGTTATGATTTGTAGGATCATTAGTTATGCTTAGATGTAGTGGTTGTTGCTTGTTGGGCACTCTTTTCATCAAGCAATGTTGATTTGTAAGCATGTTGGATATTGGATATGATGCCATCATCCTTATTTCCAAGAAGCTCTAGTCTAAGATGCTACTTCTTTGTATTTCCTTCTAGATTGCTTTTCATGCTTAATGCAATCCTTTTCACTAGGTCAAATTCTTTTGAAGGCTAAGCTAATTTCATTGAAAAAAGTTATCACTTGCTATAACTTTCAAAACTTTAATTCAAAGTCTAAGTAATTATTGTCCATGTCAATATTTTGAAAGTGATTTGATGATATTATCAGGAAAAGAATCTAGTATGATTTTTTCCTAACTTAAATACTCTTTTCTCTACAAGCTCTTCACATTGCCAAAAATTTTAAAGCATCTTGCTCACATCAATATAATATTTTTTGAATTGTTGAATTTTTGTAAGTATGGATATAAATAATAAGTGTGAGAAAAAGGCTTAAACCATAAAATGCTTCCTTAAACTCCAAAGAAATAATTTTAAATTATTATGGGTCTAAAAATAAAGAATTGAAAGAATATTGAGTTTGGAAAGGCTCTTCAAGCTTTATAAAGAAAAAATTGACAAGATCAGCTTATATGTTTGGACTTGTGAATGTAGGCAAATAATTTTGACTACATTATTGGAACTTCTAGGGATTTTTTTCTTGACAAAATTTTTAACCCAAAGGCCTTATTCTTAAGCTATTGAATCTTTCTTTACCAATCCAAAATCCTCTTCTTCTACTATAGAGTCATTTCCATTTTTTGTGCTAGTTGTAATTTGCAGACCTAAAACCTGCCTGGCTACATCCCATTCCTATTGTGTTGGGACCCAAAATGTTTTATCCTTATCATGTATTAACACTAAATTTTAGGATTTATTGTATGAAGTGGATTGATAATGCTTTTCTAACTCTATTACCCTAGTTTGCAGTGCAACTAGCTTATTTGAAAAATAAAAAAATATATATATTCATTAGATTTGGAAACCAGTATGAAAACTTAGCCAAATATTTATTTGTATTATTATAAATACTTTTTAGCTCATTCAAATAATAGGTATGGTAATACAACTACTAGAAATAAGGGATTCAACTTCTGATGATTTCATTCACTTTGATCAAAAATGTATTCCCAACTATAATGAGTGTATTGAGGGCCTCATATTCTTGTTTGATTATTTGCTCCCATTCAATACATTTTTATGTGATTTTATACTTTTTTACACTATCCTTAGCTGAATAAATATATTGGGCATGGCCTTATTTAGTACGTAAATGATGGATTGGGATTCTTGGACCTTTTTAGCTATATTATTCTACATGTAAGTGAAGTTATTTTGTGCTTATATGATGGTTATATAGCAGTAATCAATAAATTCTACAACTAGAGATGGAGTCTTAGTAACTTCACAAATTTAACCCCAAAATATATTTTTGATTCTCCAACATGCATCTATGGAGATTCATAAAGCTTTTAATTATTGTTTGTCAATGGATATGTCCTACTAGAAGTTTTGTACTTATTAGCCTAATTTTTAACATCCTTTGCCTATAATTGTGCTGACATTGGAGCTTCATTTAGACTCTACTACAACTATTGTACTTTATTTTTCAAGGTGCTTTGTTGTGCCTTTTATTTCTCAAGGTACGTTTCCAACTACTCTACATTTTCCTTCTTCTTGTAGTATTTGGTTGTTGTCCATATTTCATAAATATACAATATGTTGACTAATGTGTTTGAAAATTGATCATTATTCCCTATTGCAAAAATATCTATATCTAGAGGTTCAACCATTAGGAGAGATGGAGGGAAACCAGGAGAGGAGAGGAGATGGAGGGAAACCAGGCCCAGGAGGTAAGTGTGGAGGAACCAATTCCTCGCTAGGTAAGGCTGGCAGACCACCTGCGACCAAAAGCAATTGCAGTGATAAGGACAAAGATGCAGAGGACAAAGGAGGTACAGGAGTTGGTCTACCACCTACTAAGCCTCGAGAGCAACACTTTTGGGGAGATGATTTTCCTCAGTCTGAGTTTCCTTCTTTGGGTCCCACTGTTGCACCAACCAAGGTAGTTTCCTATGCTACAACCTTAAATGGTCGGGCCGCCCCCACTTTGCCCCCCAACACCACTATCATCCCAAATGATCAAAATATTGTCATCCCTGATGAAATTTTTGCCCAATACCTAGCCATGGAATTATTTACACTGGTAGGGAAGTTTTTTGGAGGTAGGCTTGACATCGATACTATCCGTATATGGGAAACAACCAAATGGAAGACCCTGGGGAGCATGGAAATAGTAGCTCAGTCCAGGGGTTTTTTTGCCATCAGATTGAGTAATGAGTAAGATACTAACTAGATTCTCATAGGGGGTCCATGGTTCCTAGGCCGCAAGAGCCTTTTCTTGAAGAAATGGGACTTAGATTTCAATCTGGACACCCAAGACATAAATATTGCCCCCATTTGGGTGCGTATCCCTAATTTACCTTTCCATTGTTGGCATGATGACGTCCTCATTTCCATTGCAAGAGTTATAGGAGATATCCTGGCCATCGATCCGGTTACAAGAGCACGTAGAAGGATGAATGTAGCTAGGATTTGTGTTAACACAAATTTAGCTTCTGAGCTCCCTACCTTTGTCACCCTAACTCACAAGAATTTCTTCTTCAATAAAGCTTTGGAATATGAGAATAAACCACCTTTCTGTGTGGAATGCAACACCCAAGGTCACCTGAGGTCTCAATGCCCTCTCCTCAAGGCTAAATCCAACACAGGCAATAGTCAATCTCAAGCAACTGGAATTCTTCAAAGTGGTAATAGAGGTGAAAGCTTCAAACCCCAAAAGAAAGGGACCCAACAATATCAGGCAAAGAATCATCAGAACAAGGTAGTGGTAGGCGGTACTGGAGAAGCCCAATCCCCTAGAGGAAAGGAGAAGATGCATCTGACTCATCATCAAGTAAGTTCATCTATCACTACTACCAACAGATTCAATATTCTAAATGAGACTATAGATTTGGAACAAGGAAATGTTGTGGTTTCCTCCCTGAAGGGTTTGAATGCCCCAAAACCACCAATAGGAGTTGTTCCCTCTCATCCTTCCATCCCCTTTAGTACTTCTGAGGAACCCAGACCTCCTTCTAATTCTTGTGAAACCTTACCTGAGCCTAATGTCGATCTCAGCTTCCTCAACACCCCATCTAAATTTGGACCATCTCGGAGTCCCCTTGATGAACTAGCAACAAATTCCTTGTTGGAAGAAACCTCGTCACCCAGTCTAAATAATTCCATTAGACCCCTTAGCCTAGTTCTTGAACAGATTATTCCTTACAAACCCAACCCCAAGCAAACTAGAAGCTCTGCCAAATCCCCTATGGATTTTGGGAGTGAAAAGAAAAGAGGCAGACCTTCCAAGGAGGATCAAAGGAATTCCCAAACAATGGATGATATAGCAAATGGAGTTCAGAAGACCCTTTTCCCAAATATTACTTCTCATATTTTAGATGAGAGCAAGAGCACCAAACCCCCTCACCCAAGTGGTAGGGGATGCCGTAAAACCCCCAAACCTTCCAAATGAAGCTTCTCTCATGGAATGTGAGAGGCCTCAATGGGGCTTCCAAACAAAGACTTGTCAAGTCTATGAGGAAAGACATTAGACCTTCCATTTTCATCATGCAGGAAACACAAATTAATGCCAATAGTTTTGAAGTTGCTAAAATCATATGGAAAAATGCAGGAGTTATAACCAGTAATGCTAGAGGAACTTCTGGAGGACTCATATGTATGTGGGATAGGCAAAAATTTGAAGGATGCCTCCTTCATTCCAGTGAAATACTGTTAAGTATCCTCTTTCATGACATCAATAGTGACTTATCTTGGGTTGTCACCAATGTTTATGCCCCTAACACGATTACTGGGAGAACTCAGTTGTGGGAGACCCTAACAAAGATGAAATATTCCTTTCAAAACATACCATGGATAGTGGCTGGGGATTTTAATACACCCCTTTATCCTTCAGATAAGAAAGGAGGATGTGAAACTCCTACCAAAAGTACTGAGGAGTTTATGGAATTCGTCAACACTAACAGGCTCATGGATGTCAATCTAAAAAAGGGCAAATATACCTGGAGCAATAGACGAGTTGGGGCACAACACATCCAAGTTAAACTTGACAGAGTGTTCCTTTCTCAAGAAGCAGTGCAGGTTTTTGGTGATGCGACTCTCCATCCTCTTCCCAAAGTGGGGTCTGACCATAATCCTCTCATCCTGGACATCAACAGACCAAGTCCTTTCAAAAAGCCTTTTAGATTCGAGAATATGTGGCTTCATCACCCAGACATCAGACAATGTGTTTCTCATGTTTGGCAACAAGAATACCAGGGGCGCGCATCCTTCAGACTATCTCAGAAACTAAAAACTCTCAAATCAGACCTAAAAATCTGGAATAAGGAAGTCTTTGGCAATATTTTTGCCAACAAGAAGTCTCTCTTAGAAAGACTCAATCAAATTGAAATAAAAAATGAACGTGAAGAGCTAGACTCCCAAACCAAAATTGAAGAAAAGCAGATTCTTGCTGAGTATCACAATATCCTTGCTTGTGAAGAGACCTTTTGGTGCCAAAAATCTAGAGCTCTTTGGCTCAAAGAAGGTGATTCGAATACAAAATATTTTCATGTGGCTACCCTCCACAATAGAAGCAACAACAGTATCAAAAAGCTAACTAAGGAGGATGGTAATATTCTGTCAGACATTGAGGAAATCAGGGATGAAGCCAGCTCCTACTTTTCTAAGCTTCTTGAGGATGATGATTCTTGTTCTTTTAGCTTAGGAGGCCCTTCTTCACCATATCCCTCCTAATTCCATCCCTGAATCCATCAATTCCTCCCTTATTTCTCCCTTCAAGGATGATGAAATCAGAATGACTCTTTTCTCCATGCAGCCCGAAAAAGCCCCAGGCCCAGATGGCTTCCCTCCTTGCTTCTTTCAACACTTCTGGGATATTGTGGGACCTGATGTGTGTTTGACTATCAAAGAATTCCAATCACTCAGAAGTATTCCTTGGGGGTACAATTCTACTTTCATAGCTCTCATTCCTAAGCTTCCTTCAGCCAAGACCTTAGCTGATTACAGGCCCATTAGCCTCTGCAACATTGTCTATAAAATCCTCACTAAAATTATGGATTCTAGAATGAAAACTATCTTGCCCACCATCATTGACCCTTCTTAGGGTAGCTCTGTTTTGGGTAGGTCTATCCTTGATGGGGTTATCTCCATCCACGAAGCCCTTCATTCAGCTTCCAAATCTAAAAAACCCACATGTGTCCTCAAGTTGGATATGAATAAAGCCTATGATAGAGTCAACTAGAATTTTCTCCTAGCCATCTTGGGCAAGTTTGGATTCCATGCAGATTGGATAGATCTGATCAGATCTTGCATTTCCTCATCTTGGTTTTCTGTCCTTATCAATGGGTCTGCGACAGGTTTTTTCCAAAGCACCAGAGGTCTCAGGCAAGGAGATCCTATTTCTCCAATGTTGTTCATTATTTTAGCAGAAGCTCTAGGCAGGACTATTCAAGCTGCTTGTAGATCCAGGTTGTTGTTAGGGATTAAAGCTTCCTCTCAAACCACTCTAGTTTCACATCAACAATTTGTAGATGATACCATTCTATCAACTAGGGCCTCTATTCCTGAGGCAAAATTTATCAAATTCATCCTCCAAATCTATGAAGCAACGATTGGTCAGAAAGTGAACTTCAATAAAAGCAAATTGTATTTCTTGAATACACCTATGCAGAGACAAATCAGGATCACCAAAATTCTAGAGTGTTCCATTGCTAACCTTCCTGTCACCTACCTCGGCCTCCCTCTGTTCTATGGCCAACCTGTAGGTTCCATGTGGCACAATGTCCTCGAGCGCATCCAAAGGAAACTTGCGGGCTAGAAAGGACATCTTCTATCTCAGGCTGCCAAATGCACTCTTACTACAGTGGTCCTTCAAAGCATTCCAGTTTATTTCCTATCCATATTCAAGGCCCCCTCTCCTATCTTAGCTAAAATAGAGCAAATACAAAAAAAAAATGTGGACAAGAACATACAACAAACAAAGATTCCATTTGGTGGCTTGGGACAAGGTTTGCAGACCAAGGATGCAGGGAGGACTCGGACTTAGGAGGATCCAGTCCCTTAACTCTGCACTGATTGCTAAATAGGCTTGGAGGCTCATATCAGGCGATGACAATGCATGGATCACTATTGTAAAAAGGAAATATCTTCAAAATGATGATTTCTTCAATGAAGGCATTCCCAACACAGGGTCAGCATTCTAGAATTCCATCAGAAGCTCTAAGTCTCTTATTATGAAAGGCCTAATATGGATGTTGGGAGATGGACAAAATATAAATTTTTGGAAAGACAATTGGACATCTCGAGGACCTCTCCTCAATGACCCAATTCTATCCAAACTCAAAATCTTCACTGATGATAGAATAGGACAGAAAGTCTCTAATTTTTTTACTCTAGGATCACCTTCTACTTGGATTCCCATAGTGCACCTAGATTTTCCTATTGAATCTAATATCTTAAATTCCATTCTATCTTCCACCATCATCCCTTCCTCTAGAACGCCCGATCGCATCATCTGGGAACACACTGAAAGCGGATATTACACTGTCAAATCAGCTTATCTCCTCCTCCTTGTTCCTGAAGAAAGTCTGCCTCCTGTGGATAAAGTTTGGGTCAAACACCTCATCCCTAAGATTTCCTTCTTCTCTTGGCTAGCCATCCAAGAGAAAATCCTTACCATTGATAACCTCATTAAAAAAGGAATGCCCATTCCTAATAGGTGTTTTCTATGTCTCAATGATTGGGAATCCACTAGCCACATCTTTCTCCACTGCCCCTTCTCTTCATCCATCCTCGGATCCATCTTCCACCACTTCCACATCCAATGGGCCCCACCTCCTTCCATCAGTGATCTTTTTCAACAATGGCCTAACCCTTTTCGTGACCCCCGCCTCCAGTTTCTCTAGAAAATTTCCCTCCACCACTTCCTTTGGAAAGTCTGGCTTGAAAGAAACAATAGGGTCTTTTCCCTTAAGGCCAAAGCCCCTAAGCTTATTTTATCTAAAATTCTGGCCTTTGCCTTAGAAAATACCTCCCTCATTCCCCCCTCCTCCAAACCTACCTCCAAGGCTGAGAAGGATCTAGGCAAATATTTGGGTCTGTCTTTGGAGGATGTTCGGCCTTCTGCCTTACGACCTCAAACCATGTGGACACCTCCCCCAGTTGGTTGGATCAAACTTAACGTTGATGGAGCTGCCAAGGGCAACCCTGGGAAAGCAGGAGCTGGAGGTATTCTTAGGGATCATCAAGGAAACTTTCTACTTGCCTTTGTTGAAGGCTTAGGTGATCAGACCAATCATGTGGCAGAAGCCAAAAGTATGTGGAGAGGGCTCAGTATTGCAAAGGATTTCCCCAATAAGTTAATAGTGGAAGGAGATTCCCTTAATATCATCAACTACCTCAAAAATATCAATTCCAAACCTTCATGGAGAGTCAAATATTATATTGAGGAAGCCAGGTATATCATCTTCAACAGGCAGGAAGTCATTTGCCAGCATACTTTCAGAGAATCTAATAAGGTGGCGGATAACTTAGCAAATATTGGAGTCAATTTAGACAATTTGCAAATATGGAACACGAATTTGCCAAGGGAAGTCCAGGCTCTCGTGAATAATGAAAAATAGTTGGCAAGTCATCCTCAGTAGGAAATTATTCCCCCGATCATCATTTCCTAATCCTTATGATTAAATTCAGCATCGAGTGTTGTCATTTGCCTCCGTGTCACATGACGAGTCTTTGTTCTGTCCTACCCATCACCTTCATGGGTTTCCATCCTCACCACCATATCACTCAGCAAATCCACATCACCCCTCTCCACCTCCTTTTTTCCAGCCTTTCTTCCACCCATCACGCCTTCCCCTCTGCCGCTACCCCCGAACCCCTCTCCATTCACATTCACCCAGTTGTCCCCGCTTTGTACTCCTCGGATCCGTATCACTGGGTAAATCTCTTTGGCTCACTTTCTAACGATCACAACAATTATTATTGCTATTTGTTTCACTTGTGCAGGTCATTGTGTGCTGATTACAATGTTGACAATGTGACTTCTCAGCATCTTTTCCCTTGCACAACTTCTAGGCAGCTTCGGAGGGCTCTCTTTCTAGTTACCAAAGGTGATCTTTCCAATGTTCCGGCTTGGCTCAAGGCCCCCACCAAAATCATCATCCACATCAACAAGATTCACTCGTGGCAGATGTCTAGTGTGTGCACTACTGTCAAGACCTATCGACACCTGGACATTCGGCTAAATCATTTATGGAAAGCTCGGGACCACTTTGGGATGCCCGACCTTAAGTGCACTATTTTCCTCTCGTGCCTCATGAGGCCAAATTTTTCTTCGCATCTTGGTCATCGGTCCCCCTTGGTTAAGGTGCCTCTCCACGTGTGGGAGCCTTCCCTCTTCCACTTGTTCCCCCTCCACCGCATTCGCCATGCCCACCACCTCTTCCTTCCTCACTTCTTTAACCCCCACACTCTGTTTCTCTTCCATTTTCCCTTCCACCCTCCATTTTCACCATCACCCTATTTACCTTCGCTTTCCATCTCCTGGTCGCCCTGTCCCTGTCCAAACTCCGTCATTACCCTTCTCTCTGTCCCCACCATGTCAAGCGAATACATTGAACCCATTGCATATGAGTGTGACCAGCTTGCTGACCCTATCCTTGAGGATAGGCATTTTTTTCCATTCCTCCACATTTTCTATGGTGATGATATTGAGATTACTATGGCATTCCTCGAGACGTGGGACAATGGCACTCTTACTATTAGGGGAAGAAATTTTGTCGTTGATGCCCACCTCCTTGGCGCTATCACTGGCCAGGCTGCTGAAGGGGGGTGATCCATCCACCACCATAAGCATAATTGGGAGGTGGAACTGGAACATTTCAAAGGAAATGATAAAATTATCAAGAAGGTCAAGGGGCCTGGCCTTTTCAAAACTGACCTATCCATTCCCTGGAATGTTGTTATGAAACCTATCATGCAATTCATCTATGTTGATGACCTTGACAAACCTATGAAAACCTATCATCTGGCCTTCGTCAATCACTTCAGAGAACTTAACCCCTTAAGCATTCCCCTTTTCTTCCTCAATTCCATGAATCACTCCATATCTTCCTGCAGAGACAAGGTCAACCACGACCTCCCCCGACACCAAGGCATGTTCAAAGTTATATACACCTATATCCTTGCCAATAGCCCTAAGGTCAACCCTGACCCAAGAAGCCCTGCCAAATTGACTCCCCCTGCTGAGCGTCTATCCAAAGCTAAAAAAATAAAAATGCCAATGAAGCCCTATCCAAATTGAAGGCCAGGAAAACCATTTCCTTTGATACCAGTGACGAACCGATGAGGAAATCAGCTCGGATTCAGAACCTGACAGCCAAGTCCAAAGTGATTGAAATCAAATATGATAATGAGGAGAACAAGTGCCTGAAGGACTACATAATTGCCTCCACTATGACAATGATGAACTGTATGATGAACTGCACCATGGACATTAGGGAGGGGCTACATAAGCTCTTCTACAACGAACATATTAGTCAAGCAGACATGTCTACAACTGAGAAGGCGATGGCGACCGTCAAGACCGAACCTAAGGAGGATGAACCAAAGCCCACCGAGGCTGAGGAGGACAATAAGGAGGAAGAATCTATTGAGGGCGAGGATTGACTTCCTCGGCTCCACCCTGCTCCTTTTTGGTCTTTTCTGTTGTGTAAGGTTTTTTGTGCATTTACGTAATTTCTAGTCTGTAGGTTTCTTTTTTCTGTTATGTTTCGGACTTGTGGGCTCCCCTTTTGTTCTAAGGCTATGTCCTCATTTCCTCTCTGTTAAGGCTTTAGTTCCTTCATGGCCGAGGCTGCATCCTCTTCAATGGCCTTCTTCTTTTTTTAGTCCTTTCTAGGTTTTTCAGCTCTGTCTCAAACTTGGTTATGTTTCTCTGCCGCTTATGTAAAAGGTTCAGGGATCCTTAAAACCTTTTTTTTGCAATATAATACATTTACTTAGCAAAAAAAAAAAACTATCTATATCTATAATATTTGTTGTTATTTGATAGTCAACTTTAGTTAATTGAAAACCTATATTGGACATAGTAGGATTCATGGTCTACAATATGTACTACCTTTGATTGCAATCTGTCATGGTAAAAACCCTTATTGGAAAAATATCCAACTCTATTTTCTTCTTCTTTCTATCAAGCCAAGCTTACACATTAGCTTATACCTATTGCAACTAGTTTGTAATTATAAATACTGAGATTTTAGCAAAGAAATATCGTATCAGAGGGTGGAGAGGTGTAGAAGTTGGTGTGGATGTGAGTGATATGGTTTGGAGAGATTTAGGGGATGGGAAAGCTTGATAGGTTTCCAAAACATAGGGATTTAGTGGTGGTGCAAAGACAATAATGGCTTTGGGAGGTGACTCGATGTGTGCCTTTTGTGAAAGAAGTGATTTAGGTAGAGAAGAAGGGTAAGAAGGTGCTTGAGTAGAGTGAGGAGGAGAAGAAGGGGATAGAGATTATATGCATGGTCTTTACACTTCTACTCAAGATTGCCCTTCCAAAGGTGGTGGCATCATCACCTTGGTACTATTTGATTCTAGCACCTTCTACCTTAGACTATACCCTACCATTTTTTATTTGTTACTCTTTTCTAGCTACTCTTCCTAGGGATTTGAGAGTTATAATACTAGGAATTTCATGGGGAAAGGTTAAAAAATATTAACACCTAGTCTAGCTTTACCCCTATCCAATGATTCTTGAGGAGTATTAACTAGTATGAAAGTTGTTGGACCTAGGTCATCTCTAGTATAACCCATTTTTCAATTATATTAATGCCTATACTATGAGTTTGTTGAAGCAATTTCTTAGTTGGAGGTAATGGCAGGGATTCTTGCATGCTTGAAATGGCAGTATAGATCCTATTGCCAACTTGAAGCTACAAATTATATACCTTGATCTACATGTTTTGGAAACTTGGTCACTGCCTCCCATTATTCCTTTAAAACATCTTTGGATTGGGAATTAGTTACCTGCTCATCTTGATATACCTCATAAAAAATTTCATCAAACTCGTGATCAAATTGTATTCCATATCTAAGGCTTTGTGTGCCAATATCACAATTAAAAATCCACCATTATTGGATCTTCTTATTAGTCCAATTTTATTCTCTTTTCCTTAAACACATAATTTTGGTTGTTCTTAGGATCATAGTATATTATATTTTTACCAATCTTCCTCCATGGAGGTTAATCATCTTCATCTTCTTCTAGTTTTATTTCTTCTTCATCAAATGTACCAACTACTTCTTCTTTTGTTGGATTTATGTCATTTTCTATCTTTAGACTTAGATTAAGCTTAAAGGTAAGAGGATTTTTATTTATTTGGGAAAGGTGGGATTTTAGAATACCATTTGGATCAGAGATACACCTATTCAACATTATCTTTAGCTAAATATCTAGGAGTTTTTGCATCAACATATTGGCCAATATCTGATACTTGAGATTAATTGGCCTACTACCTACAGGGGAAATAAAGTGCTTTTTTTCACTTTGAATCAAGGTTTTAATTGTCATATTCCATCTAGTGGTAAAATTATATATTGAAGAGTTAGTCTATTACATAATGAGGTAACAAAATCAACTCTCCACCAAAACCATATACTCTTATTATAGTACACTCTAGCATAAAAACCAATCCCCAACATGTGTGATGGTTATCTATAAGAAAGCTTTTTCTTACTTCATAAGCCAATTAATCTATCCCTTTTTTCATGAAAGCATAGAGCCAAGGGAAATTTTATTAAAATCAAAGAAGTAATTAGACATCTAGAGAGTTGACATCCTATCTATGATAGATAGAAACCATCCATCATAACCTCACCTTTGAATTTGAAGGTCCAAAAAGTTATCTGCTTTAAAATATATAAAAATCTAGGCCATGAAGGATGGATGTAAAAAAAATACCTCTCTTATCAAAATTTAACAACTACTCATGGATTTGATTGCTAAGTAATAGGACATTAAATAGGGATTTAGGGATTGGTTATTACATAAGCAATGAATATCTACTAATCATTCACATATTTGTTTGAGTCTAAACCAAAAATAAAAGCTAGCATAGAAAAATATATTATGCATGGGGTTGGAAATTAGCTATATGAGGTAGACTTGAGGAAGAATTTTATATATTTGGCTAATTGTTTATTTAGATAGGTTTTTACTCTATCATTAATAAAAGTAGCCTAGATTTCTTTTTTAAATGCCTTAGGCACACAATGGGCAATGATTCTAGCAAAATATTTTGTAAAGCTATCAGAATGAATAGAGAAAAGTACCTTGCCAACAACATTCATTACAATCCTTGACTCTATGTCATGGTTTTGATCTACTATTTCAACTAGCTTTGGGTAAGCACACACTCTTTTAGGCATGTATTGTACCAAGAAGGAGTACCAAGGACTTGTGGCTACATGATTCATTGAGAAATTTTTAACCTTCTACTTTGTTGTGTTCCTTAGTTACTTTGCCTTGTCAATTAGGACTATGTAAAAAATTATTTTCTAGATTATATAATAGCTTCTTAGATTCCATAGCCATTGTTGTAAATATTTGAAATAGGGGAGGTAGATAACTGCTCTTGTATTCTTCTCATAAAATTACTAAGTGCTTGAATGCTTTGAATAGATCTAATGGGTACCTTATATAATTGTTTTCTAGCCATTAGTGCCATAATATCATTTAATGTGTGTGTTTTGTACCATAATTCAAACTAGTTTTCCCAAAAAACAATTAGTTTTCCCAAATATTTGTTTTGTGTGAGTGCCTTGATCTTCTGCTTTAGTGTCACTACCTTCTTCAACCAATAGCCTTTTGATAGCCTACATTTTAATTTAAATTCTCAATTTTTGTTATGTTACATGATATTTATTTACACTATAATACAAATCTTAGAGCACTTTGTCACTCTAGATGCTTTAAATGCTGGCCATTTATTAGAATTGGCAATTTCTAGCCTTTAGTTATGGTTAGTTTAAAAGAGTTTAATTATTAGATTTTAATGACCTGATATGGGTTGGACCAAAGTGAATCAAAATTTTGATGCTTCCCAAGATTGGCCCTATCTTCATCCCATTTAGCACTAAATCTCAAAACCTAAAATATTGTGGAGAGGATTTCTTGTCAAACCATTATTTGACTAAGTTTTGGTATTGCTAGAAGTTATTATATGTTTTATATCTTTGTTCTTCCAAAAGAAAAAAGTCATCCATTATTGCTTCCATGGGATCCATGTCTAGGAAATCCCATGTGCTTAGTAATTATATTGTTGGAAGATCTAAATGTAATAGTAGTATAAATATATTACCATAAACCATAGAGTGTGGGGGTGTCCTTAAGTCTTCTTTTGGTTTGGTTCAGTCTACCTAAAGTGTTTGAACTAGCATCTGATGTCGATTTCTCTTATTGACACCAATATTCCTTTTAATTATCCATAATTAATTTATATTTATCAATTCAAGTAGGCCATTTCCATATGGATAACAATTGGATGGAGCTTTTAAATAGTTGTGATACTTAGAGATGAAATCAAGAACCTTAGAATACAAAAATACAGTCACATTTATTATAGTCTTTGGGATACCAAATCTAATGGTCAGTTTCTCTAAGAATTTTACCACTAGCTCTTGGTCTATTTTCTTTGTAGCTACTACTTCTGACCACCTTGTGAAGTATTCTATTGTAGTAAAAATGAATTTATGTATTTTTGGGTAATGAACCTAATGAAATCAAGCCCTCATTATTGAAAAGGTTCTACTATAATTACTAGCCAAAGAGTGAGTGCAATATCCTTTCTCCTTCCCATAAACCTTTGAAAAGTCTAACAAGTCTTTTTCACTTTGAAGGCATCCTAAAAAAGTGTTGGACAATAATATTCAGCCCTTAATATTTTGGTTGCTACTACCTTTCTAAAATAAAATCCTTTGAATAAGCCTAAGTAAAACTCATTACATTTTTTGCTTCCTCTAGTAGATGCATCTAATAAGAACTCCATTAAAGTTCTTCTCATATAGGATTTTATCAATGATAACATAATTTAGAGATTGAAGCCTATACCTCCGTTACAAAGGGCTTAGGTTTTTTGGATATTTGTCCTTCCAAAATAGTTGATCATGTCAGATACCCAATCATTTTACTCACCTAGATCATCATCTAGTTTTGTCTTAGTGCAATCTTCCAACTATATATTTTGTTCTACTCCCTCTGAATTGGTTAACTATTCATATAATGCTCTTTCCCAAAAAAGCTTTGTTGGTTTTATATCCAAATTATACTCTTTAGTGATCTAGCCTACTATCTTTTCACCCAGTTCTCCTTATAAAATAAATTTTTGAACATCTAGGTATACAATATAGATAACAATTTTGCTCTATGATATAATGCCTTGGTTTCTTAAGATATTTCACAAGAGCAAATACATATTTCTATATGAAGTTGTAGCACTCCTAATAATTTTGCAATGTTTGGTTTATGAAATCTATTATATTCTCTTCTTGATCTTATTTCTTTTGTGTAAGAACCACAACTATGATTTCCTCCACACATAAACATATAGGATGAAATCCCTATAATAGTCTAGATTTTCCAAAATTAGAGCTCTCGCTATTGCTTATATAATTCTTTTAAAAGTTTCTTTTCTTTCCACTATCTAATCAAAAGGTAATTTTTTCTTCAGCAACATAGTCATAGGATCTTTTGGAGAATATTACATTAATTGGTACTATCTAAAGTATCCCCATGGTGTATTTGTACTATTGTAAATATTAGATCAGGGTGTGAGTTATTACATTAGGGAGTGTGATTTATATTTCCCTTAATTTATGTGTAAATTTGTGAGATGAGTCCAAGTGTTATGAAATAAAGTATGCAAGTGTGTATAGTGCAAGAGTGTGCAATGTGTTATATAGGTAATTCAAGAGTCGTGTGTATGTATCAGAGTATACAAGTGAATATGTAAATTCAAGAGATATGAGAAGTTTGTAATATATGTGGAATAGGAAAGGATGCATCTCTTGGTTATGTGAGGAGAGAAATAGTCAAGTATTGAAGAGTACTATTCTAAGGTTATATTACAGAGATAAATATTCATGTATCATATCATCATATAATCAGAGAATCAAGAAATATTAAAATATAACAGAGAGCTTGTTTATTTGCTCAATAATATTATGAGTATTATTATGAAATATTGTTATTATTTCATGAATGTTATATTGAATCATATTTTTCAAAGATTTTTTGCTTGAATATTGTGTTTAATTTAGGTCATGGATATCGATACCTATGATTTAATCTGGATAAAAATCCATCAAGCTTGACTATAATGAAATTTAACTACACTAGTCAAATAAAGCTTGAAAGGAAATTTTGAGCTGTATTGCTACCCAAATTTGAACAAGATGAGAGGACCTAAAGTCCTGTTAGTTTATCAAGTTTTTGATGTTGTAAAGAAGTCAAATATGCTGATAAGGGAAGGCCTATGATGAAATTTATTAACAAATATTAGACTCTCTATGCCACGAGGCTATGCTTACTCACTAGACCAAAAATATACTAACAACATTTTTGGTGGTAGCTAAGATAGAATTCACCATAGGCAGTAACCCTAGAGCCCTTCCAACGGTAACTAAAAAGGATATTCCATTGGTAAGGTCTGAATATTATTTGTAGCTATGGACACATGCCTCAAACAAGAGGTGGGTTTATAGAATAAGCCATCCTATTTTGGTAATTGGTATTGCAACACATCATATACCTATGGTTCAATAATATAACCCACATATGTAGTATTTCTATGAGAGAAATTTTTCTATAAGAAGTCAGTAGATGCCAGGCAAAAAGGCAATAATGTAGGCAAATGCATAGGATAGCTCATCGATACCAAACTGTGGCTAAAGCAAGAAAGTAAAACATTTTATTGTAGCATTATATTTAGACAATGGTTAAATATGAAGGATGGAGGCTAGAATTTTTATGGAACTAAAATCGTCCTAAGTAGAAAATAATTATGGCATAGCAATTGGCCATACTCAAAATTTGGCTAAGTGAATAAAATAGAAGTTATACTTTTTTATGTTCATGTCATCTCAAGATGTAGAAAATTTTGGCATTGAGGTAAACCTAATTAAAAACTTAGCTAATTCATGAGTAAAAAAATATCAAAATTTTGTAAAGTTGACATCATCAGAAGAGTAGAAGAAGTCTAACGTCATGACAAGAGGCTAGACCTAATATTTGACTAAAGCAAAATTTCAGCTAGACTTTCAAAGTGCTTGCATCATGATGAAGGAAAGAAAAGTTTGGTGTTTAGAATTGCATCCCTCTCTAGAATTTTTCTAAGTATGGAGAGAAAAGGTCAAGATTTTTAAATACACTTACATCATCTCAAGAGAAAGAAAATTCTAACATAGAGGCAAGTTGGACTCAATTTTTTATTAAGGTAAAAGACTTTGGCCTAAATGTTTGATGACCCATCAATAGAAAAATCACAACAAAGCATAAAGACTTTGACAACAAAGAAAATATTTTGGATCTATCCCTATCTGGTAGAATCATTATTGTCAAAAATATGAATGGTTGAGCATTCCTCCATCACACATATATCCTCATATAGTTAACCCAATAATCAATTAAAGTGGCAAAAAATGAACCTCTAAGAGGATTCTAAAGTTCTACTATAGGTATGTGGAAGCCACACTTGTGGAGATCAAAATAAACCATACCAACACAATCAAATGAAGATAGTTAGGCTAGGCCAAGCTAAAAATTTATGCTCATGCCCAACACTTTCCCTTGTCAAACCTACAAATAGTTTTCAAGTAATGATTGGATCTAATATAAAGATAAATATAATCCTATAAATAGATCAATGAACCTCAGAAATAAGGTTGGCTCTTACATGTTTGAAATTTATGTATATTATATAATGATTGTTTCCTATTAATAGAATTCAGTATTTTTTGACCTCTATCAGAATGTGTTGCAAAATTTGATATTGAGTTATGTTTTATACAATTCTATTTATACTTTATGAATGGTGTATTATGTTAAAAAAATTCTAATCAATCTAGAATATGTTTGGATTATTGTTTGTTTGATCTCTAAAATGTACAAGATGTATGATTTGAATAAAATGTTATTCTATGATGTTGAATGAAAGTTGGTCTATGAGGCACTAGTGTATATTGAATGTGTAATACTCTTATGTAGTAGATCTAATTATTATTAGTTAAAACCTAACCCCTTTAGTTCAAATTTCTATCCCTACACTTTTTCTAAACCCCTACATCTCTTACTTTAGTCTTAACCCCCATTTCATTTAGTTAGATTCATAAGGAGCCAACATTCTCTAGAGGCTGACTCAAAAAAAAATTTTAGTCTTCCAATATTATATGAGGTCCAAGGTGCATCATCTCATACACTTATGTAGGTTTTGGACAAAGAGTTTTTGGCATGCTCGATGGGACACAAATATCATATCTTTAATTAAGTAGGATCCTAGTGAAATTATGCTCTACTAGATCAAGTTTCCAATTACCCAGTGAATCCATTAAGAATAAACTATTCATGTAGAACCTAGTCACCATCCAATCCAAAGTATTATGATTACAAGATCAATAGCCAAAAAGATAGAACAATCTCTACACTTTTTTGAATTACCATCATTCAGATCTAGAAGATGTAGATCTCTATCTCCTTCCCCATAATATCTAATAGATATTATAGATTCCATAGTATTTAGTTATCAAATATCATTTGAATACACTAGCTCAAGTCATGGTAGCTAGGCCAACAATTTTCCTAGGATGGAACAACACTAGACTACTCAATTTGGAAAATATTAATTTTGTTCTCCAAGTAGCTTTGAAAGCTTTATAGACCTATGATGTTACTAGGAAAATGGAATATGAATACTACCAAGATATGGCTACCTTGGCCATCATTCATAATATCCAGTATGAAGATATCATGATGAGGCTTTTGGTACTATAATTTAAGAGGAAAATATCACACTTGCACTAGATCCTTCAAGATGGGAGAATCAATTCTTGCATTGAACTTATTGGAATATTTGTTCAAGAATTCAATGAATTAGCTCATCCATTTTCATTTCTCACTTAGGTCACTACTATTTAGAGGCATCTCTAAGAAGTTATTATATATTTTAATATCAAATTTTGTAGAACCTAGAAAGGAATTCCATAGGATAGTAGACCATCATATGCTAAAGCACTCATTTACTATCTTTGTGCTTTCAATTGAAAACTAGATTTGCAAATATGCCAGTAAAATATGGTAACATTCCCATAGGTTTTTTACATGATGATAGATATTTAGAATACCATAATTACTTTCGGTAAACTTCCACCTAGATTCATAATTATGTATTTCATAAAATTTACCCAAGCTATACAAGAAATACAAACTTTGATAACAATCATGTCCATGCCTACATTAGCCCCAATTCTAGCTCCCAATAATTTACCCTTGTCTCACACACCTACTTTGCCTACATTACCTTTTTTACATACCACACCTACATTCTTATCCCTAAGCCTAAATAATCCTTGATTATGTGAGAAGTACTAACAACATTAAAAACTTGAGCAATGATGTAACTGCTATAAAGAGACAATATGCTAAAAGACATTACTAGCCTAGAAGATTTCTCTACAGTGAGAAAGACTAAGGGGTATTCCCAAGTAATGTCATTGGAATCCCAACACTATATACAAAAAATAGGAGGAAGGACCTTCTAACTCTTCAATAAAAGAAAACTATTGGTGCATGGCTTGTAATGATCCAAAAAGCACAGATACTTGCATGATTTACCAGAATTAGACCCAATTGGTGTAGTAGAAAAGATAGAGAAGGAAAAAAAGGCCATATAAACATGTTATAGAATCTAAATAAAATCATGCTTATGCAAGATCCCATGGAAGAAGAATCTATATCTGTATTGACAAGGTCCAACAAAAATCCCATGAGTGTAGATCCTCAAAAATTGGACTCGTTCAAGGTACCATATTAACCACTAAATAAGCCAAATAAAGAATAGAATTAGTTCACTCAAATAAAAGAACAACTTTTGATAGTGTTTGAAGCAGCAACCAAGGCTAGAATAAGCAACAAAAGCAAAGGAGACTCAAGAATAATTCTAGAATAAACTTTGATAACTCTCTTTGAAGAAGTGGCAAAGGCTAGAGTAGACACAAGATTACTGGAGGGGGTTTAATAAGCTAGAGAAGAGGGAAAAGAAGCAACCAAAATAATTGAGTTTTAATATCATAGAAGAGTTTAAAAAAACCCCTTCAAAAGTAAGCATGTATGATTATTTAATGATTCTATGACAAATTGACCTTCTCTACGCATCACCAAAATCTATTCATCTTGAAGGTGTATCATGTCTAGAGCTTAATTTAGCTCAAGCTTAGCCTATGTCAAGAATGGAAAAAATAGGCCACCTCCATTTTGTATGTCTTTATACATGTAAGGGTAGATTGTACGTATTTTCATGGTTTATTCTGGAGTAGCAACCATAGTGATGCCTAAAGACATTTGTGAGGTCATGGGAATGGAATATACTATGTATATTCCTAGTATCGTGCAACTAGAACCTACCCTAGTCAACACCATTGGAGCGATAAAATATATACCTATGGTCGTCCACAAATTTCTAGAGATAACTAGCATACAAGAAGTAGTGGTGGTTGATCTAGAGTCATACTTTGGAATATCCCTTTCTAGGAAATTCACATCCAAATTGATCCGCTACCTTTCCTTGGACTACTCTCATATAAAAATCCTTCATAAAGGTAGGAAGGTAAAAATATATGCAAAAAATCCAACTCCCTATCACATAAAGCCAATTGAGGTAGGTCATGTAAATCTAATCAATGATGAAATGAAATCCTAGGAAATAATCATAGATGAATTGTAGATAGAAGATAAATGCTCTCTTATAGATTTCAAGGCCATGATTGAAACCAAAATTGGAAATTAATCTATAATGAAACCAGAAGAGAAATTTTTTTTTGGCCTTGTCCAATTAGGAGCTATGAAATATGGAGATTTTAAAACCTCTATTTTGATGGAACTTGATGTCAAAATGGTGTTGAAGTTGAAGTGGTTTTTATATCTCCTTTTGAGGTAATACAATGGTTCTCATATCAATTAACTTGGAGTTGCACCAATAATGTGATAGAGTATGAATCCTTATGCTTAGGATACTCAAATTAAAAAAAATAGGAATCAAGTTGTTAATTATCTATGATGACTCAGAACTAGTGGTCAACTAGGTCATAATGAAATACAATAATAAGTAACATTAACTCAAAGATTTCTAAAATAGAGTATAGGATCTACTAGAAAATTTTTAAGGCCATAAATATAAATGTCATTCCCTTAAATGAGGATGCAAAAGTTGATTCACTACCTTCTTAGGGAGTAAATTTCTATCTACCCTTTACTATCTAGAATAATTCAACATAAGTCAAGCTGACATTTTGGCTTTTAGTGTTGGATAAAGATACCTTCTAGCAGGTATCTCATGAGGATGAGAAAATAGCAAATTTTCTAGTTTATGAGGAGCTTGTCTAAATATACCTAAAGATACACTTAAGCACATAGGTCAATAGGATGTTATTTAGCTAAAAAATAATCACATCCACAAAGGATTGGTTATTCTTGAAAGTCTCTTTGATAACAACGATCAGTAAATCAACAAAAAATGAAAATTGATAAATAGATTTCAAGGAAATTCAAGTTGAGCCTAGTAAGATTTTGAAGGTTGGAGTGCAATATTCTGAGCAATATGTCTAACAATTTATCACATTCTACAAGGAATTTAGTAACTTTATAGAATGGATTTATAATGACCTTAAGGTCTATATTATAGATACTATCTAACACAAAATAGAATTGTTCTTAATGCTAAGCCATAATGGAAATAACAAAGGCTAGTGAATATGGAGATAGAATCCCTCATAAAGCAAGAGCTGCTAAAATTACTCAATGTAAGAACTATCTACCTAATCAAGCACTCAACATGGATGGCCAATATAATGCCCATAAGAAAAAAGAATGGAGATATCCACTTGTGTGTGGATTTTAAAATTTTAAATAAAGCTTCCTTAAAAGATCATTATCCTCTACCTCAAATTGACCAAATTCTATAGATAAATGCTAGAGCAAAGATATTTTATATCCTATATGGATTATTTGAATTTAATTATATTTGGTTAAGGGATGAATATCAATACAAGATTGCATTCACTATAAAGTGATAAATTTTTGCTTACTAAAGAATACCCTTCAATTAATCTAATTCTAAAACTCCTTTATAGAGGGCTATGGACCTTGCTTATGGAGGAATGGTTAATAAGGTGATATTAATTTATATAGATGATATGAAAATATTTTCTCACTAGAAGGAGAATCATCTTGATCATCTCTCACTTGTGTTATAGAAAAATAGAGAATTTGAAGTATCATTAAATCCAAAGAAATCGATATTTGATGTCCATGAGGGTAAGCTATTAGGGCATGTAGTCTCAAAAGAAGAGCTATCTATTAATATAGATAGTCTCAAGGAAATATTAGCACTCACTATACCATACAACAAGAAAGGATTACAATATTTCTTTGGAAAAATATATTTTTTTAAGTTCATGTCTTAATTTTTTTATCTAGTAAAGAAAATGACAAAGCTACTAAATATGGATGCATTTTTTACTTAGATGGATATAAGGAATGAAGCATTCAAGATAATTAGGCAAGTTATAACTAGAGCTCCAATACTAGCCAACCAAGACTATCAAAAGAACTCCATCTTGTATGTATATGGTGTTGAGGAAAGCTTTGCAGTTGTGCGAACTTAGAAAAATAAATATTATAATGAAATACCAATAGCTCTATTAAGATAGAAATTGCACAACTATGAAGAGTGCTACAACTTCATTGTAAAATATGTATTTTTCCTCATGAACTCCCTAAAAAATCTAAGGTACTATATTTCATAGAGTAAGACTATAGTGTATGTTGTGCATTTGGATGTCTGGAATTTTATTATGCAAGGAGAACCCAGAGAAAAGAGAGTCATCTAGATTAATAAAATCATAGAATGTAATATAGAGATCCAAACTTCTAAGTTAGTCAAAGGAAGAGCCTTAAGAAAACATTTTAAAAATGTTGCAACCCCAAACATGTTGATAAACGATCTTGATGAAGTGAAGTCAATAGATAGTCAAAACAAATAGAGTAATTAGATTTCTCACTTGATTGAGTTTTATAGACTAAAAAATGTCCAAATAGTCTCAATATATCACAAATATGGAGATACAAGACATAATTTATGAATTATATTATGGTGGGTGGGAGCTTGTACCAAAAGAACTTTGATGGAGTTCTCTTTTGTTGTATACACCTAGAGAGAGCAAAGAGGTCATGAGTGAATTTCATTCAGACTTTTCTAGTGGGCATTATTTTGGATAAAAAATAGCTACTAAAATTATTTGATCCAAATTATTTTGGCTTACCATTTTTTCCAAAGCTTTCAAAGTGGATAAATAATGTGACAAGTGCTAGAGGTTTGTGGGAAGAAAGAAAAATTTGGTATTTCCTCTACATTTAGTAATTGTTGAGGATACTTTTTAGCAAAGGGGGCTTGACTTAATTGGTGTGATAAATATAAATTTATCTACTAGACACAAATTTATTCTAACTACAATAGATTACTTTACCAAGTAGTCCAAAGTAGAAGCCACCAAGCAGGTTGATTAGAAAACAATAATTAAGTTTTTGGAGATATTGATTCCTAGATTTGGTATTTTGACAACTATAGTCTCAAATAATGGTCCCCCCTTCCTAGGTTTCAAATTCATTTATTTTTCTATAAAATATGGTATATATTGGAAAACCTCTTCTAATTATTACCCATAGGGAAATGGACTAGTCAAGTCCACCAATAAAATTTTGCTAAGAATTATTAAAAGAACAATTGAAGATAATCAATGGAGTTGGCATTTGATGTTGAATCAACCTCTATGGGTGGATAGGATTACAATTAAGAAATAATACAAGCCTATTCTTATTCATTGGTTTATGGTAATAGATAAAGAAAAATTACTAGACATAGAGCTAGTTGAATTTTGAATGGTGGAGTTGCTTCTATTGGAAGATCAAAGAGAGAAGAATTATAATTATTTTCTAGCATCACCAAGCAACAATCAAACAATGATTTTATAAGAAATTTTCATTCCAACAACTTGAGGTAGGTGACTTAGTATTAAAATGGGATGAAGATAGGGCTAAACCAAGAAAGTATGAAAATATTGATTTATTAGGGTATGACCCTTACCAAATCTCAAGAAAGCATGAGTTAAATGCTTTTGAGTTGATATAGATAAGTGGTTGTATTTTACAAATTCAGCTAAATTCATCATCATTGAAAGCTTTATGCCTATGGAGGAGTGCCCTAAGTTGTATTACATGTACACAAAAGTGCATATAATCAAATATAAATAAAGTGGTCATGGAATTTTTGAATTGAAAAAGTTGATTAGCTAAAACAAAATATGGTAGCCACCAAATTTTAAATTTAAGCAATTCCATTGGTCAAAAAGTGCCACAAAATTTAAATTGATATGCATGTCAAAGCACTTGCATGTAATGGCATTTTCAAGGAAATATTATAGTAATAATGTAAAACACGTGGAATATTCAATATTAGTTATGTCAATGGTTGTATTTTTTGCTATATAACATAACCCATGAATACATGTACATTTGAGTAATTGAGCATTTGAAGGATAGAGCATTCTTGAAGAACAAATACAAAGATATTTCATGTGAAGGTGTCAAGTTGTAGTGTTCAATATAGTAATTGCAATTGGTGTTAAAGCTTCTTAATTTAGTAGCCAAGCCATGCAACAAGAGGGGACAAAAATTTCACAAAGCTACCAAAGAGCTCCAAGATTGCCTATGCAAAATTCATGACCCACTACTTACAATCCAAGCAAAATAAAATAATTTTATAGTAGTGCAAGCCAAAGGAGAAAAATTATTAGTTGATAGGTAGGCAATAACTATTTGGAACTCATTCTTGTCATTGTACATGCCTATATTTGTACACCCCTACTTGAATCTCATCAAAGCAATAGAAAAAAAACTACAACCTAAAGTGTTAGAAATTGATTTAGTTACATCATTTGGATCATATAAATATACCTTTCTTGGTACATACTTAGGACATTAGATTACTTTAGGGGGAAGTTATCTAGTTACTTAATGCAATGTAATAAATGCACAAGTGTCAATGTGCAAGCTGTATATGTGTAAGGTATCCCTTGTACAGCTAGGTAGAGTATTGATGATGCAAGAGCATCTAGTGGCAGTAGAGCAATCTTGCATCAACAAAAAAAAAAATTTCTAAGTGTTTTGCCTTTGTGTTTGTCGACTACCAGTTGGGCAAGAAAGTAGAATTTAAAATTTTACATGAGTGGGAAAGTTAAATTTAATTTTTTTTTGCATGGGTGGGAAATATAAAAATCATGTAAAAGGGGGGGGGAAATAGGATTTAAAAATGGATTTTAGATCTAAAAAAAGGCCTTCGATTGGGCTTCAATATTGTACAATCTGGCATTGTAATTTCTACCTCTTTGGATGGCATTATTAAAATAATTATTTCTATTGTGATTTGGCTCCTTGGATAGTTTTGTTCGTGTTTTTTCATCTTCATCAAATGGTATCACAACGAGAGTTCCTGAGTGTGTAAGCAGATCGTCGAACATGAGGCAGTTTACACCAGGATATGTGGTTTGGGTTTGGAGAAGCCAAACCAAGATGCCCCCATGAATAAAACGAGGTATTGCCAGTAATGTCATAGTGCTAGCAGAGGATTTTTGAGCTTTGTAGAGGCAAGCCCAGTAATTACAAGAAGAGATATGTAGAGGGTTTGACCCAAGAAGAGAGGAAAATATCGAAGATGTAGCTGAAGAAGAGGAAGACCAATTTTAGGAAGAGTAAAAGGCAGTAGATCCTACCCAAGAGAGGTTGTACAAAGCCATATACTAGATTGGTAAGAGGTCAAAGATGGAGGTTTCCACATACTCAAGAAATCTTAACCCGGAGGAGTTGATTGACTAGATCAATGACCTGGAAGAATATTTTGAATATGAAGAGGTTGAATATTTTGAATATGAAGAGGTTGAAAATCCTAACCGGGTAAATTTTCTAAGACCAAACTGAAGGGTCATACTAGAATCTGGTGGAAAGGATTACAACTTGACAAAAATAGAAGGGGAAAAGAGAGGATCACCAAATGGGAACGAATGGTGGAAAATATAAAGAGGTAGTTTATTCTGGTAGATTATGAGTTGGATCTGTTGAAGAAGATGTAAAGTTTAAGATAGTCAGGAAATTTTGTAAAAGAATACACCGATGAGTTCTACAAGATCTTGATCTGAACCGACCATTCTGAGGCTAACAAGGAGAAGGTACTCTGTTACATCCATGGTTTGAGAACCAATATTCAAGAAGAGCTGAGTCTAGTTAGGATGAGAACCATTGAGGATGCTTACCAGTTTACTCTAAAATTTGAAGAGAAGTTGAATAGAAGGTTTGAGGGTAAGAAGAAAGGAAGAGGTTGTGGAAAAATAATTGGTGGAAGAATAGATGGAGGACGAGGTGAGAAGAAAGAAGAAGCTAGCAATAGTCAGGACTAGAAGGGAGATAATTCTTACAGATCCCATGGTCAGAACAACAACTACCCAAGAGGAAGAGGTAGATATGGCCAAGGAAATGGAGGAAGAGGGTTTCATGGAACTTGCTTCAACTATGGAGAAGAAGGAAATCGAGCATATGAGTGTCCATAGCATCAAGAGAAGCCAAATAGGAGGCTAGAGGGTAATTCCAAAGCTACTATTACATATGAAGGGGCTGAATTAGATCACTTTGAGGAGGTAGAGAGAGAAGAATTTATAGTCACAAGGAGAACCTTTTTGAATGAGGAGAAGGAACCAGACCAGAGGAAGAGACTGTTTTGCACAAGGTGTAAATGTTCAGGTAAGGTCTATAATGTTATTATAGATAATGGTAGTACTGATAACTTGGTATCTGAAGAAATGGTTACTAAGTTACAACTAGAGAGGAGGAGACACCCGCATCCATACATATTGTGTGGTTGCAGAAGGACCATAATGCATTGGTCAATGAACAGTGCTTAGTCAAGTTTAATATTGGGAGATACAAGGATGAGGTCCTGTGTGATATCCTTCCTATGGATACTTGCCATATGTTGTTAGGAATACCATGGCAGTTTGATCACCATGCAGTCCATGATGGACATGCCAACACTTACTCCCTAACAAAGGAAGGAGTGCACCATAAACTAAAGCCATTGGAGGAGATGGATGAAAAGGCATGTAACAGTTCTAAAAAAATTTGGTTGATGGTAGGAAAATTTTATATGATTTGAAGCATGAGCATGTGTGCTATGCATTAATTCCTAGAGTTAGGGAATAACCAAGCAAATATGTCCCTATAGAAGTCTCAGATCTGTTGCAAGACTTCTAAGATATTATATCTGATAATGTGCCAGAGGGTTTGTCAACCATGAGAAGATTAGCCATCATATTGATTTGATACCAGGAGCTAGTTTTCCAAACAAGGTTGCTCATAGGATGACTCATGTGGAGAATGAGGAATTGAACAGGTAAGTTCAAGAACTATTGGAGAAGGGACTAATTAGGGAAATCCTAAGTCCATGTCCAGTGCCTGCAGTACTAACACCAAAGAAGGATGGAGAGTGGAGAATGTGCATAGATTCCATAGCTATTAACAAGATCACCATCAAGTATAGGTTTCCATTGCCAAGGATGGATGACATAATGGACTATTTGAGTGGGTCCAAGTATTTTATAAATATTGATCTGAAGATTGGGTATCATCAGATCTGCATCATATAAGGAGATGAGTGGAAGATAAATTTCAAGACCAAAGAGAGTTTATATGAGTGGTTGGTCATGCCATTTGGGCTAACCAATGCACCCGACACATTCATGAGGCTTATGAATGAAGTATTGAAGGATTTTATGGTAAATTTTGTCATTTTCTATTTGGATGACATTCTGATTTTAAGCAAGACCTTGGAGGAACATCTAAGGCACATCAAAAGAGTTCTAGAGAAGCTGAGGGAGGAAAATCTACTGATAAATTTGAATAAGTGTAGTTTTGTGAAGAAGGAGTTGGTGTAATTGGGATTTATCATCTCAACTAAAGGTATGAAGATGGATCCAGAGAAGGTAAGGGCTATCATTGACTAGCCTACCCCAAGGAGTGTAACTGAGGTAAGATAATTTCATGGTCTAGCAAGTTTTTATAGAAAGTTTATTAAAATTTTAGTAGTATTTGTGCACCCCTAACTAAAACAATGAGAGGGGATAATAAATACTTTAAGTGGACCTTAGGAGCTGATAGGAGATTTGATTTATTGAATAATAAGGTCATTGAGCAACCTATGTTGGCACTTCCAGATTTTAATAAGGTGTTTCAGGTAGATTGTGATGCTAGTGGTAGTGCCATAGGAGCTGTATTGAGTCAGGAAGGCAAGCCTATTACCTACTTTAGTGAAAAGCTTAATGATGCCAAGAAGAAATATTCTATAAATTATCAAGAGTTTTATTCTATATTTTAGGCTCTAAATAAGTGGAGACACTATTTTTTTCCAAAGGAGTTTGTTTTGTATATTGATCATCAGGCTTTACAGTACATTAACAGTCAAGGGAAATTAAATCAGAGTCACTTAAATGGGTTGATTTTTTATAGAGCTATACCTTTGTGATGAAGCATAGGAGTGGGAATTCAAATAGATTTGTGAATGACTTAAGTAGAAGGCAGAGTTTACTGATAGCAATGAGAGTGGAAGTTGTGGGGTTTGAAGAACTTAAGAGTTTGTACCTTGAAGATCTAGATTTTGTTGAATCTTGGAGAGATTGTACATAACCAGTTACTTTGGATAGGACTAAGTGGTTGGATTTTATGATCCAAGATGAAATTTTGGTTAAGGGGAACCAGTTTTGCATTCCTAGGAGTTCAATGAGGGAGAATCTAGTCAAAGATAAGCATAGTGGAGGATTGGCTAGAAATTTTGGTAGAGACAAGACCATTGCCTTGGTGAGTGAGAACTACTATTGGACACAATTACTGCAAGATGTGAAGAAGTTTGTACAAATTTGTAAAATATGCTAGATGGCCAAGGGTGTGAGGCAGAACATGAAGTTGTATCAGCCATTGCCTGTACCAAAGAGTCCCTGGGAGGACATCAATATGGACTTTGTTCTTGGTCTGCCAAGGACACAAATGGGAAATGAATCCATATTTGTGGTAGTTGAAAGGTTTTCAAAGATGGCACATTTTATTCCCTGCCAGAAAACCAGTGATGCAGTTCATGTTACTGGACTATTTTTCAAAGAAGTGGTATGACTTCACGGTATACCAAAGAGTATAGTCTCCGATAGAGACATAAAGTTCATTGGGTATTTTTGTAAGACCTTGTGGAAGAAATTGAAGATAGATTTGAAGTTTAGTTATGCATACCATACATAGATGATGGATAGAGAGAAGTGGTGAACAGGAGTTTGGGTAACCTACTAAGATGCCTGGTAGGAGATAAGCCCAAGGTATGGGATATGATTTTACCATAGGCAGAATTTGCCTATAACAATTATGTCAATAGGAGTACTAGTAAATCACCATTCCATATTGTATATGGGAGTAGTCCAAGAAATGCTTCTGAGTTGAGGAAGTTGGACAGGGGAGAAAAGAATAGTGCTGAAGCTGAGAACTTTGTAGAGCATATGAAGGATTTGCATGAAGAAGTAAAACAACACATAAATAAGATGAAAACTCAGCACAAGACAAAGGCTGATCAAAAAATGAGGTTTGATGAGTTCCAGGTTGGTGATGAAGTCATGGTGCAAGATCATATAGAAAATATATTTAGGAAATGCATATGAGGTGGAGTTGCTTGAGTGGATTGAACATATCACTTGTGTTCAATATTTTTTATTTTGTAGAGTATCATGAAGATGACAATTCTAAGGAACCAGTTATAGAGTTGAGTTTTCTATCATTGGCTCTAGTGACAGAAGAGATAGAGGAAGGATACCTGCAATGGCAGAAGTACAAGAAACAGGCAATATGAATAATATCTGGTGAAATGTAAGGGAAGGCATGTAGAAGATTTGACTTGGCTATCCAAGTTTGAGGTCGACCGCCTTGGTTTTCCTCTAATAGTAGATAAGTGAGGTCACTTCTCAAACTTACCCTGGGTGTCTGATGTAGAATCATCCAGTGGCAATAGAGCAATATTGCATCAACAAAAAAATAAAAACAAAAATTTTCTAAGTGTTTTGCCTTTGTGTTTGTCGACTGACATTTGGGCAAGAAAGTAGAATTTAAAATTTTGCATGGGGGGGAAAGTTAAATTTAATTTTTTTTTGCATGGGCGGGAAATTTAAAAATAATGTAAAAGGGGGGGAGGAAATAGGATTTAAAAAGGGATTTTGGATCTAAAAAATGGGCTTCGATTGGGCTCCAAGATTGTACGATATGGAATTGTAATTTCTGCCCCTTTGGTTGGCATTATTAAAATAATTCTTTTCTATTATGATTTGGCTCCTTGGATGGTTTTGTTTGTGTTTGTTCATTCTCATCAATTTGCCAAGGAACCTATCTTCCTATATAAAGGGCCATACATAGCATTATAGTAGTGATGTAGAGAGTAGTAGTGTGGTAGAGTGTAGTAGTGTAGAGAGTGTGTGAGCTATAAGCTTAGAGCTCATGAGCAATAGCTTAGATCATGGCATGTTCATTTCCTCCATAGCTACTTTGTAGTCATTTCCATCATTTCTATTTATAGCATATTTTAATCATCTCATAGATTTACTTTCTTTCTTTCTTATTATTCTGCATCTTGTGATTGTTATATCCCATTATATGTTGTATTAAAATAGAATAGTGGTATCATATCTATGGTATATCAAGCTACAGTATATCAATAAGAAAACCACAATTATCATTGACCCTAAGTTTTTTTCAACCTGATGCACCGTTAGACCAGTCACTATCAAAAACTCTTAGAAGAGTCTAGGTGGTAGAATTAGGAAGAACCACAAGTGAGGACTAAAAGAAATCTTAGTTTTATAAATACTATTATTGCATATGGCTAGAGTCTTTCCAAAGAGTTGCAGGAAAACTCGTGAAGACTAGGACTCAAAATTTGATCCACTAGTTTGATGAATCAAATAGTGAAGCTCATCTAAGATATATGGAAAAAAATACCTGAAGTTTATTTTATTATAGCGAATTAATTCTTATATTATAGGGACACCTCCTATAATAGAAATCTAGGAGATCTCAACTTTGTTACCCAAAGGTCAAAGTGCCTTCATAGTGCAGAAATTAGTTGTTGCAAGAGAAGAATACTATTGAAAAGACTTATGAAAAAGAATCATGGTGAATTCAGGAGATAGGAGATCTCCATTGCTAGATTGAGAACTTAAAAAAAATAATAAAAGACCATATAATCCTTGATCCAGAAGAAAAGGCCATAGAAACCTTGATCCAGAAGAAAATTCCATAGAAGCCTTGATATTGAAGAAAACACCATGAAAGCCTTGATACTGAAGAAAATGCCACAAAAGCCTTGATAATAAAAAATACCATAGAATATTTTATCCTAAAGAAGACTCCATAAGTGAGTATCTAATTTAGAAGTAGATTCTAGTACTAATACTTTGTTATAGGAAAAATATATTTAGTGAGTTGGGAAAGCTTCCTACAAGAAAGTTAGGAAGAGTATCTTCTTTAGAATCAATCCAACACCTAAATAAAAAGAGATCAGGAGGATATATCATTGAATAATTTCTAGACTTGGAAGAAGAAGAAGGACTAGGAGAGTCCTGCTTGAATCTAGAAGTAGCAAAATAAAATATCTAGGAGAAGGTCTCACCACCAACACTTCCAAAAGTAGAAGGTTGAAGATAAGGTCTTAAGAAAGATCAAAATAAGTTGCAAGATCAAAAGCATTTATGATATCTCAAGGAACATCCAGTGAAATGCTAGGAGATCCTTACTAAAGAAATCATCAAAGGAGAACTCGCTAGAGAAATCCACTACCAAGGAGAAGCCCTTGATAGTGAAGGACTTGGGACAATTGTCACCATCTGATAACAAGCCCAAGAGATGGATAATCTAGCAAGGAGTGCCAAATATGTGCAGAAGAAGATTACAGTGAAGACCTCAAGATATTCAAAATCTTGAGAAGAATATCCTACTTGAAATTAGAATTCAACAAGAAGACTTGAAGATAGAATAAGCTCATAAAATCTAGGAGATTTGAAGATTATCTCTCACAACAAGAGGGCACCGCTTTAGAGACATAGACTTCTCCAAATATACAATAGAAGGAGGAGACCACAAGAGGAGAACAAGTCACCAAATATTAGGTTCATGAAAGAAATTTCGAGACCATTTTTTGGTGAAGAAGGAGTTGTTTAGAACAACCTACAAAGAGCTGCAATATCCTACTCAAGTTAGAAACTTGGTGATCTTAGATACCAAGATCTACATCCTCTACATAAGTGGAAAAAGAGCTACAAAAGCTTTCAAAAAAAAGCAAGCAATTATTGGTGCAAGTAGATTCATTAATTAATTTACTAATCGGATTTGTTAAAGCACCTTAATTTGGATTAAAGTTGAAAAAATGAGATTAGAATTACAGTCTTCAAAAGTGCAAAAAGAAGGGTTTTTTTTAAGGTTCATTTACACATTAGGATTTGATTTTATTTTAGAATTACAACTATCTATCAACCACCTATCATCTACTTTGGAAAGCAAAAGAAGACTATCTCCTACTATCTTGCTTATAAGGAAATTGCAGAATAATTCTGGGAGATTCATTTTAGATTATTCTTTATTAAGTTGCAGTAAATTGATTAAGTACATTATTTTGAGAGTTTATTGGAGTGATAAGGTAAAAATTTTAGTGCATTAAAAGTGAAATATTATTAGATTCATTTGCACTAATCTATTTATCTCAAAAATATTATGTTTTATGTTTGTGAGAAGGGCACAAAATTAAAAATTTTCAAAGTATATAAAGATATTGTTAGTGCATAGAAATCTGCAACATTAAGTGGCCAAGAGAAGCTACCAAATCAGCTCAATCCTCCAAGCATTGGATAAGAAACTAGCCATCAAAGATCAGTAAAGGAAGCATCAAATAAAGACTTGGTGAGTATCAAATTTAATGCACAATAAGGTTCTGTTACAAAGAAATAGTGCAGAAAAAGGAGCTTCTATCAAGTGGTTACAAGATTGGATTCATTTGTAAAATATCCAAGCAAAAAGGGGAAGGTGTCTAACCAAAGATACAACTGCAAAACCCATACATTTCATTCAAAATTCTGCCACAAAACCAGAATTTTAGACCTCAAAGGAGTGCAAAAGAAGGTGCAATAAAGGATTATTTATATATAAATATATTACATTGCATTGCACTATCATAATATGGTTTATACAAGGAAAGAAGGCAGATTTGAAGGTTCCTAAAAGGCACAACATTTGCTAGAAAAACCAGCTGAAGGTGGTCATATGCTATCATCTATCTAAGCATAGAAAAAATAGCCATTCTTAGGGCTCATTCTTCTCACATCTTGGACAACCGAACCTGCAAAATACAAGGAGTAAAGCAAAGTGAAAAACAACATTATTCAAGAGAAACATTGTCTACAAAAATAAGGACGTGTAACAAAAAAAGAAAGAATATTAAAGCACCATCTACATTTCTTGAAATATGTGCTCAAGCCTCCAAATTTTTTCTCCACATCCAAACTAAAAATCACTACAATTGAATGAAAAAGGAGTTGGAGATTTATAGGGTTAAAAGACCTCCAAAGTGTTTGTTGAAGCAATGAAAGAGAATATTTCCATGCATAAGGAAGAAGTGATATGTCTCACTTGAGGTAAAACCCTAACGCTCCTCTCATGAGTGCTCATATTCATCAAGAAAGTAGTTACAAACTATAGGCCGGTGCATGGAGTGTATGAGATACACTTTTCCATGAAGAATCCAAGTGCTCTGCTAAAGAACATAACGTCTATACATTACTCAAAGGCACAAGAAAGGAGTTACCCAACAAGCATTTTATAGAACCTTCTACTCCTTAAGAACTCAAGAAAAAAATAGGTGTTCCACTTGGCACTTCAAGCAAGATTCTCCTCCATTTTAAGGGCATCAATGATTAGCATTCAATGAATAACATTTAAATATTTCCATTCAACTTTGGGTTCTACGTGCATAGGGCCAAATTTTAGTGTGTAAATAAGGTGGTAGAGCCTTCAATACTTTGGTCAAGAAAGGTCAAAGGAAGAGACAAAAAAGGCACCATATTTGGAACATTAAATACATGCCAGATTCCAAGCAATCAAAGCAGTGATGTCAATATTGTAGCCTTTCACATCTGAAATCAATGTTGATTATTTCTAGATATAAGGTAAGGTTTATTCTCATATTATGTGCTATCAATTCTTAGGAGTTATAAGGTTTAAAACTTAGATAAATTTAATAATATTGAAAGCCATACCTCAAAGGTAATAATTCATCAAGCTAATATAATATTTGCAATGTTAAACTTAAGAGTAATAAGGGCTTCTACCGGAGATTAATCTTAAATATTGGTACATATTATTGTGATCTAATTTTTCCAAAATTAGGGATTTATAAGGGTTACTACATCAAATTAATTTATTGGAAATTAGATTCACTTAAATTAAATCCTAAAGGGATATTAAAGAGAGGTTTATCAAAGCATTTTAAAGGTTAGAAATTTATAATATTATTGTTTCAAAACTTTTCAAAAGAGACAAAATAAATCCAACATTAAAACCTCTTTAAATTTGGGAAAAGTGCTTAGTTCAATAGAAGCAATAAGGGATAATAAAAGTTGATTTTGATATTTACAAAAGCTTTACAAAATCAACCAAAATTGAACTAAAATTTACAAAAGCACTATATATCTTATCCAAAATATACTAGGGAGTCATAAGGAATCCTACAAAATATAAGAAGTGATATTAGGGAATTCAAATGGCATCAAAAAAATTCTTCCTAGCATAATCTCAACTACTCAAGGGTTCTAATTATTTATCCTAAAAGAACAAAGTGAAAGCTATTTTAGTATATGAAAAACTTTGGGATATTGTCAAAGGGAAAACACAAATACCTACCATAGGTGATATTGAAATCCTAAAGTTTGTAGAAAATGATTCAAAGGCTCTACTCATAATAACCTTTGCTATCACTAATGAGATACAATCCTACAGAAAAATCATCTTCAGATGCATTGACAATCCTAGAGAAAATATTTGAAGGAAAGAATAAGACAACTATTATCCATCTTCAAACTCAACTTCATTCATTAAAGATGAACAATATATAAAGCATATAAATATTTCTAAGGAAGGTAGTAGATATTAAAGGGAAATTATTTACCTTAGGAGAAACAATTAAGTATAAACTTCTTACTCAAGTAACCATGAGAGCACTTCCAGACAACTATAAACATTTGGTAACATCTTTACAAGTTTTAAGTAAAGATACTTTTTTTATCTCCAGACTAAACACTTGTCCATTTCCTGGTGCTTTCAGTGGTGTAAAAGGTTTTAAATGATTGTGGCATGGTGGTTATAGGGGTAGACTACATGAAGAACTATGTGGTAGCTTTTAGGGCAGACATCGCAAAATACTATGGCAGCCATAAAATATGGATAGCCTACCCAAATTTGTGATGGCTACCAATTCCACCATGTAAATTAAAAATATATATACTTCTTTTGATGACTTTGTCAATATTCTACAATAATATGAAGTGGAAAATAAAATTAAAGATGATATGTCTAACACTACATTGGCATATAAAGATAATCCACAAGGAAATATTACTTCTTCATCAAAAGTATGAAAACCATGGTATAACAAATATTGTTAGATATGCAAGAGAAAAGACCATATTACCAGCTATTCTAGATTCAATCCCATAAATTAGAATCAAGGAAATTGGATGAACAATGGAAACCAATTTCATCCATGATAATATCAAAATCCTCGTCAGCAACAATTTTAGTGTCCCACCAATTATCCCCAATTGGAGTATCAAAAAGGAAATAAAAAAGGATATCTAGCTCAGAGTATAGAAGAAATTGAAGAACTAGAAGAATCGATATATGATTATGAAATCAAATCTCTTTCAGTAGGAATGATAGGTTATGAAGACACTAATTTCTTGCTTGAATAGGTTACAAAAATCAGAGAAGAAGAATCATAATCTTAAGGTCAAGAGGAAGATCCACATTGAAGACTAAAGGCTTCAATACCCAAATATTATAATATAGGGGGGTGTTAGAAATAGATCATATCACATCATTTGGGTCATTTAAATATACCTTTCTTGGTACATACTTAGGATATTAGATTACTTTAGATGAAGTTATCTAGTTACTTCATGCAATGTAATAAATGCACAAGTGTCAATGTGCAAGTTGTATATGTACAAGGTGTCCCTTGTATAGCTAGGTAGAGTGTTGGCCAAGGAACCTATATTACTATATAAAGGACCATAGATAGCAGTGTAACAATGTGGTAGAGAGTAGCAGTGTGGTAGAGTGTAGTAGTGTAGAGAGTGTGTGAGCTATAAGCTCAGATCTCATTCATGAGCAGTATCTTAGATCATGGAGTGTTCATTTCCTCCATAGATACTTTGTAATCATTTCCATCATTTCTATTTATAGCATATTTTAGTCATCTCACATATTTACTTTATTTCTTATTATTCTACATCTTGTGATTTCTATCTTCCATTACATGTTGTATCAAAATCTAACATAAAGTCTAGAATGGTGTATACTACAAAATGAAAAGGATTTTTGCCATTAAAGTCAATGCAACCATAATAACTTTTGTAATTGGTGCTTGCCCTAGTAAAAAATCTAAAAACTTTAGTGCAAAAACTCAAATGGGTATTATAAGTTGATTTGCTTAAGGATTAGTTTTGTAACCAACTAGAAAATACCCTTAATAGCCTTCCTGAATGCACATTTAAGTTACTTGAGTTTAAATACCCTAAGTTTTTTTCTATGTTGGCCATGATTTTTGTGTTAGAAATAGATGAATATGTGTATGATCATGAATTAACCATGGCATATGTTGTTACTAATATCCACAATTATGATAGCACTAGTAAAAATACAACCCTTTTCTTTGATTGGACCTAATTCTTGAGTTATAAAATTCATGACCAATTGGTTGAGCTAAAGAAAAATGAGAGAGGTATTTCACTACCCTTCATACTTGGATTGGCTATTTGTATATTTTATATTAGATTACATGTCATTCCTAAAATTCAAAATACATACAAAAAATAGGGTGATTCTCCCCATAGTTGACTGGACTCCTATGCTTAAAGAGACAAACTCTTATATGTCAATAAAATATTTTTAGGACATACACTAGCTTGCATATATGGAAGAATTCCTTGATTTTCTCTAGATGCAAGGGTTAAAATTCATAGTTATAAGCATGAATTATGATATTAGTACATTCTACAAAGTTTCACCTTTATCAAGGTTTATGGTTTTATGGGATATCCATATATCCTCCCTTACTATGTAATAGATTGAGTCTTAGTAATTGAACTCTATTGGTAGATTGATGGGGTAGATGAAATCTTTAGGTCCAAAATAAAAATATCAACACATACTAGTTTCCTTTCAATATTGTCCCAATCACCATGATGGCTCAAATATAAGGCAAAATCCTAGATGATAAGCTTAGTGGCCTTTAGTTTCCAATAGTGTCACATGTGGAACTATGATCTAGAAGGAAAGTTTTAAATAAAATTTAAGTCCATAAACACTAAGGTTCTAGCATTCGAGCATTTTTTTGAACTAGGCATAGATGCAATCAAGAATAATTTAGAGAAGGAAACACTTGAGTTAGATGTAAACAACTTTTAGAACCAACCTCCATGGATAGAATGTTATGATTTCATATAGCCATACGATCTAGCTAGAAATAAGGACTAGATAATAAACAACAAGCTTATAGAAAATATTGAAGATGAGAAGTGTTCTATACAAAATATTTAGGAATGGTGGATCTCTAGGTTTGAGTGGGACACACAAAAAAAGGTCATCCCTAGAACTACAAATGTCTTATTTGAAAAGAAATTTAAAAGTGAATCTGCTAATTGGATAGTTTCACACGAGGAATAATTTCTTAGCTAATCAAGGAAGACAAAAAATAAGAAAAAACTCAAGAATACACTTTCAAATAGGAGGGAGAGGCCAAAAAACATAGAACTGGCTAGGAATAGCACCTTGTAGTGAACTTAGAGTTATAGGAGAATACAACTCCAGAAGAGATGCTAGGATATAGAGAGAAAATTAGGTCCAAAAGAGATGAGTCCAGTAAAAAACTATCTAATATTCAAAAGCTAAACATGGAAATAAGGGCCTCTAGTTGCAACTCAAAAGTGCAAGCAAGATATGCACTAGGGGTAAAAATAGTGTAGAAATTGAACTATGTCAAAGAAGGAATTTTCCTAATTACTTTTGATATAGATGAACGTCATTCTATTATAAGTGAGCATCTTTAGTACATAAAATCTAGAGAGAGGACCAAAATAAAGAGTTCTCTATCAAGCTAGTAAGATGAAATTGCAAAGAAGGACAAGATTTAGTAGTTGACTCTAGAGACTCAAAGAACAGATGTAGCAAGTAAAAAAATGACATGGCAGCTCAATAAAATACCTTATAAGTGCAAGGATTAGGTATGTAATCTATCCCCACTCCTTTACACATAAATATTTCTCCACCTACACATTCTCCTCCATAGCGACCACCTCTGCCACATTTCCCTCCATAAGAAGTACTACTTGTATAGAATCCCTCTCTAGACAAAAGCATAACTTTTGTTTTTTCTATACCCAAGATCTAGTATACTCCCATATATTCACAACTTCATGCCATTGTAGATACTAGCATCTTACCCCTAAAGTCTCCCTTATCCTCATTTCCCATTGCCTAGTCAACTTTAGTTGCATCCCCTATTTCCAATCATCCATTATCAAAGGTTTTTAGTCTTTTCTAAGAATATGAGGCTAATGTCTAGCAATGGATAGAATAATAACCACCTACAAAAAATAAAAATGTGCCACCTTATATGTTTGATGCAATTTATGATCATCCAATTACCAAAAAATGGATAAAAATAATTTCAATCCCAAAGGTCAACAAGCTTGCTTCAAAGATGACAATAGTTGATTATGATATCAAGGTGTAGGAAGTTGTTATTTCTAAGTTACTGATGAAAGACACAATATGATCTATCCAAACTAATATGGATACATTGTAATGTTAAAATAATAAATTAGTGGATCTGAGGGCTTGGTTCAACAATCAAAATGCTTTTACAGGAGCGCAGAGACCAAGGTTCCAATCCCTCGAGCCCTATAGTACTAGTGGGTGTGTTGTGTTAGCATAACCAGCTACATAAAAGTTTTACCCAATGCAACTGGAGGTTATAGTGGTGACAAGGAGTGAGATTCAAACCCATGAATAGGCATAGAAAATTGTGACGAGTTACCGATTCCTCTAGTATAAAAAAGAGGAATTTTAAATATAGAATAGTAAAATATAAGACAAACTGCTTGTCTAAAATATTAGATCAAGAGGAGGTTGTTGGAAATATGAGCAAGTTTTTTTGTCATTGATGTCAAGAAGTCAACACTAGTAAGTGTCAGTTTAAGTGAGCAGCATCAGTTTTAGGTTCTGTAATCAAGTGCAAGAGAAAGTTTTCTCCCAAGTGGTCAAATGAGGTTTAAAGGGCAAAAGGAAGGCCCAAGCCAAATAATATTATAATAATTTATAATATTAAAAGTGCAAGACTCACAGATTTAATTAATTATAATAGTTCTATTATAAATTAATTTAATTAACTTTTAAATTTATTAAGTTAATTATAAATTAATTATAATTTAATTATGAATTAATTAAACCAACCCTAAAGGATAGGGTTATAAAGTTTGTATTAATTCAAATTTTTGAATTATCGTCGACATCGTCAAAGACATAGCCTAATGCATATAAAGGGGGGTAAAACTTTGGAAAATAAAATCATTCGCAATCAAAGTATTTTGTGCGCATTGAAAAAGGGAAGTGATTGTGTGTTTTCAAAGCTTGTACATGGGAGCATATAGGACAAGGATGAGAGATTTATGTTTTATATCCAAGGTGCTTTGTAGCGCAACTAGAAGCAAGGAAGGTGCTAAGATATTGGCAATCACGAGGTGCAAGTATCAAATCCCATGGGTTTGCAATTTGTGAAGCAAAGGAAGGCTTTTTGGTGAAGTTTACGCGCTTGATGGAATACAAAGGAAAGGCGCTAGCATTTTTCTTTGTATAAAGGCTTGTAGCCCACGTGGTGATGGGTGTATATCTTACTAAGGTGCTTGGATGGGTGAGGTTAGGTGTTCAAAACCCACCAAAAGTATTTTTTTGGGCCAAATAAGGTATGCACCAATTTTGGTTCTCTTGCTAAGGTTGTTTAATTTTGGAGGTTGCTTTGCTATAAAAAATAAAGGTTGATTAAGGTTTTATGAGGGAGATAAAAGGATTTGCATTGTTTTATGTTAGGGTTTTATTTTTTAGTGTCTTGAGATTATTGAGAAGAGTAATAAGGTGTGCCATAGGAGTTAGAAATATTTGTTGAAAACAAAGTTGATTAATTGTATTGAAAGGAGATTTTTTTTTTTTAAAAGCGAAAAACCCCTTATGTGGCCACCTTGGTCTGAGAGACCATGAACAGGGGGTTCTACACCATCAAAGTCACCCGAGAGTCGCACCCGATCATGCCCACACCAACATTATCAATTGGATTTTTGGATACCCAATTTAGATTTTTGGTAGGGTGGAGATTTGAACCTGGGACCTCCCTTGGAGGATTGCCCTCTCCTCTCCAACTCACCTACAACACCTGGGTGTATTGAAAGGAGAAATAAGGTTGAGTAAAAGTTAATATTTTGAAGTTTTGATTATTTTTCTTTTAGGAGTGCATTAAAATCTAAAAGGAGTAATAAGGTGAAATTGAGATCTAATGCTTTTGTATTGTGAGAGTAATTTGTGGGGAAATTATTGATTGAAATTTTGAGAAGGTTCTTGTTAACTAACCCTTAAGATTGGCAAAAGGATAATTGTGATTGAGATAGGTTTTATAAGATAAATTCTTCATAAAACAAAAGGTATGGGCATATATTCATTGTGAATGATTTTTGGATGTTGTGAATTCTAAGTTGGAGAGAAAATGATTGTTTGATAAGCATTGTTGAGTTTTATTGTTAAAAGTTTTTCTGAGTGAGAGTTGATGATAAAAACCTTGTTAGATAAGCATTGTTGAAAACATTGAATGAACCTTCATATGGATGATTAGGGTTTATGCAAGAACATGAGTATCATTGTTATGTGAAGTTGAGAACTATCTTGAACTAGGTTTTATGCAATAACATGAGTATCATTGTTATGTGAAGTTGAGAACTATTTTGAACTAGGGCTTGTGAGAGATCATGAGTATCATTGTTATGTGAGGTTTTGTTTGATAAGCAATGTTGAAAAAGCTTTTATTAAGTGATTTTTTGAGTGGATTTGATTGATCCTAGTTGATTGGAAGTGTTGAAGTGATAGTTCAAGTTTTGTGAAACAAATTGTTCTTTATTTCTGGATTGATTTGAAGGAGAGATTGAAAGTGATTGAGCATTGTTGTGAGTGAAACATATTGAGTCTCTAACAATTCTCTATATGTTTCTATGGTAAAAAGAGAGATTGAAAGTGATTGAACATTGTTGTGAGTGTGAAGCATATTGAGTCTCTAATAATTCTCTATATGTTTCTATGAGATTAAACAAGATTCTATGTGAAGCTTGTCTAAGTGATTGAAGAGGATTTTGTGTTAAGTTGAGTTGAGTAAGCTTTTGTGGAAGCTTACAATAAAAATTTGAGGTAAGTCTTGGTGAGAACTTGTTGAGCATATTTGAGGTAACTCTTAGTGAGGACTTGTTGAGAAGATTTGAGGTAAGTCTTGTTGAACACTTGTTGAGCAGATTGAGCAAGTTATAGAGAGAACTTGTGGATAGATTAGAGTGATATTTTGTGGAATATTACAAGGTAGATTTAAGACAAGTATTTGAGAATACTTGTGAGTAGATTTGATTGATTAATTTGTTCAACCTTGGGTTAAGGTTTGGGGTAGATCTAGCAGATTTGATTCATGATTGAGTCAAGCTTTGTGTAAAGCCTTGAGGATAGATTTGAGGATAGAGTTTAGTATAGATTTGAGGACATTTTTGTGCTAGACCAAAGATAGAGATTGATCAGATTTGTGCTAGACTGAAGGACTGTCTTTAGTGTAGATTTGAGGATAGATATTGAGCAGATTTGTGCTAGACTGAAGGACTGAGTTTAGTATAAAACAAGATAGATATTGAGCCAATTTATCCAAGACTGAAGGATTGTGTTTAGTGCAGATAAAAGGATAGATATTGAGCAGATTTGTGCGAGACTTAAGGACCATGTTTAGTGTAAATTTGAGATAAATATGAGATCTAGATTTTTAGGTGATAGATTATAGAGGATGATAGTCTCCAGTGGATAGAGGTTCATTAGCCAGGGAAGTGAGGATAAGTATTCTAAGTGAGGATAAGAGTCTTCACTAGATAGACATCAATTAGCTAGTGTAGTGGAGGTAATAGTTCTTCTAGAAGATCACCAACTAGAGCAGAGGAGAAAGGATTTCTCTTGTGGATAGATATCCATGAACCAACTATGAAGATTGGTGTCATTTGTGGATAGATATCCATAAACTTGATTAGGGTATTGGTGTCTCCTTTAGACATAGGTCCATAAACATTGTAATGAGGAAAGGTTTCCCAATAGATTTGTTGAGAAAATGTTAGCGAAATATTTTCTCTGTGGAGTAGCCCACATTGGGTGAACCATGTTAAGTTAATGTCTCTATTGTGTGTGATGATTTGTGTATTACTTTAGTTACTGCTATTGATATTGCCATTGATTATATTGGACAATACTATTTGGGAAAGAAAAGTAAAAAGTGATCTTATATTGTTCACCCCCCCTCTCAGTATAATATTATTTTCTTCAATTGGTATCAGATTTGGTTCCTTCCAAAAAGGTTTAACAACTTGAAGGAAGATCTTACAAGAACATAAATGGCAAAGAAAGGCAAAATTAGAACCATGAGACACAAGAAGAAAAGAACATACATGGTCATGAAAGAAAAGGAGGATGAATTTAATGTTGTTGTTTTGGGAGAAAAAATGGAAATATACTCAAGATATGAATTAAGCAATGGAGAAAAGTCCATATTGTTAAATTTTTATACAATATGTAGGAAGACAGGTCACCTTGCAGCTTATTGTTCACAAAAAGGTGAAGAATATTTTATTTATGGTCAACTCAGTCATGATGCAAGTTATTGCAATGGGTTTAGTAGAAGTGAAGATGAAGATTATACTTTCATAATTTAAGTCCTAGAGGATGGTTCAAAAAAGGATAATAATGACAGTAAAAATAGGTATGAAGAAGAAACTCTACTTTGGACAATAGAAGAAATTGAAGACCAAATAAAAGAGAAAAAATTAGAAAAAGAAAAGGAGGAATTCACACTTAAGGAACTTGTTGAGTTGAAAAGGGAGAATTTATAATTAAAGGCTCAAATACAAAAGGATGAGAAATTTAAGACAAAGCTTCTACAATATCTCTCTGAATTGAAATATAATATTGAAAAGGCAAGGAGAGTTGAAAAATATATGGTTGAACAGTCAAAGGTAAAAGAGCAATAATGTAAAAGAATTAGTGTTGATATCGAAGAATTAAAAAGGGAGAACTCAGGATTAAGGGTTCAAGCTCAAGAATATGAGAAAGCAAAAGCAAAGTTTCTACAGGAACTCACCAACTTCAAAATCAAGGTTGAAGAGGTAAGGAAAATTGAAGAAGGTATGGCCAAAAAATTAAAGACAAAAGATCTAGATTGTGAAAGATTAAAACATGAGATAGTTTCACTAAGGATGGAAGTAAAAGACTCTAAGGACAAGCTACATAGGGTTGAGAAAAATTAAAGTTCTTAAACAGGATTATCAATGCACAAAGATCATCAGTCACCAAAATAGGACTTGAATAAGAACAAAGGAAATAAGAAGCAGATAAAGGAGATTCAAGCTCAAGCATCAAAGAAAAAGAAACTTTAGAATAAGAGAGTGTAAGAGAGATACTTTTGAGGATGATTTGGACAATAGAAAGTTCAACAAGGAAAGGAACAATGCATAAATGAGGAACATATGGAACATGTACCAACACAGGGTAAAAGAGACTAAGATACCAATGAGGTCAAGGCAAGGTAGTTTCAATGGATGATGCTTCTTATGTCATAGGTTTGGGCACAAATCTTCATAGTACAGGACACATGGAAAATTGGAATTTGAGAAATTCAGAAACATGCAACTTTTTCAAGGGTATTGCTACTCTTGTAATTATTTTGGTCACAAGGCAATCAATTGCAAGGTTCATGATAGGAATAGATATGGCTTCACCAGGAGAAATTCCAAGACATTTGCACCTCCAAGGAATAATAACATTAAATGTTATAAGTGCAATAATAATGGTAATACAACAAGATGGTATAGAGCAAAAATTCTAGAGACAAGCAGAAACAGGAATAGTCATAGGAATCAGAAGGATCGAATGAGGAAGAAAGTGGACAAAGGTAAATATAAATGCATGCGGGGAGGAGAAATACTCCCACCCTATAATTAACCACCTCAAGATGAGGTGGAGGAGGGGCTAATATGAGATTCTCATTCTTAGCCCCGATCCCCGAAGGTGACCCTTTGCCATTAATATCAAAGGGGGATATATTTGAGTAAGGGGGAGAGATTTAAGTTAGGAGGAGAGCATTCATTTAGGGGAAGCAGTTTCTCAGGGGGAGCAGAACAGAAAAATGTTAATGAAATGGTAAAAGGAAAATGGGTTGTCATAAATGACAAAGGAGGATATTGTTGGAAATATGAGCAAGTTTGTTTTCATTGATGTCAAGAAGTCAGGACCAGTAAGAATTAGTTTCAGTGAGCAGCATTAGTTTTAGGTTTCATAATCAAGTGCAAAATAAAGTTTTCTCCTAGGTGGTCATATGAGGTTTAAAGGGAAAAAGGAAGGCCCAAGACAAATAATATTATAATAATTTATAATATTAAAAGTGCAAGACCCGTAGATTTAATTAATTATAAATTAATTATATTTATAAATTAATTTAATTAACTTCTAAAGTTATTAAGTTAATTATAATTTAATTATGAATTAATTTATAAATTAATTAAACCAACCCTAAAGGATAGGGTTATAAAGTTTATATTAATTTAAATTTTCAAATTAATAAAAATATCGTCGACATTGTCGAAGATAGCCTAATGCATATGAAGGGGGGTAAAAATTTGGCAAATGAAATCATCCACGATCAAAGTATTTTGTGCGCATTGAAAAAGGGAAGCGATCATGTGTTTTCGAAGGTTGTGTGTGGCAACATATAGGACAAGGAGGAGATATTTCCATTTTATATCCAAGGTGCTTTGTAGCATGACTGGTAGCAAGGAAGGCGCTAAGACATTGGCAATCATGAGGTGCAGAGATCGAATCCCACAGGTTTACGTTTTACGAAGCGAAGGAAGGCTTTTTGGTGAATTTTATGTGCTTGATGGAATACAAAGAAAATGCGCTAGCCTTTTCCTTTGTATAAAGGCTTGTATCCCACGTGGTGGGTGTGCACATTTCTAATGTGCTTGGAGGGGTGATGTTAGGTGTTTAAAACCCACTAAAAGTGTTTTACTGGGCTAAATAAGGTATGTGTTAATTTTGATTCTCTTTCTAAGGTTGTGTAATTTCGTAGGTTGCTTTGCTATGAAAAATAAAGGTTGATTAAGGTGTTGTGAGGGAGATAAAAGGATTTACATTATTTTATGTTAGGGTTTTATTTTTGAGTGTCTTGAGATTATTGGGAGGAGTAATAAGGTGTGTCATAGGAGTTAGAAATATTTGTTGAAAACAAAGTTGATTAATTGTATTGAAAGGAGAAATAAGGTTGAGTAAAAGTTAATATTTTGAAGTGTTGATTATTTTTCTTTTAGGAGTGCATTAAAATATAAAAGGATTAGTAAGGTGAAATTGAGATCTAATGATTTTGTATTGTGAGAGTAATTTGTGAGGAAATTATTGATTGAAATTTTGAGAAGGTTCTTGTTAACAAACCCTTAAGATTGGCAAAAGGATGATTGTGATTGAGACAAGTTTTATAGGGTCAATTCTTCATAAAACAAAATGTATGGGAACATATTTCTTGTGAATGATGGTTGGATGTTGTGAATGCTAAGTTGGAGAGAAAATGATTGTTTGATAAGCATTGTTGAGATTGATTGTTAAAAGTTTTTTCTGAGTGAGAGTTAATGATAAAAATCTTATTTGAAAAGCATTGGTGGAAACATTGAATGAACCTTTATATACATTATTAGGGTTTATGCAATAACATGAGTATAATTGTTATGTGAAGTTGAGAACTCTATTGAACTAGGGTTTATGCAAGAACATGAGTATCATTGTTATGTGAAGTTGAGAACTATATTGAACTAGGGTTTGTGCAAAGAACATGAGTATCATTGTTATGTCAAGTTGAGAACTATATTGAACTAGGGCTTGTGAGAGATCATGAGTATCATTTTTATGTGAGATTTTATTTGATAAGAAGTGTTGAAAAAACTTTTATTAAGTGATTGGTTGAGTGGAGTTGATTGAGCCTAGTTGATTGGAAGTGTTGAAGTGAAAGTTCAATTTTTGCAAAACAAATTGTTCTTATTTATGGAATGAGTTGAAGGAGAGATTGAAAGTGATTGAGCATTACTGTGAGTGAAACATATTGAGTCTCTAACAATTCTCTATATGTTCCTTTGGTAAAAATAGAGATTAAAAGTGATTGAGCATTATTGTGAGCGTGAATCATATCGAGTCTCTAACAATTCTCTATATATTTCTATGAGATTAAACAAGATTCTATGTGAAGCTTGTCTAAGTGATTGAAGAGGATTTTATGTTAAGTTGAGTTGAGTAAGATTTTGTGGAAGCTTACAATACAGATTTGAGGTAAGTCTTGGTGAAGACTTGTTGAGAAGATTTGAGGTAAGTCGTAATGAGGACTTTGAGAAGATTTGAGGTAAGTCTTGGTGAAGACTTGTTGAGCAGATTGAGCAAGTTCTAGTGAGGACTTGTTGAGAAGATTTGAGGTAAGTCTTAGTGAGGACTTATTGAGCAGATTTAAGGTAAGTCTTGGTGAAGACTTGTTGAGTAGATTGGACAAGTTCTATAGAGGACTTGTGGATAGATTAGAGTGAGCTTTTATGGAATCTTACAAGGTAGATTTAAGATAAGTCTTTGAGAAGACTTGTGAGCAGAATTTATTGATTTATTTGTTAAAAACTTAGGTTAAGTTTTGAGGTAGATCTAGCAGAGTTGATTCATGATTGAGTTAAGATTTTTGTAAAGGCTTTAGGATAGAATTGAGGACAAATTTTGGTGTAGATTTGAGGACAAGTTTATGCCAGACCAAAGACATATATTGAGCAGATTTGTGCTAGAATGAAGTACTATGTTTAGTGTAGATTTGAGAATAAATATTGAGCAAATTTGTGCTATACCGAAGGATTTATTTTAGTACAAAATATGACAGAGATTGAGCATAATTGTGCTAGATTGAAGGACTATGTTTAGTGCAGATAAGGGGATAGAGATTGAGCAGATTTGTGCTAGATCGAAGGATCATTTTTAGTGCAGATTTGAGATAGATCTAAGAGCTAGCTTTGGAGATGACAGATTATAGAGGATGAAAGTCTCTAGTGGATAGAGGTCCATTAGCCAAGGCAGTGAGGATAGGTCTTATGAGTGAGAATAGGAGTCTTCAGTGGATAGATATCCATTAGCCAATGTAATGGAGGTAGCAATTCTTCTATAAGATCACCAGCTAGAGTAGAGGAGAAAGGAATTCTTCTGTGGATAGAGATCCACAAATTAGCTGAGGATATTGATGTCTCCTATGGATAGATATCCAAAAACTTGATTAGGTAATTGGTGTCTCATTTCGATAGAGGTCCATAAGTATTATAATGGGGAAAGGTTTTTGAAGAGATTTATTGAGAAAATTTTAGTGAAATATTTTCTCCGTGGAGTAGCCCACATTAGGTGAACCACGTTAAATTTGTGTCTTTATTGTGTGTGATGATTTGTGCATTACTTTAGTTACTTATATTGATATTGCCATTGATTATATTGGATAATATTGTTTGGGAAAGAAAATTAAAAAGTGATCTTATAATGTTCACCCCCCCTCTCATTATAAGCTTGTGTTCTTCAAATATTAAAAATAATACCTTAAAAATGGAAGTCAATCAACTATAATAACAACTAAGAAAATCCTTGATTCTAAAGCAACTACAATAAAAACATGAGAGAATTCAATCTTGAGAAGAACAACTACAACAAAGAGAAAAAATCCAATAATAGGAAGAGTAGTTATAGAAACTATAATTAACACTTAAGTATTGTGAAGAACATACATTAGTGCAATTAGATCTAGACGAGGAAAAGAAGAAAGTATAAGCACCCAAATTTTTTTGGGAAGCATTGATAAAACTCAAAAGAGAAAATTGGAATAAAATCATTTATGCAACCATGTAGACCTTTTTAGTTGTAGACTATTTAGTATATAACATGAAGGTCATCCATGAGGCTCAAAATAACAGAGGTGACAACCAATAAAGTGGAGAAAGTAGAAGCAGTGATCAAATTTCTAAGGAATAGAAAAACAAACCCTCAATTGTTAGCATTCATATATAAGTACTTAGATGAGAGAATTCTATGTAAATAAAATAACATATGACCATAATTTAGTGATTCATGGAGGTAATTTTATCACTGCATTAAGTAGAAAGGTAAATAAGATAAAGGTCCTAGTTAAATAAATTGTTGGTCTTAGTTTTCTAGGATTTTGGGATAAGACACACAAATTCTAAACTTAGGATAAGCTTAGAGAGCAATTAGAACTCGTTTTCAATGATGAATGGGAGTTTGACTCATGGCCTAAAACTTTTGATAAAATCAACTCTTTGCATTTTTGAATAGACAATCAATAATGCATGCAAAAATACAATAACTAACCCAAATATATAACAATCCTTCCTATAAAAGGACCTTCTAGTTGACATGCACCATGTATAATATCCAATGGATTGTTGTTCCCTCCAAGATATTTTGGTATAAATCCTATCAAGCATTCTAATGTACAAAAGTTACAAAATCTCACTTAGTAGATCGGAGAGTTGTTGAAGAGAAACAACATGAAAAAATTAAGGCAATGGCATAAATGTATGAAGGATAGGGTGAGATTTTTTGCACATTAATGATTGGTACCACAGAGGTAGATAGTTAATAGACAACACTTTTCTAAAATTGTGGTTGCTTGTATTTTAGCTTCTTTCCTTTTTTAACTCCATACCCAATAGATAAGACTATATGGGTTCTATATTTATAAAAGCAAAAACCCCCTAGGAGGTGCAAATAATGTGGGTCAACACAATAACCTACATATGTTGTATTACTATAAGAGAAATTTTCCTATAAGTAGTTAGTAGACACCATGCCAAAAAATAATTAGGTAGCCAAATGTAGAGGATAGCTCGTCAGTCCCAAAATTTGGCTAAAGCAAGAAAGCCCAATATTTTTTCATAGCATCAAATTAAAAAAATGGTTAAGTATGGAGTATGGAGACTAGAATTTTGGAGGCTGTAACATCATCCTAAGCAGCAAAAAATCCTAACATAGTAGTAGGTCAGACTCAAATTTTGGCTAAGTGAAAAATGGAGGCTAGACCTTTCTTGATGTTCACATCATATCAAGAGGCAGAAAATTCTAACATAGAGATAAGCTATTCAAAATCTAGTTAAATTATGAGTAAAATAAGGCCATACTTTTATGAATTTGATATCACCAAAAGAGAAAAATAAGTTTGATATCTTCACAAGAGAACAAACCTAGAATTTCACTAAGGAAAAATCAAATCCATACTTTCAAAGTGCTTACATCATCATGAAGAAAGAAACACTTAGCGTCTGTCATTGTACCACATTGTCCAATTACAAAATTTAGATAAGTTTGAATACATTAAGACCAAAAAAAATAATATGATTACATCATATCATGAGATAGAAATGTTTGACACAAAGGTAGGTTGTGCTCATATTTTTACTAAGGCAAAATACTCCAGCCTAAATTCTTGATGACCTGCCAATAGGAAAAGACCTGACAAAGCATAAAGACTCTAGTAACAAAGGAAATATTTTGAATCCATACCTATCTAGAAAAATATTTTTTAAAAAATTGAATAGCCTGAGCACTCCACCATCACACACCTATCCTTGTATAGTTGGTCCAGTCATCAAGAAAAGTGGCAAAAATTGAATCTATCATAGGATGCTCAAGATCTACTAGAGGAATGTGGAAGCCACACTCAAGGAGAAGATCAGAATTGGCCACATAAACAAAATTGAATAAAGGTAATTAGGCTACGCAAAGCTAGAAAGTGATGCCCATGCCCAACACACACCCTTGTAAAACCTACAATAATTTTCAGGTAATGATTGAATATAATAGAAAGATGAATGTAATCCTATAAATAGCTCAATGAACCCCAAAAAAGAGGGTTGGCTCTTTTTCATTTATAATTTATGTATATTGTATAATTATTACTACATATCTATAGAATTTTGTGTTGTTTTACCTTTTTTAGATTTTTTTTTAATATGATATATGAGTTATGTTTTATGCATTTTTGTTTATACTTTATGAATGGCATATTCTATTAAGACAAATTTTATTGATAAGGATTATTATTTGGATTAATATTCGTTTAGTCTCTATAACATATAATATGTATGATTTGAAATAAATGATGTTTTGTGATGTTGAATTCTAGTTGGTTTATAAGGTACTAGTGTATATTGAATGTGTAAGACTCTTATGTAGTAGATCTAATTTTTGTTAGCAAAATCCTAAGCCCCTCTAGTTTAAATTTCTATCCATGCACTCTTTCTAAACCTCCATATATCTTACTTTACTCTTAACCCCTATTTCATTTAATTAGATTCATAAGGAATTGACCATATCTAGAGGCTAAATCCAAAGTATTTTTAAGTCTTCCAATATTGACTAAGATCTAGGGCACATCATATCATCCACTTAGGTAGATTTTAGGCCAAGAATTCCTCAATGTAGTTATAAAGAAGCACCATCAACATCCCTAGTAAGCCAAGTCCAAGAAAATAAGGGATACAATTCAAGGGGTCTACAACCTTGTCGAATCTTATTGAGCTATATAAAGATCGTCCCAAAATTCATGGCAACATCAAAAGCATCAAAGGTAAAACAAGGAGTAGGTCAGCAAAAAAGGGTGTTCATCAGAACAAGATAAAAATACACCTTCAATATTGAAGGACTTACCCAAAGACAATATTCTCACAATTAGATTATTTTGGGGGATGAAATGACCAATTATAAACTAAAAAATGCTTAGGATTGGATAAATATTTCAAACCATAAGCTTATAGCCTAATCAACTTGGTTTTGAAAGCATTAGAAAGAGAGTTAGAATTTTTTGTATATTGACTTCAGTAGGTGGTTTAAAATCTATGACAAAGTAATTATATCATAGGGCCAAAAGCATCTAATGCTAAGCACTCCAAAAGGCAACAATGCAAAATTTCTATGCAATTATGTCAACATAGCTTTCAAAAAGTCTAAAAAAGTGTAAAGTAAAAAGGTGGTAAGTAGTTAATAGATTTCTATCCTTTGAATCTAGAATCCAATCTAATAAAAAGGAAAACTATATGAAAACTTTTTTGTTTCTTCATAATGAGATTGTATGAATAATTTGGCTCCAGTTCCATTTTTTGTCTTGCACCATAAAAATTTAACTTCCACATTTCTATATTTTGGAGTTTTTGATTTGACATAGACTTAATATTATGGCTATTTAATTTTGATATGTAATATGTTCCCAAACTAGTATTAACTATTGCATTGAAATTTCTTAGAGAAAACTCATCTTCTAATTGTAAATCTTCTATCAGTTCCTCAAAATATTTTGGATCTTATTCTATTAGATTGACTACTTCTTCCTTTATATTTTCAATGTGGTAGGGTATTGACTTTTCTACATAGATTCTCACTTTCCTTCCCTTAAAAGGAATCACCATATGATAAAATATAGATATAGATATCCTCAAAATTTAGGTGTATAACTCTCTCAATAAGCATAGGATGAAGAGAGGAGGAATATAAACCACAATAACCTCTTGGATAAAAATGAGTTTCAAAATATTGTGCAACGCCATAGAAATGTCTTTCACCACTCTAACCATCTAGACTACGATATTGTCTAGTTATAGCATGCTAGAACTAGTCTGGGTGTATTTTGTACCCATTGTATTGCATATAGCCTTAGGCATCACCATTGTAGAAACTCTAAAATCCACTATACAATTGTGCATTGATAAGAAAAAATAGCGTTAAATTATGTCAATTTGGTAATCATATACTTGTGAGGTGCCATGCATAGTATATGCCCATAGTGTGGGAATGAGTTCCATGCTTGACTAACATTTTAACAAGGGGAAGATTTTTGCATGAAAAGATTCTAACCTGCTTAAATAAAATTGTTGGCAATTTTGGGTACTTTGGGTACATTGCCTTTGCTCAAGTGTATAAGTTGTCATTGATGTCAAGAAGCTCTTGAAGGAATTTGATTTGATGTCAAATAATTTGTTTTGATGAAGGTTACGGCATGACAGTTTCAAAGGTCTTTTGTAAACCCCAAGTTGGCAGTGTTTAAATATTACAGGTGGATGCATTAGTTTAATGCATTTGGGTCCAGGAGGAAGTATTTATTTAAATAATTAAAAACCTTGTTAAGGTTCCCTTTAATTATTTTTAAATAAATATTAAATTATTGTTTGCAATGGGTTATCCTAACCCATGGCGCTATGTTTTAAGATTGTGGGCGCTAGCCAAGACCTCCGCCGACGTGTTAAACTCCTCGCCGACGTCAAGAGCTTATGGTAAAAATGCATATAAATCTCCCTCGATGAAAATCAAGAATTATCCCATCCGCATTTTGAAAAGAGTTGCTCGCTGTGAATTCGTGATCTACTGTTCGACTGTGTCTTCGCCATTTTCGTGAATCCGCTGTTCATTTTTTTGTACTCGCCGTTTGTCGTAAATCCGTCGTAAGGTTTTCGTCTTCGTGTTCACGTCAGAAGAAAGGGAGGCACTATTGTTTTATTTAATCCCTGGCATAGAAGGAACAAGGCTAACAACGTGAGGTTTAAACCTCACCGGGCGCCTTTGGCGCACCGGTAGCGGCTAGGCTATTGGCGCGCTACCCGAACGGGAGGTTCCGCATTCGAATAACGTGAAAGGGTTTTTCATCGTGAAGTGGACGCAGTGGGTGGTGTTAGAATTCATGCGCAATTTCTCCATAGCACGATTTTTGATGTTGGCCAAGGTATTTTTGAAATTAATTTTTGCTAAGTGTATTTTGTGGATGGAGGAAGTTTATTAGAGGGAAAAACAGCTTAGGAGTTATAAGGAGTTTAAAGCTTGTTTTATTTTGATAAAAGATTCTTTTGAAGGTGTTGTTTGAAATATCTTATTGCATTCTTATGAGAGATAAATTTTATTTTTGATAAGACTATAAGGGAGAAATAAGGTGTATAAGGGATAAATTTTTCTTGTAATGTTGAGAGTGCTTTTGGTTGATTATGGAAATGAAAGCATGATGTTTTAAGGTTAAAATTGCTTCTTGTGTGAAGTTGTGAAACCTTAAGTGGGCAGCTTTGAGATTGACATTTGCTTTCATTAAATTGGTAATAATCAAGCTATTCTTTACTTGGTTAAAGTGTTGGGCTTACTCCTTTGTTGATGATTTGAAAAGTTGTTTTGTGCTATTGTGATTTGAGTTGGTGGATGCTTTTTGTTCAAACAATATTGGAGAGAAAAGGAGTTCTACTTGTTTCCTTTTCTAATGTTGATTGTGAAATGCTTCAAGGTTGTGTTTTGAGCTGAATGGTGTTGATTGAACCTTGTTTGATGAGCATTGTTGTTGAAGCCCTAATTGATGGTGAAAAGAACATGAGTATCATTGTTATGTGATTCTTTGCATAGTTGGCAATTGTTGGGGTTTCATGTTCTTGAAAGAAAGCATTCTATCCTATCCATTTCAGATATTGAGTTGAGTTTTCAGATTTGAGATTGAGTTTGAGCTGAGTTGATTTGAGTTGAGTTTTGAGATTGGGAGTTGAGTATAGAACATATTGAGTCTCTAAAAATTCTCTTTATGCTTCTATGAGTTTGACAAATCACATTGGGTCTCTAACAATTCACCTTGTGATTTCCTACTAAGAAAGTTTTTTTTCTTGGTGAGCTTGCTGAGTTTTGGACAGGTTCCGATGGGGACTTGTGAGCAGTCTTGGACAGGTTTCGGTGGGGACTTGTGAGCAGATTTGGATAGGTCCTAGCAGAGGACTTGTGAGCTGAGTTTGATAGTTCTATCAGAGAACTTGAGGACAGAGGTGCACTGGTTCTTTGAGAAGAACCTGAGGATAGATTTGGCAAGTCTTTGAGAAGGCTTGTGTGCAGAGGATTGATTTGTTCAAGCTTAAGCGTTGGATAGATCTGATAGATAGAGGAAGACTTGTACTAGACCGACTGACTGTGTTTGGTACAGGTTGCTGAGCTACTGTGGACGTGATCATAGAAGGCAGAGGTCTCTTAGGCTAAGCATTGAGGATAGGAGGTCTTCGGTGGAAAGGAGTTCCACGTGCTGGCAAGAGGTAGAGGCAGTTGATCTTCTGAGGGATCATTTCCAGAGCAGAGGGGAAGGTATCTCCTTTGAGCAGAGGCTCATAAATTTTGATTAGGGGAAGGTATCTCCTTTGGGCCGAGGCTCATAAACATTGTAATTGGGAAGGATTCCCAAAGAACTTTGAGATAACTTTTAGAGAAAAGTTTTGTGGACGTAGCCCAGCCATTTTGGGTGAACCACGTTAAAATTGGTGTCACTTTGTGGATGATATTGTGCATTGCTTTGATATTGCTTTGGGTATATTGCTTTACTATTTTGAAGTATAAAGGAAAAAATAAAAAGAGGTCTTATACTGTTCACCCCCCTCTCAGTATAAGCTTGTGTTCTTCAATTGGTATCGTAGCAGGTGCCTTCGAAAAGTTTAACAACTTGAAGGAAAAGCTAGTAAAGAACACAATGGATCATTCAAGTGGCAATGCAGCACCTATTCTTGATGGGTCATATTTTGGTCTTTGGAGTGCAAGGATGAAGGTTCATCTAATGGCACTTGGGAATGAGGTTTGGGAAGTGATTGAAGATGAGTACACTATTCCGAACATGGTCCTAATACTAAAGAAGAAAGGCTCCTACATCACAGCAATTCAAAAGCAATGAATGCAATCCTGAAAGGCTTACATAAAGCAGATCTCACTAAAGTGATTCACCGCAAGACAACTAGTGAAATGTGGAAACAACTTGAAGGTGGTTCATACAGGTGATACAAATGTCGTAAAGGCCAAGTTGAGACACTTCAAAGGTATGTTTGAACAACTCAAGATGAATGATGATGAAAATATTAGTGACTACATGCTTCGTATGGATGAGGTTGTTAACTCCATGAAAGACTTAGGTCTTGAGCTTGCTGAAAATGATGTTTGTGATAAGATTTTAAGATCTCTTCCTAATAGATTTAGTGAAAATATTTCTGCTATTGAGGAAGCTAAAGATTTGGATAAGTTGAAAAAGGATGAGCTCCATAGTATACTTGCAAAATTTGAGTTGAGAACTCAAGTGAAGGTTGATGTCAAGAAAGAGGCAACTTTCAAGGCTACCAAGAAATCCAAGGGTAAACAACTTCAAGATAGTGATGAGTCTTCTAGTGATGAAGAGGCATATTACAGCAAGAAAGGCAAGTTCTCTAGAAAGCACAAAAGTATGAAAAATATAAGATGTTTCAATTGTGGAAAGTTTGGTCATTATGCTACTCGATCGTACTGTTCCCAAGAATGAAAGTGATGAAGATAAACAGGATTCTAAGAGCAAGGATTCTGAAAAGCACAAGCATCACAGGAAGAACAAAGATGAGCACAACAATCAAGGAAAGAGGTATTCTCACAAGCACAAGAAGAGTTTCTACCTAGACAAAGCAAGTAAGTGTTCTAGTAGTGATAGTGAAAGTTCTTCAAGTGATGATGAAAATGAGATGTTGTTCATATCAAAAAAGAGGAAGAACCGAAACATAGATTCATTATCATGAAATGTCTTAGATGTGGAAACTTTGGTCACCTTGAGGATGATTGCACAAATAATGATTTGGTTTCTAGTATGTATGAGGATGCTTCAGAAAACTATAAGGAAGATGCATGTATGGTTTTTGAAAAGGGTAGCACCTCTAGTGATAAGAAATCTGAAAAAGGCTTTGATGATTCAAAAAGCAAACAAATAGAGGAAGATATAGAGGAAGGTGAAGTAGATCTTGAAGGTGAACTTATTAGTGCTCTTAGTGCTTTGAAAAAGGAAAGAAAGAAGAATGCTAGACTCAAGGATAAGTTAGATGAATGTTGTATGGAGAGAGATGATCTTATAGAAAGTCTTGACTTCTCTATAGCTAAGACACAAGAACTCAAGGATGAGTTAGAGTCTAAGGTTCTTGAGTATAGTGAGTTAGAATAGAAAATGGCTTCTTTGAAAGAGGAAACTAAAGAGTACAAGGATAAGCTTTACAGGTTTCAAGATAGCTCCAAAAAGGTTAAGTCACTCATCAAAGGTCAAAGAAAGACAACAGATAAAACAGGCCTTGGTTTTGTTAAGCCACACAAGGAACAAGTTGGAGAGTCTAGTAAGAGACTCCAAAAGGAAGAGAGTTCTGATGAGGAAAGTATTTCAGAAAAGGAGTCCTTGAATGATAGATGCACATAAATAGAAAATAGAATTCATAATGAGAAGAAGAAGTTTTCAGAACCTAAGAGGTCAAATAAAGGAAAGTTTCAAGGCAGATGTTTTGCTTGTCATAGGTTTGGTCACATGGCTTCACATTGCATGGCTCAAGTGAAGAAGGTAAATGACAATTTTAGAAGTGCTAGTTTCTTTCAAGGGTATTGCTACTCTTGTCAATAGTTTGGGCACAAGGCAGTTTATTGCAAGGCAAATAACAGGAACATGTTTGATCAAAATTTGGCAAAGGTTTGGAATAGGTTTGGAAAAAGTTTGGTAATAGGTTTGGGAATAGGTTTGGTCGTAACAGTTTGGTCAAAAGTTTGGTCGAATCGGTGGATTCAAAGATCAGGTTTACCTCAGAGAAACAACATCGTCAAGTGTTTCAAGTGCAACAATGAAGGTCACATAATCAGACAGTGTAGAGCTAAAATTCTAGAATACAAGGAACAGGAATAGTGGCATGATCAGGTCCAAGGATCAAGGCATGGACAAGAACAGGGATGAGAACAAGAACAAGAATAGTGACAAGAATAGGAATATGGACAAAGAGTTCAAGAGAAGGCCCGACAAGGAAGTTATAGACACTGATGATGATCAGTGCCTAATGGGAGTTTTACTCCCACCCTAGAATTAATCACCTCATCAAGAGGTGGGGGAGGGACTAAGCTAAGAGGCTCATTCTTAGTCCCGAGCCCCAAAGGTGACCCTTTGCCATTGATGACAAAGGGGGAGAGATATGAGTAAGGGGGAGAGCTTCAAAGTGAAGAGGAGAGCTTCAAGTCAGGGGGAGCAAAACTTCAAAGGAAGATTCTCAGCTATGGGCACAGTTGGTCAGTTGTTAGCACAGTTGGTTTCAGTTTTGGCTCTTGAGAAGTGTTTTCAAGTAAAGGTTTGCCATCAATGACAAAGGGGGAGATTGTTGGCAATTTTGGGTACTTTGGGTACATTGCCTTTGCTCAAGTGTATAAGTTGTCATTGATGTCAAGAAGCTCTTGAAGGAATTTGATTTGATGTCAAATAATTTGTTTTGATGAAGGTTACTGACATGACAGCTTCAAAGGTCTTTTGTAAACCCCAAGTTGGCATGTTTAAAGATTACAGGTGGATGCATTAGTTTAATGCATTTGGGTCCAGGAGGAAGTATTTATTTAAATAATTAAAAACCTTGTTAAGGTTCCCTTTAATTATTTTTAAATAAATATTAAATTATTGTTTGCAATGGGTTATCCTAACCCATGGCGCTATGTTTTAAGATTGTGGGCGCTAGCCAAGACCTCCGCCGACGTGTTAAACTCCTCGCCGACGTCAAGAGCTTATGGTAAAAATGCATATAAATCTCCCTCGATGAAAATCAAGAATTATCCCATCCGCATTTTGAAAAGAGTTGCTCGCTGTGAATTCGTGATCTACTGTTCGACTGTGTCTTCGCCGTTTTCGTGAATCCGCTGTTCATTTTTTTGTACTCGCCGTTTGTCGTAAATCCGTCGTAAGGTTTTCGTCTTCGTGTTCACGTCAAAAGAAAGGGAGGCACTGTTGTTTTATTTAATCCCTGGCGTAGAAGGAACAAGGCTAACAACGTGAGGTTTAAACCTCACCGGGCGCCTTTGGCGCACCGGTAGCGGCTAGGTTGTTGGCGCGCTACCCGAACGGGAGGTTCCGCATTCGAATAACGCGAAAGGGTTTTTCATCGTGAAGTGGACGCAGCGGGTGGTGTTAGAATTCGTGCGCAATTTCTCCATAGCATGATTTTTGATGTTGGCCAAGGTATTTTCGAAATTAATTTTTGCTAAGTGTATTTTGTGGATGGAGGAAGTTTATTAGAGGGAAAAACAGCTTAGGAGTTATAAGGAGTTTAAAGCTTGTTTTATTTTGATAAAAGATTCTTTTGAAGGTGTTGTTTGAAATATCTTATTGCATTCTTATGAGAGATAAATTTTATTTTTGATAAGACTATAAGGGAGAAATAAGGTGTATAAGGGATAAATTTTTCTTGTAATGTTGAGAGTGCTTTTGGTTGATTATGGAAATGAAAGCATGATGTTTTAAGGTTAAAATTGCTTCTTGTGTGAAGTTGTGAAACCTTAAGTGGGCAGCTTTGAGATTGACATTTGCTTTCATTAAATTGGTAATAATCAAGCTATTCTTTACTTGGTTAAAGTGTTGGGCTTACTCCTTTGTTGATGATTTGAAAAGTTGTTTTGTGCTATTGTGATTTGAGTTGGTGGATGCTTTTTGTTCAAACAATATTGGAGAGAAAAGGAGTTCTACTTGTTTCCTTTTCTAATGTTGATTGTGAAATGCTTCAAGGTTGTGTTTTGAGCTGAATGGTGTTGATTGAACCTTGTTTGATGAGCATTGTTGTTGAAGCCCTAATTGATGGTGAAAAGAACATGAGTATCATTGTTATGTGATTCTTTGCATAGTTGGCAATTGTTGGGGTTTCATGTTCTTGAAAGAAAGCATTCTATCCTATCCATTTTAGATATTGAGTTGAGTTTTCAGATTTGAGATTGAGTTTGAGCTGAGTTGATTTGAGTTGAGTTTTGAGATTGGGAGTTGAGTATAGAACATATTGAGTCTCTAAAAATTCTCTTTATGCTTCTATGAGTTTGACAAATCACATTGGGTCTCTAAAAATTCACCTTGTGATTTCCTACTAAGAAAGTTTTTTTTCTTGGTGAGCTTGCTGAGTTTTGGACAAGTTCCAGTGGGGACTTGTGAGCAGTCTTGGACAGGTTCATGTCGGGACTTGTGAGCAGATTTGGACAGGTCCTAGCAGAGGACTTGTGAGCTGAGTTTGATAGTTCTATCAGAGAACTTGAGGATAGAGGTGCACTGGTTCTTTGAGAAGAACCTGAGGATAGATTTGGCAAGTCTTTGAGAAGGCTTGTGTGCAGAGGATTGATTTGTTCAAGCTTAAGCATTGGACAGATCTGACATACAGAGGAAGACTTGTACTAGACCGACTGACTATGTTTGGTACAGGTTGCTGAGCTACTGTGGACGTGATCATAGAAGGCAGAGGTCTCTTAGGCTAAGCATTGAGGATAGGAGGTCTTCGGTGGAAAGGAGTTCCACGTGGCTGGCAAGAGGTAGAGGCAGTTGATCTTCCGAGGGATCATTTCCAGAGCAGAGGGGAAGGTATCTCCTTTGAGCAGAGGCTCATAAATTCTGATTAGGGGAAGGTATCTCCTTTGGGCCGAGGCTCATAAACATTGTAATTGGGAAGGATTCCCAAAGAACTTTGAGATAACTTTTAGAGAAAAGTTTTGTGGACGTAGCCCAACCATTTTGGGTGAACCACGTTAAAATTGGTGTCACTTTGTGGATGATATTGTGCATTGCTTTGATATTGCTTTGGGTATATTGCTTTACTATTTTGAAGTATAAAGGAAAAAATAAAAAGAGGTCTTATACTGTTCACCCCCCTCTCAGTATAAGCTTGTGTTCTTCAAAAATAACATAAAAATAAAAGCAATAAACAATTTAAATCTAGAAAGTAAATGTAAACTTGCATTTTAAATTAAACTGAAAGAAACACACATGTGTAAGGAAATGATAATAAAATTAAAGTAGATAAAATTAAAGACACATTCACACACCAAAGAAATAAAGCACACATATTTTACTATAAATTAAAGAATGTGAAGGGGAGGATTACTTCTTGGAGTGGGCCCAATATCTCATAGATGATCCACCCAACTAACTGGTAAAGATAAGTATTTTAATCAATATGAATATAAAACATCAAAACTCTCAAGTATTTATTCATAAAATTCAATTACAGTACATATTATTCACTTCAAACTTAGATCCTTATCTTAGGATAACTTTGCACTTTTATACAATACACAAGCAACTCTTATTAAAACTATGTACTAGTAAACCTAAATTAAGATATGAGTTGTTGGTTTGTTACAATAGTTGAATGCAGCTACGATATTTTCATTATTTTCCCAAAATTTGTATGGTCTTTGGTCAAATATCAATGGTCAAAGTGTAGGTTTCCTTCAGTGGGGTGTAGGTGCTACATTCTTGTTGAGAGTAGGTTTCACACCATTGGTGGGGTGTAGGTATCTTCTTACACTTTGTGGGATGTAGGCACTACACCATTGGTGGGGTGTAGGTGTTTCACCCTTGACGGGGTGTAGGTGCCTTCCTACACTCTATGGGATGTAGGTGCTACACCATTGGTGGGATGTAGGTGCCTTCCTACACTCCCTTGGATGGAGTTACTTCACCCTTGGTGGGATGTTGGTGCCTCTACACTTCATGGTATGTAATAACTTCACCCTTGGTGAGGTGTAGGTGCCTTCAATACCCATCAAAACTACCTTACAAATATCTCCATCCTAAGAATTGATAACTTATCTATAAAATACTAGGTCCATATAGGACCTCAACTCAAAAATATAAAGAAATTTGTAACTACACACATGCACAACTAAAAATACCAATTAGACATAAGTACCATAGTTTTCCATTAATTATAAGAAAGAGTTATACAAAATACATCTCTAATGTTAATTAAACTAGTAAATATGTCCCCACAAATATAAATAAGATGAGCATTTTCTATGCTCATCATACCCCCATGCCTACTTTTTGACATGTCCTCATGTCACACTCCACCAATATACCATGTTTTATCCACACTACTCTTAAGTCTGAGCATTATCTTGCTCTTTGTTCCTTATCTGAGCAAGGGTGACCCTTATCCATTGAAGCACATGTTTTGCCTACTACCATAGAAAATGATACTCAACTTGGATACTTTTTACTTAATAGTTGGATTTTTCCAAGGTGCTAGTTGTGATGTGTTAGAAAATTGAGCTTTTGATAAGACTGTTGACTATGGATCCCCTACTGGTGCTTCTTCTTCTTCTAGTTTTGTAGGTTTTTATGGTAGGATTTGGATTGCATTTTTTGTGTTTCGCCACATGGGCCTTGTTTCAAATAATCCATGTTGAAATTAACTCTATAATATTGATGGTGCTACTAAGAACAAGAGAGAAGGACATCCATCACTAGGGGTGAGCATTTTTTTTACCTGGTCCTTGTTTATGAAGTTTACACAAATGGATGGATCTCCTTTGAATTGCTTCTTATTATACCTTGTTGCTTTACTCTACTTATCATTTTCCATATATCAAACCAATTATTATTGATTGTCCTTATATATCTACATGAAGGAATCCCATTCCTCATTAGAGTTAGGGGTATGCTACTGTGTTTGACTATGAATGCAATGTTGTGTTAGGGTCACACTTCATTTTCTCTTTTCTATTTATTTGGTCATCATGTGCTTAGGCTATAGGGGCTTTAGAAGTGGGTATAGGACAATATTCCTATAATAGTAACTGTATGCCATCCCCAATACTTGTTCAAAGGGTTTGCTTGTAGGTTGATCCTGCATAGAGTGTTCTATAGATTGGTTTGCTATAAGATGTTCTAAAAACTAGTTGGATGTAGAGTGTTCTAATTTTGGATGGTTTGATGCTAGGTAATCTGATGCAAAGTTCTCTACTATAGTCTTGGTACCTTGGCTATCAGAGATCTCCACTATCATAGACCATTCTTGAGCTATGAGGCTTCTTTGTTATTTTGAGTTATCTGCTATGGATGAATTTTGTTGCATGCACATCTCAAATTTTTTGTCATTTGATGTTGTCCTCCTAGCATCATACTGATATACCCCTATAGAGGCCACTTCTTCCTCATCATCCATGGAAGATAATTATGGGTCCATGGCCCAATCCATCTAAGTGGTAACATCTACTTTATTTCCTTTTTTGCTAAGCAACTACCTCAATTGTTGAATGGTTTCTTCTAGATATTGTTGTTTCATGGAGTTTACTTATCGGTACTCATCATATTCTTCATGTACTACTTTGTGCTTTTCCTTCTAGTAGGAGGCTTTTGCTTGTGTATCCATTATTTGGTCATTGAGATCTTCTCTAGGTGGCCTATTAGAGGATATCATAGTAGATAATAGGTCTTACAACACTTGGGTAGCCTATGTATTGGCTAGGGTATAATCTTCCAATATGACATCATCTACCAGTGCACCTACACCTAATTTTGATCTAGATGTAGTAGTTTTTGTCTCGTGTGGGCTCAATATCGGCTATCCTACCTCCTTATTAGCTTGACTATTATATTGGGATGTAAGTGCTTCTACTCCTCTATCGATAGAAACCTTATATTGCTCATGTTCTTATGGTGATGCTTCTACAATTGGCCCTTCTATGGCATCCAATGGTGGCAGTGCCACCTATTGCCTTCCTATATGTCGTACAAGGGTCGAGATAAGCCCAATGTGGGCCAATGAATTTTGGGTACCTACCCTATATTTTTTAGATTCATATTGTAGGGCATTAGCGAGATAGAATTGAATATTTATGATGTATTTATGTCATATATTATTAAAGAACCAAAAATGGTTCACATGGATATAGGAATATCACCCACTATAAGTGAAAAATTGAGCCAATTTCTCAAACACAGTCTTCCATTCATTTGGTAGGTACTATTTGGGTAACCCTAAAAATGTTAACTATGTTGTCAATTGGCCAAATAACCTCTGCATGCATATCTAAATTGTGTGACCTTTATAGACTCATTCCCCTATGCATGGAAGGCCCATAACCTTTGAAATGTATCCTTCTATCACCGGGATAGCGATCCCTCTTATACACATAGTCATGTCCTCTATGGATGTCATAAATTCATGGGTTGTAGCAATATCCTGGTCCTGACTAACCAAAGTGCAGTAGCTTACCTAGACTATGACTTCAAATTGTTCTCTCACTATCCCTATCACCCCACCAAAATTGATGGACTCATTGCTTTTTCGTGTGTGATTCTTGGATGGTCCTTCCATGGCTATTGAATTTATACTTTTGTATCGCTATAATGCTTGGTAGTGACTACACCCTCAAATGGTAGTATGCTGAAGCATGTGCCTACCCCCATTACTTAAATATTATCACTATGCCCTAGTAGTTATTATTTTTAATTTTGGGATGTGTGATTGGGTGTAGTGATATTTAGTTGTAAATATTATCACACCTGATTAGTGCCATATGGTTAAAGACTAGCATGGGATTATATGATAAAAATATGGGGGCACATACTAGCATTAACACAGAAATAATTTCGGATAACTATGCATATAATAATGAAAAAATAATAGTACTTACCTAGGTGTAGTTCATGGAACATGGTGTATGTTACACCAAGTGACGTGTAATGATTGGATGCTGCTTAATCATGGTGTGTCAGAAAATGAGGAAGTCATGGTATTCTCAGTATTCATGGTTCATGTATGTTCATATTGGATGTTATTTCATCGAGCAACATACCAATGCAGATCTCAAGGTTCTATGTTTGAAAAGGAATACTAATTATTATTAACATAATGCTAACATGTCATGTGGGAGTAGGCATACTTTATCATTGGATATCAAAATTAGGTGTACTCTATCATCAAAATTTTGGAAGTAGGCATCATCTTATATAAATTAGGTGCCTAAATGTGGGCATCACCCTCCTTCTACAAAGTAGGCATCTCTTGCACTCACCTGAGTGTAGATGCCACCCTCTTTGTGGGAAGTAGACACCTTTTTCACTCACCAATATGTAGATGCCTCCTACGCTTGCCTGGGTGTCGGCACCACCCTCCTTGTGGGAAGTAGACATCTTATATTATTTTTTGACTGTAGGTGTCACCCTCCTTATGTAAATTAGGCATCTTTTATGCTCACTTGAGTGTAGGTACCTTCTGCACTCTCCTAAGTGCAGGCATCACCATCCTTGTGGGAAGTAGGTACTTTCTATTTGTAGAACTCCTTCCTATAAAATAGGAAAAATAGGGTGGAGGGGCTCTTTCTTGATATGCACGACCATCTATAATCTAAAATGGGTTCCACGTTGCCCTATAAAACACAACAAAAATAAAGGAAAATCCTATTATAAAAATGTTAACAAAAAATATTCTCTTTTTTTTAGTGAACATTGTAATTAGCATTTGTCATGTTGTTGGAAGTGATATGGAAGGTGGCATTCCCCCTATGCCTACACTTGAGATGTTTTCATAAATTTATGTCCTATGATAGGGCCTCAACCTATGTCCATTTATTATAAAATTCACCTCACTATCGTCAATGGTCTTGATAGGGACAACTTCGTTGTTGAATATTTTGACCACCTCATAAGGGATAACCCATATTTGCATGATCTTGCCTTTTATTTCCTAAAATTAGGAGTCCTATAGTAGTTCCTATTCTTACCCTATGAACTAATTTAGTTTGATGTGGCATTCATACAACATAGCCCTCTACTTTTGCATTATTTTAGTGTGATGTAGCGCTTCCAGTCTATATTTGTCCAACTGATTCAGTTGACAAATACACTCTTGTTGGGTTGAATCTAAATTCATATTAAGTTCCATGGCCATTCATAGAGTTTTAACTTCAAATTCAATGGGCATCATTGTGTTCTTCCCATACACCAGCTGAAATGGTGTAAATATTATAGTGGTTTTCCAAGTAGTTCGGTATGCCCACACTGCTTCAAGGAAATACTTCTCTTAGTCCTTCTTATGTTGCATTATTTTGGTTAGAATATTCTCCAACTCATGATTGGTGATCTCCACTTGGCCATTGGCCTATGGATGATATGGGGTGGATTTGTTATGGTAGATTTGATATTGTTGCATGAGTTCCTGTATCATCTTGGAGGTAAATTGAGCCCCTTGGTATGTAGTGATCTCCCTAGGAACACCAAACTTGGTGAAGATGAATTCATATAGGAATTGTGCTATGTTCTCCTCCTTTTAATTCCATAAGGCCTGCACTTCAACCCACTTAGTAACATAATCAATACATACTAAAATATATCTTTTACCGTTTGACTATGGGTTGATAGGGTTGATGAAATCCAATCCCCATTTTTCGAATGGTTCTAAAGGCAATTGTGGGTGAAGTGGTATTTCATCTCTTGTCATTGGTCATCCCATTCTCTAAAATTGGTCACATTGGTTGGCATGTTTGGCTGCATCCTTAAATAATGAGGGCTAGTAATATCCTATTTGTAAAATTTTAAATATAGTTCTTTTACCTGCAAAGTGCCCACCACATGGCTCATCATGATAGGCCTTTAGGATAGCTGGGACCTCTTCTTCTACCACACACCTTCTCATAATTTTATCAGGACCAATCTTAAATAAACATCCATTAATCCATGAGAATGCTACACTTTTCTCAATTAGTTTTTAAGCATCTTGAGGAGTAAGTGTAGGGGATACCTTATCGGTTGCCAAGTAATTAGCCATGTTATCATACCACGGCATTCGATCATTAAGGATAAAGAGATGCTCATATAGGAATATGTCCTCAGTTGTCGTGTTGTCTTGAGATATCAATCTAGATAAGAAGTTTACCACCATGTTGTCTCTCCTAGGTTTATCAATAATGGTGACATCAAATTCCTATAGAAGTAAAAGCCATCATATAATTTTACCACTTATCATTGGCTTATTCATCAAATATTTGATCATTGCATGATCTATATGCACAAAAATTTTATAGCTTGTAATATAGTGGTAGAATTTATTAATGGTATGTACTACTGCAAGAAATTCTTTTTCTATGATGGTGTAGTTTAGTTTAGTGCCCATGAGGTTTTTACTAACGTAGTAGATAGCATATGCCTCGTTCCCTTCCTTTTGTCCCAATGCTACTCCTATGGTGTTGTTAGATGCATCAACATAAATATGGAATGGGAGGTCCCAATTTGGACCTCTAAGCACCAAAGCAGTCATTAGTTTCTCCTTCAAGGTCTAGAATGACCATTCACATTCCTCTGTCCACACAAAATATACTTCCTTGGTCAATAATACATGCAATGGTTTGGTGATTTTATTAAAATATTTAATAAAAAATTGGTAATATCCTACATGACAGAAAATTTTGCACATATTTTTGCTTATGAGGAGCGAGTAGTCCTTTAATAACTTCTATTTTTCTTTCATCAACTTTTATCCTCTCAGCTGAAATATGATGTCCCAAAACTATCCTTTTTGTCATCAACATAAAGCATTTCTTATTGCTTAAGGATAGATTGGTCGTCTAACAATGTTGAAGCACTCTTTCCAAATTGGTTGTGGCTTCTTCAAAATTTTCATCATAAATGGTGAAATCATCCATATAGACTTCCATAGTTTCCCCTATCATATATGAGAAGATACTTAGTACTACTCGTTGGAAGGTCACAGGTGCATTACATAACATGAAAGATAAAATACATTAGGTGAAGTTCCTCAAGGGTAGGTAAATATGGTTTTCTATTGGTCCTCTTCCCCTATCTAGATTTGATTATATCTATTGTATCCATCGAGGAATGAGAAATACTTATATATGAAAATGGTTTCTAGAACTTGATCTACGAAAGGTAAAGGGAAATGATCTTTCTTAGTGGCTTTCTTTAACATTGAGCAATTCACATAGATTCTCCATTTACCATTTTTCTTGGGTACTACTACCAATGGTGATACCCACTAGCTATCTAAGATGGGGTACATGAATCCAAAAAATAATTATTTTTGCAATTCAATTTTCACTATTTCTATAATAGTTGGATTCATCCTCCTTTGAGGCTATCTTACCAGTTTTGCATCATTTTCCAGATAGATGTGATGAGTGCAAACTTTGGGTGCAATTCCCTTCATATCCCTATAATCCCATGCAAAAGTTGTTCTATGTTTTCTCAATATTTATTTTAGATTTTTCTCTTGAGTGGTCGTCAAAGTGCTACTGATATTCAATATTTTACTTGGTTCCACTTCCATTTGTTTAATGTGATGCTCCTTCCTTTTGAAAAGTGGTGAAACTATAAGTGGTAATTTAGATTCTCCTTCTAGAAAATTTGATATTACTAAGTCTTCATCTACCATATCTTCTACTTCATCAAGATCCATTACATGTTGTACCATAGGAAGAGCATCATCACCTATGGCTTCCAGACTAGGCTCACCTAACTCATATATGGATTGTGTTGGCGGGTAAATGAGTAAATTTTTGACATATCTCCCATCGAATATTGTCATTTTCTCTATCCTACAACTAATATAGGCATCAACCATTGCAAGCCAGGGACATCCTAGGATGAGTGGGTAACCACCCAACTTTGACTTTGATTGGAGAACTAAAAAGTTGGTTGGGTACTCCCATGCATCTATGGTTACTATCACATCTTCCAACATACCTTTTAGAAGTACTATGGATCTATCTTCCAATTGTAATATTATCTTGGTTGATCTCATATTTATCATCTGTATCTTGAACATGGTTTCTTTGGGAATGGCTACACCTAAATCCACAAAGGCATTGGGCAACATTAAACCTATATTTTTTATCGTTAAAAGTGGGCTTCTTAGGTCAAAATATTTGGGATGGTAGGTATTTCCTAACATTAAGTCAGCAATTTATCCTACCACCTACACCTCTTTCAGTTGTAGCCTTCACCTTGGTCTCTTAAGGCATAATTCTCAAATAGCTTTTGTATAAATGGGAATATCTTTGATAGCTTGATATAGAGGAATAGTGATAGTAAACTTAGGAAGGTTTTTTAGTTCTTCCATTATATCAAACTTAGGTTGTACTCTTTTCTTGGTTTCCTATAACCTTTTGGGAAATGGTGGGATTTCTTCATTGTTTGGTTGTTCAACAACATGATTTTCTTCTACATCTACTTCCTCCACTACTGGAGGTGTTTGTTCTAATCCTACCTCTCTACCTAACCTAAGTTAAATTGGACTACAGTCTATGTTTTCTACACTAATATGATACATTGGGTACATTCCCATATCTACTTGGTATGTTGGTGAGTTCAATTTGTTGTTGTTATTAGGATTTGGAATTAGTTATACTGACAACTATTGTGGTATTGAAGTAGGTAGAGTTGGTAAAATAGGATGTGCTAGAGGTTGTGCTACTATTTATGGAGGTTGGCTCCACATGTTAAAATTTCTCCATTACATTCCAGGCTATTGGTATGGAATCCATGGGTTTGGTGTATATAAAGAAGAATTATGGGCAACATTCATCCAAGGTGGTAGGCCCCACCAACCCATATTGGGTGGTTGGGACTACCCTTGATTCATGAAATTAGGGCCACCATATGATGGTGCTATACCTAACATTCTAGCCGATATAGGAGGTTGTTAGGTCTGAGGTGTAGACCAATTGGTTCATCCAAACCCATAAGGGGGCGGAGGTCCAAGGTCATTTCTTGTGTGGTTGTTACCAATTCCTTCTATTACCTATGAAGTACATTTCTACTTCTTCTAAATCTTCTTTCATGGTTACTAGTTTTGGACACAACCTAGTCTTATGATCCATTTGATAAATCCCGCATACCCTTACCTTATTTTTTGGACATTAATTCCTTGCACGTTTCTTCCTTGGGAAAAAAAATACAAATTTTGCTTATGTATCCTACTTATTTTGTATATGGAATGTGTCTAATTGTAATACAAGAGATGATAAAATATCACTCTTCATATCTTCCAACAAGTTTCCTATTTTTGCCTTGGTTATTGAAGTTGTTTTTGTTCCCCATGTTAATAATTTTCCCTTTCTCCTAGAGTAATTTCAACACAATTTTTGGATGTATGACATCTAATATTGGTAAACATCACCTCCTACCAATAAATTTAGAGCTTCCAATGATTTATTTGTAAGTTCCCTCAAGAATATACTTTTTAATGATATTTCTCCTAGCTTTGCATGGGATGAGCATTGGATATTGAAATTAAACCTTCCCCAATAATCTTCTAAAGATTCATCCTCCCTTTGCGACATGTCTAGGACCTCTTCTCGTGCATCCCTTGCTCTTCCAAAGTCCTGGTATTATTCTAGGAAAATTTTCTTCATACTTTCCCAGGTGTTAATTTATCTATTTCCTAGGCCAATAAACCAGTGTAATGTTGCATCATCTAATGTAGAAGGAAAATTTTTTAGTTTCTAGGCATCCATTTTATAGTCAAATGACCTATAGAGGATGTCAAGTTTAAAAAGGAAAATATCAGGGTCCTCTATTGGTAATCCCTTGAAAGTAGGGAGATGTGCTAGGGAAATGTTTTTCATCTTAGTTTCTTCTATAGGTTCCTCAATCGAAAACTCAAAACTTATGGAAGCTTCATTACTTTGAGCCATTTTTCTCCTTATAGGTGGTGTAGGTTCTGAATCAACTATTTCTATAGTAGCTAACAAAGCATCACACTTGTTCTTTTTATCCTCCAGTAATATTCTCATATCAAGATCTAAAATAGTACCTTCTTCTAGTGCTTTCCACCTTTGTTTAAATATTTTATTAGACTGGTCACAGTTACAATTTGATCCACTAGCTACTCCTATGTTGTATAATAGGTTAACATGCTAGGGTGACTCAAGTGGAGGGGATTGTCTCCCTTTAGGGGATTTCAACTCTTCTATAAATGTTTTTAGAATAATCTAAGCTTGTGATTGTAGGAAGTTCTTTATTTTCTTAGTGAATCACCCATCAGATCCTCTAGGTCTTGGTGGAATCATGAATATTAGGTAGTGGATCTACAGGTAAGATAGTTTGAATGTGCACTTTCAATATAACTTGCTCTGTGGATCCTAAATACTATAATTTTGGCAACTACCCAACAATGGCACCAAAATGATAGGAAGAAACAATGTTTCTAAAATGGTTGAGTCCTATCAACTCATGTCAATCTAGGAATCATAGACTTATGAGGTGCCATGCACAGTATATGTCCATAGTGTGGGAATGAGTCCCTTGTTATGCCTAAAATTTCAATGTGGGGCTGATTTTTGCATAAAAATATTCTAACCTACTTAAATAAATGAATGTAAAAATAAAATAAATGAAAAATTTAAATCTAGAAAGTAAATTTGAACTTGCATATTAAATTAAACTAAAAAAATTAATCTTACAATTTTGTCTACATAGAAGGGGGGAAGTGAGAGGTCTCCCACTCTATGTAGGAGGACCCCAACCCACATTCTTACCTTCCCCCTCCTAGTGGATTCCCATTTAGCATGACCATGTGTCATCCCTAGTGCATTTGTAGGTCCTTTACGAGATCCTCCTAGGGCCTTCTAGGTTGTGTTTTCCCATCCTGACAGGTTTGCTGGTGTTGGGATGGATCATCCTTGAGTTCTATCCATAGTGGCCTTTAGTGGTGGTTGGTTTTTAGGTGGCTTGAATAGTGAGTTGGAGTTTCAAAGACTATCCCAATGGATATTTCTAGATTTGAAAGGGGCCTGTTCATTATTGCTTACTACTGATTTGTTTTTATTGATCCTTTCTTGGGTTCAACATATGGAATGGGTTCTTGCTTTGTTTTCCTATGCTACCTCAACTTAGGGTCTACTCACTAATTTTTATTGGTCTTGAGGAAGGACTACAATTTTATCATGCCCAGTCAAGTAGCTCATGGTTGTGGTTGGTATGTGTCTTCTGAAGTGGGGTTCTTGTCTATCCTAGGATTTTTGTGGCTTATTTTTCTATAGCATCTTTCTAGCCTCTAGGATGGGCCCTAGGTTTCTCATGTTTTTGTAGGTGTTTGGGTTCATAGATCTCCTTTGGATGGACTGTTGGTGGGATTGGTTGGTATATTTTCTCAATGGATTGTTTGATGGATTTCCTCCTTGTATTTTTTTGGCCTAGGGAGCCCTATGCATGCATGTTCACTGCGAGAGTTGATCTCTTGTTGATAGTCCTTAGTGTGCTAATCCCTTATAGTCATGGAGTTCCATGGTGGATTAAAAATTTAGGGTGTTCTTACCTTCATCCATGACCTATCCCCTTCACAAGGAGATCTCATGGTCTACCAGGATATTTGGTTTCTATTGATCATTTTTTCAGGTCATGTTTCAACTTTTGGTTCCATCCTAAGTTCTTCCCATGCCTTCTAGGATGGGATTCTCTTTGATGGGTCTATTTATCATTGTTGGGCCTACCCATGGGTTTCTTGTTCCATATTGGATAGGATTATATTTGCTGGGGGTAGTGTGTGGGTTTCTCAGGCCTTCCTGGATGGGATTTTTTATATGTTATAGCTGGGATTATGGATTTTTGTGAAAGATATTTTCTATCTTCAGCTACAATTCTTGGGCTTCCTTTAGACGGGTTTTTCATGTTTAGAATTTTTTTTGTTGTTCCCAGGTGGGATTCTTGGCTTTGTTTTTTGGTTTCCTTGTTATGTGGTATAGGAAATAGCTCTTCATTTTGGGTAGGATGCTTAGTTTCAAATATTACTTCGGTCTTCCTTGTGACGGCTTTAGTTTTCTTTACAATGGGGGAAGGATCCAGGTGGCATGGTGGCCTCATGTTATGGGGTTAGGGGCAAAGGCAGCTACCAAGGACCGATGCCATGATTTTGTGATATGTCATAGTTTAAGGAAAAGCAAAATACAATAAGAAATAAAAAGTGTCGCGATATCGTGACATGTTGAGCAAGAAAGAAAAAGTGTCACGATATCGTGACATGTTGAGCAAGAAGGAAAAAGGGTCATGATTTTGCGACATGTTGAGCAAGAAATAAAAAGTGTCACGATATCATGACATGTAGAGCAAAAAATGAAAAGTGTCGCAATATCGTGACATGTTGAGCAAGAAATAAAAAGTGTCGTGATATCGCGACATGTTGAGCAAGAAGGAAAAAGTGTCGCATTTTGGCGACATGTTGAGCAAGAAGGAAAAAGTGTCGTGATATCGTGACATGTCGCAGTTTCACGACCAAAAGAGAAGAGAAAGAGCAAGAGGGAAAAAGTGTCGCGATATCGTGACATGTCACATTTTCGTGACCAAAAGAGAAGAGAAAGAGTAAGAAGGAAAAATGTCACGATATCACAAGAAAGAAGGAAAAGCAAAATACAGCAAGAAAGAAAAAGTGTCACGATATCGCGACATGTTGAGCAAGAAATAAAAAGTGTCGCGATATCGCGACATGTTGAGCAAGAAGGAAAAAGGGTCACAATTTCACTACATGTTGAGCAAGAAAGAAAAAGTCTCGTGATTTCGTCACATGCAGAGCAAGAAAGGAAAAGTGTCGCGATATTGCAAAATGTTGAGCAAGAAAGAAAAAGTGTCGCAATATCATGACATGTTGAGCAAGAAGGAAAAAGTGTCGAGTTTTGGCGACATGTTGAGAAAGAAGGAAAAAGTGTCGCGATATGGTGACATGTTGCAGTTTCACGACCAAAAGAGAAGAGAAAGAGCAACAGGGAAAAAGTGTCATGATATCGCGACATGTCACATTTTTGCGACCAAAAGAGAAGAGAAAGAGTAAGAAGGAAAAATGTCGCGATATCGCGACATGTCACATTTTCACGACCAAAAGAGAAGAGAAAGAGTAGGAAGGAAAAAGTGTCACGATATCGTGACATGTCACATTTTTGCGACCAAAAGAGAAGAGAAAGAGTAAGTAGGCGAAAGTGTCGTGATATCATGACATGTTGGATTTTCATGGGCAAAAGCCAAGAAAAGGAGCAAGGAGGCAAGTGTGTCACGATATCGTGACATGTTGCCTTTTTGTGTCCAAAAGTAACAAAAGAGGACAAAGAGGCAGATGTGTCGTGATGTCGTGACATATCGAATTTTTGACATGTCACAGTTTCGCGATGATCCAGAGCAAATGCAGGAAAAGACTCAAGGATGACACAATTTCATGATTTGTCGATTCTTCATAGCTAGAAGCGGCAAGAGAATAAAATGGGAAACGAATATCGCAATTTTGTGACATGTCTCAGTTTCACGACAGGTAGTGGCAAAGGAGCAGAACGAAGGTAGATTGTCATGATTTCACAAGTCTCATTGTCGCGACATGTCGCATTTTCACGACTATCCAGAGCAAATGAAGGAAAAGACTTAAGGACGTCACGATTTTGCAACATGTCGCACTTTCACGGATGGAAGCGGCAAGAGTGCAAAATGGGAGATGAATGTCACGATTTCATCACATGTCTCATTGTCGTGACATGTCGCATTTTCATGACATGCAGCAGCAAAGGAACGGAATGAAGGCAAAATTTTGCGATTTCGTGACATGTCTCTTTTTCGTGACAGGTCACATTTTTGCGACTATCCAAAGTAAAATATGGAAATGACTTAAGGACGTCGCGATTTCGTGACATGTCGCATTTTCGTGCTGGAAGCAGAAAGAGTGCAAAATGGGAGACGAATGTCGCGATTCCGTGACATGGCTCATTTTTGTGACATGTCACATTTTCACGACTTATAGCGGCAAAGGAGCAGAACAAAGGCAGAATGTCACAATTTTGTGACGTATCATTTTCACGACATGTCACCGTTTCACAACTCTCCAGAGCAAATGAAGGATAAGACTTAAGGACGTCATGATTTTATGACAGGTCACATTTTTGCAGCTGGGGCAGCAAGAAAGCAATGCGGTGGGCCGTTGCCTATGTTCTAAGGTGTTTGTTAAATATGTGTAAGGGGTTGTGCTCTTTCTTGGCAGGGTGGCCTCAGAAGGGTACTAGTAGCGAAGGAAATACTGTCCCTATTGAGGTTTTGATCCGTAATAGCATAGTGGTGATTTTTGTAAAAGGTTTTGGGTCAACTTGGAAAACCCGGATGTAATGAAATTGTACCTTAATTACCAAAAAAAATAATATATATATGCTAGTAAGGATTCTTTTCCTGGGCCATCTTGGGTGGGATTTTAAAATTTAAATTTGTTGTTCATATATTTTCTCCCATTCCTTTTATGGATGGGTTTGTCTTTTTGAGTTATATCCCAAGCTCCCACAAGTTGGGTTACTCCTTTTTGCTTTATCTTTACCAAGGTTGAGCTTTCCTGTTTTCATTTTTGATGGGTTTTTTCTATTTTTTTCTTGTCTCAGGATCCCTCATGTTGGGTTTTCCTACTTTATTTTATTTAGAGATTGTCCTAATGAGTTCATCTCTTGTTCTATGTGTAGACCATATCCTTGTGATATCCTCTCCCTTTTCCATTTGTAAAAGGTTTGGGGACCCTTTCAAAACTCCATTACCAATAAAAAACTAAAAGAAATACACATGCACAAGGAAATGATAATTAAATCAAATCAGATAAAATTAAACACACATTTGCACATCAAATAAATAAAGCACACACACTTTACTATATATGAAAGAATGTGAAGAGGATGATTACTACTTGGAATGGGCCTGAGCTCCCATAGATGATCCAATCTACTAACTGCTAAGGATTAGTCTTTTAATCAACATGAATAGAAAACACCAGAACTCTCAAGTATTTATTGATAAAATTGAATTACAGTACAAATTATTCACTAAAACTTAGATCCTTATCTTAGGATTGCTCTGCATTTTTATACAATACATAGGCAACTCTTGTTACAACCACATACAACTAGTAAACCTAAATTAATACATGCATTATTGGTTTGTTACAACATCTATGAGTGTAGCTATGATTTTTTTTTAGTAATACTTCTTATACACATCCACCATGGGGATTGAACATGGGTTACATCACAGATAATGCAAGTAGCTATGATATTTTCCATATAAAGGTTAGTCATTATTCAAATTCAAATTTTTGTGGATGAAAATAATGCTCTTCTGGAGTTTACAACCACTTTCATCATTTTTTCAAAAGTTGTATGGGGTGTAGGCACTACATTCTTATTAGGAGTAGGTGCCACATTGTTGGTGGGGTTTAGGTGCCTTCCTAAAATTCATGGAATGTAGGCTCTACACCATTGGTGGGGTGTAGGATCTTCACCCTTGGCAAGGTGTAGGTACCTTTTTATACTTTATGGGATATAGATGCTACACTATTGATGGGATGTAATCACCTTCCTACACTATGTGGGATGGAGGCACTTCACTCTTGGTGGGATGTAGGTACCTCTACACTCCATGAGATGTAGGAACTTCATCCTTGGTGGGGTGTAGGTGCCTTTGATTCCCATCAAGACTGCCTTGCTAATATCTCCATCTCATGATAACTCATCCATAAAATACCAATACCATATAGAACCTCAACTCAAAAAAAGAAATAAATATGTAACTATACACATGCACAAATAAAAACATGAGTTAGACATAAGTACCATAATTTTCCATTAATAATAAGCAAGAATTATACAAAATACATCTCTAATGTTAATTAAACTAGTAAATATGTCCCAACATATATAAATAAGATGAGCATTTTCTGTGCTTATCGTGTACCACCTAACCTTCCATTTGTAAATACATGTAGAAAGGAAGAGGCCTATTTTTTCCATCCTTAGGATTTGTTGATTTTTATCTAGATTCAAATATGGATAGCAAAACTCACTTGAGGATTTATTATTTAGGGCTACCACAAATATATTTGTATGGATTTCAACAAGGCATCATACATGCTTTATCTTGAATAAGTCTTCTTCACCTCTTCTACAATATTGTATCCAAATGCATTTGATGACTTTTCTTCCTTCTAGATAGGCTCCTCAAACCTCTTTATATATTGTTGCATGACCTCTTGTCTTTGCCATTTTATGAAATTAAAAATTATAGCTTCTTTAAAACTTTTTTTCTAATTTATTTTGTCTTATCCTTGGGTATGTTTGGCTTTATCTACTCCTTAGGTTGCTCTTTGGTCTGTTCATTTTGCTACTAAGTTGTATTATTTGAATTATCAGCCTTTCAAGGATCTTACAATATCTTGTCAACATGTGACATGTTTTAGAGCTTGTAGGTTCTTCAGCTAAAAGGATATAATTTGGATCCATAAGCATGTCCACTAGCCCTTTTAATTTTCTTTCTACTTTGTAAGCTACAAATATATAGTATTGGTGTTGATAAACCATATAGTTATTAGAATTATGGGTATCATTGCAAGACAACCACCAATAATATTGTCAAGTTATAGATGTTTATCCATCTTAGACTTGGTCTATTCATTCTGCTACTAATATGTAGCATTTGAATTATCAACCATTAAAGGGTCTTCTAAGAGAGGTCTCTTTCAAGATCTTGTCAACATATTACATTTTTTAGTGGTTGTAGATTCTTTAGCTAAAAGGTTCTAATTTGGATCCATTAGCATGTCCACTAGTGATTTTGATTCTTTTTCTACTATGTGAGCTACAACTAGCTAGAATTGGTGTTGATAGACAATACAAGTATTAGCATTATGGGGATCATTGCAAGCCAAAAAAAAATAATCTTCTCATTTTATAGATATCTCTCCCTCTTAGACTCCAACAATGATAATTTGCTTTTTGGCCATGTTGCTAGTTGAAGCCCCTTGGTCTTTTGTGATATAGGGGTAATTGTTTATTGATATCCTTCAAACCTCCTTTTAGTATTATGTCAGTCCATAATAGTGATCATGTTTGTTAGATTATTTATAACTACTTTTAGCTTCTCCAAATTTTTTGATCCTTTAGGCTCTAGAGTAGTCAAAGATAAAATTATGATACTCAGAGTCATAGGTTGAGGATATTGTCTAGGTGCAAGAAAAGTAGCTAGTGTAGGGGTTAAGGGAGCTAGAAGCAAAGCTTTTTTATTCTACTGAGGGATTTTTAGAATGTATGATATTACAACCTTTGGGGGTAGCTTACCAATTGAAATGAGAGTATTCTTGACTATAATAGCAACTTGAAATATATGAGTAAATATCATCCCATTGGACTGTCATATCTATAACCTTAAATCCAAAACAAATTCCCAAAGATAGTAGATCTAATATTGAGCTTGATAAGGTCTCACCTCCTAAGGAATTCTCCTCCATGTATTATCAAACTAGATGTTGATATCCATTTTATTCTCTTGAGAATTCCTCTATATGGAAGTAAATTGTTTGAGAAGTGAAAAGGAATCCCCTAGACCATTGAATTCCAAGATAAAAGGACCAATCTATTTAGCCCATGTGTTGATGATATATTCTTCTAAATAGTGGTACCAGGACAACAATTTACCTCTAAAAAATAATGCTAATAACCTCTAAATTACATCTCCATGGGTGATATCATGCATAGTAGCTAAAGCTACTATATCCTGGTAATGTTCATAGGTCATTTTTTCACTACCATCATAAGAGGGTAAGGCTTTTAGGGTAGCTTATTGAATGTCATGAAGATCTTGGAGATTGAAGGCTTTAGCATTGTTCCAACTAGGGTAGGTTCCTCCATCCATGGTAATAGGCTATGATTTAGCAAGTGATTCTAGATATATGGAATATAGGATAATAGAAATTTGAATAGAGAAGGTTTAAATGGGAGAAAATAACATTCCTTTGTATACACTAAAAACTGTTAGCTCAAGAAACTATAGGGATTATTTAATTTTCTTGGTCTTTGATATTTTGATCATAATATTAAGGGTTTATTCCTTCTAGTGGATTTTTCAATTGCTCTTGGTTATTGTATGCACAGTTGCTAGTTGAATGAAGTTTTATTTTCTCAACCGATTAATATCTATACCATAATCTTGAACATATGGTAGCCATGAGAATGAATGTTAAGGAATTCATCCCACTAAGCATGCCAAAACTATTGGTGATAACACAATGGATGGAAAAATTATTGTAGTAAATTTTGCTTTATCCCATCAATGATTCTTTGTGAGGAAAATTAGATTGGTTTAGTTCCATCAAGCATGCCAAAATTCTTGGTGCTTCAATACTTCTAGAATGCAATTTATTTCTTAGACCAAAGTCAAGATTATATGACTTAGAGATTTACTTCTAAGTAAACTTTTGGAGAAGGTTGATTCCTTATCTAAATCCTACTATGTAAAAGATAAAATACAAATATGGGGATAGGTTTGAGAAGAGCTATTGAAATAGATAGAATGATTAATGTATCCAAATCTCAAATAACCTCATTGTATTTAACTAAATGAGCATTGACCATATACTATAAGCAATGCCTAATATATCAAGTCTCAATTAAATCTATACAAAAAGTATAACAAGTTCAAATATTATAGCATTCAACACTTCAAGCACTTTAATATAAATAAGTTAAATAGCTTCAAGCCTAATAGATCTTACTCCCACTAAAGCATAAATAAAAATGCTGAAAGGGAAACTATTACTGTAATTAATATTTATATATGTTTAAATAGAGATAAGTCAATTATCCCTTGATTGCATTATAATAGTATTAATGTACAACTTACAATGGGTAAAACCCTAAAATATACAACCCTTTACAATGAGGGGTATTCCCATATTTATAGCTTATTCTAAGCTAAGATTAAGTTAACTACTATGTATAGTTATATAAAAATTTACCAAGCACAACCAATAATTAGATAACACAACTCAATATATTTAGCACATTCAACACATCTTTTATCATGTGTTTATAATTTATAGGATCATCATTTATGCTTAGACAATGTGACTATCACTTTCTGTGTACCCTTTCCTTTAAGCGATATTGATTTTTAAGCATGTCAAACATTGTTGATGCTAACAACATCCTTCTTTCCAAGAATTTCTTACCTAGGATGTTGCTCCTTTGACTTACCTTTTAGATTTATTTTCATGATTAATTCAAGCCTTTTCACTAGGTCAAAACTTTTTGAAGGTTAAGTTGATATCACTAAAAACAAGTTTTGGCATGTTATTGATTTTTGGACTTTTGTTCAAAGCCAAAGTAATTATTTGGCATGTTGGAATTTTAAAAGTGCTTTGCTAACATCAGTAGGAAAAGGCTTCAACATGCTTCCTTCCTAACTTGAACACTCTCTACCCTACAGGATCTTCATCTTGCCAAATATTTTGAAGTGTCTTGCTTACGCTAGCACAAAATAATTCTAGCTTACTAACTTTTTATAAGTATGGCTCTAAAAAATAAGGGAATACAAAAGAATTAAAATGATAATAATATGCCCAATATTATGCACAAACCATGACCTATAATATTATAATAGTAGGATATTATCATCATATTATTTTATATAACTACTTTTAATGGGTAAAAAATTACAAGACTTGTTTTATATTCATAGGAGAAAGGAGGAAAATATCCATGCCTCTAAATCCTATAATCAGCATAGAACCTTTTCAACAATGAGGCTTAGAATTTATTGGAAAAATTAGTCCCTCTTCAAATGTAGGTTATAGAAGTATTTGAATACCACAAACTACTTAACTAAATGAACTAAAGTGGCTCTAATTAAGATGATAATCAAGAAGCCATCATCCAATTTTTGGAAGATAATATCACTAGGTATGGGGAATCTCTCAATGATAATTACTCATAATGTTATATTATTTATAGGGACAAATAAAGGAATTTTGCATTTAAGCATGGGTTTATCTTGAATTCCTCTTCTACTTACTAACCCCAATGGAATGGCTTAGTAGAGTCCTCTAATAAAAACATTGTCAAAATTCTAAAGAGGATAATTGTTGAGTCACAAAGAGACTAGCATACAAAGATAAAAGGAGCTTTACATATAGATAGGGTAACCCCTAAATATTCCATAAAAAAATCACCATATAAATTTGTTTTTGGCAAGTAAGTAGTGTTGTTAGTAAATTTAGAACTCACTTCTTTCCAAATGTTCCAATAGCTAGATCTTGAAGATACTAACATCACTCCAATATAGGTACATATTAATGCACTATTATCACTTGAAGTAGAGAGGAAAATTTTTTCAAAGAGATTCATCCTATATTAAAAGGTAGTTGAGAAATGGTTTGACAATAAAACAATAAATATGGAATTTGAGGGAGAGTATATTTTTATTCAAATGAGACAAAGATAGGTCCAATCCTAAAAAGCATTAGAAATTTGACTCACTTTACATCTTGGTTAATAGGTAAAATCTAAATCCCCTATAAATCCTAGAAAAATCAATTATAAATGTGTATATGGTTATTTTTTTATTTTCTCATCTTTCTATTTTCTCGCTTCCACTTTCCCTTTCTAAAGAAAAATAAAAAGTGAAAATTTAAAAAATAAAAAGAATTCCCTCTTAGTCCAAGTGAAAACATTGAAAAAGGGACCATGGCATCCCACTTCATTCTTCTATTTTTAAATTTTCACCAAAATTCAAAGGGTTAAATCACATATTTTAGAATTTGTGATTTGAAAAAATAATGGATCACCTAAAAATATATTGAATTATCAAAAGAATTCCTAAATACTATTTCATAAAAAAGGTAAAGAGAAAAAAGTGATTTGTTACTTTAAGAAGTAGTGAATTTCCACTTGGACATCATCAATATATAGATAGGATAGGACAGTTCATCCATACATGAAAGGAGAGTCTAACCTCTACCAAACTTGTTTTTATCCTCCATATTAGAATCAAAAGAACTAACCAAGGCACAATGTTAGTGTCAAAAATATTCCAAGCAAATAATAATGGTTTATCAAGTAGTTCAACTATTTAGAAAAGATAGAGGATTTTAGTTGTGAACAATACCTTTCCTATGAGTCACACTTATCATGGTTTTCTCACTATGACTAGTGCCTAACATGCCACTATGTGAATCCTTTTTCCCTCAATTTTAATTGAACTACAAAAATAATACATTCAAATTGAATCCCTTACTATGCAACTCTAGGCCTTAGGTTCCTATTCACCCTGATTAGGAATAGATAACCACAACCTTTTAAAAACAAATCCATCTTAAATCAGTGACTCATTGATATTTGATTGATAAAATTACTTTTTGTTCCAACAAACAAAAACAATCCTAAGTTTATAATTAACAAATTGCTACTTCCTTAAGCAAATCACTATATTTCTATTTTGCAAATTGCAAGATTTAACAAGAATAAAATCAAGGAATTATTACTTTATCCTAGGCTTGTTCAACTTTGGAAAACATAATCAAACAACTCTTTATAATCTAAACTAAATACCAAATAGCTACCAAAAATTACAACCTACCCCACCACCAACCATTATAATGGTCCTATATAGCACTCAAGCATAGGCTAAGCAAGTGGGCCCCTCAACAATGAAGAAATAGAAGACACGTAATAATCCAAATATTACCATCAACATGTACAACTCCTATGAAAAATTTCTATAAGGATAGTACAAATATTCACAAATTGAGGTAAAAAAAGAGGCCATTATGTATTTGAACATGGGTCCAAGGATAGACTCTTAGAGTATCAACTACTAATGGACCTCTATAATTTCCATGGATATAGTCCCTTAATATTTGGATTTTTGAAATATTGTAAAGATGTGCACTAAAATTTTTGACATGGATAGTCATATTGTGTTCACCCAAACTTGGGATAAGACAAACATCTTTGTCACGAGAGATGAAATATAGAGAATGATTAATGTAGATGACAATCTAGTACATTGGATAACATGAAATTTGTAAGATTATATAGTGTGAAAACAACTTTGATTATAATATATGGAATGAATTTTTTGTCACATAAATAAAAAATCCATAAGATTCTTATAGATTTGAACTACCCCTAAGGATTGATTGATTCAAATATGATGTACAATTTGTGTTATCTAGGATAGAAATAGTTCTATAAAAAATATTGATGAATTTATTAGAGAGGGAACATGTGGATATGCTACATGCAATTGACCACTACTTGGGTCAACCCTATATGTTGGATTGTGCAAACTATGTAGCCGATCATATGAATAGGTAGCTCAAAAAAAGTAATAAAATATAGTTTAACTAGACATGATACCTTATTTAGCTGATACTAAATAAAAAATTGGTTCCTCAAGTTGTGAATGTACCAAATAGGTGTTGATAACAAACTATGGCCAATTTGTGACTATATAGGTATATCATATAAGGTATATGGGAAATCTGGCTATGATTTAATCATGTTATGTATCACCCAATCACAAAGAGACTAAAGGATAGTGTGCCCAAGTTTTCAAAGGAATATTGTGAGCTCCTCAAGTTTAAAGAATTGCCTAAAAAATATTTTTATAGATCCTTCATTAGGATATATGGGTTCTTTAGGATGCCCTATTAACTAATTGTTTATTAAAATATATCTATTCAACCTAAAGTATATGAGTTAGTTAGACTATGATGATTAAAAGTACTTCAAGAGGAAGAGGAAGCCACCTTCTAGAACACCAATGAAATAATCACATAATATAGTCCAAATATAAGGGGATTCAAATTTCTCATTGGTGATGAATTAAATATTTTAAAAATGATGTTGCTATAATACTATTGGTTTTTTATCCTAAATCATTGTCTATAAATGAGCTCTTAACATATGATATCAACAAGTTCTAACTTTTTGAGAATAGAAACATGGTAGTGAAAGAATATAATTTTAAATAATATACTACCATAACCAATATGCAGGATCCTCATGGGTATAAACATTTAATGCAATAATGGAAAGATAACCCTTCCTTATGGTATGAATTCTATGTTAGCATGAGGGAAATGAATGACTTCAACCTTGATGTAAAGATAAACCACCAATTAGGAAATACCTATGTGAATTATTGGTATTTGGTAAGAAATATCCTATCCTAGTAAAATATTAGATATGAAAGACATACCCCAAGGTACCCCAACACCCTAGATTCTTCAATATATAATTATACAATAGTTGGCATAGCAGACACCAAAGGAGAGAGACTAAGAGGTCATAAATATAAGTTGATACACCAATTAGTCTCCTTAGTTTGATTATGGTTATACTCCATAAAAAACTCCACTCATCAATAAAAATATGAAATAAATACTATAGTAGGTCAATTTTAAAAAATGTAATGGTCAAAAAAATATTTGATAGTAGCTAAAACTCCAATACCTAAGGCACAAAAGCACTAGAGAAAAGAGAAATATAGGATAAGCCATTATATAATTAGATTTCTCACAATAAAAGAAATTATACATGGATTTGGGGATAATGAATTTATATTCTACAATAATATTTACATCCACTCCTATAACCATACTTCTCTCGCATCCACAACTTCTTATCCTCATTACATATCTTCTTTGACTCATATTTATTTGGATACCTCTTCTTAAATCCCCTTTATTTCTTTTACTACACCTTATTAACCCCATATAATCAAAACTATAGATTCATATAGAGATACACCCCTTTAATTATTTGTCATCCAATGCTACCCCCTATGCCACCTATACTTCAATTCCTTTGCTAGCACCTCTCTTCAAGTAGCCCAACCACTTATCATATATTCTAACATCTTTATCACTTCTATTATATCACCACTTTCCACCATGCTGGTATACATAAATACTCAAGTGTTAGAACCCACATATCACTACCTTCCCCTACATCCATCACTACCCATTTTTTTCCTTTCACCATTTCAATCCATCCCCCTCTAAACCCATGCATCTCAACAAAGTAATTCCTTCTATTATCAATTATGTCATCCATGTAGAATTAAACATCTATGATTGAGTTATTCTAACAACCTAAGTACAACAACCTAGTATAGGACCCAATGAAATATTCATTTGACATAAAATAGAATACTCAAGCTAGAAATAGATTATATATTTCACTAGCTCCATGAAGGAGACCAAAATACAAATAAGAGAAGTTATTAAGATCAAGTGTTAGTCTTACAATGGCACTGAGAGGGGGGGTGAATCAGTGTAGCTCTTTAATCATAAATTAACAGCTCTTAAAATAGTAGTAATTAAAACTTATAAATAGATACAACAAGTACAGCAAGAGAACATCACACAACACAAGATTTAACGAGGTTCACCAATGTGGCTACTCCTCAAAATGACTTGCTTGGACTACCATCCAAATCCAGCCTTTGCAAAGCAACAACTTTTACAAACAGTTTACCAGCACCCACTGGAAGGAGCACCAACCCCTGATTTATCTATACCAACAAAAAGGAGCACCAACCCCTGATTTGCCAGCACCAACTAGAAGGAGCACCAACCCCTTATGCCAAGCACCAACTTGGACTTCAATTCTAAAACTAGAAGAATGATAATAAGATACCTTTGCTTTTACAAGACCCTATCTGGTCTGCTTCATGTTTGCATCCTCTACGCACTCTGCTCTCTCTGTGCTATCACCTCGCACAATCTGCTGCTTCACTGTCGAACGATCGTCTTCTCCCCTTTTGCGCACTCTTCTTCCTTTGCGATCTTCGCACTTAGAATGATTCGATGACTTGCACTCTGCACACTACGACCGAACTTCGCACTCTATGCACTACAATCGAACTTCGCACTCTACGCACTACAATCAAACTTCGCACTTCTCGACACTTAGCACGATTCGACTCGACTTGCTCTCTGCGCTCTTATGATCGAACTTTGCACATATCAACACGCATTCGACTATATGTTCAACTCCATCAACTTCTCCAAACAACCCTCCTTTTATAACAATATTTTCATGATGAAAACTCTAATCTCAGTCGACTGTAAACCCTACTCTTAGTCGGCTGCAAACCCTAATCTTCGTCGGCTGCAAACCCTAATCTTCGTCGGCTTACATCGGTCTTCGTCGGCTTCAACTGCCCTTGTAACTCTTCTGTTGTTGTTGCCATGAAAACACAACATGTCACGATATCGTGACACTTTCACCTCCGTACGCTTTCTCTTAGCTTTGGCCCGCGAGAATACAACATGTAGCGATATCGCTACACTTTTTCCTCCGTACGCTTTCTCTTAGCTTTGGCCCACGAGAATACAACATGTAGCGATATCGCTACACTTTTTCCTCCGTACGCTTTCTCTTAGCTTTGGCCCGTGAGAATACAACATGTAGCGATATCGCTACACTTTTTCTTTCGTACTCTCCTTCTTTACTTTTGTCGCAAAATCGCGACACTTCTGCCTTCTTACTTTCTCTCTCCTCCTTTAGTCGTGAAAATGCGACATGTCGCGATATCGCGACACTTTTTCTCCTTAGCGCTTTATCTTGCCTTTGGGTCACGAAAATGCAACATGTCACGATATCGCGACACTTTTTCTCCTTAGCGCTTTATCTTGCCTTTGGGTCGCGAAAACGCGACATGTCACGATATCGCGACACTTTTCTCCTCAGATTCTCTCTCCTGCAACATGTCATGAAATCATGACACTTTTTCTTTCGGACTCTCTCTTCCTCGCAGAAACATGTCGCGAAATCATGACACTTTTTCTCCGTACCACCTTCCTTGCAATATGTCACGAAATCGCGACATTTTTTTTTGTTCGTACAACCTTCCTTGCAATATGTCACGAAATCATGACACTTTTTCGTCCATACAACCTTCCTTGCAATATGTCACGAAATCATGACACTTTTTCTACTTGCCTTTTTCTCTTCCAACATGTCACGAAATCGCGACAGTTTTTCTTCTTGCGTCTTTCTCTCCGAACATGTCACGAAATCGCGACAGTTTTGCTTTCTTTCTCTCCGAACATGTCACGAAATCATGACAGTTTTCTTTCTTCTCAACATGTCACGATATCGTGATAGTTTTTCTTTCTTTCCAACATGTCGCGATATCGCGACAATTTTTCTTTCTTGCCAACATGTCACGATATCGCGACAGTTTTTCCACTTGTCTTTTTTCTCTTCCAACATGTCACGAAATCGTGACAGTTTTTCTTTCTTCTTCTCTCTCTTCCAACATGTCGCGAAATCATGACAGTTTTTCTTGCCTACTGTATATGTCGCGATATCGCGACACTTTTCTTACTTGTCTTTTTCTTTGATCTTTTGCAAGTGGTCCACTTCGGTCTTCTTGGAAAATCACTGTACATACTCTGAGTAACCTTTGAACTCCTGTCTTCTGCATCTGACTAGCCTTTGAACTTCCTATCCACTGCATCAACAGATCTATCTGACTGTGTTGACAACAATGACAATACTGTCGTTGCACCTTGCTCAACAATCTCCCCCTTTGGAATTGTTGGCAACACATGTGCAATTTTCTGTAACTCTTCTCCCCCTTTGTCAATAATACCAAAGGGCTACTGCAGACTCCCCCTGAGTCCATGCACAACATTCTCAGGCACAATTTGTTACACTTAGCACAAATTATGAACATGAGCAAAAAAATAATCAAATACTTAAATGCTCCCCCTGAGAATGTGATCCCTGTAGCTAGTCAATTCTTGGGAAGTGTGACCACTCCCAATTTGTTTTGAAGGTACTCAAACACTTCCTTGGGCAATGGTTTTGTGAAGATATCTGCTACTTGTTCTGTGGTTGGAACAAAATCCAATTTAACCTCACCTTCTACAACTTTCTCCTTCAAAAAGTGATACCTGATGGCAATGTGCTTTGTGCGTGAATGCATAACCGGATTCTTGGAGATGTTAATGGCACTGGTGTTATCACACTTAACTGATATTGGTTCACTGAAGCTAATACCAAGATATTTTAAGGTTTGTTTCATCCATAATACCCGTGTACAACATGTTGTCGTTGCAATGTATTCTGCCTCTGTTGTCGATAAAGAAACTGACTCTTGTTTCTTACTGTGCCACACGACTAATCTGTCTCCAAGATAGAATGCACCTCCACTGGTACTCTTTCTGTCATCTACACATCCTACCCAATCTGCATCTGAATACAAAATAAGGGTGAAGTCTTTACCTTTCGAATACCATAATCCATATTCCATAGTACCCTTGAGATATCGAAGAATCCTTTTCACCATTGTTACATGAGTCTCCTTAGGATTAGCTTGAAATCGTGCTACCATGCATACTGCCTATAAAATATCTGGTCTGGTAGCTGTCAGGTACAATAAACTTCCAATCATGGATCTGTATATGGTTTGATCAACAGGTGGAGATTTGTCATCCTTGCTCAACTTACGACTGTCGTCATGGGAGTGCTAACTGGCTTATAGTCCTCCATTGTGAACCTTTTTAGCATCTCTTTTACATATTTAACTTGAGAAATAAATATGCCCTTCTTACTTTGATTAACTTGCAATCCGAGGAAATATGACAGTTCTCCAATCATTGACATTTCAAATTCTTTCTGCATCTTATTTGCTAAGTCCTTGCATGACTCATCTTTGCTGCTGCCAAATATGATATCATCTACATAGACAACAAGAACAATAAGATGCCCATTTTCTATTTTGACATACAGATTACTATCCACCATACCTTTCTTGAACCTTTGTTGAGTGAGATAGTTGTCTAGCCTTGCATACCATGCTCGAGGTGCCTGTTTTAAGCCATATAAAGCTTTCTTCAACCTGCAAACAAGGTTGGGATCATCACCAAGTTGGAAACCATCTGGTTTCTCAATGTAAACTTCTTCTTCAAGTTTCCCATTCAAAAACGTTGATTTCACATCCATTTGATAAACTTTGAAATTCTTGTAGATTGCTAAAGCCAAAAACATTCTAATTGCCTCTAGTCTCGCTACTGGTGCAAAAGTTTCCTCAAAATCAATGCCTTCAACTTGTGCATAACCCTTGCAAACTAATCTTGCTTTATTTCTGACTACCTGTCCGTCTTCATTCAGTTTGTTTCAAAAAATCCATTTGGTTTCGATGATATTTTTATTTACAAGTCTAGGAACTAGCTCCCAAGTGTCATTTTTCTCTATCTGATCTAATTCTTCATTTATTGCCTTCATCCAGCTTTCATATTTGCTTGCATCATCAATATTTTTGGGCTCAATGCTGGATAGTAGAGAGTAGTTACTTATTGCTCTTCTTCTTGTCTGAACTCCAACTTTGGGATCTCCAATGATTTGCTCTCTAGGATGATTTCTCTGCCAGCTACCTGTTTTGAATTTCTTATTTTCTTCCATTTTTGAATCACAATTTAAATCATCTGAGTCAATTTCCTGTATCTTCTCCATTTTTTTTCATCATCTCCTTCAATAACCTCTTCATAAATTGGGTAGTTCGTTTCATAGCTAATTACTTGTTCTCTACCTTCATCAAATTTAACATCGGCACTGTCCACAATTTTCTTTAGCCTTTTGTTGTAGCATTTGTAAGCTTTGCTTTTTGATGAATATCCGACAAAAATACCTTCATCTGCTCTATCTTCAAACTTACCAAGATTATCTTCAGTTCTTTTGATGTAGCACTTGCTGCCAAAAACTTTGAGATACTTTGTTGTTGCCCTTTTTTCGAACCACAACTCATAAGGAGTTTTGTTTTCATGTGTTCTCAGCATGTACCTATTTTGGATATACACTGCAGTGTGGACTGCTTCTTTCCAAAATCTGTTTGCTACTCTACTTTCAGCCAACATAGTCCGTGCCATTTCCTGCACTGTCTTGTTCTTTCTTTCTACCACTCCATTCTGCTGAGGTGTCCTGGCTGCTAAAAACTGTCTCTTAATATCGAACTTCTCACAGTACTCTGTAAACTCCTCTGAAATGAATTCTCCTCCTCTATCTGATCTTAGACATTTGATCCTCTTTCCTGTTTCATTCTCTACTTGGTTTTTGAAAATCTTGAACATATCAAAGGCTTCTAATTTATGTTTCAAGAAAAATATCCATGTCATTCTAGAATAATCATCAATGCACAACATAAAATATTTGTCACCATTTATGCTTTGTGTTCTCATGGGACCACATAAATCAGTGTGTATTAGTTCCAGAGGTTTGCTTGTGTAGTACTCTTTGGTTTTGAATGAGACTCTAGTTTGCTTCCCCTTTTGGCATGAAGCACAGATGCTATTTGCAGGTTTGCTGATGGTTGGGATATCTCTCACTGCCCTTTTTGAGGTGATCTTTAGAAGATTGTCGAAACTGATATGACCGAGTCTCTTGTGCCACAACCAATTTTCTTCTTCCTGTCCAATAAAACAAGTTCCTTTTGAGGTCTCTGAGAGCGTGTACAGGTTACCTGATGTTCTTGACCCTGTTGCTATCAATTTTCCACTGTTTGTTTTTCTGACTTCACAACCCTGCTTCATGAAGACTACTTCATGACCTTTATCACAAATCTGACTTACACTCAATAAATTATGTTTCAACCCATCCACAAATAAGACTTCTTCTGATTTAATCCTTCCATCACTAATTTTGACTGAGCCTTTGCCGACTATCTTGGCTCCATCATTATTTCCAAATTTTACTGATCCTCCTTCATATTTCTGTAACTTTTCAAATTTTTGTTTGTCACCTGTCATATGATTGGAGCATCCACTATCTAGTATCCATGGTACATATTTATTCTGTGCTTTGAATGCAGTTTGTACGATTAAGGATTCCTTTTCTTCCTTCATTCGCTCTTTTCCTTTCCACACTGTTTTGATAGTAGTTTTGGGCTCTTGTTTTGCCTTTCCCTTATCAGTAGTTTGAGCATGTTTTTCGGGAAGCTTTCTATTTTGACTCATCCTGTATGGTTGAAATTTTCTTCCCTGAAACTGATTTGATGTAAATGTATTTCTACGAGTTTCTTGCAATGTGCCCAAAATTATGACAGTTATAACATTCTACTGTATAATTCATCAGAGGAGAAAAAACATTTCTACTGGTGAAATTCCTTGGTCTTACATTATATTTGCAGTCTAAGATTTTATGCCCATAGCCATTGCATTTAAAACAAAAACCAGAGAAAGGATAATTGAACCTGGGTGATGGTCTTTGCCATGTTGCCGTAGGAGCCATAGGTCTTCTTCTTCTTTGATGTGTGATATTGGTGAATCCATCATTGTCAATTTTCCTTTTGTGCCTGGCATTAATGCTTTCTCTTGCATGAGACGTTTTTCCTTGATCAACCTGTCTCTTAGCTTCATTCTTTGTGGATTCTGCATTTCTGGCCTTTGATCCACTTGAAGATTCTCCTTCGATGAAACCCAGACCAAATTTGATGCCTACAGGTCTTTGGTCATTTATGATCTTATCCAGCTTCATAGAACTTTCTTCACGTTTGTGATAACAACTGATTTTCTTATTCATCTCTTCTAGCTGCATCCTTAAACCAACAATATCTTCTTCTAACTTGCCGCAAAGATCTATTTTCATAGTTAATTGCACTTCGAGATCTTTGGAGATTTTCTTAGATTCTTCTATCTGTACTTTTAAGTTGGTTATGATTCCATTTGCATCCTCAAGATTTCTTGATAGTTTCTTATTCTTTTTCTTTTCTATCTCCCACTCTTCAAGTGCAGATATCAACTCACCTTCTAAGTCTACTTCAGCCTCGAGATTTTCACCACAAACTTCAGAGGTCACTCCTTCTTCCTTTTCTGATTTAACTTCTTCAAATGCCATAAAAAGAGCTTCATCTCTTTCTTCTTCAGACTCTTCACCGGAGCTGTTTTTTGATGAACTCACATTCTTGGAGATGAAACTTTTCTTTTTGAAGTTGCCCTTTCTGAAATTCGTTTTCATCTTCCAGTCACTTCTTTCTTGGTGGGATCCTTCATCATTTTTGTTCTTCTCTTTAAGTGGACATTTAGTCGCAAAATTCCCAACGCCTCCATAGTTGAAACATTTAAAAGGTAGCTTCCCTCTGTATTTTCCTTTCCCCTTTTTTAGTTTTCTAACAAAGTTTGCTTCCATTTCATCTGATGTCTCTTCTTCCTCGGACTCTTGTTTTGTGTTTTTATTTTTAAGGGCTTTGAAAGCTGCTTCTCTGTCAATGGGTTTAGATCTTCCTATCCTCATCTCATATGCAGTTAAAGAACCATACATTTCATCTATACTAAAATAATTTAGATTTTTTGCTTCTTCTATCACTGAGACTTTGGAATCAAACCTTTGAGGAAGAGATCTTAATACCTTTTTCATGACAGAAGAGTCATCGATATCCTCGTCGAGTCCTCTGATCGCATTGATGATTCCATTAACTCTCAACATGAATGCCTCAATGTTTTCATCGTCATTCATCTTCAATGCTTCGAACTGAGCTCGATGTGTCTGTAACTTGGCCTCTTTGATCTTATCATCTCCTTCATGAATACCCCTCAGTTTGTCCCATATTTCTTTTGCCGATTTACAGTTCATGACCTTTACTAGTTCATTGTCTGCTAATCCGCACAAGATGGCATTCGTTGCTTTTGAATTATTCTCAAACAGTTTCTTTTCATCTCGCTTCTTTTGGAGGAGTGGTGGGGATTGTGTAACCACTAACTACTGAATCCTAGATGTCGTATCCCAAAGCACGAGATATATGTCTACATTCCGACTCTCCAGAACGCGTAATTAGATCCATCAAACAATGGTGCTTTGTTTGATGAGAAGCCTTCACCACCTGCCATTGTGATACTTCCAAGATCACCCTAGCTGGTTAAGCTTGTACAGGGACTTAGCTCTGATACCAATTGTTAGTCTTACAATGGCACTAAGAGGGGGGGTGAATCAGTGTAGCTCTTTAATCATGAATTAACAACTCTTAAAATAGCAGCAATTAAAACTTATAAATAGATACAACAAGTATAGCAAGAGAACATCACACAACACAAGATTTAACGAGGTTCACCAATGTGGCTACTCCTCAAAATGACTGCTTGGACTACCATCCAAATCCAGCCTTTGCAAAGCAACAACTTTTACAAATAGTTTACCAGCACCCATTGGAAGGAGCACCAACCCCTGATTTATCTGTACCAATAGAAAGGAGCACCAACCCCTGATTTGCCAGCACCAACTGGAAGGAGCACCAACCCCTTATGCCAAGCACCAACTTGGACTTCAATTCTGAAACTAGAAGAATGATAATGAGATACCTTTGCTTTTACAAGACCTTGACTGGTCTGCTTCACTTTTGCGTCCTCTACGCACTCTGCTCTCTCTGTGCTATCACCTCGCACAATCTGCTGCTTCACTGTCGAACGATCGTCTTCTCCCCTTTTGCGCACTTTGCTTCCTTTGCGATCTTTGCACTTAGAATGATTCAACGACTTGCACTCTGCACACTACGACCGAACTTCGCACTCTGTGCACTACAATCAAACTTCGCACTCTCTCTCTCTCTCTCTTCATTCCCCATGAAACGCATGTAGCACTTTCCCTTCCCCCCCCTCTCTCTTGCTTTGGCATGGAACAACATATCGCTACACTTTCCCCCCACACTTTCTCTTTTGGCCCAGAATATAACATGTAGCGATATCGCTACACTTTTTCTTCTATACTCTCCTTTAATTTTGTCATGAAATTGTGACACTTCTTCCTTCTTACTTTCTCTCTCCTCCTTTAGTCACGAAAATGCGACATGTCACGATATCACGACACTTTTTCTCCTTAGCGCTTTATCTTGCCTTTGGGTCACGAAAATGCGACATGTCGCAATATCACGACACTTTTTCTCCTTAGCGCTTTATCTTGCCTTCGGGTCATGAAAACGTGACATGTCGCAATATCGCGACACTTTTTCTCTCGAATTCTCTCTCCTGCAACATGTCGCGAAATTGCGACACTTTTTCTTTCGAACTCTCTCTCCTGCAGCATGTCGTGAAATCATGACACTTTTTCGTCCGTACAACCTTCCTTGCAATATGTCACGAAATCGCGACACTTTTTTTTGTCTGTAAAACCTTCCTTGCAATATGTCGTGAAATCATGACACTTTTTCGTCCGTACAACCTTCCTTGCAATATGTCACGAAATTGCGACACTTTTTCTACTTGCCTTTCTCTCTTCCAACATGTCGTGAAATCATGATAGTTTTGCTTGCTTACGTTGTTTCTCCGAACATGTCACGAAATCATGACAGTTTTTCCTACTTGCACTTTCTCTCCGAACATGTCACGAAATCATGATAGTTTTTCTTTCTTCTCAACATGTCGCGATATCGCGACAGTTTTTCTTTCTTGCCAACTTGTCGCGATATCGTGACAGTTTTTCTTTCTTGCCAACATGTCGCGATATCGCGATAGTTTTTCCACTTGTCTTTTTTCTTTTCCAACATGTCACAAAATCGTGATAGTTTTTCTTTCTTCTTCTCTCTCTTCCAACATGTCGCAAAATCGTGATAGTTTTTCTTTCCTGCTGTATATGTCGCGATATCATTACACTTTTCTTACTTGTCTTTTTCTTTGATATTTTGCAAGTGGTCCACTTTGGTCTTCTTGGAAAATCACTGTACATACTCTGAGTAACCTTTGAACTCCTGTCTTCTGCATCTGACTAGCCTTTGAACTTCCTGTCCACTGCATCAATAGATCTATCTGACTGTGTTGACAACAATGAAAATATTGTCGTTGCACCTTGCTCAACATTAAGGTCTCAACTCCTAAGGTACCAATGATGTCATGACTACTCATTATGGATGACAAGAAATTTTTAATTATAGAATCTATTTTCTTAGATCCAACCAATCCCGCTATAGAATTCAAAGACTATCACTAGGTTGTTTGAGCTTAACCTAACCAAAATACATCCTTTTTATATGATGCAACTAGCAACTCAATCACAACATATAGCATCCATAATACCTGCCCAAGTAACAATTTATGTTAACACATGTATTAAATAGGAATTATATAATATCCAAGCAATGGTACAACTAATTATAGAGAAGCAACATCTCTAGCAAGAGGTCAAGGCATTGAAAAAGAGGCATCTAGGAAAAATAAGTTAAAACTATAGATACAAAAATTAAATGACCATCTTATAAAAATAACAAATTGAAGAAATATTTAGAAGATCTATCTATACAAATAATGCAAGGGCAAAACCAACTAATGAAATAACAAGAAAAGGAAAAATAAGATCTAAAGCTTGAATTAGACCAAATTCAAGCACTTTCCCAAGAGAAATACAAAGAAATGAGAAAACTAAATAAGGTAAATAAAGAGCAAAATAAACAAACAAGGTATTAGAAGCATAGATATCGATAATTTAGTATGTTAAAAAATTATGGGATAATTCATACATTTATGTTACAGATGCCAGTGATCCAAAACTTAGAATTTTAACTACTCTAGAACTTCAAAATTTGAGCTAAGAAAGATCAAGAAAGAGTGCAGTTTATAAATAACATAGTATAAAAAACCATAACATAAAAATACATAAGCAAAATAACATAATGATCTTACTAAGAAGAGAGTATAGTGCAATAAATCTATGATAAGATATGTGACACTATATCATTCCATCCAATATTCATTCTTTTATAGTTATGATTGCATATATCTTTATACAATAATTGGTGTCTTGGAAATACACAATATTGAACATGGAAGGTCATCCACATGGAAATATGGTGGTTTACTTGCCATGAGCTAGAATGTCACCCATGTAGAAATGTGGTGATTCAATTACATGAGTTACAAAGTGTAAATCAAATAAAAAATTAAATACATGACTTGTCCTTTTGTGTTTTGTCTTTCTATTGATGTGTCAAAATGGTTAAAGATGCATTTTGGCTACAAAATTCTAAAAATTAAAAATAAATATTTTGTTTTACATTTTTAAGGGCCTTTGGACCACTTTCCCATAATTTTTTTAGCAACTCTATCCATGATAGAATTTCTTATTGGAATTTTTATTCTATCTTTAATCTTTCCAATGCTTATTGAATGGATCAAAATAAAGTCCTAAGCACAATTTATGCCCCTAAAAATGTGGCTAGAACTTTAAAAATAAAATTTAGGTACTTCCAAGCATAAAATAATACCCCTATCACTCATTTTTAGGGGTATAACTTAATTCTTGGAACTTCCTTAAAAGTAACAATACCCGTTGTGCCAACTTTTGACATCAAGTGCATAAATGATTTCTTTATCTAATTTGTGAGTCATTTTACTTGATGAAAAATTTACCTTACCTTGAGCACTTTATACATATAAATGGACCACCTTCTGGTATCCTTAGTTATGTCAATAATCTAGTCCTCCTCCAATAGTGCTAAACTATCTAAATTGAGTTCATTAATGCCTAACTATTATGCTACTAAAAATTTTGTCTAATAGAGGTGAATTATGGGGATTGAGAAGTTCAAAAATTAATATTAGATGCAAACTAATAGTAGATGGAATATTCAATTCAAAGGCATTAGCTTCCACCTTATTGGTTATGGTGTATGGTCCATAGAGAAAAGTTATAATCTTCCCATGGGTTCATGCAATTCTCTATTTCTAAATATGTAATCATACATTATCTCCAACCTTAAATTGATGTGGAATAAAATGTTGGTCATGGAATTGCTTGTATTTATGATGTCTTTTCCAAGAGATCAGGGATCAATTTTCAGGCATGCTAAATCCATTCCATAAATCTCTTGCCTGTTTTGCTTCTTTTAATCCATGATTAGAGTAATCCATGGGTTGCATAGGGAGATCTAAAGTGTTAGGTGGCAAAGGTTAGAACTATAAATAGACATGAAATGGGTTGTGTTTTTTAGATTTGTGTAGATCTAGATTGTATCCATGTTGAATGTAGGGGAGGATCTCATCCTATGTTTATAAATTCTTGGAATTGTATATTCTAAGAAATTGTACAATTGATTGACTGACAACTCTAGTCTAGGCATTAGTCTAAGGATGGAAGTTTGTGGATATGGTTAACTTGGTGTCAATCATACTCCATAGGGTGGACTATAAAATGCTAATAAATGTGCTATCCTTATTATATACAATGAAATTTAAAAATTCAAGATTAATCCAAACATGAATAAAATAGATTTTAACAACCTCCCCATATAACATGCATTTCTTACAAGGAATCATGATAACTATTTTTAAATTAACTACTACAAAATACAATCAATGTTTAGATGTGGGAAAACCTAAGAAGAAATTCATAAAGACCAATTTCCAAGGATTGGATTCGACTATACATGTTTAATACCATTCCTACTTTTTATTTAGATTGTAAATAATGTAGAGGTACATGACTTCATGAACCTCTCAAAAACACTCCTCATTTTGGACCAATAGAAATATTTTTAAAGACTGGTAACATGTTTCCCATCCTAAAGTGACCTAATATTTTGTTGAAGGGTTATTTACAAATTATCTTTATGCACACATTATCCAGGACACAAACATATCCCATGCAATATAGGAGGCTATCTTACAAATAAAAATTAGAAATAATGTTTACCCACATAAATATCTTGGTATGCATCTAAAAAGTAAAAATGTACTTCACATAAAGTGGGCCAATTGGAAGTATCATACCCATAGGAATAAAGAATGGTGGAGAGTACTTTGATTGGAGGTTGGCTCAAATAATCTACTATTGAATTGATACTTAATTTCTTATGCTTGATGAGCAAATAAAATCATTACAAAAATGTGGCCCACTTTTGATGTCTTTAATTCGTTAGCTTACTCTAAATCTAAATGAACTCCAAAATTCTATAATCTATATGGATGATGGTTTCCTTTCCCAAGATATAGTGCTTTCACTTTTTATATGCTTGAACAATTGCATAGAGCTTCTTGTCATATATGGGATATTTTAAAATTTATTCACTAAATGTTTCACACTAATAGGTAATTGGATGTCCATGTTGTGTGAGGATATATTCTAATGCATACTATGACGCATCATTGATTATCTCAAAATGTTGATAAATATTTAACAAGGAAAGTGTAGGATTTTATAAAAATTGGTTCTTAAGCCTCTTGCATGCCCTCTATTGTGCATCTCTCTAATGGAACATGGATTTTCTATCTTCTTTTTTCACTTGGTGTAGTGGCCAAGCAATGTGTGAGGACGCCATTATAATTTTTTTTATAGAAATTGAAAGGACCAATAAATCTATAGATATTTTTTTGTCTTTGGCATAGGCCAATATCTAATTACCTAAATATTATTAGGATCAACATAAAATCTCTCTTGGTGTTAGGCCAGATCTAGATATAGTCAAAAAATAGACGTCCCATAAGTGGAAACCCAAATGTAACATGGAGATTGTTATACTAGAAAAAACGTTTTTACTATTTAACTTCATGTGCAAGGAAGATATGAATGAGGATGTATAGAAAGGACCATGGATTTTTGGAAGACAAGGTATCTATATCCAAAAAATAAAAACCAATACTCAACCCAAATATTAAGGATATAGATGTTGCACCATTATGGATCAAACTCACAAGGCTTCCAGTCAAGTTTTGGGATGATTTCATTAAAGGGATTGCTAAAGGCATAGGTAAATTAATAGCATTCAACCCAGCTACTTGATACAAAATCAAAATGGTTTTGCTAGATTTTATGTGAATGTAGATTTGACCCAACCATTACCTTCCTCAATAAAACTTGTTTTAGATGTAGGGGTGTGGAGTTAGCCAATTGAATATGAACCATCAATGGTAGTTTATTTTGGATGTAAGATAGTAGGGCATATTATATCCCACTAATAGGAAAGAAAATAACCCAAGAAAAAATGGATTAAAGATTAAATCCCACTATTCCTATATGGATTAAATATTTTATGCTAATCATATTTATACCTCAACATTGGATTGATTAAAGATTGCTCTAATCCAGTCTCCAGAGTAGGTTGGTTCCTAGTCAATTGATAAGGATTTGAATCATGTAAGCTCAGTAAATTTTTAAGGTATAGGGATAGAAAAAGGTTTATGGTCAAGAAATTATAATCAAAATAGTGGCAAAATAGAGCTAACAGCATAGGCATCCACAAGGAAGTCCTTCCTAGCAAATAATTTCTAGTGTCCCACACTTGATATTAACAACATTCAAGAAACATGTAATATTCATCAAGATACACAAAATGGAGACAAACTTTAAGAAGCTATTTCAACATCTATAATACTAATAATCCAATATAGCATAATAATATCAGTATAAATATCTAACAGAAAAGAACTTCTTGCAAGCATATATTCAATTATGAAAAGATTTCAATTGCTCCAAGCTAGTGATCCAATATCAGCAAAATAGACTAACCATTATAGCATTAGCAAAAAAACAATTCATATCTAGAATCTCTTTATAGAATTATTGAAGAACCAGTTCTGAGTTAAAAATCCAAGTAATATTCCTTCTATTGACTTACAAAAAATATTACACAGCAGGGCAAGCAAACACTCTACAGTTGACCCTGAAAATCAAGGGTTCGACCTCTATTAATAGTTTTTTCATCGAGGGAAGAAAATGGAATATTACAAGGGGAAATAAATGCTAGATCAATAGAATGCTGAGGTGGCATCCTTTCATTTGTCTTTGAGACCCAAAAAAACTATGATATTGCACTCCTTCATAGCTTGGCTCTGCAACTTGTTGATATTTCATGACAATTCGGCTTCAGGCTATCAAAATTGAGATCTACGTCATTTATCATTCTTGTGGACTTTACTAGCAATAGATATGTAACTAACAGTGTTCTTGATTCTTGGACTGATGGATGCTTCAACTTCTATCTTGCTTTGAATCAACCAGTTCATACTCACAAAGACTCTGCTTTTGTATGCATGGGATATCATCAGCATAAACCAACCATTGATCTGCTTGTGAACAGCCAAGATCAAGACTTTGAAAATTCTTCTGAGCACATGATGTAGAACATGTTGTAGTCCACTCTTCAAAAAAGGTTATGGCTTAAGTTGACCACTTTGACTGCAGGCTGGAGCATATTTTAAAATACTCTTCAATATACATGGGACGAAACATCTTCGCTTGACAACTACCCTTGCTCTTCATTTTGTCTAATTTTTTCATGTATGTGGCATAGAACAAAGTGTTCGTAGCCCACTCCTTGAAATTAATTTCATCAATATTTGACCATCACTAACGTGTGACATGGAACATGTGCTCTGATCTGCTCGAAATATAGTGTAAAAATATTCTTTATGAAACCTTACGCTAGCCCGCTATATTGTTACCTAATTTGATGCATGTTGAATACTTTGATTGAGGTGTGGAACATGTGTTCTGATTTTCTCTAAAATACACTTGAACCTCAGTGAGACTAAAAAATGCTTAAAGTTAGTCTTTTCCTTGTGTAGATTGGGACAAAATGTGCTATACCACTATTCTGAAAGTGGTGACATCATCTTTGATCAAGGTTGATAGCAGGGTAGAACCTCCTGTGCAGTGTCACTAAAAATGCACTAAGTCTCACATGGGCTAGAACATCTTGCTTTTACCTTAGAAAATATGTTGTATCCCACTCTTCAAAAGTAACCAAAATGTGAATTTGAATTCTCTAATTGCGGTGTAGGACATCTTGCACCATGCCAATACAAAATATACTAAAATACACATAGATTAGAACATCTCTTTGCCTTAGAAAATATTTTCAAAAGTTTTCTAAGGATGTGGCCATTTTGGGCCTACATTCTGGAACCTCCTGGGGGATTTTCTTGCAAAGCCTTCAAACTCATAATCTTATCCATTAGGTATCAAAAGTCAAAAATATGAAATCTATGAGCTATGCTTCATAGAATAACTTCTATATGACCATCAGCCTTTGGGACCTTTTGTGAACTCATTTAGAGGATAATGATTCATATGGAAATCATGCTGGAAATAATGATACCTGCAACTCCTCTTGTTGAAAACTGCTTCATGTTAGGTAATATGGAACTATGCTCTCCTTTATAACCATGACCAACATGATCAAAATATCTTCACAAATTTCTCATATTCTGCTCTTATACTTCATCCTTTTTTGTTGTTTTCTAACAGTGTTAGAATCAAAACCATATACAAAAATTTCCACATGAATAAAAAAAATGGCTAAGCTACAGGGCTTTATACTCCTGCTCATTATTTCATTGAAACTTGATCATTAAGTTTTTCTTTCTATGTATCTTCAGAATATTCAACAACATTATCTTATTGCTCTTCCTCCTACTGAGTTCCATATTCATTGTTGCCTTCCTATTCTTGATCAACTTCTTCTTCTTGGGAATCTTCTTGTTTACCTTTGGTCTCTATATATTTTTCAAACAACTGGATCATCAATTTTATAGTCTGCAAAGCTTGACTCCAAATGGCATCAGAAGGATTGAAAGTTTATTTAAGTTGTTTATGGATATATTCCAACTTAGACATCTCTTCATTATTTACAGAGCCACCTTTATTCACTAGTTCTTCCATCAGATCCCTAAGCCTAGTTAAATCTTGAATCATTTAGGAGACTTGCTCTTGATCGATTGGATCTTATCAGGTGTCTATCTTAGATTTATCATGTAAGATCAAGGCTATGTTCTCCTTGATCTTATTTTCTGATAGTAAAGTATTGTTTTCAAGCTAGAGTCCTCCAAAACCACACTAAGTCATTTCTTGGTTGATATATACTACATATCGAATTATACTTTCAATATTATTTGATAACAACCAATATTTCTAGAGCAGTCTATTTTTTTTAATGACAAATCTAGCAGCTAGACTAGAAATGCTCCATGCATTATAGGATATGGGCTTAGAAGTTTCACTAAACCTACACTCAGATAACTTATATATTTTTTTGGATTGTATCACCATAGGCTGCAGCTCCTGAGTGAATTTATCTAAATTGTCTTTGGTATTTTGGATCAAATGGTTGGCATCATCCATATAATCAATTATGGTCTATATTTCAAAGTATTTCTCAAGGATTTTAGACCATAGCTCTTTTCTAAACTTCTTTACTCCTTTTTAAAAACCTAAGGTCTTAGCTTTCTCAATCTGAAGCTAGCACTTCAAATCCTATATTTCTTTAGCTTGATCTTCATTCTTTCTCTTCTACTCTTCAACTTGATCTTTAAGTTTTACAACCTCCTAATATTGGTTTTTCTAGCTCTTGACTTCATTTTTTATAGCTTTTTCTACCTGCTTCTGATTTTTCACTATCTTCTCTAGCCTCTCTATCTTTTCCTCTAACTTTCCAACATTCTCCCTGTAGATGTCAATCTTGACATAAAAAGTTTCAAGATGAGCTTTTACTATGACCAACTCATCTTCTTCTAGTAGCTCTCAATATCTTCAATATACTCCTCAAGATGATAATCTTGTGCAGTCATCTCTTCTTTAGGTTTTCTCACTAGAGGGATAATATTTTAGCTATTCTTTGCCTTGTCACTAGATCGATGGTCATTGTATTTCTCTTCGTAGCCATCTTCTTTGAAGGCTTAGAGAGTTTCTCTGCCTAGAAATGTTGAATCTTTTGTGAAAATTATTTTCCTTTCTATAGAGAATCCAAGGTGGGATAACTCGTAGGGGGAGGGAAAGTTATAAAATAAGGGAACACAGACTCAGAAGTTGATGATAGCAAAGTAGTAGTGACAATAGTTGAATATGTGCTTATTATTGGAGTTACAATTTAGGACATAGGAATGGAAGTAAAACTCACAAAATGAGTTGAAGGTGATGAAACAACTTGTCCTTTTGATGATATTGGAGGTTTTGAGGGTGGATACAAAATTATAGGAGATGATGTGACTCGGATTTCATATGTACATAGAGGGGATGTATTAGTTTGACCCTCTGTATTAGTTGATAAAATAGGTGGTGAGTTATGAAGGGGAGAGGAAACCTTTTATTTAAAATTTTCTTGAGAGTGGGAAGAGGATTTCTTTGGGGAAGAAGAAGAAGAAGGGATAGAAATAATACCTTCGCCTATAGAAGTAGGATGTTTTAGAATCTCCTATGCACTTTGGTGTTGCACTTATTGTACTAACAACTATACAACTGAAATAGGGACTTGTTCAACACTTTACCCCTTATCCACTATGTTTCTTGTAGACCTCCTTCTAGGTTTTCCCTAGTGTGTCTTTAGCCTTTCTTTTAAAAACTTGAAACACTATAGGCTTATCACTCTTTATATCCTCTTCGTATTGGTATTCCTACGATACATCTTCGATGGTAGGATTTGACTGAGTTGCAGTTGTAGTAGTTAAACTCATAGGTGTGAATACAAAGTCATCATTATTTTTCTTCGAATTTGTCTCAGCCCTAAGGGGTTCTCTACCCAAGGCTAGATGTTTGTACCTATTTGCTACCTGAATGACTTTTGTATTTACTGACCTATCATCATAGTAATGTATTTTACTCATAATATAGACCCCTAAATAATATTTCTATAGTTGTTGTGAGCGCTCAAATGTTTTAGGGACTCCTTCAATATTTAGTGGAGTATTAATCTCCATTTCTTGCATTTCTTCCTATGAAAGTAGGGAAGGAGAATCCAAATTTTCTCGAGCTTTCTTATAACTCAATACCAAATTCATAGCATCCTTAGCTTTCTAGGTCTTAATATGTTTGTCATATCACTCAAAAAATCATCATATGATGATCAATCTAGTCTAGCTTTTTTAGCACATGTTTCTACTCTCATCGTCCATCAATCTACAATTTTACTTTCATCCCATCCCTTTTTTTTTTCAACATCCTTAATTTTATAATTTTTTAAACAATGGTCTTTATTTTTTGTAGGATCAAAATTAATTATCTGTTCATCAGCATCCAACTATAAAGAATAATATTTGGCTTGCTCTGCTATATCGAATGGTTTAGGTTCTATGAGTGGGTCTACCCCTATAGCGAACAAATCATGACAAGATTTGGATGTGATACTGAATAGGATTTTACCATAAACTATTCTTACTACTTTTGTCTTAGGATCATAAAACTTAATGATTGCAAAAATCATCTCTTGGTAATGATGGACTGAATCACAAATGTAAAAGGATAAGAAAGAATTTATAGCGATGATACCTTAGAGATAAATTGGTCATCCTTTGAAGTACCTATACTTGAAATTATTTTTGATCTTGGTGTAGACACCAAAATAGCACCAATCTAATTATGTGACTACAAGCACTGACCGAATTGGCATACATACCCCCTAGGGCAGCCTCCAGAGGTTAAAAAGTGGTCCTAACCACTTCCAAATCAGTTTTGGAAGGTCAGAGGTCAATTTTGCACCTTTTAAGCACTTTGATCCCTATTCATCCCACCCTGGGATGATTAGAATCCTATTCACCCCACCCTGAGATGATTAGAAGCAATCACTCCAAGGTGGGATGATTAGCAGGTTTGACTGGAAAAAATTCAAACCTTGACAAATGGTAGCCCAGATCCACCACATAACTCTGCCTTCAAGGCATGCAATTGTGAGGGATGGTTTCAAATTAGAGAGACTTCAGTCAAGCCTGCCCTGATCATGGAGACCTCATTCAAGGAGGCCCTAAATCAGGGAGGAATCTTCTCTCCCCCAAAAAAGGCATGGTGAGCCAAGTGCCGCCCTCGCATGCGCATTCAAAGGAGACCCTTAGGTTTATAAAAAGGTGAACCTCCTCACCCAAAAATGATAATAGAGTTGGAGCATTTGGAGGAATGAAGTGCTACCAAACTATACCCTCATTCCTCTTTGTGCTTCCTACATCCCTAATTTCTCTTTTGGAAGAGAGATTATCGGGTGAACACTAGGAACGCAATCAAGACCTAAAACCCAAGAAATCAGCCATAATCCCACCCCAAACTCATCGACACAACCCCATAGGAGGTTTTTTACCCATCCCACTTGGATTTGTGTCAAAACTAGGCCCTAAACAGTGGGCGTCCCACCCCCGGGCGCCCCCCGAATTGCTACAGTCCTAATCGCCCCACCCTAGAGTGATTATAAATTTGTGCATGATTTCTTTACTGTTATTTTTGCATTCTATTTTATTTAATGTACTTATGTTTTTTTCCAAGTTTCATTGCTTTCTGACATGATTTGACCTGGTTTCTGTCATTTTTATGCGTTTACTAACCTACAGGGAGCACCTTCGGATACAAGATGACCTGGGTATAATATGCCAAATCTGACCTTCTGGGTCATCTCAAAATGCTTTTTTTATTATAAACACAAGTTTTCAGGATTTTTGGAGGCCTCTAGGTAGGACATTTGCAAGGTCACTTTTTACAAGTTTTGTGACAGTCCCCAGCGTCCCACCCCGGAGCGATTAGAAATTTATGCATGATTTCCTTACTATTATTTTTGCAATAGGTACTTGATGATATCATAATGCCTCTGTTAAATGTTCATTGCATTCTGACATGATTTGACTGTATTTTTATCATTTTTATGTGTTAACTAGCTTGTAGGGCATCCCTGTCACATACAAGAAAATCTATGTAGGATAGGTAGATTCTGAGCATCTGGGTAGTCTTAAAATCACATATAATGCCTAACCCATGAGTTTTATGTGATTTGTATGAGTGTAGGTGTGACATTGGAGTGCTCACCTTGGAGAGGCCCCCGACGGGCAAACACACATAACGGGGCCGTCCAACGCCGCTTCGATGCAAAATAAGGTGATACCAATTATAGAAGTTGTCCTTTACATTCATATGTCATTCTTTAATTGATCTATCAACCTCATCACTGATATCCCACAAGCGCTCGCTGGAGGCCTTGGGGATTGCATGTTTTCTACATACGCATATGCTATTAATGGTTTGTTATCTTTCTATGCATAGGATCTCACCATAAAGAATAATAAAGGGGCAAAAAGTAATGATGAACACATGGACATAAGTTGCGGCAACCTTTAGCCCGCCCACTTCTAATGTGGGCATGCAGAAGACATTGGAAGCGTATCATTTGACCTTGGAAGCGTGGCTTCATTCATTCATCCATTGATGTAACAAATTGTATCACATATTTTGAGACCTATATGGGGGATGTATTGTAATTGGATTAAAAGAAATATCAATAAAATAGTCCCCACTTTGTTTGCTTACATCTTATTTCTGCATCATTTCCTTCATGCATTCGTAGGACTTAGCATCTGTATCCATTTTTTTTTGCATAACATCGGTACACTATCTTTCTATGTTTATTTCAGTGGCGATCATGGTGGTACCCTATCCCCTACTGTTAAGATCAATTTTTTGATCCAAATTTTGTGGTTTTTCTTTGTAGGCGTCACTCATTCGGGCACTGGACTGCTACTCGTGCCACCCCGGGACGAAAATGCATTTGTCCCACCCTGGGACGAATGTAGACCTACTATTCCTCCCACCCTAGGAAAATTAGAACTTTGTACATTTTCTAAGTAGAAACTCGGATGCATATGGTTTGGACAGAGAAGAGGTAGGCCTTCTGAACATCCTCTGTGTTTTTCTACTTTCTATTTCTGCAAATTTCTACTTTCTTTGCTTTATTTTCAGACACTTGCATAGAAAGGTTAAGTAGTTTGTTTTCCTTTATTGCAATAAAAATAAAAAATAAAAAACATAGAGTAAATTAAATGGAAGGAACTTGATTAGGAATGCATATTTCTCTGGTTTGCTTGCATGATACTTGCACAAGTGGCAAGTCCTCATTATAGGTTTCAGTTCTAGGTAGGTTTTGTGATTTCCTTTTTGCTACTAATTGTTTTTGAAAGATAAAATGTACTTTAAAGAATTGCATTAGTGAAAACCATCTTTTGTTGTATGTTTTCTTTCTTTACATAATTAAAAGGAACCATACACACCACCTAATAAAGTTAACATCAAGGAGTTGGTCTTAATACCCCAACACTTGATCAAGACCAACGGTGGATTTCATCACCACCTTGGCTTGGATTTTGCATACATATACTCTGATCGCGATTGTTGCTAGACATAAATCTTGATGAAAGTTGACCACGTGTAGCGGGGGTGATTCCCCGTGCATGAGGATAAGTCTTCTATGGTAGGTGTCAAAAACAGAGCGATCCCCCTTCTGTACCTCCTATGTTCCACTTACTGTTCTGCTCTCGCATACCAATAGTTTCCCTCACGTAAGGGCGGGTATATTGAGAGGTTTGGTATAATGGCCTGGAAATGGTATATTAAAGGGGAAACCATTTTGGAGACACAAGAGCCCTCATTATGCATGTATAACAAAGTTTTCTTTACAAGATTTACACAACAAAAATCAAACACATTGAACTAGATCTAGGGCACACATTTAATTTGTAAATGAGATAATCATTTCTTCATTTGTGTGGTCCCTTTTTTTTGGTATAGCATAAAAATTGTAAAGGAGATAAAAATATACGTATCTTTTTAGAAAAACCACCACCATGGTGTATACCCATAGCCAAGCCCAATCACAGCAGCTGTGGAAAGTATACAGGGAGGCAAAAGTCACCTCCGTTATAGCCCCAAGGACTTGGTTATACCACCTTGGCAGCCTGACCCACAACATAGTCCACACTATGCCACTACAGAAAAGGACTATAGAGGCACCCCCTTGAGGGGCACTCCCATTCAACACAGACCCTCTCAAGAGGAGTACACACATGGGAAGGCTCCCTTAGACACTCATTATGAGTGTCCACTATGCGATGAAGCGCTAGAGAAGCATAGGGTTCATAAGGAGGGGGCACACGATTATATCATTCCCCCTACACCCCTCATTACTGTTAGAACTAATAGGCCAAATCTAGAGTGCAAAGCTCTTCAGATAGGGTGAGCCAACTCTTCCCATCCCTTTCACATGTATGAAAGGGAGCATGAGGAAAACCAGTATATTCCTCAAGAGCAATACACCACGTGGGAGCAATGTGCCTCCGCACCTGTTGATTATTAAGATCACCTATTGAGGCCAGAGCCTTGGGTGAATGTTGCTAACCGCGATAGAGGAAAGTGACCCATAGAGATATCCGATCACCATGACTGAGATATATGTGTAGGGGAGGCATCTAGGCCGACTAGACCTAGGACGGTGGAACAAATTGACTTGGCATTTGCCAAACATACCACCCATCAAGCGCAAATCACGTAGCTTAGGCAAGATTAGCAGCAATTAGAACAACTGTATCATATTAACAAATAGCATATTCAATGCTAGATAGATGATTTGCTCCATAACACTATGCACGAGAGGATTCCAACCCCTTGCATGCATAAGACATAAATTTATGAGAGGCACAACCCCTTAGTACGAGACAGGTCTCCATGACCTTATCTAGTGTTGCCTCCAAGACCTCCTAGACCTGAGTGGTAGGCCACTCCTAGAACCAATGACGAGATTCTTCCTCGGGCACCCATCCATGTTTATAGGTCACACCTAGAAACTCCTCAAGAGGCCTATGAGGAATTTGAGCGAGAAGAAGAGCGGGCTGAAACGCCCTACCAAGGCAGGGGGTGCTATCCGGCTACCCCTCCATAGGACTCAAATTCCTCACAATTCATAATGGAAACAAACCAAAGAAGAGGAAATTAAATCCTTTGATGCATACAGAACACTGGTAGAGTGCTTAGATTCTATGGAGACTAAGACTTCAGGGCCCTAAAATCCCACCTTACTCCAGCTGCGCAGTCACCTTGTACATCCTTCAGTTTCGGCACCCCCATACCTCGACCACTTCAAAATGCCTCAATTGGCAATTTTTAGAGGGGATGAGGATGCCCAAGAGCACGTAACAAGGTTCCTGAGTCAATGCTTTGGAATTTAGTACAATGATGCATTACTTCTAAGAATGTTTATAACCATGTTCGCAGGCCCTACCTCGGATTGGTTTACCTAGTTGCCAAAGCATAGCATCAACAATCTAGACTAGCTAGTGGATGCATTCCTTGAATGTTTTGCCTTAAAAACCAAGAAGAAGGCATCCTTAAGTGACCTAGCTAGACTTAAGCAGTATGATGATGAGACCATGACTGCTTATGGGAATCGATGGAGGACATTGCTTTCAAGGCTACCTTACCTCCCTCCCATGGCCGACATGACTCAAATGTTTTCAAAGAGTTGCTTAAGATCAATATCCGTGCTATTGTAGCTACAGCAATATGCCACCCTCGAAGAAGCCCTAGTGCAAGCCAGGATAATTGAGGAGATCAAAATACAAGACGACAAGATTGCTAAGCCACGCAAGAAAGAGTGGCCCAAAAATGCTAAAACTGAGCCCATGCAACCAAAACCCATCACGGTCAATCAGGTTGCCATAGCTATACCAAAGCCTGCACAAACGACACAGCCACCAAAGGCTAATTATCAGGCAATTCCTCTTCATAACTATGAAAATAAAAATCATAAACAAGAGCAAAATCATCAGCGTCGCCCTAGGCGACAATTCACACAATTCACGGAGTCTAGAGACTCTTTGTTTGACCGCTTGTTCACGTAAAACCTGATAAACTTGCCAGAAAGTCAACCCATAGACCCCAACATGCCAAAACCCAAAGGGCTATAGGGAAGACTTATATTTTAGATTTCATTGGCATAAAGGACATGAGATCTCCACTTGTTGGAAATTCAAAAACTTAGTGCAGGACTTGATAAACAATAAAATGCTCACGATAGATAATCACACAGCATTGAGCAACCAACAGATGGAGGTCTTCAAAGACCCCCTGCCTGACCATGATGTGGAGGCAAAGACTTTACAAGTTAATGAGGTAACACAAAACTACCCCATGCAAGGATACATAGGGATGATAAGCATCGTGACATGGAACAAAAGATACCCAAACATGGTTGCACCCGTTGCAGCTACAAGAGATTTTCTATCAACATCACAACCCCTGCAACACCCTACACAACCTCCCCTGCCTAGACCAATGGCCATGATTCGGACTAAACTTACTCAAATTTTAAGGACCACATTGGCTAGGCTCTCCATTTATGAGCTCATCCAACAATCATCGCCCCATCGGGAGGCTCTGATGGAGATACTCAAAGCCATTGAGCTACAACCCCATGAAGCCAATTCTTTCAAAAATTTCATAGGACATGTGAAATAGTGCACAGAACCAGTCATAACCTTTAGGGAAGATGAACTAAAATTGGTGACTAGTGATATGGTGGATCCACCCCTGCATGTCATTGCGTGGGTCAACGAGATTCCATTCAAGAGGGTGTTGTTGGACACTGGCTTGTCCAGTAATATAATCATGATAGCGGCATTAAAACACCTTAAGCTGCCAACATCCCACATTGTGGCATCCACTTACACTCTTCGAGCATTCAACGACGTGTTATGCTCGATGGTTGGCACAATTGTCCTACCCATCCAAGTAGGAAAAAAGACCATTCCTATGTTGTGTCACATCCTAGAGGGTGAGATGGCCTCCAATATCTTGCTAGGCCGGCCTTGAATCAGGGACATGAAGTGTGTCCCTTCGATAAACCATCAATGCCTCAAATACACATACGAATGGCAAGTACATGTAGTCCCAGCAAACTTAAAGCCCTTTAAGTTTTGCAATGCGGTGCAGATGATGTCACAATCGACCCTCCCATCGACACATTTTGACTTTCAATTGAATTCGTCCACACAGGGTTTGATTCTGCCTACATCCTCACTATTGAGTCTCTCAACTCACCAACCTGGCCCATCTTCATCGTCTGTTCCTTCACCAACGGTGCCACCCTACGATGGCCATATCGAAGGACAACGAGAAGAAGCCCCTAGAGGAGGTACCACCATTAGTCTCAACCATATCTATCGAAGAGATGCCTAGCCGAGTGGAAGTCGAGACACCTAGTTCACCTAACATGGAGTGGGCTCAGGGAGAACTCCCATTCCCTCCCCCTCAATCATCGATGATTACCATTGAGATGGCCAATACGGGCCTGGGGGAGTACCTAGTGTGGGACGTTGTGGCAACACCCACGCTTGAATCCATGCAAGACATGGGAAGACCTCACCTCCCCATCGGTACTATCGTCCCTTTAGGCTACCCACCAAATAAGACCAATTTTGTATATGGGGGCTTCAATAATGACATTGAACCCTACCTATAAGAAGAAGAAGACAAAGAGCCATTTTTTGATAATTTTGACTATCTGTCCAACTCAAAATTTGCCTTGAAATACCTAGACCAATGTAATTTGCATGGATATGGATTGGGCAGATACGAACAAGGAATGCACACTCTTTGTCAACTGAGATACTAGATGCAATATGGTAAATCAAGAGTAGGGTTCAACCACACTTTGCCCCTTGACATCTTGGTAGAAACCATGCAAGACCTAGGTCTAGGCAATAGGGATGGGTTAGCACAAGATCCATATGCCAATCCCAACACAACATACACATTAGGGGATTATCTCCCATCGTTAACAACAAACCTTGTTGACCTCAACAACCCCTCTCCTTTGATTGAGGAAGGAGAAATTTTAAGAAGTAACCTCCAAAGGGGATATGAACAAGATCAAGGGGGGTCTTCTGAATATGAGTCAGATTATGAGGTAGCACCTTGGGACCCTTTTGAGTCTGATAGCAATCACTCACAGGTGACACCCATTGACGACTATCAAGAGAACTTCATGGCAATGTTCCCCTTTAATGTTCCAATCGGGCAATTGCTACCTCCAGAGAATCTAGCCCTCTTGTAGATATCGAAACAACCCAGAAGGGACCAAATCAACATGCTCTAAAAAAATGAGCCTCCCATGCCGGCCATAAGGCCAAGTGATCCACCGGAGGAAGAAGATCCAAATATCTTCTTCAACATCGACTACCCGTGTGCCAGACTTTCGACTCTTGTAGAGAGTGAGGATAGTGATCAAGAAACACCTAGTGGGAGGCTATACCAACTAGAGGGGCACATAGTTGTCAGAGCCAATGAAGGCCTATGGATCTCCGATAGTGACTATGAAGATGAGATTGAGATGGCATATCTCAACCATATGGGGCAACAGGAATACCCCATAGACATCGATGATATGTTTGAACATTTAAATATGGGACCAAGGCATAGGTGGCATTTAAACCAAGCACAGTTAAACCAAGTGTTTCATCCACCACTTCGATCATACAGGGAGCACGTACCACCTAGAGACCCTATAGGGCCATTATTGCCTAGGGCAGACCCTGTCCTTCTGTCTACACATAGAGCCAATCCTTTTGTGCCAATACCCACAGAGCCAGATCTGAGGTAAAAGGATCACCAAGGATGTCTAAACCAACACCCACATGGTAATGGAGGCCAAAGTTAGTCCATCAACATGATCTCCATTGATTTAACTGCCCCCATCTGTAATCAAGCCAATCCAACATGACCATTGTATATAGACCTAGATGCCATAGACTGGGATCACGCTGACACCCCACCATCCCCATAAGAGTATTGGCCTTGCGATGAGATGTTCCATTTCACCCCAGGACAGACTCAGGATATCTTCCATGTTGAAGAGGAACCCAACGTTCCCAATGTAGATCTAAATTTAGAAAATGATATCCACCTGATCCCAACTCCACACTAGTTGAAGGATGGATCCCACATGTCAGTTGAAGAAATGATTGACGTAAACATCGGTTCTGATCCAATGAATCCACAAATCATCAAGCTGGGGATAAGTCTATCCCCCGAAGAGCAAGCCAATTATATTGCCCTTCTCAAAGAGAAGAAGGAGGTTTTTGCATAGTCCTACAAAGACATGTCGGGGTTAGACCCATATCTAGTCACACATAATCTAACACTTGATCCGACAATCAAGCCAGTCAAGCAAAAGCTACGTAAGATGCACCCAACAGTGGCCTTAATGGTCAAATATGAGCTACAAAAGTTATTGGATGCATAGTTTGTCATCTGTGTAGATTATCCACCATGGCTATCCAACATGGTACCTGTCAAAAATCCTGATGCGAGGATTCGCATATGCATCAATTTTTGAGATTTAAACAAAGCGATTCCCAAGGACGATTTCCCCTTGCCTAGCATTGACACATTGGTAGATGCTACAACAGGCCACGAAATGCTTTCCCTCATGGATGGTTTCTTGGGATACAGCCAAATTTGTATCAATCCCGATGATCAACTAAAAATGGCATTCACAATGCCTTGGGGGACATTTTGTTATAAGTTCATGCCCTTTGGCCTCAAAAAAGCTGGTGCCACTTACCAATGCACTATGACATACATCTTCCATGATCACATGCATAAAACTTTGGAATATTATATGGATTATTTGTTGGCCAAATCTATTTTGTGCCAAAATCATCTCGATGACTTACGCAAGATCCTTGATTGCCTCATTGAACACAAGGTTAGGCTAAACCCCAAGAAGTGCGTATTTGGTGTCACATTTGGAAAACTCTTGGGTTTCATAGTCTCAAAACAAGGCATCGAGGTAGATCCAAATAAATTCAAGGCAATCCTTGAAATGCTTCCCCCAACCACCATCAGGCAGCTCAGAAGCTTGCAGGGTAAGGTCGCGTCAATCAAGCGCTTCATAGCACAGTTATCCGACAAGTTCCGACCCATGAATAAATTATTACACAAGGGGGTAGCATTTCATTGGGATGACAAGTGCCAGTCAGCCTTCGATGGCATCAAATAATACTTGGCTTCACCTCCGATATTGGCACCACCTAGACCAGGAGTGTCATTCTACTTATACATCTCAGCTACTGAGGAGGCACTGGGCGCCATGCTAGCCCAAAAAAATGTACATAAAGAATAGTCTAATTATTATCTTAGCCGCACCCTGGTCAGTTATGAACTTAACTATGCATACGTTGAGAAGCTATGCTTGGTGGTGGTATTTGCCACCAAAAAGCTATGCCATTACATGCTAAGCAATACGACGTATGTGGTGTCTAAGGAGAATCCATTATGGTACATGATGAGTCGTACTTATCACAGTAGTCACACGGTAAAATGGATCATGTTGTTAACGGAGTTTGACATCGAATTCATTGGAAAAAATTCCATCGAAGCTCAAGTCATCGCCGATCAACTAGGAGAGGCTCCTCTCGAAGATGATCAGCCTTTCACCATAGAGCTGCCCGATGATGGGGTCTTCCATGTCTCAAAATCTCCAGATTCTGATAAGCATGAGTCATAAGTCGACATAACCTTATTTTTTGATGGTTCTAAATGTGAGCAAGAGGGTGGTGAGGGAATCGTGTTTTTCACAACACAAGGGGCTCCAATGCCTTTATCATTTAAACTTGATTTCCCATGAACTAATAACAATGCTGAATATGAAGCCTTGCTCATAGGTCTTCAGAAAACCATCACCATGAACATCAAACGCTTGAATATCTTTGGTGATTCGATGTTAATTGTCAACCAAGTGAAAGGGGTATTCCAATGCAAATGCCCAGTTCTGTAGGCCTACAAAGCCCTTATGGATAAATTCTTGGCAAATCTTGAATGGTACGACATCGAGGCACTCCCTCGATCATCGAATAATTTTGTAGACACTATGGCCTCTTTGGGGTCATTGATCCCGCAAGACATTTCTGGTGAGATGACAACCATTCAATTCAAAACATTATCGCAATCCATGATGGAGCGTGCAAGCTGTAACATAATGCCAGGAATCCACCTGGTCCAAATTGAACCATCTCATGATAGGTTCTCTCGAATCCAAGATAGTCTGAATCACGCCAACTGGGGGTCTTTGTTCTCTCCAACCCCTCTTAATAGCAACACAACGCTATTTTTACAAGTTCTTTCCCGCTCAGCTTTTGCTAGGGATGAACTTCAAGAGGGATTGGCCGTTCATACCATCAAGGTATCTGATCAGTAGGATTGGTACACACCCATAAGAGACTATATCAAATTAGGTAGCTACTTGGATTGTTGCATGCTGTAAAAAGATCGTTCAAATAGAAAGTATCAAAACATGTCTTGCTAGGAGACATTTTATACCGTCGAACTTACGAAGGAATCCTCCTTCGTTGCTTGGACCAGCCGGAGTCCACTTGGGTGATCACCCAAGCGTACGATGGTACATGCAGTGTCCACTTCAGCAATATGGCCATCGCAAAGTGCATTCTTTTCATGGGCTATTATTGGCCATCTTTAGAGCGATATTGTTGCCCATATGTGCAAAAGTGCATGAAGTTTCAACACCATGCTAACTTGACACATGTACCTTCTCAAGCCTTGCATCCGATCCAATCAGCTTGGCCGTTTTCACAGTGGGGCTTAGATCTCATCGAAAATATCTCCCCTATGTCATCAAGTCATCACATGTTTATCATAACGGCCATAGAGTACTTCACTAAGTGGGTGGAAGCAATTTTGCTTACCTCTATGACTGGGCCCCGCATTGTGGAGTTCATTTTATATAACATCATATGTCATTTTGGTATTCCATCCAAGATCATCTCAGATAATGGGACATCATTTAAGAACAAATATGTGCATGCTTTGACAACAAAGTACAAAATTTAGCACATTTTTTTGACACCTTATTATCTACAGGCAAATGGGCAAGCAGAGGCATAAAAAAAAATGCTAGTTACCATCCTTAAAAAGATGGTCGCAGATAATCATAAGGATTGGCACATCCAAATACCACTTTCCCTATGGGCTTATCGCATAAGCTTTCAGACGCCCACTAGGGCAACTCCATTTTTTCTAGTGTATGGCTCTGAGGCAGTCATACCCCTCAAGTTGGAAATACCCTCCCTGCGCATATCAATGCAAGAGTTCATTGATGATGACACTGCACGGTAGGCCCGGCTAGACCATATTACGTTACTCGATGAACGATGCGTCAATGCTCTGGAGCATTTACCTATCTATCAAGAGCAACTTAAGAAATCATACAACATGAAAGTTCACCTGAGGGACTTTCAGGTCGGTGACCTGGTCTTAAAAGAGAACCAACAAAATTCTAACTTGCCACCCCATTTAAGGGACAAGTTCATGGAAAATTGGTTAGGTCCCTATGTAATAGACAATAAAATAGGACCTGGAACATACCGGCTCACCTCTCTTGAAGGAATCAAGGAACTAGAACCCTTGAACATCAGTCATTTGAGGCCATTCAACATGTAAAGAGCCACAACCCACTCCAAAAGCTCCAAGGGTTCTCGCAATCGCTTGGTCACCCAAAATGTCCCAAAGGTATCCATAATCCCTTTGGTCAAATCAAAAGCTCCAAGGGTTCCCACAATCGCTTGGTCAACCAAAAATGTCCCAAAGGTATCTATAATCCCTTTGGTCAACCCAAAAGCCCCAAGGATTCCCGCCATCGCTTGGTCACCCAAAACACCCCAAATGTATCCATAATCCCTTTGGTCAAACCAAAAGCTCCAAGGGTTCCCACAATCGCTTGGTCACCCAAAATGCCCCAAATGTATCCACAATCCCTTTGGTCAAACCAAAATCTCCAAGGGTTCCCACAATCGCTTGGTCAACCAAAAACACCCCAAAGGTATCTATAATCCATTTGGTCAACCCAAAAGCTCCAAGGGTTCCCAAAATCGCTTGGTCAACCCCAAAATGCCCCAAAGGTATCCATAATTCCTTTGGTCAAACCAAAAGCTCCAAGGGTTCCCAAATCGCTTGGTCACCCAAAATGCCCCAAAGGTATCCATAATCCCTATGGTCAAACCAAAAGCTCCAAGGGTTCCCACAATCGCTTGGTCACCCAAAATGCCCCAAAGGTATCTATAATCCCTTTGGTCAAAACCTCCAAGGATCTATAAGAATCACTTGGTCCGCACCCATTCGGGTTAAACCGTCCATAACAAATATTCAAAAACAACAGATAATCAAAAATAACAAAAAAAATTGCATCTCACTTTCATGCATAATCTTAAAAATCAAAACACAAAAAAAAAAGAGCTGCATTAGGCATCGCATACATACATTGCATATTTGCTGGTCATACATGTCAAACACACCATAGATTGTAACTACTCGGAAATTCCATCCTTTCCCACATTTAGTCCATTTTGTAAAAGATCCATCAAGAATAACGCCCTTCACATTTTTGCCATATCATAGTCAGTTGTCTTCTAATATCTTTAGGGTTTTCGTCATTCAGTTGTCTTTAGATTTCTAGTCAACTGTTGTACAAAGTCAAACCGATTTTTACAAGGTAGAGTTTTACTTGGATCATTCCTTGTTACATAGCATCCCAACACAAGCTTAAAACACATAAAAATTCCCAAGTTGTGTGAACGAAAGATGAAACCTACAAAGCGGTCTAGGGTACCTTAAGCAAAAAAATTATCCTGCTCATCCCTCTATGCGAATGGTTCAAGAATACTGAGAATTGACAAAAGGACAAGCTCTTCCCCATCCAATTCCCCATAATAAATAGTGGTCTTCACCACTATCAAAAATTCCAAACACCCTTGATCCCCAAAGTCATAAGGATTCATACTACACGCCCCGAGAAGGATGGGTAGTCATCCCCAAGGCCTAAAAGGATCAATGCCATTCCAAAGCAAAATCCCAAAAGTTCACTATTAAAAATCCCAAACACCCTTGATCCCCAAAGTCATAAGTATTTGTACTACATGCCTAGGGGCCTCTAGGAGGATTCTTACTACACCCTTGATCACAAATGTAAAAGGATAAGAAAGAATTTATAGCGATGATACCTTAGAGATAAATCGGTCATCCTTCGAAGTACCTATACTTGAAATTATTTCTGATCTTGGTTCTCCTTATTTGCATCATTATAGTGTCTACTAATACTTTTGTCTACTTCACATAGCTTTCCAACTCTACATTTTCCTATTGCAGGTCCTTTTGGGCTACTTTGGAAGCCATCTTTTATGGAAATTCTCAGAAAATTCTCTCTTATTTGGTTCTTTCTACTAAGTGAGTATCACTTCACAAAATGAATGGGATTTGCATTTTGAGTTTTTAAATGCTCCTACATGCATACCTTCTACAATTAATATTATTTGTTGCACACTTTTCAATTCAAAGGTATAAATATTGGTGGTAGGAATCATTATGTCCATTGTTGATTGGATGTGTCATGAAGCACTCGCTGAATACTCGTTAGTCTTACAATGACACTGAGAGGGGGGGTGAATCAGTGTAGCTCTTTAATCTTGAATCTACAGCTCTTAAAATAGCAACAATTAAAACTTATAAATAGATACAACAAGTATAGCAAAAGAGCATCACACAACACAAGATTTAACGAGGTTCACCAATGTGGCTACTCCTCAAAAATGATTGCTTGGACTACCATCCAAATCCAGCCTTTGCAAAGCAACAACTTTACAAACAATTTTACCAGCACCCACTGGAAGGAGCACCAACCCCTGATTTATCTGCACCAACAAAAAGGAGCACCAACCCCTGATGCCAAGCACCAACTTGGACTTCAATTCTGAAACTAGAATATTGATAGTAAGATACCTTTGCTTTTGCTAGACCCTGACTGGTCACCTTTGTTTTCTCTGCGCACTCTACTTTTTCTATGCAAGCACACTCTGCTACACTTCACAGTCATCTTCTCCCTGTTGCGCACTCTGCTTTCTTTGCGCAAGCACTTCGCACACTCTGCTACACTTCACAGTCGTCTTCTCCCTGTTGCGCACTCTACTTTCTTAGCGAAATTCCACACTTTGAAAGATTCGACATGACTTGCTCTCTGCACACAGTGACCGTATTTCGCACACTTCGACACACACCAAATTCTCCAAATAGCCCTCCTTTTATAACAAGATTTTCATGATGAAAACTCTAATCTTAGTCGGCTGAAAACCCTAATCTTAGTCGACTGCAAACCCTAATCTTCATTATGCAAACCCTAATCTTCGTCGGCTTACATCGGTCTTCGTCGGCTTCAACTGCCCCTGTAACTCTTCTATTGTTGTTGCCGCGAAAACACATGTCGCGATATCGTGACACTTTTTCCTCCGTACGCTTTCTCTTAGCTTTGGCCTACGAGAATACAACATGTAGCGATATCGCGACACTTTTTCATCCGTACGCTTTCTCTTAGCTTTGGCCCACGAGAATACATGTAGCGATATCGTGACACTTTTTCGTCCGTACGCTTTATCTTGCCTTTGGGTCACGAAACCTGACATGTCACGATATCGTGACACTTTTTCTCCTTAGCGCTTTCTCTTGCCTTCGGGTCACGAAAACGTGACATGTCGCGATATCGCGACACTTTTTCTCCTTAGCACTTTCTCTTGCCTTCGGGTCATGAAAATGCGACATGTCGCGATATCGTGACACTTTTTCTCCTTAGCGCTTTCTCTTGCCTTCGGGTCATGAAAATGTGACATGTCACGATATCGCGACACTTTTTCTCCTTAGCACTTTTTCTTGCCTTCGGGTCATGAAAACATGACATGTCATGATATCGTGACACTTTTCCTCCTTAGCGCTTTTTCTTTCAACATGTCACGAAATCGCGACACTTTTTCTACTTGCCTCTTTTTCTTTCAACATGTCGCGAAATCGCGACAATTTTTCCTACTTGCACTTTCTCTTCGAACATGTCGCGAAATCGTGACAGTTTTTCTTTCTTCTCAACATGTCGCGATATCGCGACACTTTTTCCACTTGTCTTTTTTCTTCCAACATGTCACGAAATCACGACAGTTTTTCTTTCTTCTTCTCTCTCTTCCAACATGTCACGAAATCGCGACAGTTTTTCTTGCCTGTTGTATATGTCGCGATATCGCGACACTTTTCTTACTTGTCTTTTTCTTTGATCTTTTGCAAGTGGTCCACTTCGGTCTTCTTGGAAAATCACTGTACATACTCTGAGTAGCCTTTGAACTCCTGTCTTCTACATCTGACTAGCTTTTGAACTTCCTGTCCACTGCATCAACAGATCTATCTGATGTTGACAACAATGACAATACTGTTGTTGTACCTTGCTCAACAATCTCCCCCTTTGGAATTGTTGGCAACACATGTGCAATTTCCTGTAACTCTTCTCCCCCTTTGACAATAATACCAAAGGGCTACTGCAGACTCCCCCTGAGTCCATGCACAACATTCTCAGGCACAATTTATTACACTTAGCAAAAATCATGAACATGAGCAAAAAGATAATCAAATACTTAAATGCTCCCCCTGAGAATGTGATCTCTGTAGCTAGTCAATTCTTGGGAAGTGTGACCACTCCCAATTTATTATGAAGGTACTCAAAAATTTCCTTGGGCAATGGTTTTGTGAAGATATCTGCTACTTGCTCTGTAGTTGGAACAAAATCCAACTTAACCTCACCTTTCGCAACTTTGTCCTTCAAAAAATGATACCTGATAGCAATGTGTTTTGTGCGTGAATGCATCATCGGATTCTTGGAGATGTTAATGGCATTGGTGTTATCACACTTAACAGATATTGGCTCACTGAAGCTAATACCAAGATCTTTCAGGGTTTGTTTCATCCACAATACCTACGTACAACATGTTGTTGCTACAATATATTCTACCTCTGTTGTCGATAGAGAAACTGACTCTTGTTTCTTACTGTGCCATGCGACCAATCTGTCTCCAAGATAGAATGCACCTCCACTGGTACTCTTTCTGTCATCTACACATCCTGCCCAATCTGCATCTGAATACGAAATAAGGGTGAAGTCTTTACCTTTCGGATACCATAACCCATACTCCATAGTACCTTTGAGGTACCGAAGAATCCTCTTCACTGTTGTCACATGAGTCTCCTTGGGATTAGCCTGGAAATCGTGCTACCATGCATACTGCCTACAAAATATCTGGTCTGGTGGTTGTTAGATACAATAAGCTTCCAATCATAGATCTGTACATGGTTTGATCAACAGTTGGAGATTTGTCATCCTTGCTCAACTTGCAACCTCGTTGTCATGGGAGTGCTAACCGGCTTACAATCCTCCATTGTGAACTTCTTTAACATCTCTTTCACATATTTAACTTGAGAAATAAATATGCCCTTCTTATTTTGATTAACTTGCAACCCGAGGAAATACGAAAGTTCACCAATCATTGACATTTCAAATTCTTTCTGCATCTTATTTGCCAAATATTTACATGACTCATCTTTGTTGCTGCCAAATATGATATCATCTACGTATACAACAAGAACAATAAGATGCCCATTTTCTATTTTGACATACAAATTACTATCCACCATACCTTTCTTAAACCTTTGTTGAGTGAGATAGTTGTCTAGCCTTGCATACCATGCTCGGGGTGCCTGTTTTAAACCATATAATGCTTTCTTCAATTTGCACACCAAGTTGGGATCATCACCAAGTTGGAAACCATCTGGTTGTTCAATATAAACCTCTTCTTCAAGTTTCCCATTCAAAAACGCTGATTTTACATCCATTTGATAAACCTTGAAATTCTTGTAGACTGCTAAAGCCAGAAACATTCTAATTGCCTCTAGTCTAGCTACTGGTGCAAACGTTTCCTCAAAGTCAATGCCTTCAACTTGAGCATAACCCTTGCATACCAATCTTGCTTTGTTTCTGACTACCTGTCCATCTTCATTCAATTTGTTTCAAAAAATCCATTTAGTCCCGATTATATTTTTGTTTGCAGGTCTAGGTACTAACTCCCAAGTTTTGTTTTTCTCAATCTGATCTAATTCTTCATTTATTGCCTTCATCCAACTCTCATATTTGCTTGCATCAAGCAACATTTTTGGGCTCAATGTTTGGATAGCAGAGAGTAGTTACTTACTACTCTTCTTCTTGTCTGAACACCAACTTTGGGGTCACCAATTATTTGCTCTCTAGGATGATTTTTTTGCCAGCTGCCTGTTTTGAATTTCTTATTTTCTTCCACTTCTGAATCATCATCTGAGTCAATTTTTTGTATCTTTTCAATTTTGTTTTCCTCATCTCTTTCAATAACCTCTTCATAAATTGGGTAGTTCGTTTCATAGCTAATTACTCGTTCTCTACCTTCATCAAATTTAACATCGGCACTGTCCACAATTTTCTTTAGCTTCTTATTGTAGCATTTGTAAGCTTTGCTTTTTGATGAATAACCAACAAAAATACCTTCATCCGCTCTATCTTCAAACTTACCAAGATTATCTTCAGTTCTTTTGATGTAGCACTTGCTGCCAAACACTTTGAGGTATTTTGTTGTTGCCCTTTTTCTGAACCATAACTCATAAGGAGTTTTGCTTTCATGTGCTCTCAGCATGTACCTATTTTGGATATACACCGTAGTATGGACTGCTTCTTTCCAAAACCTGTCTGCTAGATTGCTTTCAGCCAGCATAGTCCGTGCCATTTCCTGCACTGTCCTGTTCTTTCTTTCTACCACTCCATTCTGTTGAGGAGTCCTGGCTGCTGAAAACTGTCTCCTAATACCGTATTTTTCACAGTATTCTATAAACTCCTCTGAAATGAATTCTCCTCCTCTATCTGATCTTAAACATTTGATCCTCTTACCTGTTTCATTCTCAACTTGGTTTTTGAAAATCTTGAACATATCAAAAGCTTCTGATTTATGCTTTAAGAAAAATATCCATGTCATTCTGGAATAGTCATCAATGCACAACATAAAATATTTGTCACCATTTATGCTTTGTGTTCTCATGGGTCCACATAAATCGGTGTGTATTAGTTCCAAAGGTTTGCTTGTGTAGTATTCTTTAGTTTTGAATGTGACTCTAGTTTGCTTCCCCTTTTGGCATGAAGCACAAATGTTGTTTTGCAGGTTTGCTGATGGTGGGAATATCTCTTACGACCCTTTTTGAGGTGATTTTTACTAGATTATCAAAACCGATATGACCAAGTCTCTTGTGCCACAGCCAATTTTCTTCTTCCTGTCCAATAAAACAAGCTCCTTTTGAAGTCTCTGAGAGCGTGTACAGGTTGCCAGATGTCCTTAATCCAGTTGCTATCAATTTTCCACTATTTGTTTTTCTGACTTCACAACCCTGCTTCATAAAAACTACTTCATGACCTTTATCACAAATCTGACTTACGCTCAATAAGTTATGTTTCAACCCATCTACAAACAGGACTTCTTCTGACTTAATTTTTCCATCACTAATTTTGATAGAGCCTTTGCCAACTATCTTAGCTCCATCATTGTTTCCAAACTTTACTGAACCACCTTCATATTTCTGCAACTTCTCAAACTTCTGTTTGTCACCTATCATATGACTGGAGCATCCACTATCAAGTATCCATGGTACATATTTATTCTGTGCTCTAAATGTTGTTTGAACTATTAAGGATTCCTTTTCTTCCTTAAGTTGCTCCTTTTCTTTCCACTCCATTTTGATAGTAGATTTGAGCTCTTGTTTAGCCTTTCCCTTATCAATAGCTTGTGCTTGTTTTTTGAGAAGTTTTCTATTTTGTCTCATCCTGTTTGGTTGAATTTTTCTTCCCTGAAATTGATTTGAAGCAAATGTACTTCTACAGTTTCTTGCAATGTGCCCAAAATTGTGACAGTTATAACATTCTACTGTATAATTCATCAAAGGAGAGAAAACATTTCTATCTGGTGAAATTCCTTGGTCTTACATTATATTTGGAGTCTGAGATTTTATGTCCATAGCCATTGCATTTAAAATAGAAACCAGAAAAAGGATAATTGAACCTGGGTGATGGTCTTTGCCATGTTGTCGTAGGAGCCATAGGTCTTCTTCTTCTTTGATGTGTGACATTGGTGAATCCATCATTGTCAATTCTCCTTTTGTTCCTGGCATTGATGCTTTCTTTTGCATGAGACGTTTTTCCTTGATCAACCTGTCTCTTATCTTCATTCTTTATGGATTCTGCATTTCTGGCCTTTGATCCACTTGATGATTCTCCTTCGAAGAAACCCAGACCAAATTTGATGCCTGCAGGCCTTTGGTCATTTATGATCTTATCCGACTTCATAGAACTTTCTTCACGTTTGTGATAACAACTAATTTTCTTATTCATCTCTTCTAGCTGCATTCTTAAACCAACAATCTCTTCTTCTAGCTTGTTGCAATAGTCTATTTTCATTGTTATTTGCACTTCGAGATCTTCGGAGATTTTCTTAGATTCTTCTATCTGAACTGTTAAACTGGTTATGATTCCATTTGCATCCTCAAGCTTTCTTGAAAGTTTCTTATTCTTTTTCTTTTCTAACTTCCACTCTTCAAGTGCAGAGATCAACTCACCTTCTAGATCTACTTCAGCCTCGAGGTTTTCACCACAAACTTCAGAGGTCACTCCTTCCTTTTCTGATTTAACTTCTTCAAATGCCATAAAAAGAGCTTCATCTCTTTCTTCTTCAGACTCTTCACCGGAGCTATTTTTTGATGAACTGACATTCTTGGAGATGAAACTTTTCTTCTTGAAGTTGCCTTTTCTGAAATTCGTTTTCATCTTCCAGTCACTTCTTTCTTGGTGCGATCCTTCATCATTTTTGTTCTTTTCTTTAAGAGGACATTTAGTCGCAAAATGCCCAATGCCTCCACAGTTGAAGCATTTAAATGGTAGCTTCCCTCTGTATTTTCCTTTTCCCTTTTTCAATTTTCTAACAAAGTTTGCTTCCATTTCATCTGATGTCTCTTCTTCCTCGGACTCTTGTTTTGTGTTTTTATTTTTAAGGGCTTTAAAAGCCGCTTCTCTATATGTGGGTTTAGATCTTCCTATCCTCATCTCATATGCAATCAAAGAACCATACATCTCATCTATACTAAAATAATTTAGATTTTTAGCTTCTTCTATCACTGATACTTTGGAATCAAACCTTTGAGGAAGAGATCTTAGTACCTTTTTTACGACAGCAAAGTCTCCAATATCCTCGTCGAGCCCTCTGATCGCATTAATGATTCCATTAACTCTCAGCATGTATGCCTCAATGTTTTCATCGTCGTTCATTTTCAATGCTTCGAACTGAGCTCGATATGTCTGTAATTTGGCCTCCTTGATCTTATCGTCTCCTTCATGAATACTCTTCAGTTTGTCCCATATCTCTTTTGCCGTATTACAGCTCATGATCTTTACTAGTTCACTATCTGCTAATCCACACATGATAGCATTCTTTGCTTTTGAGTTATTCTCAAATAGTTTCTTTTCGTCAGCCTTCTCTGGAGGAGTGATGGGTATTGTATATCCACTAACTACTGAATCCCAGATGTCGTATCCCAAGGCACAGAGATATGTCTACATCTTGATTCTCTAGAATGCGTAATTAGATCCATCAAACAATGGTGCTTTGTTTGATGAGAAGCCTTCACCACCTGCCATTGTATTACTTCCAAGATCTCCCTAGCCGGTTAAGCTTGTACAGGAACTTAGCTCTGATACCAATTGTTAGTCTTACAATGACACTGAGAGGGGGGGTGAATCAGTGTAGCTCTTTAATCTTGAATCTACAGCTCTTAAAATAGTAGCAATTAAAACTTATAAATAGATACAACAAGTATAGCAAAAGAGCATCACACAACACAAGATTTAATGAGGTTCACCAATGTGGCTACTCCTCAAAAATGACTGCTTGGACTACCATCCAAATCCAGCCTTTGCAAAGCAACAACTTTACAAACAATTTTACCAGCACCCACTGGAAGGAGCACCAACCCCTGATTTATCTACACCAATAGAAAGGAGCACCAACCCCTGATGCCAAGCACCAACTTGGACTTCAATTCTAAAACTAGAAGATTGATAGTAAGATACCTTTGCTTTTGCTAGACCCTGACTGGTCACCTTTGTTTTCTCTGTGCACTCTACTTTTTCTGCAAGCACTTCGCACACTCTGCTACACTTCACAGTCGTCTTCTCCCTATTGCGCACTCTGCTTTCTTTGTGCAAGCACTTCGCACACTCTACTACACTTCATAGTCGTCTTCTCCCTGTTGCGCACTCTACTTTCTTAGCAAAATTCCACACTTTGAAAGATTCGACATGACTTGCTCTCTACGCACAGCGACCGTATTTCGCACACTTCGACACACACAAAATTCTCCAAACAGCCCTCCTTTTATAACAAGATTTTCATGATGAAAACTCTAATCTTAGTCGATTGAAAACCCTAATCTTAGTCGATTGCAAACCCTAATTTTGTGAGTAAACCCTAATCTTCGTCGGCTTACATTGGTCTTCATCGGCTTCAACTGCCCTTGTAACTCTTCTATTGTTGTTGTCGCAAAAACAACATGTCGCGATATCGCGACACTTTTTCCTCCGTACGCTTTCTCTTAGCTTTGGCCCGTGAGAATACAACATGTAGCGATATCGCGACACTTTTTCATCCGTACGCTTTCTCTTGCCTTTGGGTCATGAAACCGTGACATGTCGCGATATCGTGACACTTTTTCTCCTTAGCGCTTTCTCTTGCCTTTGGGTCATGAAAATGTGACATGTCACGATATCGTGACACTTTTTCTCCTTAGCGCTTTCTCTTGCCTTCGGGTCACGAAAACGTGACATGTCGCGATATCGCGACACTTTTTCTCCTTAGCGCTTTCTCTTGCCTTCGGGTCATGAAAATGCGACATGTCGCGATATCGTGACACTTTTTCTCCTTAGCACTTTTTCTTGCCTTCGGGTCACGAAAACGCGACATGTCGTGATATCGCGACACTTTTCCTCCTTAGCGCTTTTTCTTTCAACATGTCGTGAAATCGCGACACTTTTTCTACTTGCCTCTTTTTCTTTCAACATGTCGCGAAATCGCGACACTTTTTCCTGCTTGCACTTTCTCTCTGAACATGTCATGAAATCATGATAGTTTTTCTTTCTTCTCAACATGTCATGATATCGCGACACTTTTTCCACTTGTCTTTTTTTTTCCAACATGTCACGAAATCGTGACAGTTTTTCTTTCTTCTTCTCTCTCTTCCAACATGTCGTGAAATCGCGACAGTTTTTCTTGCCTGCTGTATATGTCGCGATATCGTGACACTTTTCTTACTTGTCTTTTTCTTTGATCTTTTGCAAGTGGTCCACTTCGGTCTTCTTGGAAAATCATTGTACATACTCTGAGTAGCCTTTGAACTCCTGTCTTCTACATTTGACTAGCTTTTGAACTTCCTCTCCACTGCATCAACAGATCTATCTGACTGTGTTGACAACAATGACAATACTGTTGTTGTACCTTTCTCAAAAAACATGTGATGATTATTATCATTTTCCTTTTATTTGAGTGGTAGAGATTAGATGTTGTAGTTTACGACTCCTTTTTTTCATTGGAGGGTGGTGTGGAACACATGTATTCCATTGCCATCTTTGCTTATTGAAGAGCGGTGTGGAACACATGTTGTAGTCTATTGCTACCCTTATTTTATTTTACAACCTTACCTTTTAGCCAACAACTTATTTTCAACCACTGAACTTATTTGAAGCAAGGCTTTCTCTCTTTTTTTTTTACTTTACAAAACAAAAATTTTAGCAAAGGAAAAGAATAATAATACAATATATGTGCATATGTTACAATGAATGTATATTTTAATCAAAGTAGCGTTTCAAGTGAAAACCATTGACCAGGATCGACTACATGTTTCCTTCTAGATATTCAAGCTAGAAAATTTTGTTTTCTTTAACCTCAAATACTTTGAAAGGACCATCCCAAAAAGAATCAAACTTTTGATAGTGCCCTGGCTTGGTTCTTTCCACATTCCATCTCAGAATAAAGTCTCCTACTTTAAAATTTATAAATCTAGATTTCTTTTCAAACCATCCCTTAATATAAAATGAATGTTTTTGGAAGTCTTCATATGCATGAGTTATTTTTCTTCTATCTAGAGTAAATGTGTTAACCTGGTTTCAACTGGATTCTGCTCAGACTCTTCTTTTGTTTCTATTACCTTGAGAGCTATAATTTCCAAGTGAATAGGTAATACTACTTCTTTGCCATGCATCAGGGCATAAGGGGAGGTTTTAATGGATTTTTTATGGTGATCCTATCTACCCATAGAGCTTGTTCTAATAGTAGGTTCCAGCTTCTCTTGTTACCTTCTAATGATCTCCTCAAGATTCTAAGCAAATTTTTGTTAGTTGACTCTGCTAATCCATTCCCCTAGGGATAATAGTTGGAGGTGTTTTTTATAGTAATGCTATACTTGTTAGTAAACTCAATATACTTATATCCTATAAATGTTGGGCCATTGTCACTTACTATAGCTTTTGGGACACCGAACCTTGTGATTAAACTCTCCATGAAGTCGATTACCACCTTTTGATCTGATTTCTTTGTGGGAATGGCCTCTACCCATCTAGTAAGGTAATCTATGGTAGTCAAAATATATTTATGTCATATTGAGGAATTTGGATTAATTATCCCAATGAAGTCTAACCCCCATTGCTGAAAAATATCTTCAACCTGAATCAGTTTGAGAGGAAATGATGCATTTTTGGCCCTCCCCAAATACCACTGGCATTCATCACAAACTCTTGTAATATTGAAGGTATCAACAAAAATAGTAGGCCAATAATAATCTACCCTAATTATATTCAAATTTGTGACCCATCTTGAAAATTTTCATCCAAATAATCCTCCATGGAACTCTTCGATGACATTTTTCTTCTAATATTATTTCAAACATCTTAAGAGAACTCCATCAAGATTTTTCTTGTATATTCCTGGTAGTAAGACATATTTCAAGGTTTGAAGACTATATCTTCTCCTTTTTGATGGGTTAATATTATGGGGATAAATTCTTGTCTAAAATTATTTGGTCATATGTTCAACCCAATATGATTATCTTCACTGCAACTTTTCAATCTAATCTTCTATTGATGACTAACAAGCTATCACTTCTACTATAACTGCTCTTTCTATTAAACATTGACATAATGCTCTACCTCTAACCAAATTAGTAGGATGGATTTCCATGTCATATTATTGAATCTTAGTAATCCATCCAACTCTTTTGTCTCCTAGTTCACCTTGTAAAATGAAACTTCTAACATTTGGGTGAACTACATAGACTAGGGTTTTGATCTGAACCAGGTATTACCTGAATTTCTTCAATGACTTCATCACTACAAATATTTATTTCTCAAAAAATTTGTACTTGACCTGATACTCATGGAGATTTTGACTCCAAAATAATATGGGGTTTTCTTCCCCCTCATCATTTTTCTGAGTTAGGATAGATGCATAGCTCTCTTTAGCTCCATAAGCATACAAAATGAAATCTTTGCTAAAGTTAGGATTTCCTAGAATTGGAGCAGTGGAAATGGACTATTTGATGATCTCAAAAGTTTATTTTCTCACTTCAGTCCATTTTACATCCATATTCTTCTTTAGAAATTCTAAGATAGGTTTCACCTTTTGAGCAAAATTAGAGATGAATTTTTTGACAAAAATTATCTGGCTAAAGAAAGACTATAACTTGTTCATAGGTAATGGGAGAGTGAGAATTAACTTGAATACATCTATATTTATAGCCATACCTTATTTAGAGGCCACATGGCCTAACAAATTTCCCTCATGGACTACAAAAATTGACTTTTTTGGGTTGAGAAGATACCAAATTCCCTGCATTTTTTAAACACTTGCTCTAAATGTGCCATGTGATCTTGATTCTCATGCGAGAATACAATCATGTCATCCAAGTAGATTAAAATAACTTTGTTGATCATATCTCCAAAGGCATAATACCTTACTCTTTGGAATGTGGCTCCTACATTGGATACACCAAAAGGCATTCTTTGATAGGCAAAAGTACCCCATTTGGTGGTAAATGCTATTTTGAACTGACCCTCATATTTCACCCAAATTTGGTTGTACTTAGAGAAGTTGTATAATAGTGAGAACCTCTCTACTCCTGCAATGATTTGCAAGATCTGAATCTGAGGGAGTGGATAGTGGTTTTAAAATGCTCCTTGGTTGAGATTCCTAAAATCCACACACAAGCAGATGTCTCCATTATTATTTCTTATCGAAACCAATTTAGCTACCCATGTTGAATGCTTAATCAAATATCTTATATTTCAGTAGATTTAATAGTTCTTCTCTCATTATTGATTCAATCCTAGGGTTCAACACTCTCTGCTTCCACCTAAAAGGTTTTGTGTTTGGTTCTAGCTCAATTGTATGTTGTATCACATTTTTATCATATACCTTAAGATATTCATATGACCAAGCCACAATGTCTTGGTATTTTAGGCATAGAACTTTGATATCCTCATCTTCTTCTGGAGAACATCAAACTCCAACTTTGAGTTTCTTTTCCTTTTAAATCTCAATTTACTTGTAGATATTTTCATTGATCTCCATAGATTTGATCTTCTTCCTATATTTGTTATCAAACAAGCTTTCCAAAGTGACCAACCCCCTAGAAATATAATTGTTTATTATTTGGATGATATCTTGTTGGTCTATATCATCTAAAATCTCCTCTTGAATGGTTGATAGACAGACTTACCTTACTAGGAAATCGATGATCTATTCATTGCTTTCAAAAACCTTCCAGAAGATCTTCTTGTCTGGTATTGCAGGCCTAAAAATTATTTTGATCCCTTTGTCTTTTGTAACTCCTATATCTACATAAGGATTTAAATTAGATCCCCTCACTACCAAGGAATAATCCAAGGTCTATTGCCTTTTGGGAATAAAATTAATGTTTAGGGATTCAAAGCATTGCATCAAATTCCATACCCTATTTTTATATGCCTTCAGGTAATGGTGCTTACTACTGTACCTATCTCTTACCTAATTAACAATTATTTTAGAATCATTGTATATATTCAGTATCTTGATGCCCATAATCTCAACCTACATTAATATGAGGTACAAGCCTTGTAATCTATAGCATTGTTGGTATAGAACCATGTCAGTTTATATATGAAACTCTTTGCACCATCTAACTAAGACTGCAACAATATGCCAGTAGCAGCCTTGTTTCTAGATATTGCACCATAAAAATGCATGGTCCAAGATTATGTCTCTCTTAATGACTGATTGGATATGGTAGGGACCCTTTTCTCTATTTATAAGGAAATTTTATATGTACCCATGCATGTTCCAAACTGATTGTAATCTTCTTTAAATAGCAATTCATCCTCAACATCTAGTTCTTCAAATCTTTCTACCAATTTGAACTCATCCAGAGGAGTGAGGTTGCACATGTCTTTTTCAATTGTTTTCAATATGATAGGTTATGGTCTTCTTGGGTGTAACCCTCATTCTCTTTCCCTTAAAGGGAATCACCATACTAAAGTGATCCATGTACATACATCCTCCTAATTTGGTAGTGAATTCCCTTGAAAGGCACAAGCCGCAATAAGGTTCTAGGTCTACCACCACTATTTCTTGCACAATGGTTACCTCTAGAGCTCTATGCAACCTCATTAGACCATCCTTTATTACCCCTACTATCTTTACTAGGGTCACATCCAACTACAAAATTCCAATATAGGACCTGGTATATTCCATTTCCATCTCCTTGCATCCTACCTTGGGCATAACTATGGTGGAAGCCCCTAAATCAATCATGCAGTTGCGGATAATCCAACCCTCCATCCTCAAATAAATGTAAAAGGGAGGGGGTTTGTTTTTAAGTGTAGCAAGGAACATCTTAAATTTCCTAGAGGGCATGCTAAGGATTGTAGTAGCCTACTTTTCCTAGGGATATTTTCTTAGAGAAGCCTTCAGTAGGTCTATTTGACCAGGGATAAATAGAGTATCATAAAGTCTAGCCTTTGAGGGTATTCTTTTTATCTCCTCTACAATTTTATACTTTGATTTTACTAAAGAGGAATTTTTAGACATTCTATTTGGCTCACCATACTTCCTTTTGTATTGTTGTGTGGCCTTAATCCTTTACCTCTTGGTTATGGAGGGATATCTAAGTCTTTCTTGTGCTTCACTCTTGGATCTCATCCCATATTTGACATTTTCTTTGTCATGTCTTCTCGGGAAGCTAACCTCCTTTTATTGGCCTTTTGGGACCATATCCTTCTTTTTCTTTGCTTGGTAAATATGGAAAATATCATTACCTTGAGGGAGAGAATCTTTCTTCTTTTGGGAAGGGACTTGAAACTGACCCATATTTTATGGATCAACCTGCAAGGTCTTCTTCCTTGATCTTGTCATAACTGAAATTGACCCTTCTTCATCTGGGTCCTATCCAACCATGATCTAGTCTGGTTTCCAAAGAATATTTACCCTACCCTTATTATTTCTCTCTACCATTTCCATGTCCTGCTGCACATGATGTTGGTACATGATACATGATTCTGAATCATGAGGATCGTTGCATACAAGACACTACATATTTACCGGTCTTGTTTCAGAGGAACATCTCAGATCTTCTTGCATTGTGTTTAGTTTGATTATTGTGCTATTTTTGATACCATGATTTTGGCCCTTATTGATATAGGGAAATCTTCTTTGTTGATATCTCTCTCTCTCTCTCTTTTCCATTGAGATCATATTGTTACTGAGTGTTTTAAGGGTATTATGTATATCAAGAAGTATAGTGGATTCTTGGGATGTTTGAGTAGTAAGTTATGGGAAAGGAAATTTAGCAGATGAAACTATGGGAGGAGTTAATGGGGTCATTTGAGAAAGTGGGGATGATAAAGGAGTATCCATATAAGAAGATGCAACTACTTGATTTTGAACATTGGAAATTTCTAAACAATAGGGCATGATAGCTTTAGGGGATAATCTTCCCACGTTGATAAGGGTATTTTTAGCTTGGATAGCTACATTGTAGACTTTGGAGAAGGTACATATTCCTAAATTTTGGGTTTGCAAACCCAATTCAGATCCAAGGGCTCTAATGTAGTACATGAAAGCAAGGGTTGCATCTGGCCTCACTTCAGGTGGAATTATTTTCTAGGACCTACTAAATCTCAGGTTAAAATATAAAATAGAGTACTGTTGATCCTTTTGCATGGATGTAAAATGGTTTTAGAGGGAAAATATATCATTAGGCTCATTGAAATATTCTACAAATAATTTTTCTAATGTTACCCATGTTGTAATGGTATTATCCTCTAAAGTCTTGAACTAGTACATAATTTTCTCTCTGAAGGACAGGGCTAGGATTATGATGATGACATCTTCATTCTTTATATTATGTATGGCTGCTAAATTCATAATATCTAAAAAATTTTCATATGTGGTCTTTCTTGATCCATCATATGTAGGAATGGATTTAGATATAGCCTGAGAAATATCATGCATATGAGCTAGTCTTAAGGGACCAGTTGTATTCCAACTGGGAAAGTTTTGCAGGGGCTAATTAAAGGGTTTATTTTGAGCCATATTTACTGGTTTAGTTCTTGTTGGATGTGGCCTTGGGGATCCTACAATAGGTGTCTTAGGAAGAGTTTTATTTGAATGAAAATATTGGTTCAAATCTCTTATGACGACATATCCTCTAAAAGGGATCTCATAGTAAATGAAAGAACCTGGATTATTCTTTGCATATGACCTAGTATTCATGAAAAACTACAAGCTATAGGGATGGATTTTTGGTTTCTTGAATTCAAGGAGTCACCAGGTAAATTTATTGCTCACCGCTTAACATGTTCAAGACAATTGACCAAATCTTGATTCCTTTGGGAAAAGATACAAAATAAAGAAAAGGTGGGTTTAACTAATGTTTCTTGAAAAATGGTCACATCGGGCATGCCAAAACTATTGGGATCCAAATTGAAATTAATAAAAACTCAAAACTGTGACTTTCTATCTTCCAAATTTCTAATTAGGCATGCACCCACTAATCACAGATTAAACCTCAACATTGGATGGATTAAAGATTGCTCTAATCCAACCTCTAAAGTAGGTTGGTTCCTTTTCAATTGATAAGGTGTTGACTCATATAATATTGGTAAATGTTTAAGGGATAGGGATAGAAAATGTTTTAGGTTTAAGAAATTATAATCAAAATAGTGGCCGAATAGAGCTAACAGCATAGTCATCCATAGGGAAAACCTTCCTAGTAAAAAATTTCTAGTGTCCCACATTTGAGATTAACAACATTCAAGAAACATGTAATCTTCATCAATATATACAAAATAGAGACTTATTTAAACAAGCTATTTCAACATCTATAATACTAATAATCCAATTTAGCAAAATAATATCAATATCAAGATCTAACAGAAAAGAACTTCTTGCAAGCATAGATTCAATTATGAAAAGATTTCAATTACTCTAAGCTAGTAATCCAATATCAGTAAAATAGACTAACCATTACAGCATTAGCAGAAAAGTAATTCACAGATTGAATCTCTTGATAGAATTATTGAAGACACTAGTTATAAGGTAAACATCCAAGTAATTTTCTTGCTATTGACTTGCAAAAAAATATACATAGCAGGGCAAGCAAACACTCTAGAACCGACTCTGAAAATCGAGGGTTTGACCTCTATTAATAGTTTTTCAACAAAGGAATAAAATGGATCATTACAAGGGGAAATAAATGCCATATCGATAGAATGCTGAGGTGGAATAATTTCATTTATATTTGAGACCTGAATAAACCGTGAGATCTTGTGATCCTTCATATCTTAGCTTTACAAGTTGTTGATCTTTCATGACAATTCGACTCCAAGCTATCAAAACTAAGATCTAGGCCGTTTATCATTATTATATACTTTAACTAGTTATATATGCTTCACCTCTAGCTTACTTTGAATCAACTAGTTCATACTCATAAATAATCTGCTTTTGTATGCCTAAGATATCGTCAGCTTAAACCAACCATTGATCTGCTCGTGAATGGCCAAGATCAAGACTTTGAAAATTTTTGTGAGTGCATGGTATAGAACATGTTGTAGTTTGCTCTTCAAAAAATTTTATGGCTTAAGTTGACCACTTTGACCGTGGGCTGGAGCATATTTGAAAATACTCTTCAATATGTGTAGGATGGAACATATTTGCTAGACCGTTGCCCTTACTCTTCATTTTGTCTAAATTCTTTTCATATCCATGATGTATAAAAAGAGTTTGTAGATCACTCCTTGAAATTCATTCTATAAATATTTGACCAAACGTAGTGTGGAACATGTGCTCTGATCTACTTCAAATGCAGTGTAAAAATGTGCTTTATGAAATCTTGCACTAGCCCACTACATTGTTACCTAATTTGATGCATGTTGAATACTTTGACTGTGGCATGGAACATGTGTTTTTATTTGATCTAAAATACACTTGAACCTCAGTAGGATAGAACAACACTTAAAGTTAAACATTTCCTTACATGGGTTAAGATAAAATGCACTATGACACTGTTCCAAAAGTGATGACATCATCTTTTACCAAGGTTGATAGCGGGGTAGAACCTCCTATGTTGTGCCACTAAAAAATGAACTAATTCTCACACAGGCTAGAACACTTCACTTTTTCTTTAGAAAAAATTTTGTATCCCACTCTTCGAAAGTAACCAAAATGTGGCTTTGACCGCTCTGACCATGGCATAGGACATATTGCACTACACCGCTACAAAATGTACTAAAATGCACACGGATTAGAACATCTCTCTGCCTTAGAAAATATTTTCAAAAATTTTCTAAGCATGTGGCCATTTTGGGCCTACAGTTACCTTATTCAACATCCTATAATCAATGTATAATCTCAAGGAACCATCCTTTTTCATAAAAAATACCAAAGCACCCCAAGGCAACACACTAGGTTTGATCAGTCCCTTTTCTAGCAAATATTGAAGTTGCACCCTTAACTCTTGCAAATCAATTGGGATCATCCTATAAGGTGTATTTTCAATGGGTTTAGCTCCAGGTATTAGCTCAATATTAAAATCAAAGTCACATCAAGGTGGTAGGCCTAGAAGGCCTTCTAGAAATATATCCCTAAATTCATGCAAAATGGGATTTTTCTTAAACATTTCTTCATACCCTTTTCAATTGTCTTACCATTAATATTCAATACATATAGCATACCACCCCTTTTAATAAATTTCTTCAACTGCATAGCTGATAATAAATGGGGTTGAAAATACCCTTGTCTTTTTTGAACTCTTACTCTCTTTTTATCCTTATCGATGTAGTGCATCCACCTCTCTTGGAAGTTGATTAAGGATCCATGGGCCTTAAACCAATCCATACTTAGGATAATATCAAAAGTGTGTAGTGGTTCTATGTATAAGCTCCATCTAGTGCATCCATTGGGTAAGGTAATCTCAGTTGTAGGCAAACATTGATCCATTGAATAGATCTGACCAGAACCATACTTGACTTTCTACCCTTGTGCCAAAAATCTAGGTCTTTCTGGCATATCCCCCATAATACTAGTGGAAATAAAATTATCTATAGCCCACTATCTATTAGAATATTAACATCCTTGTTAAAAAACTTACCATTTAGTAACATAGGTTTCGCTTAGCCATCCAAGTTTTGATTCCCTGTAGTGGCATAGATCCTATGTTGTTGGTCCTCTATTTAGTTGCTTTATTCTGGTCATTTGGAACATTAATTGGCATAATGAGTGCCCCCATATATGTAGTAAAATATCCTAGATGCTTTAGATCTTTCTTACATTTTCTCCCATGTTCCCTCTTTCTATGTCGAATCATTCTACTTCTATGATTGAAGGTTGGAGCTATATTCTTTCTCTAAAATTTCTTAGTATATTGCCCTTAGTTCCCATTGTTCTTATTACCAAAATTTGGGTTTTCTTTTATCTTCTTGTTTTTCTCCTAATCCTATTTCATAAAACCTACACTCTTTCTTTTCTTAAGCTCTTGCCTCTCTTACGCTATCAACCTTGAATAGTTGAAAAAGGACATTTTGGTTTGAAGATTGGTCTCTTTCTGTCTGGTCAAACCATAAGCCTTTTGCAAAGTTTTGGGTTTGAGAAAATTTATTACTGACTTAATTTTGGGATCCATCCCTAAGATGAACTTATGCACCTTTAGTTTCTTATTGTTCTCATACTTCAATATTTTGACATATCTTTGAAATTATAGATCTACTGACAGTGAACCCTGCTAATTTGTAGAGAATTCTTCAAACTTATCTACATAAAACTAATCAAAAAGAATTATTTTAATGAAATCCATGATTTAATTGTATCTTGGATCTTCTTACCTATCCTAAATGTGTTCCACAATTCTAGGGAAGCATCCTAGATATGGAGCATAGCCCACATAGTTTAGGTTTTAAAGGAGGGATTCTTCATAGAAAAGAAGGTTTCTAACTCATTCATCCATGAATCTACTGCATATCTTCCTTCTTTCCCATTAAACTTAGCTACCATAACATTCTTAATATATTTAGCCAACTCAACATCTATTTGAGCCTTACCTTCTTGGCTTTGCCTAATTTTCTTCCTATCCACCCTTTGAATCCCTGGTACTAGTTTCCTTATTGATCAGTATTTCTATTAATTTTCATTGTTTTTCCATTTATTCCTAAATAAACTTAACCATAGAAGAAATATATTTTGTTCCCTAACTATAACTGGTTGTTCCTCTTTTTTTTTCACCTGAATCTATTATCCTTCCATACTTTCTACTAGGGAACCTTGTCCTCTCAATTTTCTTGATGGAGTCCATTGTTTGTCCAATATTTTTTTGGGGATTCACTGCAATTTCCTCTTGTGCAGTTAACCCCATTTTCTTAGATTACCCTCCTCTTAATAATGGGTGTCATCTCCTATCCACCCAAATGAGATGGGTAAGTTACAATTCCCTAGATTATACTTATAATCAGTTAGTTTTATTTTCCCTATGAACTAGCTTAGACCATTATATCTCAATTGATAATAGTCATGGCTACTTTTGCCTACCCATAAAGTACCATTTCCAATAAGAAACTATACTCTCTAGGATTTTTACTCCTTGGTCTGACTGGTCCAGTTAGCATGCAATACTCAAGTTATCCCAGATCATGTCAAGGTCCCTAGTAGAGTAAGTCTACCCAAAGTTGCATGTCATGTAAAGGCTCATCCTCTATGTACTCCATGGAAGCATATATTCCTATGACCTAGAGCTCTAATACCAACTATAACAACCCACCAAAACCAACCAAATAGAGATATTAATTTTTTTACACAAGTAGGTTTACAAAGAGTCCCAATATTATTTTTAGCATTCTCAAGGCATCACCAAATTTGAGTTTGATATCATTTTTTATGACACTCAGTGGACAAGAGTGGCCAACATTCCATATTTTTTGGGGTTCACCTTAGTAAACCTCACCATTTAGAAGGATGTCAAAGTGGTCCCCCCATATTTTCTATACCCTCATCGATAAAGGAAAATTTGACCATAATATAGGGATTATCCTTTAAGGCCTATAACACTTAAATAGGGATGCCAATTCCCCAACCTATCCATAAGCTTTTCTATGTAGGTTATTTTGGCATAAATCCTTGGTGCTTAGTTACCACACCTTTGCAGGCTAACTAAGGTCATCACCACTCACCTGGTAATGAGCATGGTTACCTAAACCTCACTATTTAGGGTACCACCATAGCTATCTCATAATTGATTCCATTAACTCAAATTTTTGGAACACCCGATCCTCATCGTTCAAGTTGTATCAATCACAAGAATATGGTTATTGCATCACCAAAACTCCTTCCAAATTCATGAGTGCCTAGCTATTTTATTATCGCAACGCCTAGGATTTACCTTTACCTAGTTATTACATCACCACAACTCCTTTCAAGATTGGGTTCATTCTATTACTCAATATCCTAAAAGAAGATGTCTAGTTCAAAGCCCAAGAACCCCTCCCAAGATTCATGCTTAGCAATAATTAACATTTCTTTCATTATTAAGAAAATAAAGTGCTATAATAAAAACGATGAGCATAGTTATAACACAATGATAAATCTAAAATGAGAAAGCTCTTAGATAACCACATTAATCTAGTTGAAAATAAACATCTAGCTAGATTTTAAAGCATGATAAAAGTAATCATAATCTTAACTTCTAACATAATAATAACATAAAGCATTCACTTAGTTTAAAGAAACCTCATTAGATCAAGATAACATATATATTTCCATTGCTTTTCACAATGACAACTTCTTTTAAATAGATCAATACTAATTCATTCCTTTATTCCATTATTTCACAAAATCCAAATATCTTCTTGCACTTACAAATAGGTTCCAAGCCTTATTAGTAATGAAATAAAGATAACCAAGTTTTACATTCCAAACTTTATATTTATATAACAACATTTTCTTCCCAAATATATTAGAGCAAGTCCATCCAAAAATCCTCTACACCATCTTCTTCTCATGATCTTCTTCATGAAGGAATCTCCCTAAACTTAAGAGAAACTAAGGGATCAGGATAGCTCTTAATGCAATGCAACTACAATGCTCAATGTATAAAGGCAAGCAGCCATGTAATTACAAATTAAACAACCAAGGAGATAATCCCATACTTCTCTCCCTCTAATAATTTCCCTACCTACTCAAGTCTTAGTAAATCATTAGAATCTTCTTTAAGAATCAAGGCTCTTTCATTATTTTATAATCTTACATTATTTGGCCATTGGAAAATAAAAAGGTTCCTATATTTCTCTACAAAAGAAATAAGAATAGTATTATTTTAATATAGACTAAAGTCTTATAATTAACAACAAATCATTTCAAATAAAAGCTTATTATCACATTTTTATTCAATGATATTCTATTGGAAGGAAAGCCAAATTAATTCCTTAAGAAAACAAACCATTCACTTCTCTATAAAGAACCTAAGAATCACTTCAAATAAGGTAAATCACATACACATAACAATGGCTACTCCATAAGAAAGCATTCTAAAAGGTAGGCACTCCCTTAAGGAAAATACAAGAGGTAATTAAAGAGGCACTAAACTTACTCTACAGTATAGTCTACCTTGGGTGCTAGCTCCCTATGTAGGAGATGGTAGCAAAAAGGTAAAAGGCACTACCAAATTCCCTTTGGATAGAACAGAGGCAACCACATAATCCAAGCTACTCATGCAAGGTATAAAAGAGCTAAATGAATGAAAACACACCAACTAAAGTTGAGCACAGATCTGAGAAAGCAAAGGGCAAAAACACAAACAATACCAAGGTAAACATACACTACTAACAAACATTAGATAGAAAACGACATCAATATGTGGATCAGAGGTTCACACCAGTTACTAGCCACACAATATTCTAAATCAAATAATAATCAAGGGAAGCAAATAGATGCATCCTACTATGGGTATGATTGTGAACACTCGAGGTCAAATGAAGACATGCAGTAGACTTGTTTGAACATATAGTGGGAAGCTTCCAAAGCAACTAAAACAACACCAAAAAGAACTAAAGTAGCAAGCCATACAAAGCACCCAAGGAAATAAAAAATAATACTAAATTAATCAATCCATATAGCACTAATTTTGAAACTCTTTCTATAAAAAATACCTCTTCTACCATGCTTTTCTAGAGCTCCTCCTTTCCCTGAGTTCCTTTCTTCCACTTTAGTCATTCTTCCCTTCCATCAACCACACTAAAGGAGAAAATATCACCTCATATAAGTCGAGGCCCATCTTCCCATGCTCTCATGAAGGCACCCATGCACATCCATCCATGGTGCATGAGGGTAACATATCCTACATTACCAAGATGACCAACTCACTCAAGAACCATATTTCTCAAATTTAAAAAGCTTTAATATTATTTTTTTAAATAAATCATTTCCATCATTATATTTAAAGGAATATTAAATCTCTAATATTTATTTTTAAAGGCTAAGGTTGATTATCTTTGTCTTTATTTTAATTTAAAGCATAAATCAAATACAATCTTATAAAACCAATCACTCATTTAGAACATCCATTTTCTTCTTATTTCTCATTGCTAAAAATATAGTAATTGGGTTAATCACTCACCAATTTGTATCAATTATTAATATTAATTATTAACATTGATACTAATATCTTGAGTACTAATATTACTAACCATATTAATACTTTAAAGGTTTTAATTAATCAAAACTATGCTTCCAAAATAAACATAACAAGGACTTAATAGAATTCATGATACATTACATTGCTTTCTCATTGAGGAGTGGATTTTTAAGATAACTAGCATGTTATCCCCAATTCTACTAAGTATGACTCCTTTGTCATAGCAATCTCATAGCCCAACGATGTATACAAACATCAAAATGCAATGCATCTATATTATGGGTATACTTTAACCTTGAGCTATCAACGAATAAGTCATCTACAATCATTTCCTAAACTTTTATCTCTCATCATTAGTCCGTGCAAATCCACGGATGAGAGTACATGGTATTGTATCCATAGATCCATTAGAAATACCACAATTTAAACCAAACATAAAGTAAAATTACCAACACATTATGATATCACAAACTAATATTATGCATTAGATATCCATACACCAATACATAAATAAATGCTAAGAATAAGTTCTACCAAGGAGGTATGTTACAATAAGACCCATGCATTTGATCATTTAACTTGGTCGGATATAGAAGCATTTAAGAATAATTTAGAAGAGTAAGCACCTAATTTAAATATAAATAAATTTCAAAGGATACCTCTATGGAGATAATGCTATGCTTTTGTTCGACCATATGATCTGATCATAAATAAGGACTAGAGAATAAAAAATTAACTTATAGAAGATGCAAAGAAATCAAAAGAATGGTTGAAAGAAAATATTTAAGAATTATGGATTTCTATATGTGAACGAAGCATACAAAAGAAGACCTTCCCCAATAATGCAATATTTTTTTTTAAAAGAAATTTGATAATAAATATTTCAAGTGGATATATGCACATAAGAGAGAAGAAACCTATAACATGTTCAAATAATACAATGAATAATAAATTGAAAAATACACCTTCAAAGAGGAAGTAGAGGCTAAAAAGTAGATTCTAGCTCAAGACCAAAAAAATTTTGTGAACATAGAGTGAGAATGAGACTCCGCTTCTGAAGAGATGCTTGGATATAAAATACAAAAAATAATTCCAAGAGATGCAAGCCTAGGCAATCACCACCCAATAGGAGAAATCTCAACATGGTAACAAAAGATACCTTTAACTAAAATATAAAAACTATAAATGGGACACTCATAGGAGGTAGATATAACACGAGGAATTCACTATGTTAAAGGAGGTATTGGTCGAATTGTATTTGATATAAATGAAACTCTATCCAACATAACTGATCATCTCTAGTATGTTTGTTGTAATATATCCAATTACTACCTTCTCACTAAAACTAAAAATGAGAAGGCACCACCTTGGATGTTTGTTGTAATATATCCAATTACCAATAAGCATATATGTGTAGTTGCCATTCCAAAATTTAATAAACCTGCCTCAAAAATGATAGCAACTAATTATGAAATCCAAGTGTAAGAGGTGGACATTTCCAAGGTCTCTTTAAAAGACAACTTAACTATCTAGGCTAAAGTGGATATATTGTATTGTCAAGGAACAAGATTGGAGTTAAAATATATAATTACAAAGGATAGGGTAGGTTTCTTATCCAAAATACTATATTAAGAGTAAGTTGAAAATAAGGTCTTACAAAAGGAGGTCAAATAGCTGGAACAAAAGCATAGTGAAGACCCAACTCTAGAGTAGTTATAGTATAAATATAAAAGAATTCAAGCTATAGAGAAACAACTAAAACAAAAGGATGAGTCTTAAAGAATGAGAGGTACAATTATAGTACAAATATGCATCACTTTAGCATTATGAGGAACAGTTGAATAAATTGCAATTAGAGCTAGAAGAAGAAAATAAGAAAATACAAGCTTCCAGTTTCTCCTAGGAGGCATTTAAGCAGATCAAAAGGGAAAACTTTAGCAAATTATTGATACAACCATTCAAGTCTTTTCAATTGTAGATTATTTAATATACACCATGTAGGTCATAAACAAAGCTCAAACTAACTATAATAAAATAAAAGAATCGATAGCTAACAAGGTAGAACAAGTCGAAGCAATCATCAAAATATTGAAGAAGAGAGAAAATACTTAGTTGTCAATATTCACAAGTAGGATATTGAATGAAATTGCATACTATACAAAACAAGTTGTAGAAGGCTATCAGTTGGTGCAACAAGGGCACTTTATTTTTGCATTCGAAAAAAAGTGGAGAAGATAAGGATTTTGGCTGATGAAATTATGAGTTATGGGTTCCTAGGATTTTGGGATGAGATTCCACACTCAATATCATCTCAAATCTTAGCTAGAGCTCATTTCCAATGATAAAAAAAAGTTTGACTTATGGCCTCAAACTATCAAAGAAGAGCAAATATTTATATACTTAAATGGGTTGTCTACAATACATGCAAGAATCCAAAAGCTAGTCCAAATATATAAAAATCCATTCTATAAAAGGACCTTCTAGTTGAAATACACCATGCATAAGATCTGAGGGGTTTTTCACCCCTCAAATAAATTTTGGAATAAATCCTACCAAGCATTGTGGCTTATGGTAGGTCCTTCAACTGATCAAAGATCCAACAAAGAGCAACAAGGCAAAACATCAAAAGCAATTACACAAACATAGAAGAACAAGGTGAGAGTATCGAAACATCAATGGATAGCACCACCAAAGTTGAAATCTAATAGATTATTTTTGGCATGGCATCAAGTAGAAAGGATAGATCATGTGTGAAATATGTTGGTTTTTAAGCCAAACTATCTCAAGTCCTAGTATAATTAAGCCACAATATCTTGTCTAATTAATATAATTAATCAAGAGTATATTTAAATGTAAGAGAAATCAAAATATATATTGTCTAGTGTAAATTATAATAATATTCACAATAAAATCAAATATGAATTTAAATGGCCAAAATCATTTACGTACTAGCATGAAAAATACTTACAATAGAATTCCTCAAAATTTGTATACAAGATTCAATATTATAAATGCTTTCTATGGTGATTGTTTATAGACCATTTTTCCAATATAGTATATGGATCTTTATCTCAATAATATAGACATATAAAGGTGACTCTTCAATACTTGACTATTGTACCCTCACATATCTAGGAGTTACAACCTTTTCTATTCTTTACAAAATACAAGACTCTAATGTCCTTTGGCTTCTCATCTTGCCACTTGTATACAATACTCTTCACTCTCTTCTTACATGCACACTTAACTCTATGACACTTACACACTTCTACATGATACTTACTCTCCTACATGAACTCATAATACATGATACTTGTGCACATCCTCACATTACATATTTGCATACTTACATACATGACACTTGTGCACTTTATCTCATTACACACTTGCACACTTACTTACATGACTCTTATTACTTGTTTAGAATAATACTTTTAAAAACCTCTTCAAATAAGTCAAGTCCAAGACTGATACTATTTTAGTTAGCCTGATATTTTTGGTTTTTTGAATAACAAAAACTCCTATATACCTCTATCTTTTCTTATCTCTAGAGGTTTATTATTTGTATTTCTCTATACTCTAGAAGCTTGAATGCTCCTCTATTTTTTCTCAATCTCTAAAATCTTTCTACAATGTCTTAGATCACACCTAAGAACAAAAATATGATTTTTCTTTTTTCTAGAGAACCCAATATATGATCAAGGTGACCTTGAGTGTCCTCAAATATCTAACTTTCATCTAATTTGGATCTCAATCTTTACTCAATCAGACCTTTATAAAATAGAGTCCAAGTCTTTGCTACTTTCAAGGTGGATAAACTCTAAATTAAATCTATCAAGAATGAACAAAGTTAAATGATGGTGGCTAATAAAATAACTCTATCAAAAATGGATAGATTTGAGTGGTATCTTTGATACCACTATTGGATTTTAAGCCTTACTACCATAATATAACATAGGTCCCAATATAAAGAAACCATAATATTAAAGGTAAAAATATAAATAAATCTTGAATGACCTATTGAGCTCCCTCAGTTGGTCTGTGAAGATGTCATCCATTATGTAGATGAAATCTCTTGACTACTGAATTTCTTTAAAAATAACTGGTCCAGATTAGAGGAGGGTATGATGTAGTTTGCTCTGACCTAGTTCAGTTTTGTTTAGAAAGTCCTTGGATGCCCTTCTCTATTTTTTTTCTCTCTAATGGTTGTGGAATAGGTCCTTGTTGGCTTGTCATTTTCTCTCTTCTTATCCTCTTCTAGTTAAGGCTTGGTTTTCTATCTTTTTTTCCTTCTTTTCTGGGTCAATTAGGGCTTACTTTGCAGTTCTATTTTTATATGAAGAACACAAGCTTATACTAAGAGGGGGATGAATAGTATAAGACCACTTTTTAATTTTCTTTCCAAATCAATATTATGTAATGTATAGATAGCAATATCAACAGTAGTAATCAAATCAATGCACAAATCACCACACACAATAGAGACACTAATTTAATGTGGTTCACCCAATGTGGGTTACATCCACAGAGAAAATCTTTCACTAAATTTTCTCAATCAATCTCTTGGGAATCCTTTCCCTATTACAATGTTTATGGACCTCTATCCAAAGGAGATGTTGATCCCCTAAATCAAGTTTGTGGATCTCTATCCACAGGAGAACTCCTTCTCCTCTACTCTGGCTGGTGATCCTTTAGAAGACTACTGCCTCCACTACACTGGCTTGTGGATATCTCTCCACTGAATACTCTTATCCCCACTCAGAAGACTTGTCCTCACTGCCCTGGTTGATGGATCTCTATCCATTAGAGACTATTGTCCTCTCTGCTCGGTCACCTCCAAAGCTCTGTCTCAAATCTATACTAAAAACGGTCCTTTGGTCTAGCACAAATTTGCTCAATCTCTGTCTCTTTTTTGGTACAAACCTATCCTCAAATATGCATCAAAATCTGCTCTACAAGTCCACTCAGAACTTGCTCAAATTTTCTCAATAAGTCCACTCATAACTTGATCAATTTGCTCAACAAGTCCACTCAGAACTTGCTCAATTTTGCTCAATAAGTCCACTCATAAATTTCTTAATTTTCTCAATAAGTCCACTCAGAACTTACTCAATTCTACTCAACAAGCTCACTAAAAACTTGCTCAAATCTGCTCAACAAGTCCACTCAGAACTTACTCAAATCTGCTCAACAATTCCACTCATAACTTCATTAAATATTTTCAAAAATTCCACTCATAACTTGCTCAAATCTGCTCAACAAGTCCACTCAGAACTTGCTTTAATCTGCTCAACAAGTCCACTCAGAACTTGTTCAAATTTGCTCAATAAATCCACTCAAAACTTGCTCAATCCTTCTCAACAAGCTCACTCAGAACTTGTCTAAATCTTCTCAACAAACTCTCTCAAAACTTGTCCAGATCTACTCAACAAGTTCACTCAGAACTTGTCCAAATCTGCTCAACAAGTTCACTCAGAACTTGTCCAAATTTCATAGAAACATAGAGAGAATTGTTAGAGATCCAATATGTTCTATACTCAATGCTCAATCACTTTTCAAATTAGATCATAATATAGAATAGTTTGTTTTATGGAACTTGAACAATCACTACACACATCCACTTAACTAGGCTCAATCAACTTTACTCAACCAATCACTCAATGAAACAACCTTTGCTCACAAACCCTAGTCTAAGTATATATCAACCAACTCAAAGTGTTTCTAACAATACTCAACAAAAAATCTCACATAACAATGATACTCATGTTCTTTTCAAACCCTAGTTCAAGTTCTTTGCACAACAACTCACTTCAACAACAATTCTTATCAAATAATATTCACATAACAAAGATACTCATGTCTTTTTAAAATTTTAACTCAAGTTCTTCAACCAACCAATGGCTTCAACAACAATGCTTATAAAACAAGGTTTTAACAACTCTTTATTCCAGAAAACCTTGAAGCATTAACTCAAACACTCTCAAAAAGGAAACCCTAATCAAGTCCTTTTCACTCCAAACTTATTTTCCAAAAAACCAATCAATCAACTCAACTATGGAAGAATGTGCTCATACATTTTTCTTGATGATGACGGGCTATCATAAATAAACCACAACCACAACAACTTCTATGCCAATCTCAAAGAGTTTAGAAGATAAATATTTCTCACAATATAATGTAAATACTCAATTACACCTTATCACTCCACCTTTTAAAAAAACAACCATCAACATACATGAAATATTTATCCAATAACACCTTATAAACTCCCAACTAAAATAAACTTAACATCCACCAAAAATTAACTCAAACCTCTTTAATTTATTTTAATGGCAAGATAAAATTTGATAAAAATCAAATCAAATTTCTTTATAATTCCAAAGATATAAATCATTCATCAATAAAACAACCTCTCATTAATCCTTATTACTCCACAATAATAAAAATCAATTATCAAATCAATAACCTTTCTCAAACTCTTATAACTCCAACAATAATATAAATCAATTATCAAATCAACAACCTTTCTCAAACCTTATAACTCCAACAATAATATAAATCAAACACACAACTTTTCACAAACCCTTATTACTCCAAATTCTCCTCTAGAAAAACCTTAGGCAAAAAAATTAATTATCAAAAATTACCTTTTCCTCTTAATGGGTTTCGAACCCACGATATCTCTGCCTCCGTGAGCGCTCTAGTTGTAGATTTGACCGTCGCATGTGCTAGACGCACAGTTAATATTCTAAGCATTACTCATCTTATTTATCCTCAGTTGGCGCACAAAAACCATGTACAAAATGAACTTCTCTTGGTTCTCAAGACACACCACTCCACATGAATTGATCGCGTGTCTCTCAACTCTCAATGCCTTCGCAAAATGTGCACTACCAATGGACCATAGTGTCCTATGTGAATCAACCAATATGCTCTCACGATTATCTCTTTCACTTGGCGCTAAAGACAAGTAAAATTCTTGTCTTCTTCCTCAATGAATAGCAAATGCTCAAAAATGTTTCTCTTTTGTCGCATGAAAAAAAATTTCGAGGGGTAAGTTTTAAATGCCTCTTTTGAATTTATTTATACATGAAACTCCTTTTGCTTCTTAGACATCGGCGCTCCCACTTTGACGACATCGACGCTCCCACCTTTATAATTTATAAATTATTTAAATTCTAAGGAATTTAAATTTTATAAATTATTTTTATAAACTTTAATTTTGGGTTTAAACTTAAACCTTTAAATGTAATATATTCTGCCACCGTGGGTTTACCATGAACCCTCATAAAATATTATTTTGCCAACTATAATGGTTTTAATGAAACCTTTTAATCTTCCACCATGGGTTTACCATAAACCTTCATAAAATATTATTTTCCAACTTTCTCTTCAACTCTTTGCATTATTCCTGGTGCTATTGATGGTGTGCTCCATAGTATTAATGATGAATTTTCACCTTGACATCAATGACAACTATATAAGCTCAAAATGTCCAAAAGTATATATGTAAAAGGTTCGAGGATCCTTTAAAAACCCTCTCTTTCCATCTAATCAAAAAAAATATATAAAAAAATCTCATGAATCAATATGACAACATTATTAAAAAATACTCGTTATTTTATTTAAGAATCAAATATAAAACCTTGAGTTTTTCTCCACATTCAGATATCTATTTTATGGAACTTTATCTACATAATATAGCTTTACAAGATAACTCTTCAAATTCTTATCTTGCCACTTGCATATAGGACTCTTAATAATATAGCATACCTATGTACATAACACATGTACATATCTTGCACATCCTAATATATCAAATAATGTAATATTCTCTAATAGTTCACAATAAAATAATCATATCATTTTATTGATAATAATGCAAATGCTTAGTACATGATGTGTAGGGCATTGTAATGTGTAGAAAACTTTGTTCTAGTTTTCTAAATTAAGTAGCAAAGCAAATTCTTACATAGTAAGAACATCCTAAGCCTGAAGGATTAGAAAAGAAAACAAATAAAAGCATACAGAGACTAAAGGAATAGAGGAAAAAATATTTTTCATTATAATATTTATACATTATGTATAATAGTTACAGTACAATTGAAAGGTAAAGTAGTTCATATTCCAACTAATCAAGTAGTTTTAGGAACAGTTTTAGAACTACCTCTTTAGCTTTCTCTATAGTTGGTGTTAATCTAAGAGATGTAAAACGTATGTACCAATCCTTTGCAGATAGGTGTTAGAAACTAGCACTATAAGATCTTCCATGTATTTTAATACTTAGCGATGATACGTGAACTTTAATCTACATGTCCACCTAGACCTATGTCTTTGCACCACTATAGTTGATGCCAAAGAAATATTGTGGTATCTTGGAATCATGATGTCATAAGATGAGTTAGTGCTAGCATGTCTAGTGAAGGACCTAGTTAGATACAAAGATCTTCAAGTTAAAAATATTTTTTTATCATCTCCTTGAGGACTTTAAGCAACCCCTATTTTGCTCAAATTAATTTTTCAAATAATATACTTCAAGAACAAGTATTGGTGTAGTGTTGATGCAATATTGCCACACTCTTCTATTTAAGATAAACTCTTTGAGAATAACTTGGACAAGTCAACTTATTAACTAGAAATGATGGCTATATTACGTGTAGTTAATAAATGAAAGCATTATATGATAAATAGATATTTTATAATTAAAACTAATTATAGTAACCTTATATGTTTTTTGAAGCAATTATTGTCTTGTCTATTAGGGTATGATTTTGAGATTGAATATAAAAAAGGGAAAAGAGAAATCAATAGTAGATTCTCTATTGATAAAATATCAACATTTAGCCACTACTCACATCATGTCTTGATCTACTTCGATTTGGATTGAGCAAGTCTAGAAGGAATAAGACTAATTTTAATACTTCTCACATTATTCAAAGCCTTGAAGCTATAAAATCATTGAACTATGATTTATCATAGTCAAAATATATTTTGATGAAGAAGAATTAGATTTTCATGATCAAATTATAAAATAATAGATAATATTCTCCATGATTTGCATACATCTCCATAGGTAGATCATTCAAATTTTATTGAAACATATCAAAGGGTGAAACATATATCCATTATCTTAAAATGGAATAAAAGCATATGTCTAATAGATTGTGGTAGAATGTGAAGTATGCCAAATAAATAAATGGTAAACTATTTTAATATTTTTATAACCATTGTCACTCCTAGAAAATAAATGGAGAGACATTTTATTTATTTCATCAAAGATCTTCCTAAGTCAAAAGGAGAAACAACATTTTTTTTATGGTGGAAAATTTTCTCTTGTATGCATACTTTTGTGCATTATAGCACTATTTTCATCAAACTTTTGGAAAAATATTTTCACACGCAATAAAACCTAACTCAACATATCATCCTAAAATACATAGGTAGATATATATTGTAAATAAGTGCTTAAGTACTCATTTGAGGTGCTTTGCATAAAATAAACAATATCACTAGGTTAAGTGGATTTCTCTAACCAAATGGTAGTACAATACTTTGTATCATCTCTCCATTAAGATGCCCCTATTTATGGCATTATATCAAAAATCCCATCTTTGATTAATTATCTTTTAGGCTCTTCTAGTGTTAAAGAGGAAAGACATCCCTACAACATAGATAGACAACTCTCAAGATACTAAAGAACAATATTTGTCATCTCAAAACCACATGAAGTAATAATAATATTAGCATCAATTGAAGAGGTGCTTTGAATAGAAAATATGGTTTTCATATGACTTCATCCATATGAGTAAATATCTCTTAAAAAAAAATAATCAAAAGCTGGAACCAAAATTTTATGGACCATATAAAGTATTTGCATGATTGTTGAGGTGGTATACTAGTTGGATATTCCACCTACATCCAAAATACCTCTTATTTTTCATGATTTTTGTCTTAAATTTATGCTAAGGAAGAAGTTATAATCACATATAGAGATTTTAAATATAAATGAACAAGGTTAAATTAAGCTAGAAATCCTAAAATTATGTTGCATTTGTAAGATGAGATTTTATAAAAATGACAAGTGCATGAGTTGGTAATCAAATAGTAAGATCTTCTCAAATACAATGCAAAATGGAATCCAATCAAACAAGAGATAATTGATGTGGTTATATTGAGGTTATTATATGCCCTTAAGAAAAAAATCCTATAGATTAGGATTTTTTTATCCCTTGAGGATGGGTTACGTTTAATACCTTAGAAGTCTATATATAAGAAGATGTTTAATATAGTTAATCATTATATATATATATATATATATATTTTTTTTTTTTTTTTCTTATTCAGTTGCAACATATGCACATTAATAGATTCTTTCTTCTCTAAGAGGACTATGAGATTTTATCTTATTTAAATGGGGTAGACTTTTGTTGGTTATCTAGATTTGGATATTGATTTATTCATTATTCATTGGATTTACTATTATTTATCTTGTGGATATTTGTTTGTATTATGAATTATAATATGTTGTGATATTATATTTACTTAAGTTTATAAGTTGTTTCATTGTAGTAGGAATGCATTCAAAAAAGTTAAAAGATGTAATATCATCTAGCAAATTCCACTATGGGATATTTAGTAGATGTTAAAATAGTATGCAATAATTACAAATGTGATGGAGAACGCTTAGAAGCAAAAGTAGTCAAGATGCTAGTCGTTTTTTGACAAAATGAGAAAAATATAAAATTTGGATTCATAAGAATATATATGCTCTAAATACATTTATTGTTTAATATAGATTCTAAAATGATATTAGTTTATTCATATTAAATGCAATGATTATTTATTAATACAAGCTCTAGATTCTTAGGAATACTTCAACATACTTATATATCCTTTGAAAAATAATACTATCTTGTGTGGTCTAGATCAATAGATATTTTGCTTCCTTAACAATTTAAATATCCTTGGGGATATTATTCCTTCAAGTTTTCAATTTAAATAGGACAATAAGCATATTGGATGATCTTATGTGGCAAAATATTATATAGGTTTTCATTATCTAATACTTGGTTCAAATAGAGTATGCATTTTTTTTAGATATTTCCTTCAAGCAAGGTTAGATCACAAATAAGTTATCTTGAACTATGATCTACTCAATTATGGTCATCCAAATCCATTTTATTTTCAGTCTATGTGGATCTAGGACCTTGATTTCTTCGAAATGATTATGTTGTGATGAAATGAAGCAAAGTTGAAGCATCATGGATAAATGAATATCTACAATATCAACTACTTTGGTACCATATTTAAAATACATAAAAAACTAATTCAAGCTCAAAGATTTACAAGAGATAGAAGAAATCAATGGAATGGATTAACATACTTATGTGTAAGAAAAATAGTTACTTTCTAATTATTAGAGCATATTACAAAATGAAGATTCACATTGAACCCAAAATCTTGAAAGAGATATGGCCTATGAAAGATAATAAAAGTACCAAAGTTTTCATTCTATTGCTAAATTAATTTTATCCTTTTGCCATGTCAAAAATATCTCAATGTAAGATAAGAGAAGTATTAAATAAGAAGAGAATATTAGGAAGAAAGCATATAACTATTATATATTTTGTCAAAAATTTATAGAATAAGAAAGCTCGAATAAGCTTTTATAAAATATTCCATTTTTTGTCACACAAATTCAGAACATAGATTGATGAGGAAGATCTTGATAGATGAGCAACAAGATACAATTTTATCATTCCACTTGATAAGGTGTCTGAATCTTATGGATTTTCTATAATCTTCTTTCAAAATGTTGGGATATATTAAAGAATGATATCTTAATTGTTTTTCAAGAGGATAGGAAAAACAAGGCTATAATAAGTGATATCAATTTTTTTTTAAAAAGCAAATAAAATATTTTGATAAGCCTTTATAACTTGATTTATAAAACAAATTTAAAAGTTCTTATAATGGTAAATAATTTGAAAACATTTTAGATTATTTTATTTCGAAAGAAAGATGGATTTGTTTTTGGTAAGCAAATCCTTGATGATATAATAATCACACAAAAATAAGGCCATGCATTCTCTTCAATTCAAAAAAAAGGTTATACATGCTTTTAAAATTGAATGAACAAAGTATTAAGAAAGAAAAAATAAATGAACAAAGCATATGATAAAATTTGCTAAAGTTTTTTATACAATATTCTCAAAAATATTTGTTTTAATTAAAATTGATGTAAATAATTTAAATGTAGTTAGAATACTCAAAAAAATATATTTTGATCTATATGTTATGAATACTAACTCTTGATTTAGTTATACCATTTCTTAATGATTGATTGTACATTGTATTTATTAGTTTTACATCAAGAAAACTCTGTAGCATTCTCGTTGTCCATCATGTGTTATGTGGTATTTACTAGTCCATCATATGTGTATCACAGTGAGAGAGTTCTACATTTACAAGGTATTGGAAGTCATTTTTGTTTCTTACTGCCACTGTGAAACTTGTTGCCACTAATGCAGTACGAGGCATTGTTGAAGACAACCTTGTTTGTAACTTTGTTGTACGTTATATGGCCCTTCAATAAAGATGAAAGTGTTATCTTTGTAAGAGAATTTGAAGGGTAAATGCTCTCAAGAAGGGCAATCATTACATTCTTGGAAAGGTGAACGAATTTTACCTCAGTAGACAAGACGTGGTATGTGTTTTCATTTACAAGGGCCACATTGCATGTTTTTGGATAGGAGACTATTAAGGACAGAATATCAGAACTATATGTTATGTTATCACATTGAAGATAAGTCAAGCATAAGGAAATCAAAAGTTTTTTATTAGTCTGATGGCTTGAGAGTTTTTATGTCACTCCCTGTATGGGCTGTCATTAGGATTTATGTTCCTTGCTGCAGGACAAAGATTTAAGAATCACAAATCACTGTCCTCATTTTTAAAGACATCCAAAGCTTGCCATGTACTTTTTTTTAATGTGGGCGCTTCCATTAAAGAAATGTGAGGGAACAGCAGAGTTTTATTCACCTTTGAGTTGTGCCCAGATGCTAGGACAGTGTTTTTAAATGTGCAAATTCAATTGTACGATAAATGGTTAGTGATATATGCATCATGCATCACTTGTGGTAGTTATGCGGTAGAAGCCGAAGGTCAGTGGTACACGTGATCCATTTTCCTTGTGGTACATTCAACAAGATGACATCTAATGTGTTTATATCAAAGATGGTCACCCTAGATATGCACATGATCCCACACTCACCAAGTATATATCTATATATATTAAGTTATTGAAGTTGTTTATAATGGTTGTCTCTAGGTTAGATCTACACTTCACATATTTAAATATTTTTGAAGAAGGGATATAAGCAAATAAATTAATTCTGCATTTGGACGGAAAAGTGTTGTATCCTTTATATATATATATATAAAAGGTGAGAAGCTTTCTTAAATCCACCATTTTCAATTAAGTATTTTTATAAATAAATATTGAATTGTGTATTTGTGAGGAGTTTAATGTTATTTTTGTTTAAATTGAGAAGGATTATATGTTTGACTTAAATATATGATCTATTTTATAAATCAAAGTTAGAGTACATGAAGAGAGCATGTTCTTATTCGTAAATGATCTTATAAATGGTTGTGTTTAAGATCATGGGGAGTTGTGTTTGTCCTTGTCCTTATCCACGTGTGAGGTAAGTTCATGAGGAGTTATGTTTGTCCCTATATTTGATTAAGAGTTTAGTGAGGTCATTCCCATTGAGGTGAGCAGTTGAGTATATCCTTTTCATCCTCCCTAAGATTAGGCATATAAAGAACATCATAACTTTCAAGTGGAAAGTGAAGAAGTAGCAATGTTATAAGATGAAGATTTATTGTCATAGAAGTAGCTAACTAAAGTAGATGAGGTTGAGCACAAGGATGATATCGTGAATCTTTTTGCTTATGCTTTTATGGGGCTACAAGCTCACCATACCATTAAGATCCAAGGATTCATCAAATGATAGTGTGTCGATGTGTTGATTTATCTAGGTAGCACACATAACTTTATTGATAGTAAGATAGCAAAGTATTTGGACTTGTATATCAATTCTTCAAATGAGGATAAATTTCAAGAACTGATTGTAAATGTGGACACCATTCAGTGTGTAGGTTGAATAGCTAAGGTTAAATCCTAATGGAGCATTATACTTGGTTAAAAAAGCTCTTTTTCATGAATCTAGGTAGTGTAGATATCATCTCGAGAGAACAATGGCTATCTCATCTTAGTGATGTTACTATTAATCTACAACGATGATATATCAAGTGGATAGATAATAGAAAGGTCATTTATCTCTAAATAACCCCACCTCCTCCATCCAAGGTGGTTAGTTCCTACAATATGGAAAATATATTGAAGAAAGGTGGTCATGGATTATTTGCCCAGGTTAATTGCATGGAAGTTCATCCTTTAGAGTCACTTCTTCAAGATTCATTTAGACTTACCAGACATTATAGATCACTGTGTGGATATCTTTGGTGAGCCCACAAGTCTTCCCCCTAAGCACACACATGATCATGTCATCCACATAATTCCATGATTCCAACCTCCTAATGTGTATCCTTATAACTATTCTCAATTCTAAAAGTCTAAAATTTGGTTCAAGAAATATTGATGCAAGGAATCATCCATCCAAGTATCAATCCATGTTCCTCTCTAGTGGTTATAATGTAATGCAAGGACAATTCTCGATGCGTGTGTCCTTATTTTTTATCTCTCAACAATATCATCACCAAATATAAGTTTTATATCCTTATTATAGATGATTTGTTGGATGAATTGCATGGTGCTAAGCACTTGATAAATCTAGACTTGCACTCTATGTTCTATCAAACTAGGGTTAGAGAAGAGGATATCCTTAAGTATAGCTTTTGCACATGTGAGTGTCATTATGAGTTTCTATTCATTCCTTTTGGTCTCACTAATGCTCATTCTACTTTTTAATTTCTCATGAATTTTATCTTTCATCCTTTTTTCATAAGTTTACCCTTATTTTCTTTTATGGTATCTTAATTTATAGCAAGTCCTAGGAAGGTCATCTAGTTCATGTGGATAAAGTTTTCACCTATTACAGAAGGAAAAAATTTATGTTAAAATATTCAAATATACATTTGGGATCCATGAAGTGGAATGCTTGGGACATATATTATCTCAAGAAGGTTTCAATGTAGACCCTAACAAGATCAAAACCACACAAGACTTGCCCTTACCCAAATCCCCTCTCAATGTGAACTTTGAACTTGTACAATATTAAAATTATTGAGTACCATTGATCATGCACTTCAAGTATATACATCAAATATAGTTTTATTGAAAATTTATGATGTTATTGATTGTACCTTTATGAATAAAGACCACGACTATTCACAAAGAATTAATTCTTGAAATTAGTTCAGGAAATATGGTCCTCTTCCAATATCTTAATGAGGAATAGCTTATCATGTGAAACCATGTATCCTACATAAACTACTATAGATACCTAAAATTGGGTCACCTAGCTAAACCAATTTTATTATAAATTCATAAAACAACTAAGCCAACCATATAGCACACCTCCTAACCCAAATTCTAAAGCCAGATTAGCATATGACAAATTCACCATCTTAGGACAAATTTTCCAAGTAACAAATTTACCATCTTGTATGGAAAATTCATAAAAAATGACTTTCTGACCCAATTTTGATTTCATCCCACCAAATTTGACCTCCAATGGTCAAAAGTCACAAATTTGTTGGCTAATGAATTTGTTGGTGGTGGATTCATTTCAGATATGCATCCAATATCTTATCCCACTTGAAACTACATGTTAGAGGTAATTAACCTCTCCTTCCACTTCTAGTCACCCCTAGAGATTATCAATTAATTCAGTTAACTCATCAATATAAACTCTCAATAAATCCCTCTAACTAGCAATCAAATTCCAATTAAATCTCCTTGATTGGCAATCAGCCACCTATGATTCCTAGTCAAGGCAGTTAATATAAAATCAATTAGCCTAACTCCTTATATCTTGACACCTCACCCCTCCCTTTTATAGCTACCTTATATCTTGACACCTCACCCCTCCCTTTTATAGCTACCATTTTCTATATAATGACCCCTTAGGATAGTATTTTGGGAACAACACTCTTTGCATAACAAAGTGTTGCTAAAAAATTTCATTAGGAATTTGTGATAGATACATGTTGCATCCTCCTCAAGGTCTATTTTGTGATTTTGTATTTATTATTAGAGGCCTAACTATTCCAAATAGTGAGCTCCATGTTTATTTCCATTTGGTAGACCCCCAAAACCTAATTTCTCCTTTTAGCATGTTCTATTTTGTAGGTTTCGACAAATTCATCAATTATGGGGGTTATAGGCAACGAATTCACATAGGCGATGGATTCACACCAATGTTGGATCAGGTAAATTATTCTATCCATTCTCTTTTGTATTTAGTTTATACTTACTACTTTTTTTTGTAGCATTTCTATTATGTTTTTATGGTACTTAGAACATTAAGATAAAAACAAAAAAATCTTAGTTTAGGTTCTTAACATAGGTTTCATATTTTGTTCTAGGCATCAAAAGTGAAGTGCATGTAGCTTTGCAGTAGACTATGTTGTTTTTTTGCATATCCTTTTGATATATTTTTTTAAAAGAAAAGTAAAATAAAATCAATATTCTTTTATATTTTGCAAAGTTCTCTTAGAACCTAGAAATAGTGCAAGAAAATCCACATTGCATGTAGGATTGTTTGATTTATTTTGTTTGCACATGTATTGCATTGACATCCTTGCATATTAGATATTAAGATAGAATAAAAAAACTAGGTTTTTGTAAATTAAACTCATTCAATTAGATCTAAATAAATCGATAAACTACTCTTGGTGAACCCACAATTTCTCCTCACCAAAGATAAAAGCTCAAGCAAACGACGATTTAGTAGCAAGGATCTCTTGTCCTAATGTGGGGCATACCTTGAGGTAAATAATCCAATGTCAATGCCTTCACACACTCTTTTTTCATCCCCACATATTTGGTGAACCCGGTGTGAACACCATGTAGGTACCTACCCTTCCTTTTCCACTAAGCCTTAACCTTAATCAAGATAAATTAATTACACTTTTATTAATACCACCTAATTTTTTTGCATAGTATAAATCATATTAGTTCAAGATAATAAGAACCTAACCAAATTGTTAGTCCTATTGGAGTAAGGATAATGATCCCTTGAGTAAACCAATATACAAACCTTGAGAGTTATCTCTCTTGGCTACAGTGGGATAACGAGATTCATAATGTGGGTTGTTTTTCAATAGGGATATAAGGGTTATAAAACAAATTATCTTTCTTCTCTAAACAACTCTAAAAAAAATTGATAAAATGAATCTCCTTTGTTATTGACCATGGTTGAACCACCTTACCTTACTCAGAATATCATGCAATAATTAGTGTGATATTCAATCCTTGCATGAGATTTCAAAGAATCAAAGGGTCATAGAAAACCCAACTTTTGAAAAGGAAGAAGAATAAGAAAAACCTCCCTCTAGAACCATTTCCCCTATTCATAACAAACAAGGGGAATTTATCTTTAAATACATGGACCATCTAGACTCTTTTTAAAGAGGAAATAGGGAGGCCATGCAAAAAATATTAAGGGTTGATGAAGAACCCTTGTTCACCTCCATTGAAAAAATTTCCTTTTAGATATCCCACAACAACCCAAATCTAACTCCATGAGCACTCAATAAAGAGACTCTTCCCATGGGTCTTTATACCTAGATGCAAACCCTTATAACCTAAATAGAATGGAGTCCAATCCCTCTATCATCATGTAAAAACCCAAGGATTAGCTACAAGAAAACACACAGAAAAGAAAATATTTTTATTCTTACAAAGGAGAAGGATTCATAAACCCCTAACTTACTCCTAATTGATCTATTGTTTAAATCCTCTAAGTTTCTCGAAGAGCTACATCTCACTAGATACCCTAACAGAAGTCCATATATATAGAATTATTATGTGTTACCACAAATACGTTTATCCCTATAATCACTCTTGATGAGCTAAACTTATCACCTTCAACCAATCGAAGGTATATGTCCATCACCATATCCTACACAATTCAATCTGTGTAGGTATGCTACACGTATTGTGAGTTAAGCTATCCATCTCGTCTCCACAACAAGCTATCTTAACTCAAATTTAGTCTTTCCCTCAACTAAGTTATCATTCTCCCTAAGGGATATTAATCCCTTAGGTCCACTATGTTCACCCTAAGGGATCTCAATCCCTTAGGTCACCCTCTAAGTTCATCCTAGAACTCATTTATTTAAGTTTCTATTGTTTAGCAAGAAAAACAAGAATAGTTTAGATACTAAATCTAACAAAAGAGCATAATTCATAAAGCATACAAAATATACTAGAAAGAAAACAACATTTTAAAGAAGGTAAACATTAATTGAAAGAAATGTAGATACAAAACATAGATAATTCAAAACAGTAATTTAAAGGTACATCTTCCAACAATTAACAATTATTACATATAAGCAAGCATGGTAAATCCTCCATACTCTTAAAAATACAAAATAGTACATCAATTTCATCAAGGAAATCTTCCCACATGGTTAATCTATTTATGCATAAGTAAATCATTATAAGTAAAATCAAACTGCTACATTGGTTCCAACTGCTTCCTTGGTCCTTCTCAGATTTCCCTCGATCATTTGAGGATAGTAGGGGATCGCACTCATGGTTCCGTGATATACATGCTTATAAATGCATTTACTTATTTCATCATCAAATTACAACTATACAAATTAATAAAGGTAACTATCCATCCACTACATAGTTGATATCAATAAAAAATTCCAATTTCATTTTTCCCTCTAATTACCTAACGAGAGTCTTTCAACAATTACATTCTGATCATAGTTTCTTCTTTAATCAATTCTTTCAACCCTTATTCAACAATTAAAGTCGCATACCTTTAATTACCAGATAATCTAGGTTCCTTCAATGAAGAAATAATCATTTTTTCTTTTGTTCTATAAATTAAAGTCCCATACCCTTGATTTACAAAACAAACCATTTCTATTTATTTAATAAATCAAAGTCATCCTCTTTAATATATAAATAAACCTTTTCCTTTAATTTTATAAATTATATTCCCATACCCTTAATTTACAAAACAAACTAATTCTATTTATTTAATAAATCAAAGTCATCTTCTTTAATCTTTAAATAAATCTTTTCCTTTATTTTATAAATTAAAGTCACATACCCTTAATTTAAAAAATAAAATAATTTTATTTGTTTAAAAAATCAAAGTCATCTACTCTAATCTATAAATAAACATTTTCTTTTATTTTATAAAGTAAAGTCACATACCCTTAATTTACAAACCAAACTAATTCTATTAATTTTATAAATCAAAGTCATCTACTTTAATCTATAAATAAACTATTTAATAATTTAATTAAATAAAACCCTATGAATCCCATCTACCCTCGTACTTAGGGTAAGTCATGAACCCAAATAGTCAATTCAACCTCACGGAGAAGATGGAAAGCACAAGAAAACTTAAGATTCAATTCCATCACTGAAACCCTATCTACTAAGGTTCTTGATATTACCCACATGCCACACAAGCCATTAACGACAAATTACATCAATGAAATGAGGGCAAAACAAGAGCTCCTATACCAATGTAGGAGGCAAGCAACGCACTCAACCTTGATCGATGGTGCAAGGCTATGGCACTAGAAAATTCCAAACCAACTACAACTCCTCTCCTCTCCCTACCATAGGTGACCAACACAAGTTGGGAAGAAGCACACACAGTAGGGTCTTCCTATCACAACAACAAATGACCCGACTATAGGGGTGATGCCAACTCTATTTACACATTGAAAAGGGAGACCCTACGATGTCTAACTCAATCATGCACATGAGGGATGGTAAGAAAATGGCTAGCAAGGGGAAATCAAGTTTACCTAACCAAGAAGGGTATAACACAAACATGACTATCACCGCAAGATCAGCTTCTAAGTTGGTAAGGTAAGATGCAAGGGAAAGTCCTATCATCTGGATAGAATGCAGCATCTAAGGCCAAACTACTCTCGACATACTGCTACTGAGAGAGATATGTATATCATGGACAATAGTGTAGCATCTATGACACTTACAGGGAGTGGATACGTTTGCTCACTCGTGAGCCCACCAAGTAATGAAATCAATCTAGAATCCTTGCAGGATAGGCTGCATAGTAGAAGAGACAGGTTAGGGTAGAAGATGATTAGATACTTCGTGTAAATTTGTCGAATGACATCTAAGTAAGCAGGTATGAAAGGTAGGAAAACAAACTATCCCAAACAACAAAAGAACTTGGCCAAACCATTTAAAAGGAGTACAAAAATACAGTCATCCATAAACTGGAATAACCAACCTAGTGTTTAACTGTGATGCTCCTGGTTTGAGTCCAAAGCACCCGTTTCTTCCCTCGTAGCCCAACTCTCACCTTGCTAGGTGTTTTTTCCTTCTTTCTTTGCTTCCTTTATTTTTGTTCTACATTCACCCCACGTAACAACAACCTCCATTGTCTTCCTCCTTTGCCCTTATCCTCTCTACCAATTTGCCCCATCCATCATTACTTTTTTCATTTACCTTCAAATGCGGTAGACTGATATTTGAATTTTAAATATCCTTCCCCATTCTCAAAATTTTGCCTTAAATGCTGACAAAAAGGAGCTTCTTTTTACAGACTTATCTACTTTGAATAAATTATATTTATTACAAGAGGAAGGTACTAATTTTCTATTTCAAATAATAGAATAAATCTAATTTAATTACTATAAGTAACTCCATTTATTATAGATTTAAAATGTTTAATTTTCATATGATGTTCTATTTTCAATTAAAATATTACATTTAATTTTATAAATAAAATTATTTTATCACAAAAAACAAAACATTATTTATTTATGAATGAAAATTACTTTATCATTTAAAATAAAATAACCATTTGCTCATAAATGAAATTCCTTTATCATTTAAAATAAAACGACCATTTATTTATAAATGAAATTCCTTTATAATTTAAAATAAAACAACTATTTATTTATAAAAATAGAGAATAAGAGGTTTTAAGAAAACAGGGAGCTTTTAAAGGTAACCAAATCATGCATGTTTTTATTTTCCAAACCACCAATGTAGATAGTGATGAAGTAAAAGACAATCAAACATATACAACAAAAAAAGAGGGAGTATTTTTGTCAACTTAGTCACCCGTATCAGCCTAAAAATTTATCATAGCTACTAGGCTATCAACTTAAGGCTCATGGTGGCTAGTTGTTGATGACTATCCCTAACCGATAATGCATGCCTATATGAAGGTATCCATCAATGTTACCCTCGAGTTACCTTAATCATCATTTCCCCAACCTCAAGTACCCCCGCTTTCGGTGGATTATTCTACTTCTTCCACCTATGAGTGTACTTAATCCTACACATTTTGTAATATGTTAGCAATACCATGCTCTTCAAAATCAACTAAATATCACATAGTTGGTTCAATTACTCAAATTAGGTATTAAAGCATCATATATTAATACATTGTTTCTTTGTGCCAAAAATCCTGCTAGGGAGGGTTATGACATCCTACCCCCTGGGACTAAACACAATCCTAGGTGTTTCTGGTTTATACAAAAATAAAAATTATTACATTATATATTTTCAAACAAGAAGGGAAAATATTTTTGCATATCATCCACTTTTTCCAAAGTGGTACTTCTTTCTAAATATTGGTCCCACTAGACCTTTACATTACTCAAGAGTTTGATTCAACATAGATTTAGAATGAAACTAAAGAATCTTTACCATCATCACTTCAATAGCCTCCAAATTTATCATCTGCAATTATCCCACATATGTTCAAGATCAGCAACATATTTCCTAAGCAAGGATATGTGGAAGGTGTCATGGATATTGGATAGGTTACATGATAAGGCAAGTTGATACACAATCGAACTAATATTTTTAGTGATTTTGAAGGGTACCACAAATTGTGGATCCAACTTGGTGGATTTGATAGCACTCTTTATTGGCTTAACCCTTAAAAACACTTTATCTCCAACTGAGTACTCTCTTGGAGGTCTCTTGAGATCAACATAAGTTTTTTGCCTATTAGTAGCTTCTTTAAGTCTTTGCCTGATTACCTTCAGCTGATCCTCCATCTCTCTAACTATATCTAGACCAATCACAACTAGATTTTCTATTTTATCCTAAGATAATGCTGTTCTACTCTTTCATCCATATAAGGCATCAAAAGGATTCATTCCTAGAGAGGAGTGATATCCATTATTATAGGTGAACTCTACCAAATGTAGGTAGTCTTTCCAATGAGACTTATGATCTATGCAGTACATGAGAAGCATGTATTCTAGTACTTGGTTTACCCATTTAGTTTGACCATCCATTTTAGGGTGGTATATCGAGCTCATATTCAATTTTGTGCCCACTGCATGATGTAGGGATTTCCAAAATTCAAAAGTGAACTTGGAATCCCTATCTGAAATAATTATCTCAAGAAATCCATGTAATTAGAATAACTTTTTGGAAAATCTACTAGCCACCACCTAAGAATCATCCTTGATGTTCCCTACTATAAAATATAGAACCTTAGTCAATCGGTCAACTATTGCAAGTATTGTATCATGTTGATACCTGGTTGTGGGTAAACCTACTATAAAATCCATATATATGACCTGCATTTTCTACATGGTACATCATGTGGATACAATTGTCCTATAGGATGCTTACATTCTGCCTTAACTTTCTAACATTCAAGATATTAAACGATAAAATTGGTGATGTCCTTCTTCATTCCTACCTAGAAGAAGGTTCTTTTCATGTTTTCCAACTTTTTGCCCCTCCAAGATGGTTAGAATAAGGAGATATATAGGTTTCTTGTATTATTAATTTCCTTAAATCACCCATTTTTGGTATGATTACTCTACCCTTGTAGCACAAGAGGTCATATTTCATGTCAAATTTCTTATTATTCTTAGGGTATCTATTGATCCTAGCTTAAATTTCCTAGCAATACTCATCCTGATATTGCTCTTGTCTCACCCGATCCATCAAATCCATGTGACTTCTAGTTATGATTGATATGTGTTCCTTCTACTCAAAGCATCAACAACCTTATTCTCTTTCCCTTTTATGTACTCAATTTTAAAGTCATACTCAGTGAGAAACTCGACCCATCTTCTTTGTCTCACATTTAGAATAGGTTGGGTAAATATGTACCTCAAAATTTGAAGGTCAGACTTTAATTCAAAGGGCCTTCAAGTGAGTAGTGGTGCTAGGTCTTTAGATCATGCACCACTACAGGTAGCTCTAAATCATGTGTAGCATAATTAACTTCTTACTTCTTGATATTCCTTGAAGTATATGCTACTACTAACTCTTCTTGAGAGATTACTCCTCCTAACCCTTCCAATGATGCATCCGTGCATACTAAAAAGTCCCCTTGAGGGTCAAGAATATTTAGTATTGGTACGGTAGTGATTTTATATTTCAACAATGCAAAGACAACTTCACACTTTTTTGAACAGTTGAAATCCTTTCCCTTCTTCTGAAGGTCAGTTATTGCCACAACAATATTTGAGTAATCCTTAATATAACATCTATAGTAGCTTGTTAACCCCATGAAGCTTCGTACTTTAGTCACATTAGTAGGGGATGGCTAGCTTAGGATGACCTCTATTTTCTCTGGATCCACAGTAATTCCTTATGCTGATATTATATGTCCAAAATATCGTACCTCTAAAACATAGAAATCACTTTTGGCTAGAATTCCATAGAGTTGGTTTTTTATCAATAACTCTAACACGATCTTGAGATGTTTATCGTGCTCTTATTTTTTTGAGAGTATATTAATATATCATCTAGAAATACAAGGACAAACTGGTTCAGATACCTTCTAAACACACTGTTCATTAGATTCATGAATGTAGATGGAGTATTAGTTAGTCCAAAGGGTAGAACTATAAAATCATAATTCTCGTACCTAGTATTAAATATCATTTTGTGAGTATCCTCCTTGCGTATTCTTAATTGGTGATAACATGACCTCGGGTTAATCTTAGTGAATATTATGGCATCTCTTAGTTGATCAAACAAATATTTGATCCTAGGTAGAGAATATTGGTTCTTTATTGTAGCCTTATTTAGCATAATATGGTCAATACACAATCTTAGTGAACCATCCTTTTTCATAAATAAAATCAACACACCCTAAGGTGACACACTTGGTTTATCAATCCATTTTCTAGTAGCCCTTGTAGTTGAACCTTTAGTTCCTACATCTCGATAGGATTCATCCTATATGGATATCTATGAATAGGTTTTACTCTTGGCATAAGATCAATTGTGAAATAAAATTCTCGCACAGGAGGAATTCGAGGTAAATCCTCTAGAAATACATCCTTAAAATATTGCAAAATTAGGTGCTTTCCTAGCACTTCTCTCTTCTGATCATCTCCTACTTTATTGGGTTTTACAACATACACTATCCCTCCTTTCTTGAGGGTTTTCTTCAATTACATAGTTGATAGTATTTGGGGTTTGAATGCCCCCTCGTCACTATGAATTCTTTGTATTTCCTTGCCTTTATTTGAATACTTGATCCATCTATCTTGGAAATTGATCAAGGTTTTATGGGCCTGTAACCAATCCATCCCTAGGATCACATCAAATGCATGAAGTGGAGCTACGTACAAACAACCTTTAGTGGTACCACTAGCTAAAGTAATTTTTTCCATTAGATAACATTGGTTTACTAAGTAGGTTTACCCAGAACCATACTCTACCTTTCGTCCATGGGCTAAATATCTTGGCCTTTCTAGAATATCCCTTGCTAAACTAGAAGAAATAAAGCTATTTGTGGCCCCACTATCAATTAAAATTTTTACTTGCTTGATAAAAATATTACCTTTCACAATCAATGGGGTGACTTGCCCCTCTAGCTTTTGTTTCCCAGTTGTAGCATAGATATAATGCTTAGGTTCTTTTCCCTTGGTTTTGGATGCACTCAATCCTAGTTGATGCATAAATTGATTAGCATAATGTGGGCCTTTGCAATGATAACACCTGTCCTTGGTTCCTTAATTTGTTTTCATTTTTTTCCTATCTTACTTACTGGAGATAAAGTTTGCAGTTTCTGAGGGTGAGGCTTTGTGTTGTTGGGATTATTGTTGGTTTTATTTTGGAATTTTTTCTTGAAATTTCCATGCTTTTTGTTATTTATCTTCTCAAAATTTTGAGGTTTCGTGGTCTTTTTATCCTCTTCCTATTCCCATTTCAAAAATACCTAATTATTCCTCTTTCTCAGTTCTTTTTGGTCTTGCTCAAATAGGGTAGCATAGTTGAATAGTAGGTGAGACTGCTTTCTTTACAAAATTATATGCCTTTTGCAATGATTTATGCTCATGCATGTTTACATCATGCTTCACTCTTGATTCTAACCCATGGATAAACTTGTGAACCCTAATATTTTCATCATAAGTAGGTACTATGGGTGAAATTTTACATCCTTCACCCACTCTCCATTCTAAGAAGTGATTCCCTTTGTTCAAAAGGAGTTCACCAAATTTTGAAGATATTTTTGGATGGGTAAAAGGAATCAGTTGGCAGTGATGAAAGTCACAGGTAAACCGAAGTATTGGACGGATGACAGAATGGAGCAAGATAGGCTACAAAATAAGCGATATTTTTCCTTGAGAATTTGGACAAAAAATTCCCAAAAGCCAACTCAACCTCTGGTATGGGTGTTCTAGAGTGGCTAGCAAGGGTGGAAGATTGGGTCGACCCTACCCTAGAGAACAAGGAAAACCCCCACCCATCTTGGATGGGTAAATGTGAGCACCAATATGGAAAAACATGTGGGAACACCCACTACCTCCCCCATGGGCAAAAGGAAGTACCTACCCAACATGCAAGGTTCCTGCCACCATTGAAAATTCAAATATAAAACTTGTCCACCACTCCAACAATTTGGGTTCCTGACAATGTACATGGAAGTGATAGATTTCTAATGCGATGCTCCCAAGGTACTTTAGTATCTATCACTCGTTGCCTACATAGATAATCACCAATCGATGAGAATAATGAGGTAGTAGAGCAATAATGAGATGAGCAGAAGATCAAAGGGTCTAGAATGATCTAGAAGCACCTACCACTCTTCTATAAGATCGATGCTTCCCAGTGGAGTAGTGTACCAAGGCAATGCTCGTCAGTTGCAAAGGCCATATTTCTACCTTCTACCATTAATATCTAGATTTTGAAACTAATGTAAATATAACTATAAATAGTTGAATGTTGGTCATTCTTAATGATGGATCTTTAGCCATTACAATTCTTATGTAATATTTTCCCTTTGTAAATACAAATTCTACACTATTTGGCCTCTAACTGTGTCTGCATGTTCTTCATTGAAAGTATGAATATTCAATTCTTTATTCACTTAAGTCTTCCTATGTTATTTTGGTATCTGGATTCCATGGGGTGTGCTTGAGTGACTAAGGGGAAGTGTATTCATTATATGGATTGGGAGTTTATTTTTTCTAACATCGATCGAGCAGGAGTGCTTTGGTTCTACACCTTGTATTTCATGCACCCACTCATTGGTACTAGAATTTGCCTCCCACCCACCGCTAGGACAAGGGCTAGGACAAGAGCATCATTGGGTGACCTAGTGTAGGGCTTGTATTTTAGATGGGGTACCATACCTACATGGGTCTTTATTTAGCTATACCCATCATTATGAGTTTTGGCTATACCTCACAAGCAGAGATAACATTCTCACTTGGTGACTCTGACTTCAACTTTGACATCACAACCAAGACCTTTGAATACTGGTGCCTTGATGGCTTAGCCATATTTCCCCAGTGGAATTACATCAGTCCCCTCAATCTCTCTCATAGAAATGATATCCCACAAGTTGCCTTTGATGTCTGTAGAAGGCTACAGAGACCACACATATGTTGATATTGCAACATAAAGAAGTAAAATCATGTAATCTAAGCATACATTTGACAATAAGAAGGAAATAACAAATGGAAGCTCTCTTTATTAATCAAATGAGTCTTATTACAAATTTGTCCCTCTTAGGGATACCAAAGCTTGATACAATTGTTACAATAAGCAAATAACCCTAAAATGGGATATGTGTTTCAATTGGTCTTCATATCTCCATCAAATCTACTTGAGGGCTTATAAGGATGCCTCCTCCCTTTTTCGAGAGGAACTTGATGTTGAGAGTGCCTTGTAGCTTGAAATATCCTGTAACCTACATACAAGAAACAACAAAGCATAATTAAAAGCATATGAGGCCTCTCATGATGAGGCTTTTATCAAGAAAATACAATAAGTATGGCTGAACTTGAAAGAAAGCATAAATAAATGCAAATATGCTTACAAAATGACTGAATTAATGCAAAGCATGCTTGAAAATAAATAGATCTAGCTAATATAATGTAATTTGCAATAAAAGCATGAAATGAAACTAATCTAAGAAGATTATTGAAAACTAGCAAATATGACCTAGTGAAGGTAAAGTTACCTCTAATCTTGCTAATTATTTGTGCAGTGTAAATAAAGACTAATCTAAGCTATATTAACCTATTTACATAATTGGAAATGAAAATATACTACTAAAATGGAAGGAAATGAGCATCAAATTCTAGTTGCAGGTGCTTGAAGCAACTGGCTATGTTAGTCGTGGCTAATAGTCATGGCTGAGGGAAAACTCCTCTTTCTCTTGCAACCAGGGCCAAAAACTCTAAATTCCTCCAAGAAATTGATTATCAAGGGTCGCCTTGGTTTTCTAGAATAGATTTATGGTTGAATTCACTATAATTTTCCATGGAAGTGTGTCAATTATCAATCTTGCTCCTCAAGCTCTTTAGATCTCCATTGTTGCAAGGTTGATGATCAAATTAGATTTTGGCAACATCTTGTTACTATTCACAAGGTGCAATTGGCTCTCCAATTCGATGGGGCTTCACTACATTAAACTTGGAAACTCATATCTTGTTCTCCCAAATTTGGAGGGTGGTGTTATAGCCTTTCTAACTCCTCATCCTAGCTTCCTTGAGAAGCCAATATCAATAACTAACAGGTTGAAGCAGTTGGGAGGAAGAATCCATAAGCTTCCTTGCTCAAAACCACCCGGATTGGTTGCAAATGCAGTTGTAATAACCAATTTGACTTGGCTCGAGAGGCCAAGTTAGTTACAGGGCTAGTAGTGGCTCTTAAGCATAGCTAGAACCCTAGTCATGGGTGTCAACCATGATTGAGATCTTAGTTGTGGATTCCATCCACGACTAAGGTTAAATAGGACCATGATGCCTCAATTGAGTGGTTAAAACCACTACTTTACCTTGGGAGGGTCCAAGGTCATTCATATGGTCTACAAAGATGCCATATGAGTAGTCTCCTAAATATGACGTGTTTTATGTGTCTACAGATGCCCCTTTTGGGATGCATTTTTGTAAAATACAATGCTGAGCAAAAATAGACCACCTAAAGCCATGTTGTAGGTTGAATGATGATCATTGATCTAATCAACATTAGATGCTCAATCCTATAAAAGAATGCACATCTTAGAATCATTGGTTCCAATAGAATGGAAGGCTTAAATTTGTAAATATTTCACGTGTCCAGCAGCGATCGAGTAGCATCAGTGCTACAATTATTTTGATAGGTGGAGAGCTTCAAGCTTTAAATTGGCATATTTGCTTTTTCCCCAGCATAAGGGTAAGCTTATGATAGTTGTTAGCAATGATTCATAAGATGAATTCAATTTGACATGATCGAGTGATCTTTTATTGACTTTGATTATGAATGTGTTATTATGATTATGGAGACCACACATCTATTGATATTGCAATATAAAGAAGGAAAAGCATGTAATCCAAGCATACATTTGATAAAAATAAGGAAATAACAAAGGGAAGCTCTATTTATTAATCAAATGATTCTTCTTACAAATTTTTCTCTCTTAGGGATACCAAAGCTTGATACAATTGTTACAATCAGCAAATAACCCCAAAATGGGGGAAGATGTATTTCAATTGGTCTTCATATCTCCATAAAATCTACTTTAGGGATTATAAGGATGCCTCCTTCTCCATTTTCCAAGATGAACTTGATGTTGAGAGTGCCTTGCAGCTTGAAATATCTTGTAATCTACATACAAGAAACAACAAAGCATAATTAAAAGTATATGAGGCCTCTGATGATGAGGCTTTTGTCAAAAAAATGCAAGTATGGCTAAACTTGAAAGAAATCATAAAGATATACAAATATGCTTACAAAATGAGTGAATTAATGCAAAGCATGCTTGAAAACAAGTAGATCTAGCTAATATAACATGTAATTTGCAATAAAAGCATGAAATGAAGCTAATCTAAGAAGATTATTGAAAACTAGAAAATATGACCAAATGAAGGTAAAGTTACCTCTAATATTGCTAATTAACCATGCAAATGTGTAAATGAAGACTAATCTAAGATAGATTAACCTATTTGCATAACTGGAAATGAAAATCTACTGCTAAAATGGAAGGAAATGAGCATCAAATCCTAGTCATGGGTGCTTGAAGCAGATGGCTATGTTAGCCACGGCTAAGGGAAAACTCCTATTTATTTTGCAACCAGGGCCAAAAACTCTAAATTCCTCTAGAATTGATGATCAAGGGTCACCTCGGTGTTCTAGAATAGATTAGTGGTTGAATTCACTATAATTCGTAATGAAAGTGTGTCAATTTTCAAGCTTGCTCCTCAAGCTCTTTATATCTCCATTATTTTAAGGTTGATGATCAAATTGTATTTTGGTAGCTTCTTATTACTCTTCACAAGGTGCAATTGGATCTCCAATTTGATAGGGCTTCGTTGCATTAAACTTGGAAACTCATTTCTTGTTCTTCCCAATTTGGAGGGGGTCTTATAGCCTATCTAACTACTCATCTTAACTTCCTTGAGAAGCCAAGATCAAGAATTGATAGGTTGGAGTAGTTGGGAGGAAGAATCTAGAAGCATCCTCATTCAAAACCACTTGAATTGGTTGCAAATGCAGTTACAACAACCAATTTGACTCGGCTCAGGATGCCAAGTCAATTACAAGGCTAGTTGTGGCTCTTAAGCATAGCTATAACCCTAGCCACAAGTGTCAACCGTGGCTGAGATTTTAGCTACGGATGCCATCCATGAGTAAGGTTAAATAGGTCCAAGATGCCTAAATTTTGTGGTTAAAACCACTACTTTGCCTTGGGAGGGTCCAAGGTCATTCATATGTTCTAAAAATATGCCCATATGAGTATTCTCTTAAACATGACATGTTTTAGGTAGCTACAATGCCCTACCAAAATATAGTGGAATCAAGGGAGCTATGAAGGAACACCTTGAAAATATAGATTCTATGGCCATCCTTCACAATATCGTGCACAAATATGCAATGATCAAACTACTGGTATCCTCTCTTGAAGGTGAAGCACGACTCTAGTACAAGACTCTATAGTCGAGGAGCATCTCTACATGGGCATATTTGGTGGAGCCCCTAATGGATGTGTTTGGAGAAGTGGAGGACCCCTTCCAATCTCTAAACCAATTCACATTTATCAAGAGAAACTCTCTTGAAAGTGTGGCAAACTTCAATGTCTATTTTGAGAAGATTTGGAAGAGGATTCCACTACAGATCCTCCTAATCTCCACCCAGGTACATCTTTTCTACATTTTGGCTCTTGGTCTTGATATCAGTCTCCTTTTATACCAATCAGGGGAAACTCATTTTCCCCAACTCTACAAGGAGGTTGTCAGGGCTAAGTAGGTTCTGATGTGGAGTTTCCAACCCATTAGTTCCCATAAGGAGATGGTGCAAGATCATGAAGTGAGAACAGACCAAGATCAGGTCTGTCAAGAAGCCCACATTCATAAATATGGCATGACCAATCAACCCCAAACCCTCAAGAAGCTAGGCAAGTACTTGGATGCTCATGAGCGGAATAAGGATTCAATGGTAGAGGAAGAGTCAACAAAGTGATTGGCACAACTGGATAATATTGAAAAGGGACAACATGAAAATCTAGTCCCTAATAACTTACCACCAAAAATGCAAAACACGTTAGCAAAAAATATTGCCACCCTAGCTTTCAAAGTCCTGAATGTTAATACACAGGCAAAATAAAAAGAATTATGATTTTATCGTAATTCTAAGCCATCATGGTCAGTTCCAGATGGGTCACAAGCGGTGCCTCAAATATAATGTGATATGGTCTAGCCACTATAAATTCATAGAATAATTCATGGATGACACCTTGGCTTAAGCATGCTTGTCACACTACAATTTTATGGACAATAAATAAAACCTTGCATTATGTAGGGCCAACGTGTTGGGAATCACAAGTTTTATCATCGACCATTGGTGCAACAAGGTCCTATGAAAAGTTACCACTTGGTCAGGCATCAAAGGGCATCAAAAAGGATTTTCCCAAAATTTATTTAGGAAATATAACATTCTTATCCTTCTCTATGTTGTCTTCCTAGTTTTGTTCTTCTGTTCATTGTTGTTGTGACCCCATAGCCCAATGGATACATTCAACAATTTTCAAGACCTCTCACTTGTCCCCAAGAGTTGTGGTAAGCCTTGGAACTCATATATGTAGGCACATGCTATAAATGGTCCCTATAGTAAGATGAAATTGAGTCCAAAAAGTGCAAACCATGAGTTGTGGTTAGAGTGAAATGGCCTCTCAATCGATAAGAGACAATAAAATAGGATCACTGCTAGATTGTGTGAAGAAAAAAATCTAGGATAGAAGAAATGAGAAACACTGGTAATCTATCTACTCTTGGAATATCCCAAGTCTTCAATGGGCTATGTATAGGGTGATTAAATATGTAACCATATCTTGTAGATAAGGTTCAATGCCCCATAGGTTTCACTTGATAGGTTTCAGATTACTTTTCCCTTCATGTCTTTATGTTTCCCTGCCCTTTCCTCCCCTTCACCTTATTTTTCCTTTTGTTGCCTATAATTATTTCAACTGGTAAGAAATGTTTCATGGCCTTTATTACTTCCTCTTCCCTTTACCTCTTGTATGTATCTTGCAGTAAGCTTCTTAAATATTTACTTGTTATTTCCATTGCTTGTCTTCCTACTACTCTTGACTACAGTAGTTCTCTCTATGTCAGTCGCCTTGGCCCTATCCTTTGGATTTATTTTCTTGTTACTCAAATCTACTCCCATCATTTGGGCTCTTATTCCTTTCCCTCTGCTTTGCTTTTCACCATGTTAGATGTCTCGGTTCATCGTGTTCTCCTTTCTTCTATGCCCTTCCTTCCCCTCCATTTCTCGATTGTGTTTGTTATATTTACTAATCCCTCTGGATTCCTTTTTTTCTATGAAATGGAAAACCACTGTAAGTCACCATAAGTATGGGTGAAATTTTACATCCTTCATATTTTTTCCCTTCTAGGAAGTGATTCCCTTTGTTCAAAAAGAGTTCACCAAGTTTTGAATACATTACTAGATAGGAAAAAGGAATCAGTTGGTGTTAGTAGAAGTCATGAGTAAACTAAAATGTTAGAACAACGAAATGGAGCAGGGTGGGCCATAAAATAATCAGTCTTTTTCCTCGATAATCTAGGTTGAACATTCCCAAAATCTCATCTGACCTTTGGTATGGATTTTCTATACTAGCCAGCGAGGGCAAAATATTGGATTGACCCCGTCTTGGAGAAAAAGGAAAACCCCCACCCATATCGGGTGGGTAAATATGAGCACCAATCTCATAGAACATGTGGGAACAACTATCAACCCCCCATGGGTGGAAGGAAGTACCCACAAAACATGCAAGGTTCTCGCCACCATCCAAAATTCAAACAAAAGAATTTTTTGCCACTCCAGCAATTCGGGTACCTGACAACATACATAGAAGTGATAGATTTCCAACGTGATGATCTTAAGGTAATTTAGTGTTTTTCACTCACTGCATAAATAGATAATCACTGGTCAATGAAAATAATGAGGCAACTAAGTAATAATGAGTTGAGCAGAAGATTGAAGGGTCCAAAATGATCCAGAAGCACCTGTCACTCTTCTAGAAGATCAGTGCTTCCTAGTGGAGCAGTGTACTAGGGCAGCACTTGTCAGCTACAAAGGCCATATTCCTGCCTTCCACCATTAATATCTGGACTTTGAAACTTATGTAAATATAACTATAAATAGCAGAATACTGGCCATTCTTAAGGGTGGATCTTTAGCCATTACAATTCTTATGTAAGGTTTCCCCTCTATAAATATAAATTCTACACTATTCGACCTCTAACTCTGTTTTCTTGTTCTTCATTGAATGTATGAATATTTAATTATTTATTTGCTTAAGTATTCTTATGTTATTCTAGTATCTGGATTTTATGGGGCATGCTTGAGAGACTAATGGGGAGCGTATTCATTAAATGGGTTGGGGGTTTATTTTTTGCTAAAGCTGATCGAGCAGGATTGCTTTGATTTTGCATCCTAGATCTCATGCACCTACTTGTCGGTAGTGGAATTTGCCTTCTACACACCACTAATAGAGATATAAGACAAGGACATCGTTGGATGACCTGGTGTAGGGCTTGTGTTTTTGCATGGGTCTTTGATGCAGTTATACCCATCCTTGTCAGTTATGGCTATGACATTTTATTTTTTTTTTTCCTCTTTTCCTTTTTCCTTTCCTTTTGTGGTGTAGAGTAGCTAGAATCACCACAAGGAACTGGCCTTCTCCAAAGATCATTCATCCCACCCTTCCGATGTGGTGGTCATTCTATGATACTTGGAACTGATTCGTCCACCTTGCCCTATGCGTGGTTCCATATTAGTGACCAACAGGTATATACTTAAGTAATCGAACCGAATTCTTATAGTATATCTCCACTATTTTAGTCCCTTGCCAAAGGATGGAAAATTATTCAAACTTTAGGGCATAGAAGTGTTCTGTAAGAAACCTCTTTTTGAAGATTTCAAAAAAATATTTTCATTTAATATCAATAGGTTCAACTTTATTCTTTTCATAGTAGGTTTCCCACAAATCTAAAGTAGTCCCTTCTAATTTTATCATGGCCCAAACTGTTCAAGTTCCTGGGGAATAATCTTTTACTGTAAAAAAAAATCTAATTCTCTCAACCAGGCTTCAGCTACATCCCTTTCACCTTCTCCACTAAACTTGGAGATACAAATATTTTTCAAATCCCTAGTTGTTTCCTTTTCTAGAAGGGATTTAGCCTGCAATTGTTCTTTAGTTAGTCCATTGGCTTGGCTAACCTTTGAGCCTCTAGCTTTTCAAATTTGGTTTGCAATTGTTTCCAATATTTATCTAATATGATATTACATGGTAGCAACCGTAGTAGTGAGGTCTTCTACCTCTTTATTGGAATTTTTTGGATCCTCCTCTCGGATATCTTCTTTGATATTATTTTTTTGAGTTCATCTAGGTGTAGGCCTCTCTTTTTTGGCCTTGGGTGGCATCTTTGACCTGGTTACAACCAAGAAAATAATTAGGTTATAGTTTCACTTGAATTGTATCACTAATTCAAACCACAATATAGAGTTCTCTTGCTAATAGTATAAATGATATAATTATGATGATATTCCAAGGTTATGATGTAACAACAATAACAAATCCCATACTAAGGTATCATAACATTCATTCACCCTTGGAATTAGTCCTTATTAATTTCTAGCAAGAAGAAGATTCTAGGTCATCCTAGATTTAACTTATCTCAAAGCAAACCTTTATTGGAGACGTCCAAATATCTTTAGCATACAAGAAGCTCTATACCCTCGTACCTAGATCTCTAATACCAAATTTAAAAACCCAAGGATTAGTTATAAGAAAACACACAAAAATGAAAATATTTTTTTTACAAAGGAGAGGGATTCATAAACCCCTAACCAACTTCTAATTGATCTATTGTTTAAATCCCATAATTTTCTCGAAGAGATACATCTCATTAGATACCCTGACATAATTACTATGTAGGTGTATTATGTGTTACAATAAATACGTTTATCCCTCTAATAACTCTTGATGAGCTAAACTTATCATCTTTAGTCAATCGAAATTATATGCCCATCACAATACCCTACACAAGTCAATCTATGTAGGTGTGTTACACGTATTGCGAATTAAGCTATCCATCTTGTCTCCACAATGAGTTATCTTAACTCAGATGTAGTCTTTCCCTAAACTCAATTATCATTCTCCCTAAGGGATCTTAATCCCTTAGGTCCACTATGTTCACCCTAAGGGGTCTCAATCCCTTAGGTCACCCTCTAAGTTCACCCTAGAACTCATTAATTAAGTTTCTATTATATAGCAAGAAAAACAAGAGTAGTCTAGATACTAAATCTAAAAAAAGAGCATAATTCATAAAGCATGCAAAAGATACTAGAAGGGAAACAAAATTTTAAAAAAGGTATACATTAATTGAAATAAATATAGATACAAACATAGATAATTCAAAATTTTAATTTAAAGGTACATCTTCCAACAATTAATATTTATTACATATAAGCAAGTATGGTAAATCCTCCATACTCTTAAATAATAATATATTATATCGATTTCATCGAGGAAATATTCCCACATGGTTAATCTATTTATGCATAAGTAAATCATTATAAGTAGAATCAAACTACTACATTGGTTCCAACTGCCTCCTTGGTCCTTCTCAGCTTTCCCTCGATCATTTGAGGATAGTAGGGGATAAGGGCACTCATGGTTCCATGATAGACATGCTTCTAAATGCATTTACTTATTTCATTGCCAAATTGCAACTATACAAATTAAATCAAAGTAACTATCCATCCACTGCATAGTTGATATCAATAAAAAATTCCATTTTTATTTTCCCCTTCCATTACCTAATGAGAGTCTTTCAAAAATTACAGTCTGATCATAGTTTCTACTTTAATAAATTCTTTCAACCCTTATTTAACAATTAAAGTCCCATACATTTAATTACCAAAAAATCTAGGTTCCTTCAATCAAGAAATAACCATTTTTCCTTTGTTCTATAAATTAAAGTCCCATACCCTTAATTTACAAAACAAACCATTTCTATTTATTTAATAAATCAAAGTCATCTACTTTAATCTATAAATAAACCTTTTCCTTTATTTTATAAATTAGAGTCCCATAACATTAATTTAAAAAACAAACTAGTTCTATTTATTTAATAAATCAAAGTCATCTACTTTAATCTATAAATAAATATTTTCCTTCATTTTATAAATTAAAGTCCCATACCCTTAATTTACAAAACAAACTAATTCTTTTTATTTAATAAATCAAAGTCATCTACTTTAATCTATAAATAAATATTTTCCTTTATTTTATAAATTAAAGTCTCATACCCTTAATTTACAAAACAAACTAATTCTATTTATTTAATAAATCAAAGTCATCTACTTTAATCTATAAAAAAATATTTAATAATTAAATTAAATAAAACCCTACGAATCTCATCTATCCTTTTACTTAGGGTAAGTCGTGAATCCAAATATTCAATTCATTCTCACATAGAATTTGGAAAGCACAACAAAACTTAAGATTCAATCCCCTCGCTGAAACCCTATCTACTAAGGTTCTCGAGATTACCCACATGCTACACAAGACATTAATGACAAAGGATACCAACAAAATGATGGTAACACAGGAGCTTCTATACCAATGTAGGAGGTAAGCAATGCACTCAACTTTGACCAATGGCACAAGGCTATGATACCGATGAAGGTTGAACCCACTACAACTCCTCTCCTCTCCCTACCATAGGCAACTAACATGGGTTGGGAAGAAGCATGCACAACAAGGTCTTTCTATCACAACAACGAATGACCCAACTACAAGGGTGATGCCAACTCTATTCACACATCAAAAATGGAAACCCTATAATTTCTACCTCAACCACACATAAGAGGGATGGAAATAAAATTATTACCAAGGAAAAATCAACTTTGTTTGGCCAAGAAGGGTATAACATAGACATGACTTCACCGCAATACCGGCTTATAAGTTGGTAAGGTAAGATGCAAGGGAAAGTCCTATTATTTGGACAACATGCAGTATCTAAGGCTAAACTCCTCTTGGCTTACCATTATTGAAAAATATATGCACATCATGGATAATAATATAGCATCTATGACACTTACAAGGAGTGGGTATGTTCGCTCACTCACGAGCCCACCAAGCAATGAAACCAAGCTATAATCCTTGAAGGACAGGTCGCACAGTGAAAGGGAGATGTCAGGGCTCAAGACTATTAGACACTTCATCTAAATCTACTAGATGACATCTAATCAAGCACGGATGAAAGGAAGCAAAACAAACTGTCCCAAACAATAAGGGAACTTGGCCAAACCATTTAAAAGGAGTGTAAAAATACAATAATCCATAAACTAGAATAACCAACCTCGTGTTTAACTGTGACACTCCTGGTTTGAGTCCAAAGCACTCGGTTCCTCACGCGGAGCCCAAATCTTAGCCTTGCTAGGTGTTTTTTCCTTCTTATTCCTTCACTTCCTTTTTGTTCAATGTTCACCCTATGTTCAATGTTCTTATTCCTTTTTATTCCTCTTTTGCCCTTATCCTCTCTGCCAAGTCATCCCATATGTCATTACTTTTCTCATCTACCTTCAAAGGTGGTATACTAATATTTGAATTTTAAATTATTATTCCTCATTCTCAAAATTTTACCTTAAATATTGACAACGAGGAGCTTCTTTTTATGACCTTATCTACTTTGAATAAATTACATTTATTACAAGTGGAAGGTACTAATTTCTATTTCAAATAATAGAATCATGCATGTTTTTATTTTCCAAACCACCAATGCAGATAGTGATGAAGTAAAAGACAATCAAACATATGCAACAGACAAAGAGGGAGTCTTTCCATCAACTCAGTCATCCATCTCAACCTAATAATTTATGATAGATACTAGGTTATCAACTTAAGGCTCATTGTAGTTAGCTTTTGATGATTATCCCTAACCAATAATGGATACCTATATGAAGGTATCCATCAATGTTACCCTCAAGTTACCTTAATCATCATTTCCCCAATCTCAATTATCTCCACTTTTGGTGTATGATTCCACTTCTTCCACCTATGAGTGTCCTGATCCTGCACATTTGGTAATATGTCAGTAGTACCATGCTCTTACAAATCAACTAAACATCACATAGTTGGTTCAATTGCTCAAATTAGGTACTAAAGCATCATATATTAATAAATTATTTCTTTGTGCCAAAAATCCTGTCAGGGAGGGTCATGACACATCATCACAACCATATAAGGGAGCTAACCTAGTATCTCATCCTCTTTCAAAAATTAGGAATCTTTGCCTCTAAACGTAGAACCATTTAGATTAAATCTTGTCTTCCAACCTTATAGTATTCCATAGGTTTAAAATGTGGATATCTTTTCTAGCATGTCTAACCCTCCAAATATAATATCCTCTAATCCTTTCATCAACATGTTTACTTTACAAATTCCAATTCCCACTAGAATTCCTTCTACTAACCTTTTTTTAAAATAATTAGATAGCTAAAAATATGGTTCTCCCTTTTGGATCAACTCATCCAAAATCCCAATATTATCCACTAGTAAGTTCACAACCTCATTTTATAAAACTATCAATCCCTTATCTTGGGTTCTGTTGTGGAGTTTCCACAACCACCCCAAAATTCTTGGGGACCCACTTGTCATATTTTGATATAAAACGTTTTTGGTTTTCTTTGGTTTGTAAGAATAGGGATGTTTGACCGTTTTGTTTTAATGATTTTAATTGCTTTGGTTATTTGATATTTAATGATTAATTAATCTAGGCATTAATGCTTAGATTAATTAAAATTCATTTTTATGAATAAGAGTTTAATGTTCTTCATGCTATCTAAGGTGATGGAATGTGTTTAATAAAGCAAGGCTTGACCTAAAATAAAAAGAGGATACAAAAGGTACAAAGAAATTGAGATAGAAGCCAATATGCTATTATCTACCTAATATAATTGCATTAACTATATTATGTACATAATAGTAATATTTTTAAGATTATGTTATAAGGTTCTAAAATGTTATTATTATAATAATATTATTATGATTATATTATAATGTTATTATTATAATAATATTATATTATGTATATAATAATATTATTATAATGTACTTTATAAAATATGTGATAATAATATTTACGATAAGGTAAAGTTTAACGTCGTTTCATTTGATTGTAGATAAGGCGATGGTGGCTATTCGAAAATATTCAAAGACATGAGTGGCTAGTCCAAGAACGTTCAGCGCTATGGCAGCAAAGCTTCGTGGAGCAACACCGACAAAGAAGAGGCATTCCAATATGGCATTAGGGTTTTAGAAGAACAACATGAAAGGCACCGAAGTTGTTAGTGAAACGATCGAGAGGCAGAGGTATGCCATCGAACAAGGAAGGAAGAAGTGTTATTAGGGCAACTTGTGATGCCAATTTATGGAGTTAAAGGCTAGCCTCGAAGAGAATGGAAGGTTTTATTATTGCATATATTTCATTATGCTATGGTAGCGTGAGTGTAAGAGTAGGGAGTTGAACAGCTTTGATGGCTGCGTAGGTTTGACAACACCATGACATTGATGGTAGTGTCGATGGTTGCATAGGTTTGGCAGCACCACGATGATGATGGCAGCACTATGGCTGCATAGTATTGGCATCACCATGGCTATGTAGGTTTGGCATCCCCACGATGTTGATGGCAGTGCTATGGCTGCATAGTCTTGGCATAACTATGGTTGGGCAGTGCCATGGTGACGATGGTAGCACTATGGCTGCATAGCCTTGGTAGTGCCATGGTTGCATAATTGGTAGTGCTATGGCTACATAAGTTGGATAGTGCCATGGCTACGTAGGCATTGTGATGGTTTCATTTGGTTACGTGGAAACCAAAGTGCCCAGGATGGGGGAATACCATCCCAGTATTTGGGCACATTGGTATGGCTTAGGAGAAATATCATCGGGTCTCGACCTCAAAAAGTGAAAATGAAATTTTAACTAAAAAATATTGAACTATATTATTTTAGTTAATGTGAATGTGGTTTGATCACGTTCAATGTTTTAAAGGAGATCTAAAATTGTAGGGGTTATAAGGTATAATTAATGCTTTTATCATTTTTTTGATGGAAGTAAAGGGGTATTCTTGGATAGAATGCTTATAAGAGAAAGGGGAGATATAAGGAGTCATGCAAGGTTATGTTTTTGTTAGTTTTTTTTTAAATAAATAATGTTTAGAAGTGTTATGTTTATTAAATCACATAAAATGATGATGGATTATTTTCTTATATCCATTCATTATTTTGGTTGTGAGATAAGATGAAGCGAAAGGACTTCTACGCATTATTTATACCTTGCTATCCTACCTTTTTCAAGGGGGGCTGGAAATGATGTAACATTCTGAGAAAGCAATAAAGAAACAGCATTTTTCAGATTTTGAGAGGATAGCAAAATTTTGTGAGCAAAATCAAAAGGAGGTTTTTTATCATAAAATTAACGTTTTTAGTGTCTTATCATTTTTGCATTTTAGTGACTTCTAGCCACTGTCTTATGCCATGAAATGGGTTGCAATAGGCAAAGGTCAATATTATGCAATTTATGTATGTTTTATTTGAGTCTCGCACTTGATTTAATGGTATTATGCTTATGTTGCAGGTCCATTGATTTAGGTTGTTTTATGATTACCTCATAACTTGGGATTTTGTAGGGAGGAGCTTGCTAAACTAATTCAGAATTTGACTTTTTCAGCTAACCAAATTTACATGTTTATTTCATTTACTGTTCTCAAATTTTATTTTATTTCAAGAATTCAAGCATTCCATTATGGTCCATCCAGAATTTTAGTTTCTTTCATTTCCATTCTGGTCCTTTTCCAAAAATTTTGCTAATTTCCTGTTAGTTTCTTTTTTTTGGTCCATTTCCAGAATTGTTAAGCTTTCAAGTTATTTCCATTCTGGTCATTTTCCAAAACTTCTGCACCTCTAAGTTTCATTAATATAAAGCTTTAAGGTAAAACACATGGTTTAGGAGGATACTAACCTACTATTTCACATTAAACTAAGATAAGAAATGAAATCTAACTTTTCTAACTTTGCTAACATTGCTAACATGCTAACTTCTACTAACCACTATTAGGGTAGTGGCATCAACATAAGGAAGATAAAATGAACCCAACTATCTAAAATTTACTTCATCTTAAAGGCACGGGCATTAAAATTAGGTGGAAATTTCTACATTTTGTCATTTGAAACCTTTTAAATGAAGATAAAATACTCTACTAACAGGGATTCAGGGTAGCACCAATTTAAAAAAAAACCCTAAAAAGAACTGCTTTTATTTTTAGTTAGATCTTTCAAATCACTAAGCATTATTTAGAACCGATAAATGCCCCCTGTTTATGGTCACATGCATTATTGAATTTTTTCGGCACTATTGTAATATTTTAGATATTTTACCAAAACCTTGGAGAAGTTGAATGTTTGTCATTTGGTTTCTTTTCAAGAGAGAGTTTTCTATTCAATACTCTGCATGTGGTGGTATTTTACAATTGGGAAAAATATACACTCAACATATTTGGCACTAGAAGGAGGGTCTTCTTTTATGCTTTGTGATTTAGTTTTTGGCTAATGCTAACGTGGTCAGTTTTGGTTCAACAGTATTGTGTTTACAGGTGCAACATTTTACTCTTGACTAGTTTGTGAGAAGCCTTAATAGAATATATTTGAGTTTTCTCAAGTTGGACCCACCTAGACGCATTGCTACTAGGTCTAAAACCACTGAGGGAACCATTTTTCAAAGTATTTCTCCCAAAACTAGGAAACCGAGGTAAAAAATCCAAGAGATTAAAATCTTGTCCAAGCTTTCTGATACGTTATGTTTAGAGACACTTTGCCAAGATTTGGAAAGGCTAGCTCTCAAACATCTAAATCTGAATACCTTCAGTGGATTTGCACCCATTAGTTCCACCACAAGAGCTACATTAAGTGTACCCATCTCCGTCATCCCAAGTGTATCAACTGCTTTAGTAGAGTCATTACCTTTGGTTAATATGGCCCAACAACAGCAGCAACAACAACTAGTTCCCTGGTTTGGTACCCAAAGTTCTCTGTTAAGTATACCTAGGGATGTCCATGACATACCTAGGCATCTTGAGAGGTCTATCCCTAAGTTTTTCCATGATGTTCCCATTTCAGTTGAAGAGCACGTTCAAATTTACAAGGACCATATGATTAGGTAGGGAGTCAGTCATGAAGACATCGTTTGTCGACTCTTCCCTAATAGCTTTGACCAAATGGCTCATGAATGGTACAATAATCTTCCTACAGGGTCCATTACATCTTGGGCCCAGTTGGAAGCTGCCTTTTTTAATCAATTTAGGTCATTTTTAGATCCTACCATCATGTATAACCAATTCGTGTCATGCAAGAGGTATCCTAATAAACCTATCAGAATATTTAATGCCAGATTCTAAAAGCTTTACACAAACGTGACTTGTAACTTTGTAATAGATAATGTTGTGGAATTGTAATTATACCTTGTAGCCTTAGATCCAATGACAGCCATGTTTACCAGGAGAAATCCTAAAGTTACAATGCTGGTCATAGCCTATGCTGAAGCCATGACTATTGAGCAACAAATGACACCACAAGGTGGTACTATGCCTCAATTTCCCATGTTAGGGGAATATGGCCCTTACAATCAATTTGCTATGATGAATCAAGTTGTGACACCTTAGATGCCCATGATGAATGCTTTGCCATATCATCAATCATACCCATTTGCTCCCACGCTTCTATATTTTTTGACATACCCTAGTGCTGCCATTCCACCCACTCCAAAAATGATGGATACTAATCAGATAACCTTACCAGTATTTTAGGTGAGTAGTACTCAAGACTCAAATGCCTATCCCATGGTTGCACCTCTTCAGGTCAAGGATCCATGGTGGACCCAAAACACCCAGAGTCAAACCATAGTGCTTAATCCAGAGGTTGCTAATGTCAAAAATGTCAATGGATCTGGGGTTCTCATGCCCCAGCAACAAGGACCCAATTCTAAGCTGGAAGAGCTCAAGAGAATGACCATCAAATAGGTCAATGACATCATTCAGTTACAGAAACAAGTTGCCCAAAATAACATGCCCAATCGAAACCACAACCATAGGAGAATAGGACCATACAATGCGCAACCTAATATGGGCGTGTACCCAATCTAGTAGCCAATCAGGATGATGCGTTAGGATATTGTGATGAGTCAGAGTCATGTGATGAGGAAATGCATCACTGTTGCCATTGAAAGTCAGACTCTTTGGTGTCTGAAGTCATTCATTATTTAGAAAATTATGAGATGGAGGAAGATATGAATTTTTTAGGAGAGGAAGTGGATGAAGCTTTGGAAGCCCAAGCCACTAAAATTTTTTGGGAAGCTAATCACAAGTATTTTACCAAGAGTTCTAAGGATCCCAAAACCTCCTCTACTCTCCCAAATAACCCTTTAGTTCCTCCTGATACAAAAGGTGATGTGAATCCACCACCTCCATTTTTGGAAGCACCTAGGACAATGCCAAAAGTTTCAAATCCTAGAACATCCACTTATGACTTGGAAGAATATATGAAAAGGACGAAGGCTAATATCTCAATGTATGAGGTCTCTCTATTGTTGGGGCCGAATGAAATCATGGGGAAGAGATTAAATTCCCCGAGTCAAATTCATGAGGTTAAATCTATAGAACCCCAACTTGCTATGATGAAAGAGAAACTAGAGGTACCTCCTTTTCTCATAATTGTTAAGATCATAGATAATAATTTACACAGATTTTTGATTGATTTTGGTGCCTCGACCAACATCATACCTCTTGAGATAAGCCAAAAGCTAGGACTTAAGCCTATTCATTCGAATAGGAAAGTGGTCCAATTAGACAGATCTATGGTGGATGTAATAGGTGTTGTAAAAGATGTCATAGTTCAGATAAACTCAGAGCCTAGGGTCCAACATTACATGGATATCCTTGTGCTAAATATTATTGCCAAGTATGGCATGGTGTTGGGCAGGGATTGGAGTAGAAATATCAATGGTTATGTGGTGACTAATTCCTCCCATATGTGGTTGCCATGGAGAGGAGTTGCAATCCAAATCTGGGTAGAAATAGAGCCTAGACTTAGGTAAATGATTACAGAATATAATAAACCCAATGAGATTCAGTTTACTAAAACAGAATTAGGGGATTACAATTTTTACATAGAGGACATAGCCGAAGGGTCCCAAAATGATAATCTTTACCATTGTACTTCAAAATAAAATAAGAGGGTGTGGACCCTAAAGTTTGATAGGTCCAAATAAAAACAAGGTGCGGGAGTTGGGGTAGAGCTCACATGTCCTGGTAGTAAGCCTTTGCTTGTTGCCTACAAATTATAGTTCTTGGCCACCAATAATGTGGCAGAGTATGAAGCCCTAATTTTTGGAATTCATTTGGCCCTAAGAGAAAATTTAAAATGCCTTAAGGCATCGATAGACTTAGATTTAGTAGTCACATAGGTCAAGGAGAAATATACCTGTAGAGACAAGAGGTGAACCTCTATAAAACTAGAGTGAGGGAATTAATTAATGAGTTTTATGCTTTCAATATTTCCCTCATCTCAAGAAAAAATAATAAAATGGCTAATTTGTTAGCCATAGCGGCTAGCATGCTTTCACCTACCGACCATAAAAAATGTAAAAAAAATTCCTTTGAGTTAGTGCCTTGCCCCTCCATACCAAAAAATTTCACGAACTTACAGGTCTATGATAGTGATAGACACATTTTTAGTTTTGTCACTAATTTTGGTATATTTTAAAATCAGGTTATAGACGAAGAAGAGAGGAGGCAAGTAGAAGTAGGAACAACTAGATTATGGAATGATATGCCAAGTGATAGGGCCTCTCTAGAAAAGTTGTTTGATATTGGATATCAAAATAAAAAAGAAAGAAAAATACCATCCCCCGAGGAATCATGCAATTCAGTCAATTTGGGGAGTGTAGTAGATCCATGTAAGGTGTTCATTACAAAGGCATGCACACAACAAGAGAAGGAATCAATTGCTCAGGTTTTAGAATAATACATTGATTGCATAGCTTGGAGCTATGAAGAGCTGAAAATTTATGACCCGAATGTAATCATGCATACTATTCCTCTAAAGCCTGATTCCAAGCCTTTTAGACAGAGGTAAATAATGGTTAACCCAATCCTAGATCCACTGATAGAGAAGGAAGTGAAGAGGTTTTTTGAATCCAAAATCATCTTCCCTGTTAGGCATTCCACATGGGTGGCTAATCTTGTCCATGTTAGGAAGAAGAGTGGAGATATTCGGTTGTGCATAGATTTTAAAAATTTGAACAAAGCTTTCTAAAAAGATAATTATCCATTACCCACCATTGACGAGATACTCCAAAAGGTAAATGGGTCTGAAATGATGTCATTATTGGATGGATACTCAAGATATAATCAAATTCTCATACATCCAAATGACAGGATTAATACGGCCTTCACCATGAAGTGGGGAACATTTGCCTACCGGAGGATGTTGTTACACTAGAGCCACTTTCCAAAGAGCCATGGATTTTGCATTCAAGGGGCTCAGTGGTAAGTGCATTATTTTCTATGTGGATGATATTCCTATCTTCTCCAAGAAGAGGGAATATCATGTTAGAGACTTGAGGAAAGTGCTCCAAAGGTGCAAGGAACATGGAATTTCCCTAAATCCAAAAAAGTGCATCTTTGGGGTAACGGAGGGTAAGTTGTTAGGACATGTCATTTTGAAATATGGGATTGCTATAGACCCAAAGTGGATAGCCACTGTCTGGGATATTCCTCATCCCAATAGCAAAAAGGAGCTTAGGTCCTTTTTAGGTAATATTAACTTTTTGAGAAAATTCATTTCAAGTTTTGCTGAAATTTCCAAGCCCCTAAATGACATGCTGGAAAAATATGTTCGGATAAAGTGGACCAGTGAGAATAGGGATGCCTTCACAAGCATCAAGGATTCTATTTCCAAAGCCCCTGTTCTCATTAGTCCAGACTATGCTAAACCATTTTATATTTACATATTTGCTTCAGATCATTATTTTGCAAGTGTGTTAACTCAAAATAGTGAAGACAACATTGAAAATCCTATAGCCTTTCTGAGTTATCCTTTGAAGGATGCGAAGTTGAGGTATTCTGTCCTAGACAAGCAAATGTATGCCTTGTTTAAAACTGTAAAAAAATTCAGGTATTACATTATGCATAGTAAAATTTTTGCAATAGTTCCTGACCCGACAGTAAAGTCCATGTTCTTACAGAGTGAGCTAGGTGAAAGAAGGGGGAAATGGTTTTCCACCCTTCAATAATTTGACTTAGAGATAAAGCCCATGAAGATAGTGTGTGGACAAGGTTTGGTCAAGGCTATCGCAAAAATTGACCCTTTAATAACATGCCAAAACTATGAGGTTAATGATATCACTACAGAGGAATGGTATGTAGATATTGTATATTTTTTGTTGTATGGTAAGTACCCTTCTCATTTGAATTCCACTCAATGCAGGGCACTGCATTTAAAATTAGCTAGATTTTTTATTAAATTTGGTGTGTTGTACAGGAAGAATCACAAAGAAATTTTCCTTCCTTGTATTACTCAAGAGGAAGCAACCCAAGTACTCAAAGACTTCCATGGTAAGAATGGAACTGGACATGGGTCAGCAAATGCGATAACACACCAAATTCTTAGAGGTGGGTATTATTGGCTCCACTTTTTTAAATATGCACATGCACATATAATAACATGTCACATATGCCAAGTGGCAGCCAACAGAGAGTGGAATGCAACAATATCATTGCAGTCAGTGGTAGAGACGAGACCATTTACACAATGGGGATTAGACTTTATTGGGGTGATAAATCCTAACTCGTATGATTCCCATAAGCTCATCCTCACCACTACTGATTATTGCATAATGTGGATAGAGGCTATACCTACTAAGAATGCCACCTCCGAGGTTGTGATTAGATTTCTAGAGGAAAACATAGTCACTCATTTTGGAATGCCTAACTCCATAGTAAGTGACAACGGTTCTGCCTTTTCCTCTTTAGAATTTTCAAATTGGGCATACGACAATAATGTGAGTCTAAAATTCTCTTCCAATTATTACCCCCAAGGCAATGGTTTGGTAGATTCATCAACTAAAAATTTATTATGCATAATAAAAAAAACTACTTGAAAAGAACCCTAGAGATTGGCATAGTAAGTTAAAATTTGCCCTTTGGGCAGATAGGACCAGAAGCAAGGAGTCAATTGGGACATCTCCTTATCACTTAGTCTATGGGAAAGACCCTATTTTTCCTACTAATCTAAATTTTATAAAAGGCTATGTTGGGACTAATGATAAACTTGAAACCAGATTAACCCAATTAATGCATATTGATGAGAAAATGGAGGAAGCCATGCTTCATTTTAGCAAACATCAAGATATAATCAAAATGTGGTTTGATAAACGATCCAAAATTAAGGTCTTTAAAGTTTTAGATTTAGTTTTGTTGTGGGATAAAATGCATGAAAAAAAAGGAGAACATGAAAAGTTTGATTGCTTGTGGCTGGGACCCTATCTAATATCCGAAGTCCTAGGTGAAAATAGTTTTAGATTAAAAACCTTGGATGGAAAATATTTGGCCTTACCCATCAATGGCCTTCATTTAAAGCATTATTTTTAGGCCTAAGGGTAGAGTCATTGTATTATATGTACACTAATCAGCTTGCTTAATTGTTTGTCTTATCAGTTTTATTTCTTGTTTATTTGATCTTGTTTCTTTGATTTTAGAAGTCTTTAGTATGTCAAAGTGGTCCAGTTTTGGATTTGATTGTAGGAGTAAGAGGTCAGCCTATGTGTATACTAATGTCAACCAAGACTAAAAGGATGTGAAAAATTGGAATCATATGGCAAAAGGCTTGAACATGTGAAATATTATTTGTAGCTCATGAAACATGAAGTCGTTGATCTTGCATATCATCCACCCATGTCTCAAATGCATATTCTTATTACATAAACATCATATGCTAAACCCAAACATTGAAAGTGATTTCCAATTATCTTGGGATCAAAGGCACAAAGAATACTAAGAAGATCTTAGGTTTGGAAGTTGTTACCGAAGTTGTCGTAGGTCTATCACATTTTTGTCCATGTCCAACATCTTGGGTAAAATAATATGAAACCATACTTGGATGGGGATGTGAGGTGAAAATATAATTCTAGTCTATCCGGCCCTGCATATAGTCCATAAAACAATGGTTTTTACCACTTTTGCAATACTTGAAAGCCCAAAATTATAGTAGTAAGGATAGGGTCAAATTCTCATAATGCTTAGGTTCATGATCTGATTCCCCAAAGCTTTGATTTTGCCTCCATTACACCATGGATCATTGTGTTGTAATGATCTTACTACGTGTCCCTTAGAAGGATGGGTAGTCATCCCAAGATTCAAGAAATCCAAAGCAAATTGTTCACCACTCCATTTCCATCACACCATTGACTATTGGGTTGTAAGGATCATACTACGTGTCCTTCAGAAGGATGGGTAGGCATCCCAAGATTCAAGAAGTCAAGAGCAAAATCATAGACTATGGAGTTAACCTCCACCAGGGCTATAGACGCTTGAATTGCAGTGGAGTACACTCATGCCTGGTGACATGACTCCCATAAGGTTGAGATTTATGGCTGTCATGAGGATAGATTAGTCTGATGACCTCATCCATAACCAGTTTAATTATTTTGGTCAAATATGAAAGCGGTAAAGGATAGGGCTATATTCTCATCACACCTTGGTTGAGAATCCAATTCCCCAAAGCTCTAAGGTACACTTGCACACACTGGTCCTTGATGATGATGACGCATAACCAAGCCCTAGATCTAGTCAATGAATTCATCGCACACATAGTTGATCTAATATTGTTAGACATTTTTGAGGTGTTTGCTCAAGCCACCATAGAATGTGTTGCTCATGCTATAAAAAATTTTACCCTCAAAGCTCTCCATATCCATTGCCATAATTCTAGTTAGGTAAAATTGATGATGCAATGTAGAAAAGTTACAAAAAAAATAAGGTGTGGAGTGCTATACACACCCAGAGATAATATTGCATGATTCTAATACTTTACTGTTCTTATAAGTCTTGATATTATTTATGCATTTGCTGATGCTTGTTGCTTTCTAGTTTGGATTGTGTTTTCATATTTTCTTTTTGGGTTCTCACCGAAATTCTCAAGAGCATTTCCCAGTATAGTCGTCATTTGTTGTGGAGTTTCCACAACCACCCCAAAATTCTTGGGGACCCACTTGTCATATTTTGATATGAAAGGCTTTTGGTTTTCTTTGGTTTGTAAGAATAGGGATGTTTGACTGTTTTGTTTTAATGATTTTAATTGCTTTGGTTATTTGATATTTAATAATTAATTAATCTAGGCATTAATGCTTAGATTAATTAAAATCCATTTTGATGAATAAGAGTTTAATGTTATTCATGCTATCTAAGGTGATGGAATGTGTTTAACAAAGCAAGGCCTGACCTAAAACAAAAAGAGGATACAAAAGGTACAAAGAAATTGAGATAGAAGCCAATATGCTATTATATACCTAATATAATTACATTAACTATATAATGTACATAATAGTAATATTTTTAAGATTATATTATAAGGTTCTAAAATGTTATCATTATAATAATATTATTATGATTATATTATAATGTTATTATTATAATAATATTTTTGTGATTATATTCTTCTAAAATGTTATTATTATAATAATATTATTATATTGTATATAATAATATTATTATAATGTACTTTATAAAAGACATGATAATAATATTTATGATAAGGTAAAGTTTAACATCGTTTCATTTGATTGCAGATAAGGCGATGGTGGCTATTCGAAAACATTCAAAGACATGAGTGGCTATTCCAAGAACGTTCAACGCTATGGCAGCGAAGCTTCGTGGAGCAACACCAACAAAGAAGAGGTGGTCCAAGATGGTGTTAGGGTTTCAGAAGAACAACATGAAAGGCATCAGATTTGTTAGTAAAATGGTCGAGAGGTAGATGCATGTCATCGAACAAGGAAGGAAGAAGCATTATTAGGGCAACCTGTGATGCCAATTGACAAAGTTAAAGGCCGGCCTCGAAGAGCATGGAAGGTTTTAGTGTTGCATTTGTTTCATTACACTATGGTAGTGTGAGTGTGAGAGTAGGGAGTTGAACAGCATCGATCGCTATGTAGGTTTAGCAAAACCACGATGTCTATGGTAGTGTCAATGGTTGTGTAGGTTTGGCAGCACCACAACGATGATGGTAGCGCTATGGCTACATAGTCTTGGTAGTGCCATGGCTGCATAGGTTTGGCAGCACCACGACATTGATGGCAATGTTATGGCTACATAGTCTTGGCAGTGCCATGGTTGGGCAGCACCATGGTGACGATGGTAGTGTTATGGCTATGTAGCCTTGGTAGCGCTATGGCTGCATCATTGGCAGTGCTATGGCTATGTAATTTGGATAGTGTCATGGCTACGTAGGCAGTGTGATGGTTTTGTTTGGTTACATGGAAACCAAAGTGCCTAGGATGGGGGAATGCCATCCTAGTCCTTGGGCACATTGGTATGGCTTAGGAGAAATACCATCGGGTCTCGACCTCAAAAAGTGACAATGAAAGTTTCACTGAAAATAAGATTGGCCTGTATTATTTTAGTTAATATGAATGTGGTTTGATCACGTTCAATATTTTAAAGAAGATCTAAAATCTTAGCGGTTATAAGGTATAGTTAATGCTTTTATCATTCGTTTGATGGATTTAAATGGGTATTCTTTGGTAGAATTCTTATAAGAGAAAGGGGAGATATAAGGAGTCATGTAGGGTTATATTTTTGTTGTTATATTTTTTTTTTTAAATAAATAATGTTTAGAAGTGTTATGTTTATTAAATCACAAAAAATGATGATGGATTATTTTCTTATATCCATTCATTATTTTGGTTGTGAGAGAATATGAAGCGAAAGGAGTTCTAAGCATTATTTATACCTTGTTATACTACCTTTTTCAAGGGGGTTGGAAATGATGTAACATTCTGAGAAAGCAATAAAGAAAGAGCATTTTTCATATTTGGAGAGGATAGCAAACTTCTATGAGCAAAATCAAAAGGAGGTTTTTTATCATAAAACTAACTTTTTTAGTGTCTTATCATTTCTGCAGTTTAGTGACTTCTAGCCATTGTCTTATGCCATGAAATGGGTTGCAATAGGTGAAGGTCAATATTATGCAGTTTCTTTATGTTTTCTTTGAGTCTCGCACTTGATTTAATGGTATTGTGCTTATGTTGCAGGTCCATTGATTCAAGTTGTTTTATGATTACCTCATAACTTGGGATTTTGCAAGGAGGAGCTTGCTAAACTAATTCAAAATTTGACTTTTTCAGCTAACCAAATTTACATGTTTATTTCATTTATTGTTCTCAAAGTTTATTTTATTTCAAGAATTCAAGCATTCCATTCTGGTCCATCCAGAATTTTAGTTTCTTTAATTTCCATTCTGGTCTTTTTCCAGAATTTCTGCTAATTTCCTGTTAGTTTCTTTTTTTTTGGTCCATTTCCAAAATTGTTAAGCTTTCAAGTTATTTCCATTTTGGTCATTTTCCAAAATTTTTGCACCTCCAAGTTTCATTAATCTAAAGCTTTCAAATAAAATACATGGTTTAGGAGGGATACTAACCTACTATTTCATGTTAAACTAAGATAAGAAATGAAAGCTAACTTTGCTAACTTTTCTAACATTGCTAACATGCTAACTTCTACTAACCACTATTAGGGTAGTGGCATCAACATAAGGAAGATAAAATGAACCCAACTATCTAAAATTTACTTCATCTTAAAGGCACGGGCATTAAAATGAGGTGGACAATTCCACATTTTTTCATTTGAAACCTTTTAAATGAAGATAAAATACTCTACTAACAGGGATTCAGGGTAGCACCAATTTAAAAAAATCCTAAAAAGAACTACTTTTATTTTTAGTTAGATTTTTTCAAATCACTAAGCATTTTTTAGAACCAGTAAAGGTCCCTTTTTTATGGTCACATGCATTATTGAATTATTTCTGGCACTATTGTAATATTTTAGATATTTTACCAGAACCTTGGAGAAGTTGAATGTTTGTCATTTGGTTTCTTTTCAAGGAAGATTTTTCTATTCAATACTCTGCATGTGGTGGTATTTTGCAATTGGGCAAAATATACACTCAACAGGTTCTAGGATATAAATACTAAGAACAATAAGTTAAATAAAATTCAAAGTTTAAACAATAGTTGGCTTCTATTCAAGAAGCCACAGATGAAGCTAACAAAAAATGTTGATTGCCTAAATCAATTAATGATTAAGATTTACTTTAATGTTTTCCATTGGTAATATCTGCTTTATTTTGTAATAATAATGTGTTTTCATTTAGACTATTTGTTATAATTTTTGTGGTTGCACATGTGTTTCAGGAAGGAAACTAGCAATCTAGATTTGGTAAAGTAGACTATGATAGTGCGATGTTTTGGAAATATTACTCTACTAAGATCCAAGGCATAGATAGTAGAGGTGATGTTTTAGCATTGTGAAGGCTTCTATAGGAAAATTGAAGATAAATAAAGAGCCCTGATAAACTAAATTAGAAAAGTAGTAATAACATAATCAAAAGAAGAATATCGCAGATTCACACATTACACAATATTTATCCTGGAAACCCTCAATCATAAAAAAAATAGCATAGTATTATCCTATTATTGCATAACTTGATCATCTCCAATACAATAATGTTCTTCTTTTGTCTCTATCAAACCCTAATGCAAGTGCGCTATATATAACAAAGGCACATGTTATGGTTGAAAAAGCATGGGTTCAAATATAATAATCCTAAAAGCCCATATGGGTCTAAAATAACTTTAAAAATCCTAACCCCAAACCCCGACGAGTATAGGTACAAAGGTCCAATACCTATTAGTGTTAACCCCACCAGAATAATATGGAAAACATTCAACATATTTCCAACAAAAATATCAATAAAGATGCTAAATTCTGGCATAATTGTATTCATACAGAGATTTGAAAAGATCCAAAAAATAAAAAACAAGAATTCAAACATTTTATATAAAATGATGTAGATTTCTAGCTATAGCATCTCAATTGAGATGAGAAGTGTATCTATTTGTAAAATCTCAATATCTAAAGAAGAGAGATGTAATTTTTCAAGGGTGGGGAACCCGAGTACAACCCCTCATTATCCAACAAAAAAAAATGAGCCACAACAGAGTACTTCTATAAGGACTATTGTAACCAACCTATAGACACATCTCTAATTAACAAACCTTATCCTCTAAACTTTGTGATGCTAAAGTTTTAAATGTATAGAGAAAAATATAACCCAATAGATCACCTTTGAATATTTTAAGTTGCATGTCATGACATCACCTATGATGAGGCATTGTTATTAAAACTATTTCCTACAAGCCTTTATGGTGAGGCCCTAGAATGGTGCTTCCATCTACCTCATCGCTCAGTTAATAGCTTGATTATTTGGAAGAGATGTTCATCCAATATTTATTCATCTATATCATATAAAAGTGCATAATAGATGATTTATATCAATTAAAACAAGGTAAAAATAAGTCTTTCAATGATTTTTTAACTCAATGGCATGCATTGGTTAGAAAGATCGTTTTTGCCCCACCACCAAGATACCTCTTGTATTTTTATACACAACTTATAAGAGAAAATTTCATACCCATTAGATATGATCCACATCTCATCCTTTGAATATGTGGTAGATATTATAAAATAAATATAAATCACCCTCTAATGAAAGGAGCAATTAAAGACTAAAAAGGAAGAAGAAAAAACCTTCTTCCTCAACCATAAAAACACAATATAAGAATAAGCATGTTGAGGGTGATAGGGTCACTAACTCTTGCTCCATTAATAATGTTAAAATGGGCAATGTTAATACTACTACTTTTCTAAAAATTCTTGTCCTAGATAGGGCTCAATAAAATCCTCAAAGTAATTTTACACAATTAAATCAATTCTTATCATCTATGCTAGGACAACTATTGGAAGATAAAATTATAGAGTTTCCTCAAATAAGGCAACATGACCCTTTAATATAAAATCTTTCATGGTTCAAGGCTAATTAGCATTGTGTTTATCATTGCATAAATTGTCATCATACTAATAAATGTAGAACCCTTAAGAACCTTGTACAAAACCTCAATGATGAAGGTTGTCTTGTGGTTGGAAGTTCTAAACAAGAAAATTCCTCTAATCAAGACCTAGGTATTTTTCAATATCCCTTGTCTAAGCATGAGAAAAATTCTATAAATAATATTTCATATAGGAATGTTCCCCCACCAAATCAAAATCTGGTATGGATGATCCATATTAGTGTCATAACTAGGCAACAAGCTAAAGATAAGGGTAAACCTTTGAAACCACCTTCTAACCCCCCTTTAATTTTTATTCTAGGTGCACATTTGCTCTGAAAGGTCCACCTTTGGTTCTAAAACCTCAGTAAAAAGGTAATAAGACCTCAACCTCTAACAAAAATTGGATGAAACCCCATCCAAAATCTCTATACTTGTATTTCTAAAAACATCACCAAGTCATAGAGAAAGCTTGTTTAAATTATTGTGCAAGCAAAATTATTCCTAAAGATGTTAGTCTTCATAATTTGGATAAAAAGGTAGGGTCCCTCAATGTGAACCATGGAACTATATCCTTATTTAATGATGATCTTCATCCCCCTTTGATGTTAGAAGACCTCCCTTTGTACATTACATGCCACATTGGTGAGAAATGTATTAAAAAAGTCCTTATTGATAATGGATCAACTATGAATATTTGTAGCCTTAAGTCCATTCATAGGATAGAAATAAAAAAAATCTTAAAAAATTAGGTATTATCATAAAGACCTATGACAATGAAGAGCACAAAGTAATTGGAACCGTAGTTCTTCCAATACAATTGGGGCCTCACATCCTAAACACTATATTTATGTGTAACCCTATGATCTAAACTACAACATCCTTTTAGGATGACCTTGGATCCATGATATGCAAGTCATCCCCTTGACTTACCATCAATGCTTAAAATTTGAATATCAAGTAAAAATGTATAGCATTGTAGCTTACAAAGATTCTTTCACTTACTATCAAGCCATCCAAGCTAAAAACCCTAAGGCTTACCTTTTTCCTTCCTTGAATGCTTCTTTCCCTTTTGTCAATTATTCCTTAAGCCTTGTTCCATGTAAATATAAAAAGGATATCCAATAATTCGGGAAAAGTAGCCAAGCCTCAAAGAGACTAAAGAGAAAGTTGAGGCCCAAGACATAAATCATATAAACCTCAACCAACCCCATGAGTTTCTACCATTAGACTTAGCTATATTATCTTCATTTTCTCACACATTAGGTTTACCTTCAAGAAAAGGAATGGTGGTAAATATTGTAAGTTGTACCTTCATTTCTATTGGAACAACCAAAAAGAAACAATTGATGGAAGCAATACACATCCACTAGAATGAAAGTATGCTTGTTATTTGTCAGACCTTTATCCTATATCTAAGCAAATCCTTTGTAACTTTTATTATTGAGGTAAAGGCTTAGGACCTCATGATAAATGTGTTAAAGAGAGTTTAGAATATAAAGCTTACCTAGATATTGGGGATTAGGATACATCCCCAATCCTAATAGAAGATTATCATATCCATCTTCAAAAACTAGTGATGATGAGGAGAAATTTTTTTCTCACTTGATCCCAAAGAGGAGGTCAACCTAATAGAGGGATTGGATTGGGATGAAGCAAATGATAGTGAACTTTCTTCCTCCTTTCCAAATTTTTTCACAATATGCACAAATAACACCTTAAGCATCAAACTCATTTAGGAAACTGATAAAAGATCCAACAAGTCATTTGGAAATAGCCTTAATAGTGAAGATAGGCCAGCTCTATCCCATAATAAACAATAGTACATCATATAAACCAATAGAAAATCTTTTATCAACTCTAGGCATAAATAATTATGAGATGAAAGTTTCACCACACAACCCTTTTAGGGATAATTGCAATTATTTTCCACATTAATAAACTATCCCTATCGAAGGGTCTCTTCCATTTATCACACATCCCTCACATTCATTCAACACTAGAAAATGAACTTTAAAATTCAAATATCTTGAAAGCATATGGGTATTACCTACCTCCCCATAATTAGAATATAAGTCTCATATTATAATATAGAGAACTATTGACATCAACATAGGTTTCAAAGACAATCCAAAAATCATAAAGTTAGGAAAGGTCCTAAATTTAGAAGAATGAGAATACTATACAAAAATATTGATTAAATTCTATGACATGTTTGCATTGTCTTATGAATATATGCTTGGATTAGACCCATCCTTAGTAGTCCATCATTTGGTAGTTAGTCAAGGTGCTAAATTGATAAAGCAAAATCTTAGGAGAATAAACCCGCAAGTTGCTTTACTAGTTAAAGAAGAGATTTAGAAACTTTTAGCTATTAAATTCATCAAGACTATTTATTGACTATTTTTATTAGATCTCCAACATAGTTTCTATAGCTAAAAATAAAGTTGTGCATGTATGTACAAAATTTTGGGACATAAATGAAAAAATTTCCTAAGATGACTTTTCTCCACCCAACATAGATATGATAGTAGAATTCACTTACAAATTTAAAATGATATCCTTAATGGATGGATTTTTTAGGTATAATCACATCTAGATTGCACTAGAAGACCAAGCTAAAACAATATTTATTACTCCTTAGGGTAGCTTTTGCTATAAATTCATGCCTTTTGGATTGAATAATGCCAACACAACATATCAACGTGCAATGTCATACATATTCCATATTATGATGCACGATATTATCAAAGACTATCTTAATGATTTTCTTGGGCAATCTATGAAATGAGAAGACCATGTTAAAATTAAGGTAAATTTTGAACAACTCAAATAATATAAGGTTTACCTCAAACCCTCCAAATGCATATTTGGAGTCACATCTAGCATATTATTAGGTTTCATCATGTCTAGGTGTGGCATTGAGGTAGATCTAGACAAAATATCTATCATCATTAAAATACTTGTTGGCTTTTTAAGCCTTATACTATCACATAATATCATAGGTTATCTCACAATATCACATAGGTCCTAAAATAGAAAATAGCCATAATATATCAAAGGTCAAGATAATAATATGAGTAGAATAATATGAATAATTTTTTTTTTGGTAGATAAGATACTATAGCATTAATACCGGGTTTTAGAGGTTGACCCAAAACCTTTTACAAAAATCAGCCCAGGGTTGTTGATGAACATATCCTTACTAAGGATCCTATATATGTAAAATCTACATGCCGCCAAAGCCATTACATCCGGTAAGGCACATAGCCTGATTATCAAAAAGAAACTTCCCATACAACATTTTGGGTATACCCCGAGAAAACACACATGCATCATAATTACAAAAAAAAAACAGACACGGATCCCTTCCTTGAGACAATGGAGAAACAAAAAGTTGTAGACACACATAGCAGAGTACTGAAAAAAACTCCCACAAGCTCTGTATTGATAGTTACTCTTAATAATTCTTTGGTAATTGCTTTCTTCCGTATATGACATGCTTTGGTACCACATACTATCTTGGCCAATCAGCCTTGGAGAAGTGAACCTGCTGGCTAGATTTATGGCGGTGGCTATCTGGTGGTCCACGTGGCTTTGGTTCGAAGTCTTATATTGTCATTTCTTTCCTTCCCTGTGATTATCAACCAACCTCAAATTACTAAGATGACTAGGAGCCATGTTATCTGACATGTGACTATCCCCATTAGTCTTTGTGGTATTTCCAAGCAACATCCACGAAGACTGATAGCTCAGATAATTTTTATTGTGAGTCCAATTCAAAAAAGAGACGGGAATACTCCTAGCCTTCGAACTTACAGTGCCTTCCCTATTGGTAAATTTGACTATCATTCTTGGCATTCTTGTTGAATAAGCTCCTCTACTTCACTCGGGACACCGTGTTCCCATTTGAAAAGTCTGTCACCATCGACACCCAAATTGGCCAACTTATCAACAATTTTGTTAGCTTCCCAAAAGACATGTTGGGCTTTTCTATCCTGTCTTCCCTGGAAAAGGATCCTAGCCTCTTCAACAATTGTTTTAATCCTCCAAGGAGGTGTTTTCCAATTATTGAGGAGATTTATAACATGCATAGAGTCTCCTTCTATGATCAAATTGCCTTCTAAGTCTTGAGTCATTTGAAGGCCTCTCCACATAGCTCTAGCTTCAGCTTCATTGTTCATCCTTGTTCCCAAATATTCAAAAAATGCAAGCATCATATTCCCATTATGATCTCACACAATGCCACCAACACCTGCTCTGCCAGGATTGTCCTTAGCTGCTCCATCAAAATTAAGCTTAAACCAACCCGTAGGAGGTGGAGACCACTTAACATTGGCTCTGGGGTTGACTACCCTAGGCACAGACTCATCTAACAAGGTTAAGCTTAAATATTGAGCAATCATGGTCTCCTGTAGATGAGGTTTACAACTATCAAAAGGGATAAGGTTCACATTCTCGTTGGCAAAGGATAGGATCCTGGCAATGATAGTTTGATGATCATGGATAGACTCATTAAAGACTCTATGGTTCCTTTCTAACCACACCTACCAAAGATAGTGATTGAGACAAATTTTCCACATGTATCTAAGTCTTTGGCTTGAAAAGGGGTAAGGCCACTGGATGAACAAATCAAGTACGATGGCTGGTTTAACCCATGAAATATTGAAGGCCTGAAAAACCCCACTTAGGATAGTCAAGGAAAAAGGGCACTCAAGGAAAATGTGATAAATGGTCTCCCAATTAGCCCTACACAGATAACAATGATTAGTGATACAAATACCTTTACGCATCATATTATCAATGGTTAGAATTCTTCCTTGGATAACCAACCATGAAAAGACTACAATTTTTGGAATTAAATTTTTTATCCAAACTAAGTCCTTTTGGAGGACAAAATCCTCGTCATCAAGCAGAAGCTTGTAAGCTGATTTAATAGTGAACTGCCCATTTTCCGTAGGAGCCCAGGTCACTTGATCTTCCTTGGGTCTCATGGGGATAAACTGTTGCTCGAGAATGTTACAAAGATCATTTGATTCCGCTTGAAATCCCTGAATTCTTATTTGTTTCCACTTCATTCTACCTCTGTCCTCAACCATATAATCGGAGACTTTTCTGCCAATGAGTTCTTCTGTGATATCTCTGATTCGGGCTAAGTTAGGATATTGCGTCAGTGGTTCATCCTTAGCCCACCTGTCATTCCAACAATTTATCCTCTCACCATTGCCTAAAACCCATCTTAAACCTTTTTTGATGATTTCCTTACAATTAAGAATTGCTTTCCAAAAAGCAGAACCTCTGATTGGAACTGAGTCACTTAGAAATTCCATATTTTGAAGATACTTTCATTTGATGATAGTTGTCCATTCATTTTCTTCACCAGAAATGAGATGCCATGCCTGCTTAGCTAGTAAAGCTAAATTTATATGAGCAATTCTCCTCAGACCTAAGCCCCCATTTTCCCTGGGTCTACACACTTTGGTCCATCCTACAAGGTGTATCCTTTTTTTCTCCTCTGATCCAGTCCATAAAAATTCTTTTTGGAGTTTCTCAATTTTTTGGAAAACCTTCATAGGGGCTTTGAAAATGGAGAGGAAATAGACTGGAATGCTCTGAAGAGAGGCCTTAGTGAGGGTCAGCTTTCCTGCTTGAGATAGAAGATGACCTTTCCATCCAGCAAGTTTTTTTTGAATTCTTTCAATAACCCTGTCCCACATTGACTCTCTCGGAGAACCAATGAAAAGAGGGAGACCAAGATACGAAGTGGGGAGGTTTGCTATATCACACCCTAAAATTTTTGCAATCCTTCCTTGCCTCTGAATGGGGGTGTTCAAGAAATATAACTTGCTTTTACTAAAATTAACTTTCTGACCAGCAGCGTCCTCGTAGAGTTGCAGGATGTATTTAATTATTTTGGCCTCAACCATTGATGCCTTAGTCAATATAAGGGTATCATCGATGAATTGTTGGTGAGAAACAGCCCTAGTGAGAGATGTTGCCTTGATTCCCAATATTAGCCTTGAACTACAAGCATTTTTTATGGTTCTACCTAAAGCTTCTACCATAATGATGAATAACATGGGGTTGATAGGGTCCCCCTACCGAATTCCTCTACGACTTTGAAAGTAACCAGCAGTTGTTCCATTAACTAGAATCGAGAACCATGCTTTAGAAATACATTCTTTGATCAAATTAACCCATTGGTGGTGAAAACCAAACTTAAGGAGGACAACAATCAGAAAGTCCCAATTTAGCCTATCAAATGCTTTGTTCATATCAAGCTTGAGGGCAAAAATAGACCTGTTAGTCTTATGAGCAGAGTGCAGAGCTTCATGAACTATGATAACTCCATCCAAGATTGACCTACCCTAGACAGAGCTTCCCTGGCATGGATCTATGATGCGGGGTAGAATATCTCTCATTCTATTTGCAATGGCTTTAGTTAGGATCTTGTAAGAAACATTGCACAGACTGATTGGCCTGAAGTCAACCATAGATTCAGGGGTTTGCTTCTTAGGAATTAGAGAAATAAAAGTAGAGTTGATACCTTTTGGGATATGATTGCTTGCTTGGAATTCTCTGACAACAAAAATTACATCCTCACTTACGATGTCCCAAAAATCTTGATAGAAATGAGGGGGAAAGTCATCGGGTCCCGGGGCTTTGTCTGGCTCCATGCTAAACAAGGCTTCCTTAATTTCCTCATCAGAAAATGGAGCTAGAAGCTTAAGGTTTATATCCTCATTTATTATGCTAGGAATGGATTGCAAGAGAATATCTTTGGCCTCCTCATTGCACTATGATTCCTGACCAAGGATAGAATTGAAATAAGTTACTGCCTCCTTTCTAATTTCTGTTAAGTCTTGAGTAATAGAACCATCTGCTTTTTTAAAAAAATTATCTTGTTATTGCTTCTGTTTCTAAGCGTGGTGATGTGAAAAAACTTGGAATTTGAATCTCCATATTTCAACCAAAGAGCCCTTGATTTTTGCCTCCAATAGATTTCCTCACAAGCCAAAATGTTATGAAACTCTGCTAGTTTTGTTCGTTCCTCCTGCCTAGTAGTTTCATCAACATCACCATGTTGGATCCTCTGATCAATTATCTTCAAAATTTCAACAACCTATTTTTTATTTTCAAAGAGGTTCCCAAAGACCTCTTTGTTCCAAGTTCGAAGCTTTTCCTTAACAAACTTTAATTTGCCAGCAAGTTTAAAAGTTGCACTACCCCTGACAGGTTGCTGCCACCATTGACTTAAGTTATCTCTGAAACTGGAATGTTTGATCCACATAGATTGAAATCTGAAAGGTTTCTTGAAGGACGAGAGAGTTAGGGATCTCCAAAAAAATGGGATTATGATCAGAGGCAATTTTAGGAAGGGCTTGCAGGGTAGAATCACCGAACAAAGTTGTAGCCTCCTTTGATAGAAAAAACCTATCAAGCCTTTCTTGAATGAGATGACACCCTATCCGTCGATTGCTCCAGGTATAATTCGCTCCTCTAAGTTTTACATCCATCAACATGTTGGAGTTCACAAAGTCATTGAACTCATCCATGCTCCTGATAGGTGGTCCATTTCCACCCATTTTTTCTGAAGGGTAAAGAGGAGTGTTAAAATCCCCAACCAGAATCTAGGGGACATTATGGAAGATTTCACTCAGATTGCCTAAGTACTCCCACAGTAGAGCTCTCCCTTGAATTGAAGTCGGGGCATAAATATTTGAAAGGATCCATGACCTGTTGTTATTTATTTCCTTAAATAAAACACTAAGAACCCTATCATATTTCTGAATAATGGTGCCTTCTACTATCCGAGGATCCCACAAAGTCATAAGGCCTCTAGATGCTCCTCTGGATGATTTGCAAACCATCTCCCCTTGATTCCAGATTTTTTTTGCTATTTTTTTTACTGAATCTCATCAGTTTTTGTTTCTTGCAACATGATAATAGTTGGATTCACTTGATTTCTTATTGCACTGACTTCCCTATGTTTGGGCAGGCCATTGAGGCCTCTCACGTTCCATGAGAGGAACTTCATTTAGATTGTTTGGGATTTCTTCCTCTCCCCCTCCCTTGAGGGGGTTTTCCTAATTTGTTGTCTTCAGAACCCGGAATAACTTATTGAAACAAGGTTCTCTATTTTCCATTGGCAATGTCATTATCAGTTTTAATTTTTTGATGCTCAACATTTGATATTCTCCCTCTTCTTTTTCACTACCAAAATCTATAGGAGACTTCATAGTGCTCCTAGTTTGTTTAGGACTAAACTGAGGGGAGGTAATTTGTTGTAGAATTGGACTACCATATTCCTCAGTCTGAAGAGTTTCACATATCTCCACCCCTACATCCAAATATTCTCCTTTTTTCCTGTATTCCCCTGGTCTACGGGATGGCCCCTCAGTAGGATTCACTTGGCTCCTAGTGATGATGTTAGGGAGATGAGATTTTTTATTTTCCAATGCCTCAAATTTCTTCCTAAGTTCTTCAGCATTAGGGTTTGGCTTTGGGATGCCCACTGGGCTTGAAGTATTTCTAGCATTGGGGTTTAAGGATCCTGACTTGGATGTGGATTCTAGAGATCGTGCATTAGGGTTTGGATTTGTGATGCCCATGGGGCTTACAGTAATTTTAGCATTAGGGTTTGAGGATCCTGACTTGGATGGGGATTCGAGAGAGTCATAAAGGTTAGCCTGAAGGTGTTGGGCTTCCATGTCTTCTGATAATCCTCCTACTCCCATATTGGATAGAATTGAAAATTTATTTGAAACTAGAGGATTGGAACTTACCTGAGTATTTTGGTTGCCAACAACCTGTTGTTTTCCTTTGTCTTGTTGGGACCCTGCACCCTCTCTTTTATTTTTTTGGTAGACATAGTTTGCCTGATTGAAATCACCTCTACCAGGGAAACTCCTCAAATTTCCTCTGTCTAGCATTCCCTGCTTCTGCTTTTCTCTATTCATTGCCAGGTTAGGGCACTGATTGCATAGATGTCCTTGATTTTTACATTCTGCATAGAATGTCGGTCTGTTCTCGTATTCTACCAGTTATTTTCTATAGTATTCTCCATACTCTAGCTCCACAAACCTTGGCAATTCATTATTCAAATTAGCATTTACGTAGATTCGTGCATGAGTCATCCTTGTCCTGGCCAAGGTCGCATGGTCAATGGAGATCAGGTCCCCTATAGTTCTGGCTATGCCCTGCAGCCAATATTCATTGAAGAACTGGGTAGGTAGACTCGGGAGATGAACCCAAATAGGGGCAATGTTAATATTTTGCTTTTCAGGGTCAAAATATTCACCCCATCATCTGAGAAAAAGGCTCCTTTTGCCTAGAAACCAAGGACCTCCTGTTAAAATGTGGTTAGCATCCTCCATATTGTTAAAATGGATAATGAAGAACCCTCGAGTTAGAGCTACCAACTCCAAGCTGCCTACCAGTCACCATTTACCCATCGCCCAAGCCCTGATAGTCTCCATGTCCGGCCTACCTCCCAAAAACTTGCCTACCAGGGAGAATTCTTCCATTAAAAGAAAAGGGCTCATGGAACTTGTCGGGGCTGAAATTTTATTATTTACTGGAACTAGGGGTGGAAGAGAGAGAACCTCCTTTCTTTTTCCTCTAAGAGTCTCAGCAAAAGACAGCCACTTCTTGGGCCCCGCATTGTCCTTCGTATCTTTTTTTTGAGGTCTTTCTGAGGAGGGTCGGGCCCCCGTGTGATGCCCACCTCCAAATATGCCGTAGCCTGACCGCCTTCCTCTGGATCCTCGCTTGATCCATGCTCGAGGTTCCCACCCGCCCCTTCCATACCTGCTCTACCTCTACCACCTTGGCTGAGATTCCTGCCCAAAAAATTCAAACCCTCACTCCCGCCGCACCCGCTAAACCTCAGCTCACTCATTCCTCTTGCTCCCATTGTGTTAACAATTAACAATAATATGAATAAATTATTATGTATATCAAGGCTTATATTAATCAAATAATATTCATTTACATACTAAAATATGAATGTAAATAGTCTAAATCATTCATGAACTATGCATGAAGACCAAATTATAATATTAATTGCTCAAAATGTATACAAGCTTTATTGTTCCACTTCCTCTTACAACTTTGAACTATCAATACTTGATTCTTGATGAATTTATTAAATTCTATGGAGCATTATCACCATAATATAGCAATAGTAATGTGACTCTTCAAGTATTTGACTATCTCTCTCCATATGCCAAGTCTCATGACTCTTGGCTTATCAACTTACCATGTACATACTTGATGAACACTTGACTCTATAATATTTGTACACATATACGTGACTCTTGGACTCCTACTTGCACTCCTAATCTAGGACACTTTCTCATCCTCACATTACATATTTGTACTCTTACATACAATATAATTGTGCACATTCACTCAACCTACACTTTCACTCTAACTTACATGACACTTGTGCATCTAGCACATTACAATTTTATATGACACTTGTGCATTTCCTACACATTCACACTTACATAAAAGGGTAAATATAAATCACACTCTAAACTATAGACTCAACTCTAATCTACTATTTACAAATGTACCATGAAGGTACCAAGGGGGTATATTATTATGTACCAAATTATATAATATATCTCAACAATTTCATCCCTAAAAACTTAACCCGTCTTCGAATTCTACAAGATAGATTACAAGTTATCTAGAGATTCATTTCCCAAAATTTTGAGAAAAGAGACTAAGTTCAATTGGGATGAAGACTATCGAAAGGTCTTTGATGCCTTGAAAACATATATTTTATCTTTGTTAATGCTTATCCCATCTGATCCTCTTATACCTCTATTTTTATACATTGCAACAATAGCCCATACCTTAAGTGCCATGTTGGCACAATATGATGATTAGCATAGGGAAAGGGCCATCTACTATATTAATAGAACCCTTGTTAACTATGAGACTAGATATAGTCCTTATAAAAACTATGTATAGAAGTGGTGTTTGCTTCTCAAAATGTAAGACATTACATGCTTATTCATAAAATTTATTTTATAGCTAAGGTTGATCTATTAAGGTACCTTATTTTTAAACCCTATCTTTTGGGTTGAAGAACTAAATGGGTAATGGACCTTAATGAGTTTGGCCTTGAGTTTATAAACTATAAATTGTTAAAGGGACAAGTAATAGTTGATCTATTGGTAGCAACCCCTTTACCAACTAGTCATCCCCTAGTAATCGAGTATCTCGATGAGATAGTGTGCACTCTCAAAGTGTCACAATAATCCTAGATCCTTTTCTTTGATGGTGCAAGATGCATCAAAGGTGTGGGGTAAGAATTATTTTAGTATCACCCCAACAAATAGTCATCCCTTTATCCTTTAAGCTTTAATTCTTGTGTATCAATAATATAATTGAGTATGAAAATCTTATTCTTAGGCTTTAGGCAACACTAGCCTTGAAAGTAACCTCTCTCTCCATATTTGGATATTCACAGTTAATTTTTTATCAGGTTAGCAAATTTTATCAAACCAAAGATGATAAACTCAACCATATAAAGATATTATGGATAAGTTGATAGGTTCCTCTGAGAAATTCACCATTGACACTATTCCACACTCTAGAAATAACCAAGCTTATGCAATGGCTACAACTACCTCACTCATACCTCTAGATTTGGAGACTGAAAAAGAGACCAGTATCATCCATAAAATAAAGTAGCTTGCAACTCTAGTCAAGGACCCTTGGCCATTTTTTCTACTAAACAAGCACCTATCCTTTATTATTGGTATAAGGAAATTTATGATGTTCTTAGGAATCGTTCTTTGCCCAAAGGCCTAAATTACAATGATAAAATGAACTTAAGGAAACAATCATGTAGATGTGTAATAATTAGAGATATCTTGTATAGGAAAATTTTTGATGGAATTCTCCTAATATGCCTAAATTTGGAGCATGTGGCAGTCACTTCAAAGGAAATGTCATTGCTAAGAAGCTTATTCACATGGGATATTTTGGTCAATCATGGAAAGGTACACCTATAATTTTTTGCAAAATGTAACAAGTGCCAAAAGCATGACAACTTATGCACCTAGCCAAGAGCTCTAATCCATAACACCTCTCTTGCCCTTCTCCACTTGGGGTATGGATATCATTGGTAAAATAAACCCAGTGTCATTGTATGTACATAGTTCATAATAACTTCAATTGAGTACTTCACCAAGTAGATAGAGGCTATGACCTTTTCCTCTTGCAGTAGGGCTCAAGTATAAAAATTTATCTTAAACTAGATCCTATCATAATATGGTATTCCTAGCATGATCATCTATGATAATGGCACATATTTTAAGAACAAAGATGTTGCTAAAATTTGTGTTAAATTTAAAATCCAACATAAGTGGTTGACCTCGTATTACCCACAAGGTAATGATTAAGCTGAATCTTCAAATAAAACTATAATCAAAATATTAAAGAAACTTGTTAACAAAACTAGTGAGGATTTACATTTATAGCTATATCTCTCTTTGTGGTTGTATTGCACTAGTGTTATAAATTTGACTAGTGCTACACCATTTTCCTTCGTCTATGGCACTAAGGTCATCTTCCCATTTGAATTAGAAGTCTCATCCCTTCGAATCCTTTTAAAGGATGTGTCTATTGGTGATAAGTATTATCATGCATGTCTTAGCCAATTAGAACTACATGATAAAAAGAGGGTCCATGCCCTGGAAAACCTACAAATATATCAACAATGACTCAAAACATCTTATGGAAAAAGAGTGTGACCTAGTTCCTTTTAAGTAGATGACTTAGTGCTTAAAGAGAACCAAAAGAATACTTAAAAGGAAAATTTGAATCTAATTGGCTAGGTCCATCCATAGTGATAGTTAAGTATAGATCAGGAGCCTACCGCTTGGTCACACTATATGAAAAAGAACAAAATGAACCTATAAACATAATTCATTTAAAAATATATTATGCTTGAATTTGCATGTGTTGTATGTTCATGTGCTTTATTGAATGGATGATTGCATGCATGGTTTCCTATAAAACATTTTACTTCTTTCATTTTTCTATTTGCATGATTTCTTTAGTTCTCCTATTCATCCCATAGATGTCCTAAGGGTAATCCCATGATGATTTAATGATGATATTAGCTAGAAAATATAATCACTTGCATTGTATTTATAGTAGGTCACTAAGCTATCAAGCCTCCTCAGTTACTTCTCAAAAACCCTTGCTCATCCTCTTAATATTTTACAATTTGGAGGACAAGTTGAGGTCTTGATGATGTAATAGTTACCATGAGATCCTACCATGTCTAGCGAGCCAAATTCTATCAATCTAGACTTAAGATTTTTTCTTGTTCTATCATATTCCTAAATATCATTAATGTTACATGATTGTTTGACATGCATACATGTTTTTTTATCATACATCACATGCTTTCTTAAAAATGGTGTGATGATGATAGGGAACTCCACAATGGTGTGATGATCATAACTATTTAGGTTAGCTCATTTTTAGTGTACTTACACAACGTCATTGATGCTAGTGGGTACCCTCCCTTAGGAATTTGTTCTATTTTGATGCAATGATTGTCTTGATATCCTATGTTAGAAATTGTGTTCTAGTAGAGTTTGTTTTCTTGCATGGTTTTCTAACTAAAGACTTTTGGAGTGTTGGAAGATTAAAATAATTCCTTGCTAAAATAGTTTTTATACAGTGTGCAACACTAAAAATATTTATGAGAAACAACTCCCATATCCTTTCCTAAAAAATCCTTGAGCTATTCATTTGGTTATACCTATCTCACACATGAGCACTCTTCTCAACCATAATATATGCATCATTTTATTTTTACCATTGATGTTGTTATTGCATGGTTATTACTACCATGATTTCATGTATGCATGACTAATTGTACACTTAGAATTAAGGAATTTAGCAATGATACTATGATGATAACTAATTAGGTTAGTTCATCTGCATTACACTTACATTATATCACTGATTCTAGAAGGTCCATGCCCTTAGGAATTGGGCTTGCTTTTGTGTACTATTATTCTTTCTCTACTAGGATGCAATGATTACCTTTCATATATTATTTTAGGAATCATGTGCTAGCAAACTTTGTTTATTTGTATAATTTTCTTGTAATGCATATCTCTTCCTAACGTATACCTTTTGGAGGAGAGAAGATGATGAGGGTTATTCCTTTATCAATAGCTTTCACACATTAGTGATAATTATTTGAAATAATTGATAAGAAATATCTTTCTCATCATCATCCTTTCCCCAATAAGATAAACTATTTGTTGCTTCTATTTATCATATACATCATTTTTGTCCTAATTGCAAGCTCGCATTGACTACTTATTGCATAATTGAATGCTAATTCACTTGCTTATGTTTATGTGCTTGTTGCATGTATATAAATCCAAGAGATTAACCATGACCCATGATGATCCTAGTTAGGATAGATTGCATTATAAATTGTATTTTAGCTAGGTAACTAAAGTAGTGAATCTCTCTATAGACTCTTCACAACTTGCTACCATTCTATGATAACTTTCATACTGTGTAGAAAATAACATATGGCATATAAAAGGGTATCCTGAGCTAGCAAGTTACTCCCTAAAAGGTCTATTTAATATCATCTTATTTGTATGACTTCACTTAAAATCATATTCACCAAAATCATTAATTAATGAACCCTATGACTAGGGGGCATTAAGCATAATGGCATCAAGAAAATAAATAATAACATAAACTATCCTAGAAAACATATAATATGGATATATATTATTCAAGTGATGAGCACCAAAAATGCTCATTTTATATACACTATTAAGGGGCATCATCACTAGTTTAATTAGCATTAGAGATATATTTTTATTTAACTTATGCATATAATTGATAGAAAATCTGGTATTATGCTTAATAGGTGTTTTTAGTGGAAACTATGTATAAATGTAGGTTTTGCTGCTAATATGGTGCTTTCCAGTCTACATATCGGTTGAACCTAGCATACCTCCGCTTCATTGATTCTAAGGTATATGAAGTAGACGCCTTACTCCAACACCTTACTCCATACATGGGAAGGTGCCTTACTGGTGCCTTACTCCCATACATGGGGAGGCGCCTTACTCTAGTGCCTTACTCCCATGTATGGGAGGCGCCTTATTGGCACCTTACTCCCATACATTGGAGACACCCGCATTGGATATGCCATATGACCAAGTCAACATTGACCAGGTTGACCAAGGGGCTAAGGAGGAGGTTGCACGTGAAGACAAAGGAGAAATATTTTAAATCATGCATTATTATTAATAGAATAAAGTATTTATTATTATCAATCGATTGGTCGGTTGACCTTGTAAAGCTCTCAAAGCATTATTTTTAGGATGCATTAGTTTAGGATTTGTTTTTTACGTACACTTAAGGGTTTTTTATATTTATCCTTCTGGTGAATGGACATGCTTTCAAATAGGAAAATAAAATCTGTGTAGAACCAATTGTAACTAATCACGTCATGTGATTAAATTAGATTAATTTATTATTGTAACAATATCTGGCTACACTTTATATAAAGATGCAGTCCAGATGAACAGGGGTATAAATGATTAATTTTACACAATTATTTTATTTCATTCTTTTTTTAATTTAACTAAGAGTGCAACTTCTTTTATTTGAGCAAGCTCTACGTAGCTAGTCGGGCGGACTATTTGCGGGAGCTTGGGCCCACTCCCTATAGTAGTCCTCCCTTGTTTATTTTTGTATTTGTTTTTTGTAGATTAGTTTATTGCTTTATTTACTACTTTATTTAATTTTAGTTGTGTGTGTTTATTTTTCTTGTACATTTATTTTCCCACACTTTATTTCCAGCATTGTAATTTATTTATTTAATTTTTTCGCACTTAGTTTATTTGGTTTGGCTGACTTTCAAATGCACAAACATCCCCCACCAAACTAAATAAGGTACAAATAGATGTATTCCCCAACACTGTAGGAATATACTATGCGTGACACTCGTAATTTTACAGACTTATAGGATTGATAATTTATGGAAGAGAAATGAATGTTTTTCGAGACATGATTTTTGCTCACCATCAAGCATTGTATTAAATGGACATAGACTATCTAAAGCAATTATTATATGGGCATGGACTATTAAAAGCATTTATTAAAAAAACATAGACTATCCAAAGCATTGTATTATATGAAAATAGATCATCTGAATCATTAAAAGGTATAGACTACCTAGAAATAGTAGCTAGTCTAAGTGTGTATCCATTAATTGTGTTAAAAGAGCCACCACTTAGGAGTAAACAAAATTCAATAAGGACATAACCTTTCCAATGGTATAAACTACCTAAAAATACTATCAGTCATAGTCACCTAATTTTTTATCCATTACTTAGTCTAATAGGCCACTGCTTAGGGGATAACAATGAAATAAACAAAATAAATATCAATTTATTCAACACTTCTAAAAGTCATACAAAATAAATTATTTAACAAGCATATTGTTGCACCTTTTAAGCACCATGTTTAAAAGGGAGAAATAACAATAATCAGAATTGGATGCATGCAGTTACCTTGTTTTTTGTAAATGAAATAATATTGTGAGAAATACTCCTCTTCTTGACCTTAAGAAAACCATCCCAAGAACATCCACATACATCTGCTAACATAATCCATGTCTTTGATCACATAAATTAAATGATTCTAAATTTTTAAATTAAATTATTCCATAATCAATATTCTCATCATTAAAGCAACAAATCAAAAAATTTAAATCATGACTAGCTTTACCCAAATTCTTCCAAGTCAACTTCAAACCTCTTCAATAACCTCCATTTTTTTAATCACTTGCATCTTTTTCATAGTCACTTGCCATAATTTCCTTATGAATTTTTCCAAAATCATGATTTCCCTTCAAAACTTATATTTTTTACAAATCAAATTAATTTTCTAAAAAACTAAAATCACAATAAAAATCAAATATACAATCACACATGCCTACCATATCTATTAAAAAACATCATCAACACATCACATCATCAAATTTCTTGGTCATCAAATTAATAAAAAAATTCATACCACATCAAATAAACACAATATTTAACAAAATCAATGAATCAAAAAACAATATATATAAAGAGAGTCAATCATACTTTGGTTTAGAGCACCATAATAAATTAAAATGGTGCACTCATACTAATCCATCTGTTAGATGCACCTAACAGAGAAAATTTGTGCTCTCATTCCACTCATAAAAATCCTAGTCAAGAGAGATCATGGTCTAGGTATTTGAGCCACCCTCCATAGGATGAGGTGGAAACTACACTAACTGCTATGAAACCCTGCTCATTGAAATTGTCTATGAGTGGTACCAATATCATGTCCTAGTAGGATGTGGATACCTCTGATCTAGAGGGACTACTGCATGGTATAAGGTCCTATAGCATGTGCTCCTCTTTATCTCTACTATGTAGTCTACCTAAACCTCGACCAACTAAGTCTATACTTGGGTCAACTGACCCACTATCACCTAGGTATCCAAGTCACTACTACCAACCCCTACTAATATAGCTCATGTTATGGCATCATCACACTCCTACCTTAGTCATGTAATCTCTTGATCTCTCGAGTCCCTCTTGACTCTAACCTTATCACTCTCAAACCTAGTTTGATCCTAATATGATAGTGTTTGATCCCTTTGATCCATGGATTGATCACTCTCTAAAATGGTGGTATCTTGTGCTATCATTGTCTGATTTAACTAAGCCTAAAGAAGCTATATCTTCCTCCCCATGGAACCCCTCTACTATTGGGATGCCTCCTCTGCTATCTTGTTAGTCATAAGCCCACTCTCCACCATAGTCCTAAAGGGAGGAATAATTAGATCCTAAGAATATGTGGATCTAACCCTCACCTTCTACCTTAATCACTTCATAGCTTCCTAAAGGTATTGATGGGAAACCGAATTAGGCCTCACCCAAGGTCTTCATATCATAGGAGTCACCCTAGCAGGGAAAATCTTCCTATACCACTACTAGTATCCTAGAAATATCCCTACATTATCTATTTCCAAATTAGATATTGGTAGATCATTTTTTCCTCCTCCCTAAATCTCTCAAGGTTAATAGGGTCATAAAATCTCTATCCCCCCTATTTGGTCATCCATTGGTACCAGATCCCCCCATCATAGAAACTTTGTAGGGGAGACCAAACTACCATAAGATGCAATCAATATCGTACAACTCAAAATACCTACAAGAACCCCATAGCCACTTGACTTACCTTATTCAAGTAAGCTATAAATCATCCTTATCCCATCCTAGGTATCTCCTCCATAGGTACCATGTCACCTGCTCTGCTTGAAGGTTATTTATGACCCATCAAGTCACCCTCTAAAGGGCCTTATCTCCACCTCATGGACATGTGCTCATCTAAATACCATGGCATCCTTTGCATCATCTAAATCAACTAGAAGTCCAAATTGTCATATGATCACTAGGTGCTCCCATACCCACACCTATGGTAAAATACTACAAACTAGGTTCTTCCCATCCCTATATATAATATGATGTGGGGTATGATAGAGCCCATGCAAATAAATGGACCCCTACATATGGGTAATGATCTCACCCTAGCCCTAGTGTAATAACCTCTTGATGGTATATCCAATTTAAAAAACTAGAGATAATACCACAAAGTAGTCATATCAATTTTTCTAGGATAATAGCCTAAAATACTATATAATATCAATGTTGTAATGCCTTAGCATAAATTATGGGTATCTAGCCAATGCCTATAGTGAGAAAGCCCTACTATGGCTCCACAAAAATAGTGCCCCTCTAATTGGAACCCAAAACATCCTCCATATATCCTCTAAGGTCATCGACATCTCTCCTATCAACAACAAAAAGATGGTATACTCTAAGTGCCACCTCTCTGCTAACATTTTCAATAGGGAATGATCTAGCTCTATGTATAGCATAGTCACCAAGTACCCAATACTACCTCCATCCAACACTACCCTATTTTCTGGCATAATCACATCAACCATTAACCTAAAGGTGTATGATCTTTGATCTTGGATATGTAATGTATCTAGCACATGCATGTGTAAAAGGTATAATAAAAATCAAATGTTGCCTAAAATAAAATTAAAAAATCTTCTTCACCCAACCTTGAATTTACTAACCATGAGTGAATTCACCACTAAAATGAATTCACTACCCTAGCATGAATTCACCATCTCCTAGGATTTCATGAATTCACTACCCTAAGTGGCAAATTTACAACCCGTATGCAAATTTGCTATTCACAAAAATCAAAAACTAAAAAGCAAAAAATAAAATAATTAGATGGATGAAAAGTACCCATACTAGAACCTAGGTCCAAAATAGCCCACCTCCACCTTTCACTACCTTTATTCTATGGATCGGATGGTCTGATTGTGCCATTTCACAATCCACTATATTTTCTCTAAAGCCCTGTCTTCTCTAACCACGTTGTAGGCAACAAATCCTCCTCCCAGAAGAAGAAGAAGTGATAAATGGATTTGCCCAATTTTGATAGTTTTGACAAGTTTTGTAAATCATACAGGTAGGATTAAACCATACATCCAGGAAGGCAAACCATACAAGGTAAAGGTAAATCATACAAGGTGCAATGAAATGAAGTGAAATGCATAGGAAATGTAATTTCAAGTTGTAATTGCGCATGTATTTGATTATTAAGGTGTTAGACTTAGTAAAAGTCTTAATTAATGCATTCTGTTATGCATGGGTGGTTGTAAATAACTAATTGCCTTAGGAACCACTTTGGAATGGCCTGGGAAATGTTATATAAGGCCCCATTTTCAATTTTGATGGTCTGGACATATATTGAATATAATCTGATAGAGTTGGATTCTTCTAGTTAATCTAGCAAGTGTTAGGAGTTAGACTATGCTCTGAGAGAATGATTGTATGTAATTACTAAATAGGAATGAATAATAATCAGAACTCATGGCTTCTCTCACGTGTTGTATGATTCTGGAATGGTTGAATAGCAATTGATGGTTTAGTTCTGTTGCATGTACTTCTGTTTGATTGTTTTGGCTAATTTATGCATTGTTGTGGAATAATGGATGGAACCAACACTGGTGTAGCTTTGTGGAATGATATGGAATTATGGTAATCCCAAAGAAGATGTATTTAACCCTATTGTATGATTTTTGGGCATCACCATTGGATTTGCAACTCTCTCAAGCCCCGTTGATATGTTTTGCATGTTACTGGAAAAGGATTAATTACTACATTAAACCCTTACAAAACCTATCTGAGAGAGATTGGTCCATTAGAGTATCCAATTTGGCACTTGGATGTACCTTCATTTCGTACATATCGTACACCAAAGTTCGTACAAATCATACAAAAGATAGTTACCCGATTTGGTAGTTTATGCGATTGGAAGAAACTTACCCGATTTGGCAGTTTTGGGAAATCGACTTGTTGAGTTACAAAACTGTGTACAGCAGCCTGCAAAACTGAATCTGAAGGATTTGTTGAGTGTGGAATCATACAAGCTCCATCACTGTATGATTTTGGATCGTACAATGTGTCGATTTGGCTTTCGTACAAGTTGTTCATTGGGCGTAAACTAGTAGTTTTAGAGACCGTACGGTCGTACGATTTGGTAAACAAGTTGGGATTAGTAAATTGACCATATTAAGCATTAGAAATCACCTCCCCACTAGGAATACTACACCCCTATGCTACATTTGGCATCATTGCCTTATCGAATCTGGCATTTTTGTTAAAACAGGTCAAATTGACAAAGAAAGAATACTACAAAATTGGAGGTGAATGACAGACACCAGTGTACAAAGGCGTAGGAGATGGGAAGTACGAGAGAAAATTCTAGTAAGAAGGAGCACAAGGATTTCTCAAAGAGAGAATGCAAGTAACTCAGACCATAGTACACATGAACCAAAAATAGAGCAAGTTTGGACATCTGAAGAAGGAGACTTTGAGGCGTTGTTGATAGAAATAGAAGAGGAGGTACCAGAACCACCTAGCGTAGAGGCACGAGTTGACAAAAAGGTAGTGCAGGAGGATGGAGAGTGGATGGTGACACCTGAGAAAGTGATGGAAGGGTTGCAAGGGAGTGCAGAGGATGGGAGTCAGGCACCAGAGCAACAGGGCGTGAGGTCTCAGGAGGAAGGACCAGGACCATCTCCCTCACATCAGTGAAGGAGGTCGTGGAGTGAAGATGCACGTGAGTTTGGTCAATTATTGGTGGGATAAAATAAGATACCTCGGATAGAAACTTTTGATGATGATTGTAGTAAGACACCCCCAAGGAGGAATCAGACAGAGATTCCATGGGAGACCTCAAGTGATAGTGATGATTCTCCAAAGATGGCTAATAAGGCAGCCAAGTAGAGATGTCCACCTTTTATAGGTGAGGGTAAGGAAGACCCCACAAGACATATCGGAACTTGTATAACCATTTGGAGGGCAAATGGTGTAGATCGACCAGATGACTGGGTAACTTTATTTCCTGCTACCTTGAGAGGATTGGCGATCGATTGGTATCTAAAAAGGGAAAATACGACAGATTTTTAGACTTGGACTCAAGTGAAGGAGAAATTCATTGAAGAATTTTATCCTTTGAAGGATGATGGAGACATTGTTACTGAGCTTTGCATGACGAAGCAAAAGTAGGATGAAGATGTAAAATCATACAACCGTAGACTAAAGCAGTTAGTAGATAAGATGCAGATGCCTCTGGTAGATGTCTTGGTAAAGTGGTGGTTTGTAGATGGATTACTACCAAAATATAAGAAAAATATGAAGGTAGTACCATCAAAAATGTATGAAGAAGTTGTGAAGCATGCAAAGAATTTTGAAAGTGAATCAAAATAGACGTATACAAGAATTTTGTCTCACCCCAAGTCTAATGATTTAGATAGTGGAGAAGATGACACTATACAGAGGATAGTAGCATCATTTCATCAAGAGTTCGATAAGATCATGAAAGAACAAAAGAACAAACCTGATAGGAATGACATTTGGTGCACAAAATGCAAAACTGAAGGGCATACAAATGTAAAGTGTCCATGAAATGAATATTGTCACATCTGTAATGTGATGGGACACGAGGTAATGCTATGTCCGTATAATGCAAGAGTACATCCATAGGTCCTGACAATCCAGGAGTAGGAAGAGAAATAGAAGACCCTAGGAGGTGGGCAACAGGAAACAAGTGGTGGTTATAGAAATAGTAGGCGAGGTGGAAGGCCAAACCAGGGCAATCGACAAGGAGGACAGAGCCATTTGCAGTATGACTCGAAAGGGAGGCCGATCATACAGTGTCGCAATTGCCAAGAATGGGGGCATTTTGTGAAAAATTATCCTTCACCTCAGAGGTAAGAAACATCGCAAGCAAGCACTACACATATGTGTAGGTGGTGTGGTCCGGGGAACCACAAGGAAGCAAATTTCCCAAAGCAGGTGAGTTCAAGTAACCCACAGAATGTAAATTATTTAGACATTGAGGTTCCTCAAGTTAAGGAGGAAACCCAAGAAGTTTTAGCCGTGACAAGAAATCAGGCTAAAAAGGATAAGTATCCAGAGCTAGCAAAGGAAAAGTAGTGCTGGCAAGTAGCAAAGAAAATACTACAAGATGAAGCACAAAAAGCTAAACAAGTGAAGTTAGCTGAAGAAAAGGAACCAAAAAAGCCATCAAAAGAGAAGGTGATTGTGCAAAGTCTGGAAGCATAGGTCTTGGACACCATAGTAGAGATTAAAGTGTCAAACCTATTGGAAGCTATTCCAGCATTGCAGAAAGCAATGGTGGAAGAAATACAACCGCATAAGGTGATGGAAGTGCAGAGCCAACCGATTCAGGAGAAGGAAAGAAAAGATCAATTTATGGATCCGACTATATTGATGATTGATGTGGGAAAGAAACCCGCATTAGTTCATATGGAGATCCTAGGGCACAAATTGACACAAGTTATTATGGATGGAGGATCCAACGTCAATGTGCTACCTAAAATAACCTGGCTAGAATTAGGTGCTCCATATCTATGGGCATCGAGCTTTCGATTATATGGTGCTGACCAGTATGGTATCAAGACAAAGGGAGTCTTGACAGCACAACAAGTGGTGATAGTTGACCAAGAATTTGTCTTGGATTTCATTGTGATTACAATGCAGAAGCCTACATATGATGCTCTATTGGGAAGAGGGTGGCTACGAGTAGCCAAAGTTAATCACAACTAGGGAAATAATCAGATCACTTTCAAGAAGGGACAACATAAATATATGATTAATCTAGCTAATCAAAAAGTTAGTGAGGATGTAGCTACGATGGATGAATCAAAAAATTCCTCAGGAGATGAAGGGTATGAACTTGATGGAGAAGGAATGTTGTACCTGGATGAATGTAGTGAAGATGAAGCTAGATCTGATAGCGGACTTCTTCATTGGAAAATGGAGGAGTACAAAATTTTTTAGCCCAACTACCTCTGTATTGATTCAGAGGAGATCAAGGAAAAACAAGACGAACCAAAAGTCAGCCAGGAACCTAAGAAGGAGGTAGAAGAGAAATGGACATTCCCAAAAAGTTTTGCAGAGTATATAGTAGGAGATGCAGAGATTGATACAAGATCGACACACCCAAAGAATGTAGAGAAAGCAGTGAGTGAGCTAAAGAATATCAAATATGAAGGACCTCGGATAGTGGACATCAATCTAGGAATGGAGGAGGAACCTAGGATGATTCACTACGGTGATGATTGGAACCCTGTACTGAAAGCGATGGCTTTTAAGATATTCTTGGAATATAAGGATGTCTTTGCATGGACATATAAGGACCTGAAGGGAGTACCACCTGAGTTATGTGTCCACAAGATTACACTAATGCTTGGAGCACAACCCGTAAGGAGGAGACCATATAGAATGAATCCAAAGTATGTTGCATTAGTGAATGTAGAGATAGAGAAGATGTTGGAGGTAGGAATCATCTTCAGGGTGACAACCAGTGAATGGGTATCACCTATAGTGATCACCTTGAAGAAGGAAGTGGACAAGATCAGAATATGCATGGACTTTAGAAGTCTAAATGCAGTAACTATCAAGGACCCCTTCCCTATTCCCTTCATAGATTCTATCTTGGAGGAAGTCGTAGGACACGAGATCTATTCATTTTTGGATGGGTTTTTGGGTTACAATCAGATTAGTATAGCCAAGGAGGATAAGCTGAAGACCACATTTATTGTGGAGAATGGCATCTACGCATATAATCGAATGCCATTCAGGCTCTGTAATGCCCCAACTACATTTCAGTGCATCATATTGTATATATTTGATCAATTGGCAACAAGGAACTTCAAAGCATTTTTGGATGATTGGTCCATTTATGGGAAGATCAAGGAGCATCTTCCTACCCTCAGTGAATGTATGAGCAGGTGTAGAAATGCATAGATATCATTAAATCTTGGGAAATGCTACTTGATGGTACCATATGGGAAATTTTTAGGACACATAGTGTGCAGTGAAGGATTAAAAATAGACCCTGATAAGATCTGTGTGATATTACACATGGAAGAACCATACGATGTGAGTTCACTTAAAACCTTCTTGGGATCGATGGGATATTATCGAAGGTTTATCAGGAATTATGCACATGTATCCTACCCATTGGATTCCTTGATGAAGAAGAATGTTCCTTTCAGATGGATAGAGGAGCACCAAGGAGCCTTTGAGGAGTTGAAGGCTAAGCTTGTGAGTAGCCCAATTTTGGTGTTCCCAAACTGGGATAAGGAATTCCATGTCCATATTGATGCTTCAAATTTTGCAATTGGATGTGCTTTAGCACAAGAAGGATAGTTTAGGCTAGATCAACCTATTTTATTTGCTAGTCACCTATTGTCAAGGCTAGAGAGAAATTATAGTACAATAGAAAGAGAAGCTTTGGGAATGGTATATGCAGTCCAAAAGTTTAGGCATTACCTATTGGTAAATCCCTTTGCTTTCTACGTATATCACCAAGCTCTATTGTACTTGATAAATAAACCAGTGATACAAGGATGGGTCAGTAGGTGGCTCATCACCCTACAGGAGTTCGTATTCCAAGTAGTAGTGAGACCTGGTAAGAAGCATGTCATTGCAGACCAGTTGTCTTGGATACGATCAGGAGAGCCTGTAGGAACAGGAGTTCCGAATGAATTCTTGGATGCATAATTATTCACCATCAATGTTGTTCCATCATGGTACAAGTTGATTGGCTAGTACCTATCCATAGGTGAGTTGCCACAAGAAATGATGACAACCAAGAAAAATAAAGTGATCATGAAGTCAGCACCCTTCCAGTTGATAGCATGATTGTTGTATAATATGGGAAGCGATGGTATCTTACGAAGATGTGTGATGGAAGAAGAAGTCAAAGCAACATTGAAAGAAGCTCATGAAGGCTTAGCAGGAGGGCACATGGGACTAGATGCGATAGCTAGGAAAATATTACTAGCTGGACTATGGTGGCCCACACTGTATAATGATGCGAAAGAGTATGTGAAAGCATGTGATACTTGTCAAAGAGTAGGAAAGTTGGTAAAGAGGGACTTTATGCCATTGCATCCATCACAACCCTAGGAACTATTTGAAAGGTGGGGATTAGACTTCATCGGACCATTGAAGACATCTCGAAGAAGGAAGTGTAGATACATTGTAGTAGCAATGAAATACTTGACAAAATGGGTTGAAGCGAGAGCATTACCTGATAACTCAACTAAAAGTATAGTGAGATTCTTGTACGAGTAGGTAATCACAAGATTTGGTATTCCACTACAGATCACAAGTGATCGAGGAGGACACTTTGTCAATGAAATCATCAAAATACTGACAATGGAGTTCAAGATTTTGCACTCATTGTCTAGTCCATGTATTACCCTAGAGCAAATGGGCAGGCGGAAGCAACAAACAAAGTCCTGGTATCTACTTTGTATAAAACCTATGGAATAGAGGGAGTAGATTGGGAGGAAAGGCTACCATCTATTTTGTAGGTATATAGAACAACTTTTAAACCTACAACAGAGCATACACCTTTCCAATTGATGTATGGATAGGAGGCAGTGGTGTCATTCAAATTCTTGATACCAAGTTTGAGAGTCATGGTAGAGCATCGCTTGGGTGATCAAGAAAGTTTGGAAGAGTGACTGACAACATTGATCAAATTAGATGAAATAAGAGTCATGGCACAATGGGTGATTGAGGTAGCTCAAAAAATAAGGAAGGCATGGCATGACAAACATTTGAGAAAGTTAGAACTTAGTCTGGGTGACTTGGTTCTAAAGTTTAATGGAAAGAGGGAAATCAAGCCTAGTAAGTTGAAGATGTTATGGCTTGGTCCCTATAAAGTGGTTGAAGTAATGAATAATGGAGTAGTCAAGTTATAGAACTTGAATGGGATAGAGGTACCCGACATTGTAAATGGCTCAAAGTTGAAGCCTTACAAGGTACAATGCTTATTCATTTCTTCAGAAGATATTGAATGATGAAGATGAGCAGAAGCTCAAAGGAGGACTCAAGATGAGCTAGGTCCATCATAGGAGGAGCCTGACATGGGACTCACACACTTATTCATAGAAGGGGAGGAGACATGACCAACCATAGAATAGCAAGAGTTGGCACCTCGACCCAAAGAAAGAAGAATATTGTGAGTGCATGTCAGATTTGCGGATGGGACCGAATGAGTAGAAGAGGAAGATGAAGAATGGATTCCTCCAAATGAAAGAGGACATCAGGAGATAGTACTGTTACCCAAAAATAGGGGAAGGTAAGAAGAAGCACCCCAAGTAAGTATAAATATGATGTATCCTTAGGTAGAGCATAGAGAACTACCCCAACAAGCTGAAGGATGAAGAAGGATATGATTAACAGTACGATACGAGGATAGAGTGGACACCTTTGAAATGGAAGTTCCAGAAGAAAACAGGAATGAGACCATCAATGAAGAATTGGTTGGACTTACTCCATTGGCTCAGATAGGGCTATTATAATAGAGAATGTGATTATAGACTCAATAATTATAAGAATAATATCAAACGTTGCAAGGTCATAATGCAAGGTTGAGAGAACAAATCATCCAAGAATTGGATAGTACAATACGAAGGCTAGATGAGCAAAGAATAGCTAGGCTACAGGATCTAGAAGAACCTGATGATGATGAGGGGATAACTCCAAAAAGAAGTGAACCTAAGGAATAAGGGTTTGAAAATATGTACTATACAATTTGGTGGTAGAGTGTATAGTCTCAGGAAAAAGTTTATGCAATTTTAAGCAATTTTTGGGTTGTTTTTAGTCATTCAGAGCAAACTATATGGAATCATACAGAATCAATGAAGGGGATTAGTTGGAGAGGGATACTATATATATTAGTATGTCCCTGTATGATTTTAGGCTGCAATTGGACGATTTGCTAAATATCAAACAGAGTGAAGACCGACCAGTGATAGTTCGAACAGTGTACGATCTGGAGGTGGTTGCTGATAAGAAAACCATACAAGACTAAGAGGAAAAGCATATTGTATGAATTGTAGCATTGGTGATGTTTGAGTAGCAAGATAACTAGAGGTATGGCGAGAAAATAATTTCAATCGATAAGTTTGAATTTCAGTTAAGAAGAATTGCAACCAATAGGGTGGAACGATCACCAGGACCCATGCATGAGAGAGTCATGGCCATGGTAGTACTAAGGGTGATAGTTTCAATACTATGATTTGCATGGTACTCATCCTTGGAGAAGAGGAGGATATAGTTCATGGAGAGGTCAGAGGAACTAGAGGGTTGATATAAGGAGAACACCGCCAAGATATCGAGAGGAGAGGATGGCACAAGAAAGGATCCCACAAGGATGGAATTGAGAAGTGAGGTACATGTTCCAAATTTGGGTGAGGATATGAGTAGTGGACCTAAGGAAGTTTAAGTGGAAATAATGAATATAACATTCATACAACATGGAGGAGAAACATGCAGGAGGTGGTGGAATAATGAATAGAACAAGAACCACCCCTAGAGGAAATAATTTGAGGAGGTTGGTGTAGTTATAATAGTGCAAGTTCCACCACACTAGAAGATCTTCTTCTATAATTATCTATTGCATATGGTTCATTCATATAATCCTACAAATAAAAATACCTTTTTTAATGTGGGCAAGAGGTCCGTGAGAATAGAAGTTACAGTGGATGCATTGAGGAAGAAATTTGAATTTCCAGCATACGACACAGAGATAGTAAAGAAGTTGGTTGATTGAATTGAGACATCGAATCATAAATTCACTTACCAATGTAAAGTCACTAACTGATGCAAATATCTCGAGTGTAGGGACTCAAGGAATTAAATAGAGCCAGTTGAAGGGGAATTATTGGTCATGTGCTATGAATATTATGATGGCTCAACTATCAAGAGATACACGGGCTACAAAGATGCCAATATGGATGGCTTAGTATGTAGAAGGTATCACCCAAGGGTATCAAGTATGATTGGGGTGCCTACCTAGAAAGGAAGATGCACGAAGTACTGATGAAAAGATCAAATAATTTTGGAATGACTTTCCATGCCATTGGATTATAATTAAATGCTATTATGGAAATGGGAATCCCCTTTCTAGGTTTGATAGAACCTAGGAATGTGATGGTAGGACATCCATCCATTTTAAGGTAGACAAAGTTAGTACTAGTTCAGAAGGAGACTCTAGATAAGTATTAAACAAAGAAGGAAAAGTAAGCCATGGAGGTACAAGAGGATACTCCTTCAGATGATGAGGATGTACACCCCCACAAAAAAAGGCCTAGGAGATTGGATCCTAAACTAGAGCAACAAGAAATTTAGCAATGGTAGTAGGAGTAGCCATTAGTTCAAGAAAGGGAAGAAATTGTGGGGAGGTAATCCAACCCAATACAAATAAGGACAAGGAGACAATGGAAAATAATGGTGATAAATCTCTCTAGAAAAATAAACCAAGACTAAATAGAAGGATCAACAAGAGAAAAAGAGATATTCAAACTCAGAGAAGCTAGATTTGCATGAGTGGAACTAGGTAGAAGCAGAGAAGATACTGGAATCCCCATAGATATTCTAGCATAATGAATTTGAAATTTTAGAATCTTAAAAATTATGGGAGGACACAGAGGTGGGGAATATAGCATAGGAATTGGCATCCATAACTCAGGAGAAAAAAGAGGAAACTAAAGTGCAAGTGGAAACCTTAGAGGAATAGTCTAGGAAAAAAATAAGCCCCATTTCAAATTTGTGAAGGGAGGAAGTTAAAAATAAAATAACCCAAGTGAGGTGCACGAAGAGGCAAAAGCATCACAATAACAAGAAGAAACTATTGTTGAAAAAGTCACAACAATGGAGATACAGAAAAATTAGGAAGAAGAGAAGGTTATTGAAGAGCAAAATATAGGCTCCACTGAACAAAGAGAAGACCAAGAATAGATAGAATAGCAGTAATCTTAGTAAGATATTTTGAATATAGAAGACCATGTGGAGGTGGAGAAGATAGTGGAACAGACTCCACCAAGAGAAAAGATAAATACAAAGAGAGCACTACTAGAGCTCAAGGGAAGCTCTAGCCACCACATGGAAGAAGAGGAAGAACAAGCTCCTATAGAAGAGGAACTATGAAGAATATGAACAATTTGCCTTTTGAAGGTACTGTAGTTCAGCAAGATCAAAACTAAGGAGGCGATGCAAGGAGTAGAAGATGACGTGGAATATTTCTTCTCTTAGATAGGCAATGCCATAAACAATGCCAAATTATAGTTTTGTATTGGACACATGGGAGAATTGAAGCTATGGGAGAAAAAAATGTCTCTCGAGTTAGATAAAATAATAAAATTGGTGACCAATGAGGAGCATACAAGGAGAATTATAGATATTCATGTACAACACCCAAGGAAGTTACCCAGGGAAGAGGTAACCACGATGTTGGGAAGAGAAAACTTGCTAGAGGGAGTGAGAACCACCTATAGGTGGTATTCGAGGTTGTACCTGGATAGAATCAATCATCTAACTTGTCCAATTAATACAAAAAATTTGGAACACAAGAGGATCATTGTAGGATTGGCTATCACTCTGAGGAAGTTGAACTTCCTCACACATTGGATAGAATGGTTGAGCATCGGATTGGAGAAGATTTATCAACTCAAGGAAGCTCAGAAGGAGGAGATAGAATCCACTCAAAAGGAAATGGTTGCAATGGAGGAAGAATTGTAAAAGTACAAGGTTGTGATAGAGGATAAAATAAATAAATTGGAAGAACTGCTAAGAACCAGAATGGATTTTGAGGCCAAAATTAGTTCAATTGAAGAAGAGAAGTGATAGGTCTCAAAAATGATAGAAGATAGGATTAAGGAGTTGGAGGCCCAACTTAGAGCAAGGGATGAACAGGTGAAGATAGACTTGGCCGAGAAATATGAGCAAATGGTGGCACAGGCCAAGATTATAGAAGAGCTTATGACACAGGACAACAAAAGATATAATGATATGGTCCTGGAGAAGCAAGCACAATTGAAGGCTAGAGAAGATATTGTTTGTGCCTTGGAAGCTGATGTTGACCACCACCTGAAGAACATTACAAAGAAGAATGGGGAGCTTCAGGTGGTAACCCAGATAGAAGCTCATTTACAGGATAATTTGAAGAAGAGTGCCAACAATCGTGAAAAGCAAATGAGGGAACTCATGAAGACTGTTGAAGAAAAATCCAATTACCATGGGGTGAAAGCAGTAGAAATGGAAAACTATGCAGCTAGGTTGAAGAACAAACATGCAATTCTTCAATCCCAAGAGGATGACTTGAAAGAGTTAGTTTCGAATAACAAATAATAACTAAAACAAAAATACAACTCGATGAGGACACTAACCAAAGTAAAGGGGAGGGTAGATGTAGGCAACAAATCCTCCTCCTAGAAGAAGAAGAAGTGATAAATGGATTTGCCCAATTTTTGAAGTTTTGAAAAATTTTTTAAATCATAGAGGTAGGAGTAAATCATACAATTAAGAATACAAACCATACAATTTAATGGTAAATCATACAAGGCACAATGAAATAAAGTGAAATACATAGGAAATGTAATTTTAGGTTGTAATTGTGTATGTATTTGATTATTAAGGTGTTAGACTTAGTAAAAGTCTTAATTAATGCATTCCATTATGCATGGGAAGTTGTAAATAACTAATTTCCTCAGGAACCACTTTGGAACGGCCTGAGAAACATTATAGAAGGCCCCATTTTTAATTTTGATGTTCTGGACATATATTGGATATAATCTGATAGAGTTGGATTCTTCTGGTTAATCTAGCAAGTGTTAGGAGTTATACGATGCTCTAAGGAAATGATTGTATGTCATTACTAAATATAAATGAATAATAATAAGAAATTATGGTTTCTCACACATGTTGTACGATTCTGGAATGGTTGAATAGCAATTGATGGTTTAGCTCTGTTGCATGTACTTCTGTTTGATTGTTTTGGTTAATTTATGCATTGTTGTGGAATAATCAATGAAACTAATATTGGTGTAGCTTTGTGGAATTATATGGAATTATGGTAATCCCAAGGGCTATGTATAAAACCTTGTTGTATGATTTCTAAGCATTGCCATTGGATTTGCAACTCTCTCAAGCCCCATGGATATGTTTTGCATGCTATTGAAAAAGGATTAATTACTACATTAAACCCTTACAAAACCTATCTGAGAGAGATTGGTCCATTAGAGTATCCAATTTGGCACTTGGTTGTACCTTCATTTCATACAAATCGTACACCAAGTTCCATACAAATCGTACAAAGATAGTTACCCTATTTGGCAGTTTATGCGATTGGAAGAAACTTAACCGATTTGGCAATTTGAGAAACTCGACTTGTTGGGTTACAAAACTATGTACGGTAGCTTGCAAAACTGAATTTGAAGTATTTGTTGAGGGTGGAATTGTACAAGATCTATCATTGTATTATTTTTAATCGTACAAAATATCGATTTGGCTTTTGTACAAGTTGTTCATTAGGCATCAACTAGTAGTTTTAGAGATCGTACGGTTGTACGATTTGGTAAACAAGTTGGGATTAGTAAATTGACCATCTTAGGAATTAGAAATCACCTCCCCATTAGGAATACTACACACCTATGCTACACATGTGGTAAAAAAATTTGTTTAAACCCCTCCACGTATTTTACCCCCTGGGGTAAAATATTTTGCTACTCTATTTTTTTGCCTAGCCTATTTCAGTTCCTTCAAGACTTCATATGGTCCCTAAAAAATTTGAGGGGGCATCTAGGATGGGGGTAAACTAGTTTAATTGTTTTTCTTTGCAAGCCTTAGCAATTAAGCAATAAAAACCCTGTGTAATTTTTTGCACCCTGTGAGCAAATGTTTGGTACATTTCCTCCTACATTGATCAGTCAAAGCTTTGCACTCTATTTTTTCAAAAACTAGGGACATCTATAGTTATTTTTCACACGTTTATTATTTTTTAAATGCATAAAAAAGGGTGTAAATGTAGATACCTAAAATCAGTTCACCTAACCCAACCATTTTTCTATAAATTTATAGAATAATTAACCTAACCACATGGCACATCTCCAAACCTAAATTCTAAAGCCAAATCAACATTTGACTAATTCATCACCAAGGGCTAGCCACCACTCAAGTCATGCCTCGGTTCCTTCTAATTCTTGGTATTATAATTATAATGGGGCTAAGGATAAATTTCCAAGTAATGAATTTACCATCTAAAAAATCAAATTCATAAAAATTGACTTTCCAACCCAATTTCAATTTCCTCTCGCTAGATTTGACCTCCAATGGTAAAAAATTATGAATTTATTAGCTAATGAATTTATCGACAATGGATTTGCAAGGGGTAAATTTATTTTAGGCACATAGCCAACATCTTAACCCACCTACAAATATCTATCAAAGGCATTAAACCCCTTGCATCACTTCCAACACCCCAAGTGACAATCAATTAGGCTAGTTAACTCATCAACCTAAACTCTCAATCAATCCCTCTAACTAGAAATCAAATTCCAATCAAATCTCCTTGAATGGAAATAATCCCATTATGATTTCCAATTAAGGTAGTTAATAGGTAATCAATCAACCTAACTCCTCCTAGCTTGATACCTCACCCCTCTTCCTGGTGGCTACCTTTTTTATATAATGGCCCCTTGGGGTGGCATTTGCATCAACACCTTTCATGTAATGAAGTGTTGCTAAAAAATTTATTGGGAGAACCTCCAAAGCATCAAATTTTGGTTGTGTCATGATCATCCATTTGAAAAGCTTCCAAAGAAGGAATTGGTAACATGGCATAGTGATCTTAGAGAATTATCATTCTAATTCTTCCTTCATTTTTCCTCTTAGCTTATTATTGTATTCATAATCATCCTCTTTTTTATTTTATTTAGATTCCATTTTTTTATTCTATGCTTTTACTCATAATTATTTCTTTGTCTATCCTTTAATGCAAGATTATTTTGTAGTACCTTCCAAGGTATTTTTGGAACAATAGGTCAAAATTGAAATTTCATGGTATTTTCAACAGTAGGCCTACACCTAGTATTAACTCGGTTTACCCTATCCAAGGCAAATTTTTCATCCAAAATATGTCCATGTGATGGATTCATTTCTAGCAACTATTAGCCATAGGATATCAATCCAACCACACCTTCTATATACTTAACAACTCTTTGCATATTTTGGTTACTGCCCTTTAGGCCTGTATATCAATTTTAGGCCTCTATTCCTTTTTTTGTTATAGAAATGAATTTGTTGCATGTACCTATTTCAGGTGGTGGATTTATTTTCTGAGTAGTTGACCTCATGTATTCTTAGACACTCAACATATTGGGTCCCACAGAAATTCCTACATAAGTTATCCAGCATTATCCATAATCCTTCCACTTGCCTCCAACCTTCTATCATTCTTGATTCATCCTAGAGAATGAATTTTCTAGCCACTACAATCCGAGGTAGCAGATTCAAAATAGGTATTATTTTTCCTAACTTCTAGGTTCATTTTTGGTTTTGTCATATTTTTTGTGGTAGTAGAAAATAAATTTTCCAACCACTACACTTTTGTTCCTACAAGTTTATCTTATATTACAAGGGTTGAATCTTTAGAGACTTGATCTTATTGCTTGAGGGTTTAGATAACTTTCTCTATCTAGTTTTTCCTATGTATGGTAAATACTTCATATGATTTTTGAGTGTTCCTCCTCTTAGAAAAATTTATGAGAAGTTCTATATAAGACAATTACGCATGCTTGATATTGGTGGACAGATTGTGATTACTATATTTTTTATTGATGATATTCATAAAGGAAGGTCAACATCTTTAATCTAGGGTTAAGGTTTCATGTTCATGGAATCCTTGATTCGATCTGTGGCTTTAGCAAAGTAGCACAAGTTATTATCAATATTCAATGGCTCATTCAAGCATTCAGTATGGGAGTAGGATATATATTATCATATTTAATATTTTCTCCTTTGCATCCAACTCATATTATGGAGAAGTGTTAGAATAATAAAAATATAATTATATTGGTCAAGAAAAATAGTGATGATATAAGACTATGGGCACTCTTTATGTAAGCATATGGGCATGTGTGATATACTCTCTATGTAATACTACAGCATGGTTATATGTATTTAACCCTAGCCACATTGGTTAAACCACTAGTATAGTTAACCTTCTAAGATTGTAATCATGTTATGTTGACTTGAGTTAATTGCTACTAAGAGCTAGGTATCTACTACAAATACCTCCAACCACTAACTCATTGTATCATTATGTGACATTAATGTGATACATCATGGGGTACCCACAAGCATGCATCTCTTTTATTTCAATGAATGAACTCTTCTTTCACTTATTTATTATATTATTTCATCATTTATTCTTTTGAATATGGTTTTGGTGAGTGTTATGCTTTTGTATGTTGCTAGAAAGTATTGTGAAATTTTACTATTGAAACTTACGACTAAAAATAAATTATAAAAAAATATTTGGATTTGTATGGTTGTCTCTCTTACAAAGTGTCCACATGCATGGTGCTTATCATAGAAAAAATCAAGTATGGAATAAAAAGTGCTAGCCTCTTATTTACATGCTTTGAATACATATGCAAAGGTGGTCTATAAATATGGATTTTATGTAAAGGATTTACATCAATCCATGGGAAACTAAAAGTGTCCAAATGTTACGTATCAAAGTAAAATTTGATGGTGCTTCCAAAAAACTTGAGAAATCTGGTGGTGGCATTTTTTGAAATAATGAAGGCAAATTTCCCTCATCTATTTAAATCATGGAACTTCAACACACAATTATTTAGAGGCTACGTAATTTTTTTCAAGGGTCATTATTATCATTTATAAATATGTTGTAATTCACAATATTATCTAAAAACATCCATAAGCATACATTCACCACAATCATATGCACAAAAAGGAAGAAGAATGAAATAGAAGAAACTATAGATGAAACATAGAGAAAGATTTAAATAAAAATGAAAGAAAGAATAAAGGGTGGGATCCTGTAGGTACCCTAATGTCCCACAATTCACAAATTAATACAATTGATTAGTCATTAGGGGTATTTATACTGATGCTAAATCCCCAATTAAAATTAACCTCAAGCCAACATAAATTGGCTTGGAGGTTAAATTATAATATAATAAATAAATTATATCCTTTAATTAAGGTTATCCATAAATGTGGATTAACTGATATCACTTAGGGTAAATACATAAAGGATGTCCTTAGTATTACATCAAGATGCTTGTATAATTACACATAGATGATTGTATAGAAGAATTTCCATAGGCTTACAATGCTCATAGCCTTACATAGAGAATGCCCAAAATCTTACACAACACTTACGGATAGGCTACATCAAGAGTGCCCATAAGTACTTCACTATCAACCTTTGCCTAATAAAATTATATTACAGATATTTTAACACCCCTCCATAATCTAAACTAAGGGGCTAAAGAGAAAATACATTAGAGGATGATACGTCCCACCCCCTAAAATGAATGCTCATATGGGCCAATGGATCCAGCTATCTTCTCTTACCAAAGGTAAATCGAATAGATCAACCTCTTAGGAACCTACTATTAAAAATAAACTCACTCACACAAAATACTGTAAAATAATTGAAATGCATCAAATAACATAATAACACTATGAAAAAAGTAATTGCAAAATTGAAACAATCTCACAAAATAACTTAGAATCATAGGCCTCTTCGAGGGGGCAACCTCCTTCAATATTTCATTAACTTGTAAAAAGATACATTCATACATGGCTTCATATCTTTTAAATAAAGACTTCATGCAACCCTAACCCTAAGCTCAAGAGTTGGCTTACATGCAAAATGCCACTCGAGCTAGAATATTCTACCAAACATCGGTTACATTCTTGATAATGGTTACATAAAAGGGCACCACTTGTCTAGGTGCCTTACTTACCACATACCATTACAAAAGTATTACAAAATAACAATATAAGTGGGTTCCCACATTGGACGTGGGTCATTACATAAGCAATTGAGAATTACAAAAATAATGTTAGGATGGGGTCCTAACATGTCCTTCCCCTTCAAAAATCTTTGTCCTCAAAGTTGTAGATGAGGAAACTAGTGTTGGAGCTGGTGGAGAGACTCCCATGTAGCATCTTCTAGTTGTAGACCATGCCACTAAACAAGGACCTCAATAATGGTTCGGTTGTGAAGCGTGTGCATCCTACGATCCAACAATTATTTTGGCTCGAGCAATATAGAACCTTCTTCATCCAATTCTGGGAGAGCAGATTGAACCTATACCTAAGTGCCCACAACCTTCTTGAGAGAGGAGACATGAAAAATAGGGTGGAGCTTGGATGTTGATGGTAGGGCCAATTTGTAGGTCATGGCACCAATCCATTGCAAAACCTGGTAGGGCCCATAGTACTTGGCCACGAGTTTCTAGCACCTACAAAGCTGGAGGGATGATTGTTTGTATGGTTGCAGGTGAAGGAAGACCATATCACCAACATCAAAACTATGCTCAGAATGATGTTGATCAACTTGTTGGTACATCTAATTCTGGGTTGCTTCCAAATTCATCTTCAGTTGATGGAGGACTTTGACATGTTGGTTGAGTGTAGTGTTGACTGCATGGACCTTAGAGCTGCTTGGAATGTAGGAGGAGGGCATGCATGGAGGTCGACCATAAATAGCTTCAAAAGGGTGACCTTGGTCACCATGTGATAAGAAGTATTATACCACCACTCGACCAAGGGAAGCCACTTTACCCATTGAGTAGGATGATCTGAGGTAAAGCAATGAAGGTAGATCTCCAAACATTTATTGATAATCTCAATCTGGCCATCCATTTATAGATGATAAGCTGAACTCATCTTGAGCTGAGTTCCCTACAACTTAAACAATTCTTGCCAAAAATTACTAGTGAATGTGGGGTCATGATCAGACACAATGGAGATAGGCATGCCATGAAGGTGAAAGATAGAATCAAGAAAAATTTGGGCAATGGTGGAGGTTGTGTAAGGATGGGAGAGGGAATAAAAATGAGCATACTTCAAAAGATGATCCACTACCACGAAAATAATTGATTTGCCTCCGGACTTAGGTAACCCTTCAATGAAATCCATTGAAATGTCTACCCAAACCTATTCAAGAATTGGTAAGGGTTGTAGAGTGCCTAGAGAATGCATCATTTCACCTTTCATCCATTGATAGGTGTCACATGCTACCATAAAATTATGTATGTCCTTCTTCATACCCTTCCAAGAAAAAGTATGCTTAATCCTTTCATATGTTTTAAGGAACCCTGAATGGCCCATAGTGGGAGAAGCATGCATTTCCTTCATGAGGAGTTCTCAGAGTGGAGATGTGTGAGGCACAACAAGGCACTGATGGTAGCATAAATCTTGTCCATCCCAATTGTATCTAGGATAGGAGGTAGAATCTGTTTGAAGGGAAGCAACCAAAGTTTGCAAACCTGAATCCTTAAGCACTTCCTCATGAAGAGAATTTATCCATTGGGGAATGGGAGAAGAAATGGCACATAGCATACTGTGAGCCTCAAATTGATGAGAGAGAGCATCTACCACAATGTTCTCCTTGCCCTTTTTATAAGTGATATCATAATCATAGCCCATAAGCTTAGAGACCCACTTTTGTTGTTCAGGGGTGGCAACCCATTGCTCTAAGAAATATTTGAGACTTTGATGATCTATTTTAATGGAAAAATGATGCCCAATGAGATAAGGTCACCAATGAGTGACCGCATGCAAAATGGTAAGCATTTCCTTGGCATAAGTGGATTTGCCTAGATTGCGACTAGAAAGTGCCTTACTAGTGAAAGCCAAGGGTCATCCTTCCTACATCAACACCGTGCCAATACCATTGCCAGAAGCATCACTTTCAATTACAAAAGGCTTAGAAAAATTAGGCATTGCTAAGACCAGAGTTGTTGTCATAGCATGCTTCAAATCTAGGAAAGCCTATTCAGCTAGACCCATCCAAGTAAAAGAATCCTTTTTTAACATGGATGTTAAGGGACCGACAATTTTTCCATAATTGCAGATAAATTTGCGGTAATAGCTAGTAAGCCCCAAAAATCCATGAAGGCCTTTGAGAGTGCGAGGTTTTGGCCACTCTTGAACCACCTGAATCTTTCTAGGATCAACTTTAATGCCATCTTTGGTGACAATGTGTCCCAAATATTCCACTTTCATCAACCCAAAAGAACACTTGGACCGCTTAGCATAAAGTTGATGTTGTGCCAATAGTTGTAGGGTCTGATCCACATGGATGAGGTGCTCTTCCCAAGAGCGACTATAAACCAAAATGTCATCAAAGAAAACCAGAATGAATTTATGAAGAAATGGATGAAAAATGTTGTTCATGAGACTTTGAAAAGTGGAAGGTGCATTGGTCAAGCCAAATGGCATTACCAAGAACTCATAATGGCCCTCATGAGTATGAAATGTAGTTTTGGGAATATCTTCTTCCTTGAGTCGGATCTGATGGTACCCAGAGCGAAGATCTAATTTAGAGAAAAACATAGTCCCATGCAACTCATCCAATAATTCATCCACTACTGGGATAGGAAACTTATCCTTAATGGTGAGCTTATTGAGCTCACAAAAATCAATACATAATCACCATGAACCATCTTTCTTTCTTACTAATAAGACAAGCGAAGAGTATGGGTTGTTACTAGGGCGAATGACTCCAACTTTTAACAATTCTTGCACTAGCTTCTCTATCTCTAACTTAAGGGCATGAGGATATTGATACGACCTAATGTTAGGTGGTACACTACTAGGGACCAATGGAATGACATGATCATATGAGTGACATGGTGGCAAATCGATCGGTTCGACAAAAACTACATTGTGCTTTGACAACACAAGTTGCAAATCTTCTAGAATTTGATCCACTATTGTAGTAGATGGTTGGATTGCAAATATTTGTGCAATGACCCCACGAGATGATTTTTTCAACAACTTCTCCATATGGCTTGAACTGATAATCTAAGGAGGCCCTACTTTGGAACCATGAAGAGTGTACGACTGTCCATTCTATGAAAACTGCATCCATAATTCTACAAAATTCCATGAGATGGTGCCCAAGGTACCCAACCACTGAGCGCCTAACACAACATCACATCCCCCTAATTGAAGGGTAAACATATCTTGTTTGAGCTCATAATCCCCAATTTTCAATTTGACATTATGACATTTACCTTTACAAGGTAAGGTCCCTCCATTTGCCACCATAACCTCAAAGGAATTGCATGTGTGTATGTAACAATTGGCCTGCTTGGCAATTTGAGGATCAATAAAGTTGTGTGTGCTACCTGAATCAATAAGGATTGTAAGGCATTGGCCTTTGAAGAAACCCACAACTTTCATGGTCTATGGTATAGTAATCCCTGCAAGAGCATGGACCAATTTTTTTGCTTGGGGTTCTTCCTGTATTTCCTCTTCATTTTGAGGGTGTTCTTTGGTTGTGTCTACTTCATCATCACTGTGGTCACTGCTTGTAGGTTCCTCTACATCTATTAGGAACAACTTATTTTGGGCACACCTATGCCCCCTAACATATTTTTCATCACAATTATAGCACAACCCTTGGGCTCATCAAGCATCCATTTCCTCGGTGGTCAAGCATTTTGAGGGGATAGATTTATGTTCCTGATTGCTTGTGAACTTGGAAGGAAAAGGGGGTTTGGTTGGTTGAAATTTAGGTGTCCTCCTTTGAGCTAAAATTTTTGATTCGACCAACCATGCTAGGCTTATGGCCTGCATCATTGTTTGTGGTTTAAACATCTTAACCTTGGCTTGGAGATCATCCTTCAAGCCACTAATGAAATAACTCATAAAAACCCTTCATTCAACCCTCTAGTTTTGTTGGCCAATTTCTCAAATTGAGTTTGGTAATCTTGAACTAAAGAAGTTTGTTTCAACTTGGTCAATGCTCCTATAAAGTCATCATACTCACTAGGGCCAAATCGAGTGAGTAGTTGGGACTCAAATTCTTCCCAAGAAGGATCAAGAGTGGTGTGTTGCAACCATTGGTACCACTGTAAAGCTTCAGATTCCAAGTTGAAGGAAGCCATCTGGACCCGATAATATCTAGGGATATTATGGAGTTTAAAAAATTGATCCACACGACATAACCATCCATCTACATCCTTCCCATTGAACTTAGGAAAGTCCAACTTAGGCATCTTAAAGGTAGGATCACGATCATAGTGAGGGGGAGAGTCATCCACTTCCTTTCCTTTCCCTCGACCTGATTGTTTAGTATGGTACTCAAACCCTTTTGGGCCACCTTGCAATTTGGACTCAACTTCCACCAGTTGTTCTTCCAAGTGGTCTTTGGAGTGAAGGTATTCACCTCTAAAGCCTTGAAGTTCTTCCCTTATGACATGATTTGCTTGGGTAAGGCTATCAAGGGTGCTCTTTATGGATTCAAACATTGTGATGGCTTGGTCTACCTCTTTTTTATGTCCATGAGTGCCACTAGCCATTTTGGGAAGTCTTGAACCTCTTTCACTAAATTACTAAAAATAGAAGTGTGACTATAGGAGTTACTATTTTTAGTAAGAAGTCTAAAAAAGTGCTTGGGTGTTATATATCAAAATGATTAGCTCGAAAATATGGTCACAATGAGCTATATCCCACAACACTAATTTTGGGCACCTCAAATTTTTTGGAATTAGGTTGAAACACTTATTATAGGATAGGAATGGTTGAGGAGATATACTGACTTCTTTGACTTTTTGTGATCTCCTAGTTTGGTGCAAGTTGATGTTGGGGTAATTTCTTCAACTTGGACTTAAAAATTCATAGGTGGGTCCTTGAGGGTCTTTGGTGTAGAATAATGAGTTACTTCTAGTTCTAAAATTTTGGATCAAATTATGACCATTGGGAAGTTATGGCCTTAATAAGAAAAATAAAAAATTACCAATTTTGGGAAATCGATGCAAAATTTGACTAGGAGCTACCAAGGACAATTTTATCTAAAATAGAATGTAGATTTGTTTGCTAAATTTTGGATTTAATCTGAGCTTTGAGTGAAGAGATATCCTTGTTTGAGTAAAATTTTAATTTGATTTTTTACTCCAAAGATTGGGTTTAAAAGTTGGGTATTGTGTCAACTATCTCTGCCCTGTATGTTCTAACTACTGACCACTCCTATCACTATCCTATCTCTGTCCCTATCACTTATACTATGATTACTAACACTATTTAGATATTGACCCTAGGATTCTTTATACTATGTAGTTATTGACTCTGGCAGTTCTATTTCTATCACTAACAACCCTATAATTTTTTATTGTTAATAACGATCTATTACTACCACTGACTCGAATGTTACTGAAATAATTCTTGACTATCATAGACACTTGTATACTCTATCTTAACTATGTGGTGCATGCAATTTTTTGTGATAGGGAAGTCTTCCTCTGTATGCTCACTTTTATGGGAAAAATTTACAAGTTTAGCAGAATAGGGAGGCTTCATTTTTTTTGTAGGTTGAAGTTTATTTTTTATAGAACCAGGGTACGCTAGGCAAAGGAGTATGTAATACCCATAGGCCCTCTGTTATACCATAGTGACGAACAATAGTGCTCAGACCAATATTTTAGGCCACTACCCAAGGAGGATTCCACACATACCCTTGAGCACACTATCTGCCTCTCTAATAGTATGGGAGGGTAATATTTTGGGATGTTATGTCCCATGCACTATGGATAATACAAGGCCAAAAAGCTTCCTAATGGATAAAATTTTGTTTAACCCTAGATGGTCTCCCTAAATACTTGAAGATACATGGGAGCTCGATTCCATGTGTAGGTGTTGTCTAAGGCTTAGGTATTGGAGCCTGATCACCCCTCACTTCACTAGATGCTTTATGGGCTATCTAGCTTAGCTAATAATGATAGCTCCTCTACGATATTTTAAAACCCCCAACATAAGGTTTCTAACCTACTCAACTACTATAAAAGAAATATTGTATTTTTTTTACTTTTTTTGGTTTTTTGCTGATTTTTTTGTTTTTTAAAATAAAGGATAAACATAAATGAAAATACAAGAAAATTATACCTAATAGTTGGAATGGATGGGCAAGAATTATCACAATCATAGTAGAACTCAGCCTTGGAAAGTACTTTGATACCACTTGTTAGGAACCTACTATTGAAAATAAACTCACTCACACAAAATACTATAAAATAATTAAAATGCATCAAATAACATAATAACACTATGAAGAAAGTAATTGCAGAATTGAAACAATCTCACAAAATAACTCAGAATCGTAGGCCTCTTCGAGGGGGCAACCTCCTTCAATATTTCATTAACTTGCAAAAAGATACATTCGTACATGGCTTCATATCTTTTAAAGAAAGACTTCATGCAACCCTAACCCTAAGCTCAAGAGTTGGCTTACATGCAAAATGCCACTCGAGCTAGAATCTTCTACCAAACATCGGTTACATTCTTGATAATGGTTACATAAAAGGGCACCACTTGTCTAGGTGCCTTACTTGCCACATACCATTACAAAAGTATTACAAAATAACAATATAAGTGGGTTCCCACATTGGACGTGGGTCATTACATAAGCAATTGAGAATTACAAAAATAATGTTAGGATGGGGTCCTAACACCACCTCTCCATAAATATGAAGTCATAACTCCACCTCCTCGAACAAGATATTAATCTTCCTATGAGAATATCTTTAACATGCACCATGGTGATCACAATTTTTTGTCCAACCTCAAGCAAAAGTAGCTGAATCATGAAGAAATAGGGAAGTCTCAGAATAATCAACCCCATTAGATAGAAAGGACCCATAGAAACAAGTTTTATCTTGCACTAATCATCCAAATCCTACTTCTCTTATAACCCAAAATATTACCAATCACTACACTAATGGGTTATTGGAGTTAGAGAGAACATGCACTATGAGAGAAATGAAGGATAAACAGGGAATTTGAAATCTCTCAAGTATAAATAACCAAACGATACACCATCAAGCTCAGTTGGAGTTATATTTTTGGTTCTTTATGAATACATCAAACCTACTATGATAAAATAAATAAGAGAATGATTTTTACACTTGTAACCTTGTAGAAGAAGGATTTGATATCATACATAAGCTAGATGTGAGAAAATTTACCAAATGTCATGTCAATGGGTTGTTGGAATTAAAATCACACTAGAAATAATAATGCCAACTAGGTCCATCTTACACAAAAAAAATCCATAAAAAATACTAACACATCCTTAAACTAATATTACCAATACGTAGAGTTCAAAAAATTGTGCAATTTGAAAAAATAGTCCCAAAACACATCTATATGCAAACGTTATGGCCTCTACAAGTTTGGGCATAGTAAAGATGAAAAGAGAGCAAAAAATTAAATAATAGACCTTAGAGAAAATTTCAACTAATCAAAAGTTGTCACTTATTTCCTTTAGATGCCACTTCTACTAATATCACACACTGATAGGATAGCCAACTGGAATGATGAATGGTAAATTAGGAATCAACATTTGGTATTATATGATTGGTTCATGTCCATAGGCTTTGAAAGGGGAAAATGATCCCTTAGAATAGAAGAAGATAAACTCAATGTTGTCAAAAGTTTACATTTGGTAGGAATTGAATGCGATACCTCCCACATCCAAGAGAATAATCCTACCATTGTGCTAGTGATGGTGCACAAAGCAAGGAACTTTTCAATATGCTAAAATAGGAAATGTTTCATAAGTACATCCACAATATTAAAAACTAAGAGTCGAACCTAAGACTAACTGCAAATAAGTAAAGATACCAATCATTGTGTTATCTCATGGGAGTAGATGAAAAATAACTTTCAATGCTTTATATGTGTTAAAAGACAATAAGCCTACCTATCGCATCAAATCTTCACTTAGTTATTCCTACCAAATAGTAGAATATCTCATAGAATTTTTTTTTTGAACTTTAAATTATGGAGGGAAACAAAAGAAACATTCAAATGCAAAATCAAGAGTCTAAATGACATAATCACTAAAAATGTTGAACTTAGACCCCCTTGAAATTTTGCAAGGAAACCATTGGAACTAACATTTATCCATTTCTATCATGGTTTTTCCTATACAACATTTTTATATGATTGTGCAAAATTGCTTCATTTTGGATCTAATACCATGTTGGAATTCATGATATTTCAAGAAACATCCCAAATAATACATTCACCACAATCATATATAGAAAAAGAAAGAAGAGCAAAATAGAATAGCATATAGATGAAAAATAGAGAAAAATAAATAAAATAACATGAAAGGAAAGAAAGAACAAGGGTTGGGTGCTCCTAGGCACCCTAATCTCTCATATTTCATATATTGATACAAAGGATTAGTCACTAGGAGGTATTTATAGTGATACCAAATCCCTAATTAGATGTTAACCTCAAGCCAATATAACTAAAATATGATAAATAAATTACACCCTTTAATCAAGGTTATCCATAAATGTGGATTAACCAATATCACTAATAGTGAATGCATGAAGGGTATTGTACATAAAAGTCACCACCTACATTCATAATATTTCAATATAAAGCAGATTATGATTTTTTTCATGCCATATAGCTATTTTGCTAAGGCTTCAATACAGTAAATTGCATGCAGTAGTTCAAAGGCAACAAGATCAGCATCGGATGAAGCCCTTGTGGTAAATTCAAATATAAAGAGAGAGTACAAAGCAGGCCAAAATATTGTATAGTAGCACTAAGAGCAAAAATACTTGGCTTGATGCAAAATTAGACAAGGTAGATAACAAAGCAGTAAGCAAAATCTTGTTGGACTGCAAAAAAATTCTAAGATAATGAAATCCAACAAGCAAAAGGTAAAAGATACAACAATTTGGCTAAGTAATAAAAGTGGTTGGATAATTATGATGTTGATATCTGTAAAGGCATGATGAAATTCTAGCATCCAATAGAAGAAGCTAGCAAAGTATGTTAATGCTCCAACATTAGGTACCTAACGTTAAGGTAAATCTTACCGAATACATACTAAAGCCAAATATTGAAAGTAGTTGGATAAATAATGATGCTAACATCACCAAGTTAGCATTAAAAACTTGATGTACTATGGAACAAAGACCTACATATTAAGGCATTGGGTTTAGCATTCAATATCTGGCAACAAACTTTGCAATTTTTTTGAAGGCACTAGGCTTTTAAAGTGATGACATCATCATTAGGAGCATGTAAATCTGGCAAGCCAAAATCAATGTTGAATCTAGAATAAGTTTAAGGTATAGAATATGACTATGAAACCTAGCATTCAATATTATGCATAAGTATATGTGGCTATAAATAAAAGCAATCAAACTCTAAAATAATTATGTCATCAAAAGAGAAGATCTCTAACACCAAATAAAATAGAATTCAAAGTCTAACATGAAGGAATGGTAGATGAATTAAAATGCAACCAAGATAAACTATCCAGTATTATGCAGTATGCCCTCATGTTGTTGTCTTCTACAAAGAGGATTCAAACTCGTCCTAATCAACAAAGTCATGTGTGTCGATTAACCCCTAGGTATCATTGTTGTTATAATACTTCAATGACCAAAACCTCCTCCATAATACACATACCCCTTCTAAGTTGACTATGCATAACAAAGAGTAGACCCATCATCAAATTGTTAGAATCCAATGATGCAACACACAATCCAACTTCACAAAAGAAACCTTTGTTGCACATGTTAGCAAAACATAATTAAAGAAATTAAGCATAGTTTACCTAAATACAATAACCACTTCCCACACTTGTCCTAATAGACCTGTAGTCTATTTTAAAGGTAATCATACTAAGCTAATTGAATACATTGTAAGAACTATATATACTTGAATTTAGCTCATTCAAGGGGTCAACTCTTTAGCATTTATAATTGCATATTGTATGATGATCGTACTGTGTGCATTTAAATAAATATTGGATTGTTTTTTGGCCTCTTTCTCAAATTATTATAGATCATGTATGTATATTAGTTTAAATATTAAGAATTTATGTTAAAGCTATATGAACAGTTTATTATGTTAAAGTTATTCTGATTTCTAGATTTATCCTTGGATTTGTTGTTTATTAGTTCTTAGAATGCTTGATAATATTTAAATGCTTGATCTCAAAGATAATACACAAATGGCAGAGCATCGAAGGAGCAACAACACAGGCAATGGAGGAATTTGAATGGTCGAAGGTGGGAAGGAACCCCGTGAACCAGGTCACCAGGATGTGATAGGCGAGGATCCAGAGGTAGGTAAGACTTCTGAGGAGACCAAGGATGGACAGGATTCCATTCCTGACCAAGTTGGAAAAGTATGGGGAATTGAACCCCCCGACAAAGATCCTAACAAGGGGACCCATGCAGGGGCATCGGGCCCAGGAAGGGTCCTTTCCTTTACAGAGACCCTCAAAGGTAAAAGGAGTGATTTCTTTGATTCCCTTCCACCCCTTATTCCTAAAAATAATAGGGTAATCGCTCCTCCAAACATCATGGATGGGTTTTTATCCCTGGAAAAGTATTCCTTGGTGGGGAAGTTTTTAGTGGAAGGCCAGATATAGAAACTACAAGGTCATGGGCATTCTCCAAGTGGAAGATAGTAGGAAATATGGATATTGTAGTGTTGTCTAGAGGATTTTTCATCATCCACCTTAATAATCAGGAAGATGCAAACCACATCCTAACAGGAGGGCCTTGGTTCCTGGGTAGGCGGAGCCTCTTCCTTAGACCCTGGGGGAGGACTTTGATCCTAAAACTCGGAGCATTAATATTTCTCCTATCTAGGTTCATCTCCCTAACCTTCCTACCTAGTTATTTCATGAGTATTTCCTAAAAGGGATTGCTAGAACCATTGGAGAACTTGTAGCAATCGACCACTCCACCATGGCCAGGTCAAGAATGACCCATGCAAGAATATGCGTGAATGCTAATCTAGATTTTAAGCTCCCAACCTTTGTGGAACTCGGATATGGAAAGTACCTAAGGAATTAAAATCATGGAATATGAGAACAATCCAACCTACTATGTGGAGTGTCGATCTTAGGGCCACCTCAAAAATCAATGCCCAAATCTGGTAGTTCCTAAAGAAGCACCAAAGAAACCCGATCAAATAGGGATGAATGGAAAAGGGTACATAAGGAACCAAGGATTTAGGTTCCCACAAAACAAAGGAGTCTATAGGCCATCCAAGAATGACCAACACCATGAGGACCAAGGATTTCCTTCCAAACAAATGGGAAAAGGAAAGCAATAGGTCAAGATAGACCATGAGGCACAGGTAAGCCCTTCGATACCTAGTTACAATAAGTTTGAAATTATAGCTGAGGTTGAGGGAGAGCGGATGAATGAAGGCCCGATGGAGCCTGTGGTAAACCTTCCAGTAAGCCTAGAATCCCCCTCAATATCAGGACCCTCGAATGTACCCCCATCATGCCCCCCTCCAAACTGCCCTTATGGCATGCCCCAAAACCCTGAATAATATAGACAAATATTGGATGAAGAAGGTGCCAGGATTGATACCATAGAAAGGATGGTGAACGAGGGGTGCTCTAGTCCCATCCTACAACAAATTATCCCTCCAAAATTCAGTCTAAAACAAATAAGGAGTTCAATGAAATCTCCCATTGATTTCGATAGTGGGAAAAAATGGGGAAGAATTTTAGAGGTCAAACATTACAAAATTAGGCTCTAAAATGAGATTGCAAATGGTACTCAGAGAACACTTTTTTCTCCAGTTATCATCGACCTCAAATATGATAACAAATCCAACAAACCTCCTCCACCTCAGGGTAGGGGGAGAGGGAAGAACTCCAAGTAGTCTAAATGAAGATCCTCTCATGGAATGTGAGAGGCCTTAATGGCCCAACCAAAAAAAGGGTGGTTAGCTCATTAAGGAGAGAAATAAATCCTACAATATTCATTCTACAAGAAACAAAAATAGATGAAGAACTATCAAAAGACATTACCTCAAAAATATGGCGACAAGGGGAAGTAGCCTTTAGATAGGCTAGAGGAGCCTCTAGAGGACTAATGTGTCTTTGGGGTCCTAGAAAGGTGGAAGGCGGAGTCATTTAGGTAGATTATAGGTTCCTAAGTGTGCTCTCCCATGACATGGACAACAATCTATCATGGATTTTGTCTAATGTCTATGCGTCCAACACCCTTCAAGGGAGAGTAGTCTCGTGGGAATTTTTAAGAAACATAAAATAGGTGTTTCACAACATCCCATGGATGGTAGCAGGGGACTTTAACATGCCTATATACCCTTAAAAAAAAAAAAAGGGTCAGTATCACCCATCAGGAGCATGGACAAGTTCAACGAGTTCATAAACTCCAATGATCTCATGGATGTCAATCTAAAATATGATAAGTAAACCTAGAGCAACAAGCGCTTGGGAAATTAACTCATCCAAGAAAGATAGGTTCTTACTTTCCCAGGTAGCCATGATGGTTTTTGGAGATTCAACTCTCCACTCACTACCTAAGATTGCATCATACCATAATGCCATCCTTATAGAGGTGCAACATGCCCATTCCTTCAGAAGGCATTTCCACTTTCAAGCAATGTGGATAAATAATCACAACCTAAGAGATCATATCAACAAATGTAGCAACAACCCTCTTAGGGAAGTCCTTTCAAACTATCCCAAAAGTTAAGGATAGAGAAGGATAACTTCAAAGTGTGGAACAAGAAGGTTTTTGATAATCTGTTTGAGAATAATAAAGTTGTGTGCAAAATATTAATGGTAATAGAAAATAAAATTCAAAATGGATCATGTGATGAAGCAATTAGGATAGAAGAAAGAAACATGTTAGCTGAATACCATAACATTCTGGTTTGTGAGGAGATTTTTTGGAGGAAAAAATCTAGAGCTTTGTGGCTCAAAGAAGGTGATTCAAATTCCAAATTCTTCCACGTTACCACCCTAAGGAATAGAAGCAAAAATAGGATTAGGGAGCTAACTAAAGGGGATGGGTCTACCACCCAAGACATCCATGAGATCAGGAATGAAGCAGTCTCCTAATTTATCTCCCTCCTTAGAGACGAGGCCCCATGCTCGGCCACAACCAAAGAGGCCATGCTGTAATTCATTCCTCAATTAATTAATAATGACATCAATGGAAAACTTAATGCACCATTCTTAGATGAGGAAATTTAACTGGCCCTATTTTCCATGGACCTTGATAAGGCCCCGGGCCCAGATGGATTCCCTCCCCATTTTTTCAAACCTATTGGGATGTAGTAGGGTTGGATGTCTATCCAGCCATCCAAGAATTCCAATATTACAAGCATGTTCCTTAGAGCTACAACTCAAATTTTATTGCTCTCATTATGAAAGGACCAACCCCCAAATCGATGGTAGATTTTAGACCAGTCAGCCTTTGCAATGTCATCTATAAAATCCTCACCAAATCTATAGCCAGTCGAATGAAAGAAGTTCTACCCTCAATCATTGATCCTTTCCAAGGAAGTTCTATTCAATGGAGGTCAATCCTAGATGGAGTCATCATGGTTCATGAGGCCCTCCATTCAGTGTCTCAGACCAAAAAGGCTGCTTTTACCCTCAAATTGGACATGAATAAGGCCTACGATCACATCAACTGGGTGTTTGTGGAAGCCATCCTATCAAGATTTGGTTTTCACCCAGAGTGGGTCAGGCTAATCAAAGGATGCATCTACAAACCTTGGTTCTCGATCCTCATTAATGGGTCAATGATAGGGTACTTTCAAAGTAGCAGAGGACTCAAACAAGGGGATCCAATTAGCCCTATGCTTTTCATAATTATTGCAGAAGCCCTTGGTAGGACAATTAAAGTTGCCTGTATGGCAGGCCTCATATCCAATATCAAAGCAACATCCCTAACCGACCCGGTCACCCATCAATAGTTCATGGATGACACTTTGTTGATGACCCTGGCATCTATGGGAGAGGCCAAAACCATCAAGCATATCCTAACTCTTTATGAGGAGGTTGCAGGCCAGAAGGTTAACTTCAATAAAAGTAAAATCTACTTCCTCAATACCCCTGGTCCCAGACAAGTCAAGATAGCCAAGATTTTGGAGTGTTCTATATCAAATCTCCCCACATCCTACCTAGGCCTTCCACTATTCACTGGTGCTCCTGTCGAGTCAATGTGGAACAATGTGTTGGAGAGAATCCAAAAGAAACTAATAGGGTGGAAAGGGCACCTCCTATCCCAGGCTGGCAAAGCAACATTGACCATGGCCTCACTTCAAAGCATTCTAGTATATTTCTTATCAGTGTTCAAGGCCCCATCCAAGGTGTACCAAAAAATAGAATAGTTCCAAAAAAAAATTCTTTGGTCAGGGTCGGAAGTCAAGCAACGAATACACTTAGTTGGTTGGAACAAGGTTTGTAGACCAAAAGAGCATGGAGGATTAGGCCTGAGAAGAGTCTCCCATCTCAATACAGCCTTACTAGCCAAACAAGCATGGCGAGTGATCACCAATGTTAGGAGTGAATGGACCACGATTGTGAAAAGGAAATACCTCCAAGGAACAGAGTTTTTGAATAACACAATTCAAAGTAGAGGATCAACCTTCTGGAAAGCCATCCTGACAAGCAGAGACATAGTTAGCAAAGGCATGAGGTGGATCCTAGGGAATGGGTAGAAAATAAGGTTCTGGGAGGATAAGTGGGCTAGAGAAGAAGCACTAATCTAGGATCCCTACCTAGCCCGACTAAAAATCCATACTGATGAAATCCTAGGGTAAAAGGTGGTAGACTTCATGAGTCAAGATAGATATAGACCCAGATGGAAAGCGATAAAGATCCAAGGCTTGGAGGTTGAATATGAAGTTCTAGAAAATATATTGAGGTAGAAATTCATACCTTCAAGAGGAGGAGAAGACCATGTTTGGTGGGCAGCAATAGAGAGTGGAGACTTCTCTGTTAAATTAGCTTACAAGCTTTTGTTAAGTCTTGAGGATCCATGGTTTTAGATCTAGTTAGTGTGGATCAAGTTGATCCCCAAAATATCATTTTTTCATGGTTGGTTATACAAGGAAAAATTCTCACCATAGATAACATGATTAAGAGAGGAATTATGGTCCCTAAAAGATGTTATCTTTGTAGGGCAAACTGGGAATCGATTCAGCATTTATTCCTTGACTATCCTATTTCCTTAACCATCCTAAATGGGTTATTCCAAGTTTTCAATATTTCTTGGACTAAACCGGTCTCCATCTATGAGGTATTCCAGCAATGGCCCAACCCCTTTGTCAACATTAGGCTTAAATTCATGTGGAAAATCTGTCTCCACCATTTCTTATGGAAAATTTGGTTAGAAAGGAACCACCGAGATTTCAATGAGTCTAGAAGGGATCCTAAGTCCATTACTAACAAAATTCTTGCTTTTGCCAAAGAAAATGCCATTTTACATCCTTTATCTTCCTATTCGATCTCTCCTAGTGAGAAGCTTTTAGGATAATTTTTAAGTATCCCTCTTGAGGACACCTCCCTCCTAGGTCAGTCCAACCCTAGATTAGAATCTAAGTGGTTTCCTCCCTCGTTGGGTTGGCTCAAGTTGAACTTTTATGGCGCAGCCAAAGGGAACCCGGGTAGGGCTGAGGTAGGAGGAGTGGTGAGGGACCACCAAGGGTGCATGGTGCTTGCCTTTGTAGAAAATCTTGGAATCCAAACCAACAACAAAGTAGAAGCTAGAGCTCTTTGGCGTGGATTGGATTTGGTGCAAGAGATTCAAAGCAGACTCATAGTGGAAGGTGATTCACTCAACATCATAAATCTCCTCAGGAACAATAGAAATTCCCCCTGGAGGATTGAGGTATGCATCAAGAAATCGAGGATCCTGAAGAACACAAGCTTATACTGAGAGGGGGGTGAACAGTATAGCGTCCATTTTTTACTTTCTTTCCAAACCAATATCAATTAGTGTCCTTAATTGCAATAACAAAATATAGCAATGTGCATTAGTGATATAGATAGCAATAGTAAACAAGTGCACAAATCACCACACACAATTGAGACACAAGATTTAACGTGGTTCCCCCAATATGGGGTACTCCACAAGATAATCTCCTTATAATATTTCACACAAAATTAAATATCCTTATCCCAATACAAATGATTACTTTGATCTGCTCAAATCTAGGCAATACACTGATCTTCTCATGTAGGCAATCCACTAATCTGCTTAGCTAGGTAATTCGTATCTGCTCAGGTAGGTAATCCATTGATCTACTCAGCAAGGCAATCCTGATCTGCTCAGGTAGGCAATCCACTGATCTGCTCAGTTAGAAAATTATGATCTACTCAGGTAGGCTATCCTCTTATTTTCTTCAGCAAGCTCACCAAGAACTTACCCAAAACTGCTCTAGCAAGCTCACTAATAACTTGTCCAAAATCTGCTCAAAAATCTCACCAAGAACATGCTCAAAATCTGCTCAACAAGCTCACCAATATTGCTCAATTAAGCTCAACAAGATCACTAAGAACTTTCTCAAAATTTTCTTAACAAGCTCACCAAGAACTTGCTCAAATCTGCTCAACAAGCTCACTAAGAACTTGCTCAAAATCTACTCAACAAGCTCACCAATAACTTGCTCAAAAAATTTCTCAACAAGCTCACCAAGAACTTGCTCAAATGTTGTTCCAAATCTGTCCACAAATCTATCCCAAAAGTCTTCTCAAAGGCTCAATCAATCATACACAAAAACTAACACAAATCTATCCCAAAAGCCTTCTCAAAGGCTCAATCAATCATACACAAAAACTGCCACAAATCTATCCTAAAAACCTTCTCAAAGGCTCAACCAATCATGCTCAAGTAGCACTTAAATCTCATCCACAAATCTATGAATTCAAGGCTCAATGATGAATTCAACAATGAATGGAAATGCACTCTACAATGGATGACAACAATGATCCACAATGATCTCAACTCAAATAAATATCAATTCAACTCAAGTTAATATTAACTCAACTCAAATCTTATAGAAGCATAAAGAGAATTTTAGAGACTCAATATGTTCTAATCTCAAAGCTCAATCTCAACCCAAATCATAATTAAGAATTGTTTGTTTCATGGGACTTGAACAATTACCTCACACAATCACTTGACTAGGCTCAATCAACTCAACTCAACCAATCACCACAAGGGACAACTCTTTCTCACAAAACCCTACTCCAAGCATGTATCAACCAACTCAAATGTTTCCAACAATGCTCAACCACAAATCTCACATAACAATGATACTCATGTTCTTTTCTAACTCAAGTTCTTTGCATAACCAATGGGCTTCAACAACTACGCTTATAAAACAAGGTTTAAACACAACTCTCAAACTAGAAAACCTTGAAGCATTCAACCAACCACTTTTGAAAAGGAAACCACAATCAATCCTTTTCTCTCCAATGATATTTCAGAAATCACCCACCATAAACAAAGTCAATGGAGAATATTGCTCATACCTTTTTGATGCCTTATTGGTTGTCCACTAAATCTGCCACACTCAACAAACTTCTTTTTCAGCTTTCAAAAAGGGTTAGAAATCATGATTAATATCATAACAATAATATCCAAATAACACCTTATCACTTCTACTCAATAAAATACAACATGTCCCCTCATAAAAGAATTAATCGCCTTTGAAAAAGAACAAAACAACCTCCACTTTTGAACCCTTTTACAAAAATGGAAATATCTCTTTACATACACCTTATTTCTCCCTCTAAGCAAGTTAATCAAATATCCCTCGAAATAAGCTTTCCAACGATATATAATATGATATAATTTCAAAAGGAGAAACACCATAAATCTCTCTTTTTCTAAACATGCATCACAACCCTTATTCCTCCTAGGGCAACTTTAGAAAAATAAAATATATTAAAAAATTATTAACTTGCCTCTGTCCCTGATGGGATTCAATCTCGTGAGGTCTCCTTGCTCAGTTATTTAACCATATCCAGCCTTACATTAGGCCACACGCCCTCACGTGTCCAAAGGGACACGAACAAAAACTTATACCATAAACTTCTACACCCTTTGAAAAACTTAACAACACTTCGAGCGCTTCAACAAAGCAAATAACCACGGCAGGACTCGATCGCAGGACCTCCTGCGTAACACACAGTGCATGAACCACTAGGCCAGATATGCTTATGTGTCTTATTAAACTCTATGAACGATTTTTCAATAGACCAAAGTCACACTTCTCTCTCTTTTCACAATTCATTCCCCAATCGAAGGCATTCGAAAAATAAGCGCTGGGATTATTTGTCTAAGCTCTTGTTGGCATATATATATATATATATATATATATATATATATATATATATATATATATATTATATATATGCCTTTCCTATTTCTTTAGACATCGGTGCTATACATTAATATAGCCTTTCCTCCTTTATTTAGTCGGTGCTAAAATTAATATATTTAATTTTAAAATTTAAATTTAAATTTTAAATAATTTAAAATTTAAACTAAATATTTAAAAATAAAAATCTCCATCACCGAGGCACCTTTCTCGACGAAACGAAAATCCAATCTAGGTTTTAAGAAAAACCCATTTCAAATCTACCATCCATGGTTTTAAATAAAATCTTTTATTTTTCCTGCCTTGGTTTTCATAAAAACCCTATATATATCCATGCTCTCCAAAATATCATAAATGCTTATTTATGAAATGCTTTGGCCACCAAAACTCAATGTGATCCATGTGACATCAATGACAACATAAAATAACTCAAATTGCTAATAGATCCTACTAGGAACCAGAGGTGACATGATGGTCCAACACACCTTTAGAGAATCCAACAAGGTAGCGGACAAGTTGGCAAACCTAGGCGTGAATTCTGATGGGTTGGTCACGTTGACCCAGAGAGTGTTGCATGACGTGGAGGTCCTCATTAAAAAAAGTGTAGATGACGAGAATGATGTGGCTCAAGAGCAATAGGACCACAACAACTCTTTCACATGATTTCCAAGTCGGATATCATAATCAAGCCCAAGGGAATAATCATTTACTTTGGTCACCTCGACCTGTCAGTAGCACGGGAGTGGACATCATCGAGAGCCATAGATATCAGTATGGTTTTTTTAAGCACATCGATAAACTGGTCTACTTTCACCCTAGGAAGGCCATTCAATGTTGTATGTGGTCCCAAGACAAGCGGGTAGAGGCTCCCCACCATGATTTCTATGGAATTGTCATTTTAAGAGGTCCCATTTTTCATACCATGCATATCGTTTCAAAAATTTCCATGATTTCCAAGTTTGAGGATCTAGATAGGTATGAGGATTGCAATGTTGGCACTAGCTCGTTACTGGCTAAGGAAGCCAATTGGATCGACATCCATATGGAAGATATATCAACGCACATTCCTAAGCAAGGTACCATCCTCCATGATGCTTTGAATCCAAGCAACGAGAGCATCCAAAATATTCACCACCCTCCTATTAAAAGCAATCATCGAGGTTTATCGAGGAGCATTCAGTATGTAATAGTGGTTAGGAGTTGGAGGCTGGTGAGTTATCTAGAGGTTAAGTGTGAGCGTGAGGAAACCATGACCTTCGTGGAGCCAAACTGCATGGAAATGGAGCCCCTAGCGAAATATATCCTCTATGAGAGGAAATTCACCCCATTTTTTCACCTATTTTTGGGAGCAGACCATGAGATTATAGTGGTTGTGATGGAGTAATGGGATAGCGATAGAGTGGAATTCTGGGGGCAAGAATTTTTTATTGATGTGAATATGCTAGCCACTATTATGGGACAATCGGCCAGAGGAATGTCTATCCACAAACAAAAGCATAATTAGAATGTGGAGTTAAAATAATTCAAGGATACCTCCAGAATTTACAAGGAAGCAAAAAATGGGTTGTTAAGGACTGACATCCCTACCCATTGGAACTTTTTCATGAAGAATGTGATGAAATTCATCATAGTTGAGGACCCTGGCAAGGTCCTCCTTAGTTTTCATTATGCCTTCATGAAATTTTTTTGAGACGTAAGCCCCATTAGTATTCCTTATTTCCTGGTGAATTCTATGAACTACAGCATCAACTCGTGTAGGAGCAATAAAGGGTTTGACCTACCTTTGCACCAAGGTTTGTTCAAGGTCATTTATAGTCATATCATAGCCAATTCCACCTAGTATGACCTCCCTTCCAACCCCCAAGTTGAAAGCTCCAGAGGCAGGGACAACCCTGGACTACCTAGGCCCTACTCAGGGTTCCCAATGAAGAAAAAAGTGGGGGAGATACTGGCCAAAGGAGGGCCAACAAAGAAAAAATTTAAGATTGAGGATACCAAAGGCCCCACAAGATCTTTGTAACAGCTGAAAAATAAGCAGATGCAGGGGAGCTCAAAAATACTTGAGGTTGAGTCTAAGGATGAGGGTCCTAACCCAATTAATCTGGTTCTCAAGCGCTATGTAATTATAACTTCAACCAATATCATGCAGTATATGAAGGGGCTCCTTGATGTGCTAATAGAGGTGTTCTTCAATGAAGGGTACTAGGGCCAAAAGAATGTGGAGCCCAATTTTTAGGTGGATGCATAGGAGGAGGACAAGGACAACGAGCAAGATGAGGATGATGAAGAAGTTTAGTTCTGAAGAACACAAGCTTATACTGACAGGTGGGGGTGAACAGTATAATACCACTTTTTACTTTCTTTCCAAACCAATACCAATTAATGTCCTTAATTGCAATAGTCAAATATAGCAGTGTGCATTAATAACTTAGATAGCAATAGTAAGCAAGAGCACAAGTCACCACACACAATTGAGACACAAGATTTAATGTGGTTCCCCCAATGTGGGGTACTCCACAAGATAATATCCTTATAATATTTCACACAAAAATAAGGATCCTTATCCAATACAATGATTTCTTTGATCTGCTCAAAGCTAGGCAATAACAAGCTCACACAGAACTTGTCCAAATCTGCATAACAAGCTCACACAAAACTTGTCCAAAACTGCTCAACAAGCTCACACAAAACTTGTCCAAATTTCTTTGATCTACTCAAAGCTAGGCAATAACAAGCTCACACAGAACTTGTCCAAATCTACATAACAAGCTCACACAGAACTTGTCCAAAACTGCTCAACAAGCTCACACAGAACTTGTCCAAATATGCTCAACTAGCTCACACAAAAATTTTCTAAAATTGCTCAACAAGATCACTAAGAACTTGCACAAATCTGCTCCAACAAGCTCACTAAGAACTTATCCAAATATGCTCTAGAAAGCTCACCAAGAACTTTCTCAAATCTAATCCAACAAGCTCACTAAGAACTTGCTCAAATCTACTCAACAAGCTCACCAAGAACTTGTCCAAAATTTCTCTAGCAAGCTCACCAAGAACTTGCTCAACTCTGCTCAATAGGCTCACTCATAACCTCATCAAAATCTGTCCCAAATCTATCCACAAATATGTCTAAAACTATCCACAAATTTGTCCCAAAAACTGTCCATAAAGCCTTCTCAAATCAATCATACACAAACTGCCACAAATTTGTCCAAAAATATATCGTAAAGGCCTTCTCAAAGGCTCAATCAATCATGCTCAAGTAGTACTCAAATCTCATCCACAAATCTATGAAGGCAATGCTCAAAGATGAACTCAACAATGAATGACAATGCACTCTACAATGGATGATAACAATGATCCACAATGATCTCAACTCAACTCAAATAAAATCAATCTCAACTCAAGTCAACTCATAGAAGCATAAAGAGAATTGTTAGAGACTCAATATGTTCTAAGCTCAATCTCAACTCAAATCAATCTCAACTCAAGTCAACTCATAGAAGCATAAAGAGAATTGTTAGAGACTCAATATGTTCTAAGCTCAATCTCAACTCAAATCAGAATTATAGAATTGTTTGTTTCATGGGACTTGAACAATCACCTCACACAATTACTTGACTAGGATCAATCAACTCAACTCAACCAATCACCACAAGGGACACTCTTTCTCACAAAACCCTACTCCAAGTATGTATCAATCAACTCAAATGTTTCCAACAATGCTCAACCACAAATCTCACATAACAATGATACTCATGTTCTTTTCAAGTTCTTTACATAACCAATGGGCTTCAACAACTATGCTTATAAAACAAGGTTTAAACATAACTCTCAAACCAGAAAACCTTGAAGCATTCAACCAACCACTTTCGAAAAGGAAACCACAATCAATCCTTTTCACTCCAATGATATTTTAGAAATAAATTACCATAAACAATCAATAGGAGAATGTGCCCATACCTTTTTGATACCAAGAAGTTGTCCACAAAATTTGCCACACTAAACACAACTTTCCTTTCCAATCTCAATAAGGATTAGTGGACTTCAAATAATAATCACAAGATAAAGCATAACTCAATTTACACCTTTTTACTCTAACTTAATAGACACATCCACCAAAGTCCTTTTTTAATAAAAACCCTTATCAAAATAATAATCAATAAACCTCTCAAAAATTATTTTATAACAACTCCTTATTTCTCCTAAATCTTAATTCTCAATTTCATGAACATAAAATTAAATCAACAACTCATCCACCTTTGAAATAATAATCACAACCCTTATAAAAACAAAGTTTAATTAAAAACTTTAATTATTCCTAACCACCTTATAACTCCAACTTAGGGCTTAACATATTAATTAAAGAAAAAACGTATTTACCTCCTCAAGGGGATTCGAATCCCCGACTTGCCCACACAGCGAGCGCCTTAGCTGCAGCTAAGGTTTCCACACAAGCTAGCCGCTCATTCGAAAGGGAAAGCCACAATGTGCCTTAAAACCTTTCCTCCCTTTTCGCAAATAAAAAGTGCTTCGAGCGCTTTTCTTCCAACGTCTTCCGAACACAGTCAAGGGAATTTGAAACCTTGAAATTTGTGTTGCTACACACCTTAGCCAAAAGCCAACTACCAATATGCCACTTTGGCCATGATGACTTTGGACTTCGACCAACCTTCGTTTATTCGCTGCTTCTGCTTTCTAAAATATTTTCGCACGAGCTCAATTCGGATGCTTAGCCAACGATTATTAACCACGAGCAAGGATTAGTTTATGAACCTTAGGTATCCCCTTTATATAGCCTCCTTATTATTTTCGATGACGTCGATGAAAATCTTGCATATTTAATTTTAAATTTTAATTTTAATTTTAAATAATTAAAATTTAAACTAAATATTAAAAATTAAATATCTCCATCACCGGGGCACCTTTTTCGATGAAACGAAAGGCCAACCTAGGTTTTAATAAAATCCCAGTTCAAATATACCACCCATGGCTTTAAATAAAACCTTTTATTTTTCCTACCTTGGTTTTCACAAAAACCCTGTATTTATCCATGCTTTCTAAAATATCATTTGGACACCAAAACTCAATGTGATCCATGTGACATCAATGACAACATAAAATAACTCAAATTTCCAACAAGTTTCCTATGTTTGGATGCCCTGTATAGCTGCTTGGATGCCCTGCATAGGGGTTTTTGGTTGTAAGGATCTTAGGGTTTCTGTTCTATTGGTTATCCCCTTGCAATAAGGGAAGCTTTTTGGTCGATGTCTTTTTGACTGTTTGGTTGTCTACCCAGTTATGTAAGGGCTTCTTTAGAATTTTTATTATATCCAGTTAGTTGTTCTAGTGTATGGCTAGTGGTTTAAGAATAGTAGTAGATTTAGAGGACTAAGGGTCCTCAAGGCTATAAGGATTTTGTGCCTCAGTGCTAAGTTGTCTTTTGTACAAAGGTTTTGGGTTAACCTATAAAACCCATACGTAATGAAATCCTTAAGTTAGAAAAAAAATATTTAAATGCTTTATCAGATTGAATGCTTTGTAATATGAAAATAAAGTTAGTTTTTTAGGTAGTCTTGTTTATTTTAAAGTACAAAACTCTCATGATTTATATCTCTTGATACCACTAAATATGTGCACTTTAAATCTAGTCTCTAAATTTATGTATTTCTTACTTTAGTCTTCAACCCCCCATTTTCCTTTTTATTAGTTAGTGTAGCTAGAATCATAGGAACCAGCCTACTCTGAAGATTGACTCAAAAAACCCCATTTCTAGGTCTTCCAATCTTAGCTTAGGTCTTCAGGGCACAACTCATCCACTTCGGCGGATTTTGGACCAATATTTTTTGGCATGCCCGGTGGGACCCTAGTATCCTACCTTTAAAAGGAGTTTCTATAGATCAAACCTAAATACCCACCATGATACCAAGAGTTTTTGGCATGCTCGATGGGACCTGAGTGTCCCACCTTTAAAAGAAGTTTATAAATATCAAACCTAAATACCAATCGTACTACCAATATTTTTTGGCATGCTCGATGGAATACTCATCTCACCTCCCTAATTGAGTAGAATCATGGTGATATTTTTCTCTATTAGACCATTTCTCGATCACTTAGCAACTCTATTGAAAATAAGAATCCAAAGAAATTGGTGACTCCATTGATAGAAGAGCTCAAAATAAAAAAGAAATAGTACCAAAAGACTAAGATAACTCATTGAGTACCAATCATATGGTTCCACGAGTACATTAGTAAACTTTTTAGAGCCATGGTTGGAAAAATTTATCCAGCTTGGAATAATGTCAGGTCACTTAATCTCCCAGAGCTCTATGAGATTTCCCAAGTTGCATTGAAGATATTGTCCATTTATGATGATAGTAGAAAAACTGCTTATGAGCATTGGTAAGATATTTCGGCCTTGGCTACCTTTTGCAATATCATCTTTGAAGATATTATGGTGATATTGCTTGCTCAATCCTTTTGGGGTAAGGTATTACAATAGCACATATACTTATAAAACAATAGCATTAGGGCTTGGGTAGACTTCGTTGAACCCTTAATCCTAGTGTTTGATGATCTAGGGGACCTCTTCTTAGTGTTCATGTAGTTTTCTTATATCAAAAGATACCCTCAAGAAGGACTCCTAGATTTTAACCTCGTATTTAAAAGATTATAAGATAGAATTCCCTAGTAAGTAATACCATCACAAGCATAGGCTCATATTTACTATATCAAAGCCATAAATCCATATTTGGGCCTTCAAATCTAGCACTATAAGGAGAAAAAATCTCATATAATTTTCAAATGACTATTAGGGTTGTAAATATATTTATTTTATTAGGAAAACTTCCTTCCAAATTTGATAAGTTAGATATCTCATTGCCTCATCAAATGAATCTATAGAACCCTTTAGCAAGCTTCACCATTACCAAAGCTGGTAACTTTAGTCGATAAAATACCCTTAGTTTATTGTTAAGACAATAAGATGTATATAATATTGAAACCCCATACATATCAAGAGCTAAAAGATATCATCCAACACCTTACCAATGAGCTTGCAAAAATTGAGCAACAAAATGATGAAGCCAAGCACAAAAAAGGCTCTGAAGAAGAAATCTCATCAGGAGATCAAGTAATATGCATAGATGAAATCTGCATAGGTTGTATTGATATCACAACGGAAGAAAATTCTTGTAGTTTGGCTTAGGTTTTCAACATATAACAGTCACAACAATGGCAACTATCAACCAAATTTTCTTTCAGGGGTAAATTAACAATTATAGGATGTTGTGGCTCTCACAATGGACCCAAATTGTTTCCTTGCAATAGAAAAGTACTCTATAATGGATTCGATCAGCCCAAATGCAATATTGGATGAAGCAAAAGGAGATTGAGTCAGGTGAAGATGAAGCAAAAGGTATATTATATTTACAAGGCAATTATAAAGAAAAGCAAAGGTTAAAGATATGTGTAAAATGTAGTCTACCTGACCATAGGCTTACCAAAAATTGTACTACCTGACCATAACAAGAAAACATAGGGAGGATATGGTAAAAATCTATTAAGAACCATCCCAAAAAGTAACCAAGCCAAAAGATATCTCTAGGATAAAAATCTGGGGGAATATTTGCTAATATCTTATCAAGTAAATATGGTTGAAGTAGCTTTGCACGGTTCAAAATTCAATTTTATGCTTGGTCGGAATCCCAAATTAGCACACAATAAATTGTCTCTTCATTTGGGTAAGGTTAATTCTTTTCCCTTTACCTATTTATGTGGTTAGAAGGATGGTTGTTGCATAACTGTGCAATGGACCCAAAAGCTAATTTTTCCATCATGCCTCAAGTAGTATATGATACTATGGACATACAATACAACATAACTGATTTTAAAATACTACATATAAAATGGATGACCATCTAGGAAGTGGGAGTCATTGAAGAAGTCCCAATTTTGGTACGTAGGTTGCCATACTTAGCAACGATTTAAAATATCATGGTTGTTGATTTCCCACAAATATTCGGGATGAGATTATCCAAGGATTTGTCAAAAAAAATAGGAGGAAACCTGACACAAGATAAAATGACTATCCCCTATATTTAAAATTTGGTTTAAATTTAAACTAAAAATATGTGGCCCTACCACAGTGAGAAATATCAAAAAGAAAAATTCATTGAGATGAAAATAATTGATTGGCCAAGGGATGAACAAGAACCAATTCATAGTAAGCTATCCTTATGTGGTTTTGAAGTAGTATGGTTGTTAAACATAGGGAACTAGCATAATTTATAGAACAATTATGATTTGTTATATTATTTGGCCAGCCACATGTCCCAACAAGCACATCTAAAAATTCTAGGATTCCCACGTGGAAAATGGCACTCTTCCAAAGAATGTTCCAAAGTGTATCTCAAAATAGTAGCTATCATGTACTTTAAAAATCCTCATTCAATAATTTGGCATACGGTACATAGACCAACACACATTGAGGAAGAAATTGGCCACTCACTTGTCAAAGAAGAGTCACCAATGCTGGTTTAGAAACTGATACAATTTCACAGTCAATCTGGTGGTAGAAACCTAATAGGAGAATTTACAAGTCCTAATATAATAATTAGACGAAAAAACACAAATTTAGAACTATCTAATCAAGTCATTATAGATTTAGATGCAAGAACTAAGAATCAAGTGTAGCTGACATACAGGGATATGCCATAATTTTGTGTAAATAAATTGGCAAATAAATAAAAACTACATACTAGCTAAAAGGAATAAGGCAGTTGGTTAGAAGGAATTTCAAAGAAGCTTTGAAAACATGCAAATAATATCATATATTTAAACTAAGTGTAGGAAAATATGTTGCTTCACAAAAATTGGATACGATTAGGATTAACAGTATGAACCAAATGATGATTCTTTTAGAAGAAGAAGCCTATAAAAAGGAATTCCTTTCCTTGTACATACTCATTTCTGAGGAAGAATTTAATCCTAAGGGTCTAGGTGTATAGTAATTAGTAAAATAAAGATATAAATAAGGTCCCTTGGAAAAAGCAGTAGTCAAGCTTAAAGATCCCTAAGTCTAGAAGAGGCAAGATAATGTTGAAGGATGACCAATATTAGCCTTCCTGGTATTAGATAAATTTGGTATGTTAATTGATCGTAGTCCAAGAACCATTTTGATGTTAGCTAAAACTATTTTGGTGTTAGCTAATGTTATCTTGGTGTTTTTTGGGACTTCTCCTCCATAGACAATACCTACACTCTTCTTGGCCTATTAAGAAGTCCAACAACAGTAGCCATAATCTTCTAGTACTCGGATTTTGCCCTTTCACGAGGACAGCTAAATGGTGTCAAAAGAGTGAATTCTAGGAACAAAGGAGGAAAAGAAGAAAATTTTTGATTCAAATGATCCATCATATCAATAATCTTGTAAATGCTCTTCTCTCATAGAGCCTGACCAGCTAATATGATCATTTTTAAACCTCTCTTCAATTCATGGAGTCTACCATAACATAGCAAGGACAAGAGAAGCAACAATTAGAACTCCCTTAATAAAAGAGGATATGTTTTACCTCTTTTTTATCTTGCTGTTTGAATTCAATACAACAAGCATCAAGATAGTCAAAATTTTAAGCAAATACCCAAGCAAACAACTAGAAATAATAAGTGTTTAGAACATGTGACATGAGGTATGACTTTCTCATATTTTTTTCTTTTCCTCTCATCATCGTCTTCATTTTTTTCTAACATCCTTCTTACTACTCATGCACATTCTCCATAATACACATTTTCCTTGAGTCATCCTTCTTCCTCTTTTACCACTTTCTTGACCCTACAACCCAATGAAAATGCTATACTAATACTCCCCTTAGCAAACAGTTGAAGTCATTTGACATGCTTGTGAAAATGTATAGAGCTAATTCTCCCAATAATCTAAATAATTAAATTAGACATCAAAATCCATCATGATGACACCACATGTCGCATTGACATGTGTAAGTTGAACACATTTGGTGCTCAGCAATAGAGTTTAAAAATATAGACATCATACCAAGTCGATAGTCGTATATTGTGGTAACGATATGATGAGAGGGGGCACAAGTTGCATTGATACAAATGTCATGGAAGTAAGTTATGATTGGCTGAATGAAAATGGAAATAAAGGAGTTGGATCTTTGCATGAGCAATAAATATCCAAGAAATCAGCACTAGCATTAACAAATTTCAACTTAATTCATAAGCCAACTTTCATCAACATTGACAAAGGGGCTATAAAAATATATATATAGGGCTACCTAATGTATAAAGTTTTTTGTGAGAATCTTGAGCAGCCATGAATATTGTTAAAATAGTGAATCAGTGCACGGTGTTCAAAAACCTAGAGGAGATTTACTTGCACAATTTTTTAATGAGGAAAGTAATGGAATGGAGATAGTTTTTTAGCACCTAGAATATTTACCTAATGCAATTTGCACGGGTGAACATTCACCTAGGGCTACTGCTCTAGGTCTAAAGCAACATTCAGTTGTAGTGGAATATGCTCACGAGGTTTACAATTTTGTTGAAGATTCCTACACTCAGGTATCTTTGTTTTTTCTTCTTTCTTTTCTCTTACCCGTAATCACCTTGCCTTTATGAATCTGCAACCTATCTGCTTGTATATCTCACCACTAGCATCAACCCCTCCATTTTCTAGTATCTTTCTCTATTTTGTGCTTTGTTATTCACTTCCTATTTTCTTGCACCCTTTACCTACCCAATCATAACCTCAACCTCCAAAATTCCATAAACCTCAGTCTTGTCTTCCTTTGGTACTTTTATTCCTCTATATGTTGTAATGCACCACATATTTTGAAGGAGAAAGGGATAAATTTTGAATAGAACCCTATTTCAAAATGTGTTCCAAAAACCCTGTTACAACTACAAAACCCATTAACCTCCCTTACATTTTCACTTTTTCTACATCAATTGCTTATTCTAAAATTATTCTATTTCCAATAGCTCTAATTTTTACCTTCTTCCATTCCCCCATAATCAGTCATATTATCTTCCAGCTCCATATCCTCTTGAAGTTTTTTTTATCCCATGCATAAGGTTTACTAGCTTCTCAATTTTGCAAGCAAAAATCCTCGAAAGTCACCAATAATGTAGGTAAAATCCACCACCTACATTCACAATCATGTATTGTAAAGTAGATTGTAATTTTTTTCAGGCCATATAATTATTTTTCTAAAGTATCAATACAAAAAATTGCATGCAATAGTTCTAAGATAGCAATATTAGCACTGGAAGAAGCTCATGTGGCAAATTCAAAAATAATAAGAGGGTACAAAGTAGGCCAAAATTTTGCAAAGCAACACTAAGATCAAAAATGCATATCCAGATGTAAAATTAAGCGACGTAGATAACAAAACAGTAAGTAGAATCTTGACGAACTGCAAAAAAAAAATAAGGTAAAGAAATTTGGCAAGAAAAAGGTAAAAGATACAAAAATTTGGCTAAGAAAAGTGGTCGAACACTTATGATGCTGATATTAGCAAAGGCATAATGAAAGTCCGACATCAGATAGAATAATATGGTAAAGTATACCAATGCTCTAGCATTTCATGCCTGGTGTTAAGGCAAAGCTTACCAGATACAAATTGAAGCTAAATATTGAAAACGGTTAGACAAACAATGATGCTAACATCACCAAATTAGCATAAAAAACTTGATGCAGTATGGAAGAAAGACCTATATATTAACGTATTGGGTCCAAAATCCAACATCCAACAAGAGACTTTTCAAAGTCTTTGAAGGTGTTGGGCTTCTAAAGTGATGACATCACCATTAGGAGCATGTGAGACAAACAAGCCAAAATGGATGTCGAATGTAAAATAAGTTTAAGACATAGAATCTGATAATGAAACCTAGCTTTTAGCACTATGCATGAGTAGATGTGGCTATAAATAAAAGTGGATGGACTCTAAAATAATGATGTTATCAAAAGAGAAGATATTTGGCACTAGGCAAAAGGGAATGCGGAGTCCAACATGAAGGAACGATATATGGATTAGCATGCGTCCAAGATAAACTATCTAGCACTAAGTAGTATATCCTCATGTTGCTATCTTCTACAAAGAGGCTTTGGACTCGTACTAATAAGCAAAGTTGCATGTGTCAATCAGCCACCAAGCATCATTACTATCAGAAGACTTCAACAGCCAAAGCCTCCTCTGTCACACACCTACCCCTTCTAAGTTAGCTAAGTGTAACAGAAAGGAGTGGACCATCATCAGATTGTTAGAACCCAATGATGCAACATGCAAGACAAATTCACAAAAGAAATCCCTATTACACACATCAGCAAAACATGATTAAGGCAGAGAGGGGAGGGCTCTGGTCCCTCCCCTGCTCCCCCTCCCATGGCTCCTGGTTCCTGCCCAGTCCCTGGCTCAACCCAAGTCATCCCTCTAGGGGAGTGGTTGTTTGCAGATGATCTCCTGGGGGGAGATCCTTCTCCACTATCTGCGCCCCTCCCGGCCGGCTAGGGTTTCCTTGGTTGTTTTTTCGGATTGGTGCTTCCCAGGGATCCCTGTTTGGTTGGGGATCCCTTCCCTTTTTCCCTCAGGCTTCCCCCTGGGGTTTTTTGCAGGTTATTCGCGTGGATCTGGTCCCCTGCATTTCTCGGTGCGGTGGAGGTGACGGTTTAGGGTTTGGATAGCTTCCCCCTTTTTTCTTGTGAATCCTCGATAGGCTCTGTGCTTGGACGGGATTCTTGGTCCCTGCTGCTGGGATCCTCTTCTGTTTTCCTGGGGCGGGTTCCTTGTGGTGCAACTCTCTGGTCACTTCCTGATGGGTTGGATCCTCTCTGTGCTGGCTGTCGGCTTCCTGCAGGATGGCTCTCGCTGAACGGAATGTTTTCCCGATGGGCGACTGGTTTCTCCACAGGGCGGGATCCGCCAAATCCGCCGGTTTTCCCGCGAGGCGGGATCCTTTCTTTTCTGCTGGTTTCCCGGATGGTGGGATTTCCCTGTTGCTTCCCGCTAGGCGGGACTGTTTGTGGTGGTTTTGACTGCTTCCCACGAGGCGGGATTTTATTGTAACAGTTTTTCTTTGCTTCTGTTGGGCGGGATCTTCTCGATGGTGGTTTTTGGCTACTCCCCCCGGGTGGGATCTCCAAAACTACTTTCTTTCTTATTTGTTTGTTTCCCGCTGAGAGGGATTTTTTCATGCTTATTGTTACCGCTAGGCCGGATTTCTGTTTTGGTGTTCAGTTTCAAGGGATTGATGCCCTAGGCCCATTGCTTATGTAATCAGGTTTTGGGATCCTTGTTAAAACCCATTGTAAATACAAACACTACTTACCAAAAAAAAAAAACATGATTAAGGCAATTAAGCATAACCCACCTAAATGTGATAACCACTTTCTACACCTATCCTAACAGACCTACAGTTTGTTTTGAAGGTAATCATACCAAGCTAACTGAATGCATTTTAAAAACTATATATACTTGAATGTAGCTCATTTAAGGGGTCGGCTCTTTACCATTTACAATTGCATATTATGTTGATTGTATTGTGCATCTTTAAATGAAGACTGGATTGTTGTTTGGTCTCTTTCTAAAATTATTGTAAATAATGTATGTATGCAGTTTAATTGTTAAGCATTTTTATTAAATCTATATGCATGATTCATTCTATTACAATTATTTTGCTTTCTGAATTTCTCCTTGGAATTGTTGTTCATTAGTTCTTGGAATGCTTGATAAGATTGAATGCTCTATAATATGAAAATAAGGTTGGTCTATTAGGTAGTCTTTTTTAGTTTAAAGTGTAATACTCTCATGCTTTATGTATCTTGATGCCACTAAATTTGTGTCACTTTAAATCTAGCCTCTAACTTTATGCATTTCTTACTTTAGTCTTCAACCCCCATTTTCTTTTTTGTTAGTTAGTGTAGCTAGAACCATAGAAATTGACCTACTCCAAAGGCTGACTCAGAAAAATCTGTTTTTGGGTCTTCTAATCTTGGTCGAGGTCTTGAGGGTACAACTCATCCACTTAGGTGGATTTTGGACCAAGAGGTACCCTTAGGCTTATATCAAGATGCCCATAAGCTTACACATAAATTTTTGTAGGCTTACATATAGAATGTCTAGAGGCTTATATAAAAAATTTCTAAATGTTTGTATAGCACTTGCCCATAGGCTACATCAAGAGCACCCACAGGTATTTTATCATTATGGACCTTGGCCTAATAAAGTCAGTTTACAATTATTTCAACAAAAAAGGGGATATATTTTAATTAGAGGAAATTGACAAATTATTACTAATGTTCTCAAAAATTAGATATGAAGATTAGCAACAATAGCATTATTTTCATAAAATGATATGAGATCAACTAATTAAATGCATAGACTTTTAGCAGATGTAGGTTTGAACCTTGCCAAATGATACATATATAATTGTTAAGTCATAATGACACTATGTGGTCGACATATTTATAGAGAATAAAACAAGATAGTCGATAATTTAACCAATCACCATGTTGATTTTTGTCTTGGTAAAATTTAAATAACTAAAGCTAACTTCCTAAGAGAGATCAATTTATTAATGAAAATGGTATCAAATATTTAAGAGAGCAAAAATACTAGTTTGAAGAAGATAAAAAATATCTTCTGTAAAAACACAAATTATAAATTATTCATTAAATTGATTGATTTGTGAATAGGGATGCTCTGCTAGGGTTTTGCCACAATGCTCTAAGTTGGGTTCAAAACTGCTCTCTACCTGCCCATGGTTGCATGTGAGGGCCCTTCCTCTGCCCCCCTCTTTATAAACACAATGAGGGAGAGACAAGAAGCTGAGAATGAATCTTCGAGAAGTAATGCTTTAAAATCCATCTTCTCTATTGTTGCCACTAAGAAACCAATGGATAAACTTTTCTAGCCCAAAGTTAATGGTTGTCTTCCCAGACTTCCCACCATCCCAAGCTTGTTATTGAATAAATTCTAGTGGTTGAAAACAATTTGTACAAGAGTAACCATGATCTAGTCTATAAATTTCTTGGCATGAGTGTCTCAAGGGTTTATAACCTCCTAGTTTCAAAAAAATTAGAAGCCCTTAAGGAAATTTTTTATATTTTTATAAGTAATGGATACTATATAGTGAGTTTCTCTTCAAGAATAGATAGGGACAAAGCTTTTGAACCATGAAGAATTTTTGGAGCATTAAGTCTTTTTATGCAGCCCTGGAAGCTAGGGTTTGATCCACGAATGGAACCTATTGCAGTGGTTGTTTGGGATCGATTATGTGCTCTACCAATAGAATATTGGTGTGAACCAATTTTTAAAATATTGGGCAATTTCTTGGGATTTTTTTAGGAAGTAGCCAAAGATACAATGATGGGAGTTTCAAACATTTATGCATGGATTTGAGTTGAGATGGATCTTAATCACCCTTTGCTAGCTAAAATAGAAATACATAGGGGGATTTAATCTAGATATAGCAAGTAGACTATGAAGTGATCCCTTTCGATATAGGATGTATCATAACCATGGACATATTGTCCATTTTTGCTCTAATACTATCTAGAAGGATATCATCCCATTGGAGGCTAATGGTAATGATGGCAACATGATTGGGCAAAATGCAGAAGCTCAACCCACAACCTCAATCCTAAATACACTAAAATAGGGTTTTGAGGCACCTAAGAGGAAGAAGAAGCAAAATAAGAAGGCATGAATAAACTAGATAAAAGAGAGAAACCTAAACAAGTATAAAATTCTCAACACCCTAATGGACATGGAGAATGAAATAGTTGTAATGGGGAAACTACCCTTTGAAAATGTAGTAGTCCAATAGAGAAAAACTCAACCAGCATTGGAGACCAATACCCAAACAACCCCAAACCATATTGCCATAACATCTTTAGAGAACCTCAACCTTGCTATGGTCTTGGTTGATAGGTATGTCTCAATGAAAGTCAGAGGTAAGCCTACTCTTAGTATTCAACAAGTAGAGAAAAGATTAAAAGCACCCAAGCCAAGAGTGTGGGAAGAAAATCAAACCAAAAGTAGTTGGCAATGGAGGGTGACCAACTAGTAAACCAAGGGAACGTAAAGCATATTGATATTTACTAGGTTCTAGGTTCCCAATGATTGTACACACATGGAATATTATAGGCTTAAACATCAAGTCTTAGAATATTATAGGCTTAAACATCAGGTCTTATCAAATTGTTGTTCACAATTTAACTGAAAGTCATCATTCAAAGTTTATTCTCATTCAAAAGACAAAATCTTCATTTCAAGTGATGAATAAAATAGCCAAGAACATATGGAGTTAGGCAGAGCATATGGTTGTACCATCCCAAGGTGCTTTAGGGGGTATAGTGGCTTTGTGAAACCCTCTAAACTATATAGCAATTGATCATGTTGTAGAAAGGGGGTTCTTACATATTTCTTCAAGAGCAAGAGTTTGGGAGAACCTTTGTTGATTATAAATTTCTATAGTTCAAAAAACATGGGGAGCAATACCTCTAATGGGTATTTTTACAAGCAAGTAGGATAGAAAAAGAAGAGATTAATTGGATAGTGGTGGGTGATTTCAATGCTAAGCTTTCAGGTAGGGATTAGGAAGGGGGCATCCCATATTTGGATCATGCGGACAAATTTATGATCTCTAAAGTAAATCATCTCAATTTGATTGATGTCTAGTATGTGGGGGGCTTCTCATACTTGGACAAATAAACAAGAAGGGTTAGCAAATAAAAAGGTAAAGTTAGATAGTTCTTGGTGTTCAAAGAGGTCTTTTTGTGATGATCACTTAAGCTAGAAATCCTCAATTGTATAAAATTAGACCACTTTCCAATTCTCTTGGAATGGGATATGGATCATAAATCTTTCTCTAAACTATTTTGGTTTAAGAATTTTTAGATGAAAAAGGAGATTAGGGATAAATTCCTAGTTTTGTGTGAGGAGGGGTGCCCTACCCATGGGATAACATTGTTTGGAGTCTTTAAAAAACTCCATGTCAAAGCCCAAATCAAAATCTGAAAAAGAAACAATAAATCAAACTTTTAACTTCAACGGGTTCTATTGTTTGCTAGGATGGAGGAGTTGGCCACACTCTTTCAAACTAAAACAAGCACAAAAGACTTGAAATAGGAAGATGAGTTGGTCAAAAAAGAGTTAGAGAGTATAGACAAACAAGAGGAGATCTATTGGAAACAAAGAGCCAGAACTTTTTAATTGCTAGAAGGGGACCAAAACACCAAGTTTTTCCACCGCTCAACCTCGATAAGAAGACACTCCAACACACTGCATAGTCTAAAAGACCTTCATGGTAATGTGATGGACACTATCCTAGGTATATAGCAAGTTGTAAATATCTACTTTAAAAATATTTTCTCTACTTCTGCCCATCCTAATCTTGCAATGCAACAAGAGATAATTGTATCTCACATATTATAACAAATGAACAAAACTAGGACCTCTTCGGAACTATGGATCTAGAGGAGGTGAGAGACATAGTTTTCAACATGAAAACCAAAACATCCTCAGGCCCAAATGGTTGCCCGATTAAATTTTCCAATATTTTTGGGACAATGTAGGGGGAAGATGTAACCAGGGCAATGGAGGAATCTCGTGCAAATAAAAGCAAATTACAGGCTATGAACCACACTTTCTTTTCTTTTATTTGTGGGAGAGGCTTCAAACCTTGGAGACTTTCGTCCGATTGCACTTTGCAATGTAGTCAATAAGATCATTACCAAATTTATGGTTGAAAGGCTCAAGAAGGTATTGGATAGTATTATCTCTCATAGAGCAAGGAGGATTTATGAAGGGCCAACAAATTTTGAATGGAGTAATCTTGGCACAAGAAGAAGTTCACACATTGCATCAAAAAGGTCAAAGAGGCATGTTTATTAAATTAGACATGTCTAAGGCCTATGATAAAGTCCCTTGGAATTTTTGGATTGAATGTTAGAGAACTTTGGTTTCTACCCGGATTGGAGAGAGTGGATCATGAGTTGTGTCTCTTTGGTCTCCTTAGTCCTCATCAATGGTATTCCCTCGGCTCCCTTTCAATCCTCTAGAGGAATTCCGCAAGGAGATTTTGTATCCTCGTACCTCTTCATTGTTCTTGCTAAAGGATTGAGTAGATTTCTTTGAAGGAACGGGCAACAAGGAGTTATCTCAGAAGTGCAAGTAGGATCAATGAATCTAACCCATTTACATTTTACGGATGACACAAGGTTATTAGGGGCAGCCAATGTTAGGGAGGCAAGAGTGCTCAAAGTTGCCTTAAATACATATTTGAAAGCCACAAGGCATGAAATTAATGCAGTCAAGTCAAGGTAGTGTCTTTAATACCGAAAGGGGGATTCAAAATCAGATTCTAAACATCTTAGGCTTCTCTCAAGGCTCCCTCCAATTGGACTACCTAGGGTTTCCACTCCATTATAAGAGGTTAAAGGTGGCAAAATGGAAATCACTATTGGATAAAATTGGTGCAAAGATAAATTATTGGATGCATCATTGGATTTATTTTAGAGGAAGAGTGACTCTTCTTCAATCAATGGTTCAAGCAATGTTAGTTTACAAGTTCTCTACCCTTGCTGCTCTGATTGGAATCCTTAAGGACCTAAACTCGCTCATGCAAAAATTCCTTTGGGATGGCCTAAGGATGGGTAAGTGATGGGTTTTAGTAAGTTGGGACAAAGTTTGCTCTTATAGTGTGACTTTGCCCTAGAATTGTGAAGCCAATGGGTTGATCTCTTCAAGGGTCATCTCAAATAGATCATTTGCTCTTATAGTGTGACTTTGCCCTAGAATTGTGAAGCCAATGGGTTGATCTCTTCAAGGGTCATCTCAACCAGCAGTCAACACTTACTAATATATGGGAGGTTTGGAAATGAAGAAGATTCAAAAATAAATCAGTTCAATTGGGTTGGTCTCTAGGTCCGAGCTTTATCTAGTGGTACATATCATAGGAATGAAATGCCAAATTTTTAGAGAGGAATACACTTTGATAGAGCTAGTTTGGCAAGACATAGTAAAGAAGGTTATAGAAACAATTAAAGCTCATGTGGACGAGCAAAAATCCAAGAGGGATAGAACATGGCTATGAGGCGGACTCATGGGGCTTGGCAACTCCCACCCCTAGGCTAGGAAAAAACCAACACAGATGGAGCAACCAAGGATAACCCAGGGGTAGCGGGCATTAATTTCCTTAGAAGAGACAAGGGGAAGGTCCTTCATTGGTAATTGGAAGGCCTAGGAGTAGCAACAAATAATGAAGCAGAGGCTTTGGCAATCAAACAAGGCTCTCTCAATGCTTGGGAGAACGGATTTTGGAAGATGATAGTGGAGTCCAACTCACAAATTTTAGTGGGGTTGCTAGGTGAGATTAGAATTTCAAACCTAATGCATGGTGGATTAAGAACCTAGTGAGTCAGATCAAAGCCATCTAGCAATAGTTTGAGGATGCTATTTTGGTTCATGTAGGTAGAGGGAAAATGTTACAACTAACTTTATGGCTAAAAAGGAAAACGAGCATCTTGTTGGTCACTAGTTGAAATCTTATCATAATAGGGATACTATAGATTGGATGGAGGTGAACCAACAAGTTTTATTAATCTTGTTGGTAACTAGTTGAAATCTGATCATAATAGAGATACTATAGATTGGATAAAGGTGAACCAACAAGTTTTATCTAGGCAATGAAGTTTGTTGGACCAAGGTAAATGTTTATGATGATTAGCCTCTAGTCCAACATCATGTTGTTGCTTGTAGTGCTCCTAGTCCTATTTTGAGGTAGTTCCCAAAGTCATGGCAAAAGGGAGAAGCTCGTTTGGGCTCTGAATAATATTAACCAAAATTGTAATTATGATAGGAATTTTTGCTCTTTAGATCGTACTAAGAAAATTGTGGTCCAAGAAGATGTTAAGAGTTAATTTTATTAGGATCTTGGGGCTAGCCAAAAGTGACAAGCCAATTATTGTAATAATACTTATATATATAACCATTGTTTGGATATCTAGTTTAGTTAGTGTGATAAAAAATTATATGTTTATCGTGATAAATTATTAAAATATATTGTCTGCATTTATATTGAAATGTCAATAACATTTTCATTTTTAATTGAAAAACAAAATAAAATTTGAAATTCAAATCTTGGTTGAATCCTAATATTTCAGATTTACATTGAATTAATGAATTATTTTATTTTAAAAATATTACCTAGGTAAAGTTAGAGTGATTCTAAACATTATAATGAAAGTTCGATAAACCCAATGAACGACGATTATTAAGAAAAGAAAAGTTCATTCCACCGCTAAAAATAATAATTAATTTTTTAATAATATAAAAAAATTACGATGAATTAAAATTTTTATAACTGTGTCATGGATTAAAAAAGTGCATGCGCTTCGATAAAAACCCTGGAAATCTTCAACATTCAAATAACTCCAGTTAATTGGAAACAATAAGATAAAATTCTCCAATTTCTCAATTAACAGTAAGATAAAACCATCAAGAAGAAGAAAACTTCAGAGTGAATGGCCCTAAGTTCAGTTTTGAGATGGTTTCAACGCCACAAAACTCAAACAACCAACCTGACGTGTCAATTGAATATTTATGTACAAGGTTTATACACCACCTAAAATAGATGAGAATTTTGAATCCGTGTAGTGAAGTCTCCTTCAACCAAAGGGAAATTAATCTGCAAATTTTTAGCTCACCAAACTCACCCACCTTATTGACTACTTGTTCAATTTTTTCTTCGAGGAAAGCGCCTTATTGACTATCAATTCCAATTTTCCTTGGAGAAAGAGACCAGTTTTGTTTTTGAAATATACTTTAGTAGCAGACTGGGAAGGAAAAATCCAACTTCTAGAGAAAAGTAGACAATAAAATATACTCTCCAGATTAAATGGACACTGTTTTCTGATTACATTGAAAACCATCATATATAACATACGTAAAGGTTTTTTTTTTAAATTAAATAAAAGACAAATTGATCTGGCTACGCACCTTTCCCAGGAAAGTAGTCACATGGCATATTCTTGGGTTTAGAGTCAAATGCATGTGGAAATCAAACAGAGACTTTGATAAGTTGGATGTGCACTTATAAAAAAAAAAGTTAAGTCCCTGTTCAACACTTGGTCTTCCTCCTGTACAAAAGTTAAAAGTCTCCTTCCCAAGTCCTGATCTAAATCTAGTTTTAGATATATTCATCTCATGAATATTAAAATTATTTAGCATTTAAATTCAAAATATTCCACTTGTCCGTGAGTCATCCCATTGAGCAGCAAGCACAAAATAATCGTGCCAATATAATCCAGTAGTTTGGGAAGGGGATATAGAGTCTGAATTCTTTTGGGTGTGTAAGGACACGCAGCATTTTTGCTTTAAAGATATCCTCAGAAGACAAAATGTGAAAAGGCACTTTCATGAACGGTGAAATATGAAAATTGGGTGTGCATCAGCTACCAAATTGGGAGACGTTTAATAGACCTCTGCAAGCTTAAGTGGACTTGTAAATTCCAAATTCAAATCTGCACCTTCAAGACAGGAAATGCCATGAGCTTTCAAGTTTAACGAGCTATGAATGTTCTGAAGAATGAACTCATGGTTGACTTGATTGTTTAGCAGTCAAGTACAAATACCAAGGTTCTTTGACGACAATTCTGCTTAAGTTAGCATTGCTTTCTGAAAGTGATGACTCACATTATTACCTTAGCCACACGCAATTACACGCTTTGATATTTCCAAAATAAAATCCTTTTTAAGACAAAGACATGACAACCATTGCAATCTCTCAAAGTTGAAATGCATCTGCCACTGTTCTCATGACATATGTGTCAACACTGAAAACTTCTAAACAAGCACAACTCAATTGTGAATCTTGAAGGCATCTTTGTTGTCATCCTGTAATGTTTCCATCATTATCTTTTCGATAAAGAAACTGAATTTTGTGGCAACAAGTAGTGATATCTTACAATTTTACTTTAAGGAATTTGTACTCTGGGAGACATGGAGCAAAATGTATTTAATTCAATCTATCATTTTAATAATCAAAGGTATTCTCTATTCAGCATGAGGAGACCAGAACTCCTTATAAAAATCTGTGTAAACTCAATACAAGGGTATACCTGTGTAACAAAAAAAACATATTTGTAAACAAGCAAGCCATTTTTTAAAACATTCACCAAACTGTCTACAATAATTTGAAAGGAACTCGGGACAATATGATTCATTAACTGCCTCAGGACAAAATATGATATAAGCTTATATAACACAATTTATTCAAACAACCTGGCCTGGATCCCCAGATGAAAAAGTTCACATCTTTGTCATTTTCCCCTTCATCAATGAGGGTCCACAAGCGGAACTAACATATCCACATCCTTGAGATAAAATATCTTGTTCCTCCCTTTCTAAAGGCTGAATAAACAGAGGTACAGCACATGCAAATGCACAGCTAGATTCTTAGGGCTACATATACATGTTTCTCCAACTTCCAGCTTTCTTAAAGAAGGAAGCCTATTAAAATATTAAATTTCTTGATTCATTGGAGAAAATATCTGCAGATTAACATACATAGACATTCTAGAGCCTTAACAGTTTCAATACAACACTATTGCATACCGCACAAATATGCAAGTATTAAATGAAAATGGGTGTTTGAGTTCTTATCCAAAAGAAATTATCACTGAACTTGTAAACAGAGGTAACTATATCAAGCCTTAAAATGGTGAGGTGCCAGTAGTAAATTGCTTAAATTTTAAATACTTCAACCTTTAGAATAGCAAAATGCCAGTACATTCTACAATGGGTGTTTTATATTCTTCTTATTCAATCCAGATCATCACTAAATTTCCAAAAAAAGTTAACTAACTATCAAATTTAAGAGTAACAATATGCCAGTACATTCTACAATGGGTGTTTAGATTCTTATTCAATCCAGATCATCACTAAAGTTGGATAAAAAAAGTTTAAATAACTATCAAGCTCTATAATAACAATATCTCTGTAAATTAGCATCAAATAGCATTAGTTCAACCCGTTAAATTCCTCAGAGTTTAATACATACATAATAATTAAGTTGTTCTAATACCATCTGGTACATACATAATAATTAAGCTGTTCTAATACCACTATGTGATTATGATGACCCATTTCAATCCCTTAAAACCATTTCAAGAAAAGAAAAAAAGAAACTCTGTCAATTAGCAAACCTTGTTTTTTATTTTTTCTATTACAATTTGCAATCTTAAAATATCACAATAATCCAGTTTTTCCCTTAAAAATGATCGTCTTCAATTTGTAGCGCAGAACATCTGCAAGTTAACAGTCTTCTCTAACAGCTACTCATGTTACAACTTTGGCTGCTTTAAAGTAACAAAAATCCACCCAATCTCACTATAGTGCAATGCAAAGAGCAATCAATTTATTCAAGCTGGCAAATCCTCTTTACCTCGTCCAAGCACTTTGTACAGCTGTGCAACTCCAAGCATGCAAACATGTATTTCATTGTGACCAAACTTTGGTTTTAACACTATTGAAAGTTTCAATCCATGAATCAATTTGCATTGAAAGGGACAAAGGAAACTAATGAAGTATATAACCAACACTGATTAGAACATGTCCCTCATTCAGAAACCTGGTATCTACATTTTTGAAAACAAATATTGTGTTTAGTATCCAAGACACACCTTTTGTACATAGACAGATTAATATCCTAAATTTTAAAAACAACCTCAAAATCTAATTTTTTCTTCCACATTTTGCAAGTCCGAAGCCCCTAAATTTTAAAAAACCACCTCAGAATCTTATTTTTTCCACTTTTTGCAAATTTAAAGCTCTTACTTCTTTCAATATAAAGCACCAGAGCTCTAGTAAATTTTATATCAACTTAAACTGCACATTTGGAATTCAAATTAGACATTTCAGAAAGATAGTTATACCACATTCATAAACATCCATATTGAAATGTGTCTAAAAAAGGATTCTTCATTGGAAATACTTCAAGCCAACAACATTATGTGGAGCAAAGAAAACGAAAGCAATTGGTCGTCACAGATGAGAACCACCAATTCAGCATTACTACTCCCAAACAACAGGGGGAGAGAAAAAGATCCGAATCCATGATTACTAGCCAGGCAATCTCAGAGTGATATACATACTCGAAAGTCCAGACAAATCAATATGATACATCAAACATAAATACTTACTGAGGGTTAAAAACAGAAACAGGTGGCCCTCCGTTTTTTTCTGGAGTAGAGTAGCCTGCAGCCAGGCGGAAGAGAGGCCTGCCTGCCAGAAGAGGGATCCATCCAAAACAAAAACAAAAAGCATCATTTGGACATTTCGTCCGAGACTTGCCAGGGCCCTGCAAATTCATGCCCATGTCACCTTGATTTTACCAAATCCAAAAATAAAAGCAGTTCGCTGGTCAGATTCACATTTCCACCACAGAGACGTGTTAAGCCAAAAAAACAGTTAAGAGCTGGACTCCTTGGGAGAATGAAGGGGAAACAACGGCAACAACTGGGGTTCTGAGTCCCTAGGCGTACTGAGGGGAGAGGGGTGCAAATAAAATCCCTTCTCGGCAATGGCCTTCTCCTCCTCGGTGACGGAGGATTCATTGCAGGAGTTCGTGGCAGAGGGGCAATTGGAGGAGCAGTCGAAGGGATCGGATCCTAGGGGCGTCACAGGGCTCAGCACCAGCGACGGCAGATCCAGCATGCTCGGAGACAACACCTCCGGCGGCGCTAATCCGCGAGGCGACATTCGCCCGTTGAGCCGGAGCGCCGGGGGACTTATGATCCCCAAATTTCTCAGATTCTTGCGCCTCTCGTGCAGCTTGAACGCCGGCTTCCGCGGCCCCACTTCGAACCCGGGTTTGGGAGCGGGGCCGTTGGCACCGCCGTGCGGGTGGCCCAAGCTCGGGATTTGCTGCTGCTGCGGCTGAAGCTGCTGCTCAGGCGCCGGCGGTGCCGGCGGATTGGGATTCGATCGCGGGGCGTAGCGGGCCGGCATCGTGATTGGAAGCTTCTTCTCGTGCGAGTCGTCGGAGGCGCCCGTGAGCTTCTGAACCACTTCCTTAAACGACGACGTGTCCGCCTGCACGAAGGTCGTCGCCACCTGTTGCTGTTGCTGCTGCTGCTGCTGTTGCTGGAGCTGAGGCAGAGGCAGCCCCGAGCTTTGGGGCTGCCCTTGCTGATGCTGCTGTGCCTTGTCCCCGTCTGGAGAACGGAGGCGCGGAGATTCGATCGCCGCCGCCGGCAACGATCCGGATGTGGCGTTTCTCGGGGATGGCGCAGGCGACGCAACAGCCGGCCAAATGATTGTAGAGGGCGGTGGCGGAGGCGGTGCGTTGCCTGTGGGAGAAGGGTGCGGCGAGTGAGCAAAGCCCACAAATTGCAACACTGCATACGCCCCTCCTCCCGCTCCTCCTCCTCCTCCTCCTCCTCCTCCCTGGTTGGGCATCGCCAGAGACATTGGGCGCACCGGCACCAAAACTCTCCGCCCTCCACCGTTGTCCATCGTTGCTATACTTTGTCTCTCCCTCTCCCTCCTCAGATGGGTACCTTTATATTTCAATCAATCGTGCATTTCTGCGTCATACAAGAGAGATAAAAAAAAGGGCAGAGACGGCAGTGGTGGTGGCGGTGATCCTCGTGAGATTGGGTCGACTCGGCTCGGGTTGCGGCAGGGCAGGGCAGGGCAAGGCAAGGCAAGGCGGGCCGTGTGTTAAGAAACAAGAGCGGGCTCAAGGCTCAACAAAGCTTCCCTCCCTCATGCCCCATTTGCCCACCAGACGTTGACTCGGAGTCAGAAAAGCGAACGCGGTGCATCTTTATTAGCGAAACATCACCATAACGCCGGGTCAAACAGAAATTAAAACCGCCTTATACTCCCAAGTGGTTTTAGGTCGGGTTAACTTTCTTCTAAATATAGAGAGACATTGGTGCACGCGCATCTGGTGGGATTTTCGGTCGTCTTTGGAAAAAAAAATAACGATCCCCCTCCCTCTCCCCCCTCTACTGGAAGTCGTTTTTATGGGCATTCAAGTCGGTCAAGAACATTTAACTCCTATTCAAATAATAAACCCGGGCCCCACTGGGACGTTACCAATTCCCTTCTTACTTGTCGTTATATTATACCCCCATTTGTTAGGGACCCTACCCTTAACCCGTAGGGTACCCATGGCATTTACTTACTAGTGCCCCACAATGTGAAAGGGAATCAACACCCTTTGGTGGCGTGGGGAAAGTGCAAGGCGCCATCATTGTCGTACGAGCGATGGGATCTAACCAAAGACACACTAACTAGGTAAAGGAAAAGAAAAAAAGGGGAAGAAAAACGCTTTGGTACAACCTAACCAATACGAATTTGAAGCATTATTTAGCATTTCTATGTTGATACGCTACTTTTGATGGCATAAAGACACATGGTTTTTTTTTTTTTTCTTCTTCTACTATCACTGCAAATTCACTGCAAATTCCTATTTGATGTGTACGTGATTTTTTTTTTTTTCTTTTTTTTCCTAAAGCTTTCCTCAAATCTCCATATAACGAATAGTACAGCCATTGTCAAAAACAAGAAAAAGGAGAAATTTCGCTGAAATTTTCTTACACCGTGTTTGGTAGGTACATCGAACCTTTAAAGTCAAGCGGGACCGGGCCGGCCATAGGAAAAAAACAGACACCCTCGAACCAAATGCATGGTCTTGTGGAAGGGGAACCATAGTCCCAGATAAAATGAATAAAAAAATAAATGAGAAAGTTTTCGTCCGAAACTACCGCCACTCACCAATCATGGATAATAACCCAGGCCCCCAAAAAAGCGGACAAAAGTAGCACTAACTTTAGACCAGACAAGGTAAAAATGATAGGAATTAGGTGGTTTCCAAGTCGTATGGGTTTATGTGATAAGGACTACCAATAGGAGGCTTCGATTTCTATTGATAAACAAATAAAGTAGGAGGTTCGTTACACAAGCAAAATCCGGAGGGACGAAGAAAAGTCTCGCCCAAACAAATGATATAAAATTGTAAACAAGAATATCGGCGATAAAACCATTTCCCTAACAAACAAACAAGGGCAGTACGGCAAAACTAAAAATTTTCCACCCCCAATAAATTGTAATACGTCGTTAGGTCTTATAATTCCTTACCAATTGAGAACCATTCACCCAACCAAATTTCGTCTAAAGAATCTGAGTTTGAACTTGTTTACCTCTACATTTATGAATAATTTGTTTTTATTTGGTCAGTGTAAGAAGTTTTACATGATGGGATATCACAATGGTAAAAATAGTGAGTTTTTATAACAAAACCTAAACTCTATTTATGAAATGGATAGCTTTGATATACTTCCAATTTTTCCACCTATTAAAAAAAATTAATTAATTTAAAAATTCGAAGAAAAAAAATCTAATATTAACATTTATAAAACCGATGCTATAAAAACTTATGTAATAGATGTGAGATTTATGGTAATATTGGAAGTACTATATCTTGTGGCTCTTATAATTGAGGTTTGTCGATAGGCGTCCTACAATGGCAGTCAGGAAGGTCAGCCATGCTGTAAACAATATTAATATTTTATTAAAAAAGCTGACATTAAGAAAATTATCTTAAGGGTTACGGTGGATTTAAAATATTTAAACTAGCTTAGATATATAAAATATATATATCTATAAACGTCGAGAGTTATCAATCTCGAAGTGTCTATCTATCAACCCTCAAGAAAAATGAGATAGGTGCCTCGCGTTTATAATATATATATATATTTTATATATCTAAGCTAGTTATAATTCTTTATTCGAGATTTAATTATATATAATAATTTTAAAATATATAGTTTAAAAAAAAATTATTATTTTTATTTAAGTGTTTATAGAGGTTTTTTTTATATAGGGAAATTAGCTACATTTTTATCATTTTATTTTTATGCGCACAGTTTTCAATCCAAAAAAATCTATTAAACTTTCACTCAATAAAAAAGACCCTGGAAAATCTCGGAATTAGAACCATGTTTGTAAAGGCTTTTACTCTAAATAAATGTTGATAATAGTGAAACATATTTTAAAAGAGAGTTATTAAGGGTCTTTATCCTGATAAGCTACCAAGAAAAAAAGTTTCGTGAATTTATAAACAAAAAGAAGTAACTCTGAATGTTAAAGTCAAGGGAGTTAAAAACACAAAATAATGTATCTGATAATAAAAAAACACAATTTTTAAACCCTTTGAATGAATGAAAGATTTTAATTACGTCCGCGAAACCCAAATATGGTCTATGAGACCTCAAATATGAAAGTACAATTACTCAAATCATATCATATGATCTTTAATATCTTTGAGAAGGTTGTTCCTTCTTCTGCTGATTTGTGTTAGCAATTCTCCAGCCTTTTTTATTTTATTGTCTTCAAATAAATCTGTCATAAACTCGTTCTCAAGTGTTTCTTTGTATTTGTCACGGATATCTGAAAAACTCGGGCATTTATAGATGAAGTGTTCCTCAGTCTCTACTACCCCTGTGCTGCATAGAGTACATATCCTTTCTTCCTATTGTTTTTTGAGCGTCCTCCATCTCCTTGTTTCACTTTCTACCATACTCAAAGATCTTGTATTTGAAGAGCTTAATCTCATATTCAACATCACCCTAAGCAACCATGGATATAACAATTAAGACAGCACTACTTTTAAAAGAAAACAAAGTCATATACCAACCATAAGGAAAACAAAAGGTATAATAATTGATGCAAAAAAGGAATAACACATATTTGCTTTGATTAGAATTATCTCAAAACATTCAATTAAAACTTACAAGACAATGAAAGATGTTATAGAGGTAATTTATTTTACTTATTTTCATTAACAAAAAGTTATATATTAAAATTAACATCACAATTTAGATCTTTATCAAAGATTGGGTTGTTTTATTAATAATTCAAAGCTAACTAAAGATTGTATTTTGTTTGTTTGCATGTTCTTAATTATTTGTATTTTTATTTTGGGTTGGCAATAATTATGCTTATACTTTAATGCTTTATTTTATGTTGTTTTTTAAAGGTTATTTTTGGTCTTTTGTGAATGTTATTATTATTATTTATTAATTATATAGTTAATTTAAGACATGAAAATTTTGATTTAAATGGATTAATTATGTAATTAATTTTAAATTTAATTTTTTTAAAGAAAAAATAATGAATATTGATATATTTTATATTAAGGATATTTTTCTTTAAATAAAGATGTAATTAGTTACATTGAGAGAGATATCATCATCTCAAGATAAGCATTCAAAACAAGAGCAACATTAGGGTAATTTTTTTTTATAAAATTGTCTCATATTTTAGGAGTTATATCTTTACGAAAGGTTATCAATTTAGATGACTCTTGGACCAATTTATGTGAGATTTAAAGATATTTAAAATGAGTGATCATATGAAGAAATTTGAACAGTATTGAGGAAGATACAACCCTCTAAAGTTAATCATTTGGAACAAGAGTAGTGATGACTTTTAAAGTTGTAGGACATGAAATTACAGATATTTTTCATTCAAGGTTCAAATGATGGGAGGAACAATAGAGGGCTAGGACATCAACAAGACAAAACATTATGTCTAGACATAGAATTTTTTAGCTAAGTTTCATTTATTTTTTCATTATCTTAGAAGTTTTGCATGCAAATTATTGTAGGTTTATTTTCAAATATTAAAATTGCTATAGGATATACTGGTAAATTTTAGTATATTTTAAGTTATAGTTTCCTTCCCATGGATAAATTTACAACTAAATCTTTAAAGTCATCCATAGTAGTAAGGTTAGGAAGGACCTCACAAAGCAAAGATATTTGTTGCTTTAAGATAAGTCATTGGTAAATTTAATGGGTCTTGGCCAAGGGCATTGCCTCTAAGAAAATGGATTGATAGGAGTTGGAAGTCTCCAAGAGTGAGTTTATCCTTTCTTCCCAAAGGTTTTTTCCTAGCCATTTTTTGTTCTAAGGAGGAAAGAGATAGAATCCTAAAAGGGGGTCCTTGGTTTATGGGAAGAGCAGGGTTCTTTCTTACATGCTAGTATAAAGGCTTTGCACTTGAAAACATAAATATATCCCTAGTACTAGTCTAGGTCAAGATGTATGGGTTACCCATTGAATTATGGGAAATGGATACCTTCAAAGCAATAGGCAACACTCAGGATAATTCTTTGATATTTCAAAAACTATAACAAATGAATTCTTGGTTATTTATGCTCGAACATTGGTCATGATTGATATCAGTAAATATTTACCAAAATCAATCATTATTAAGTATGGGGGCAAGTGTGGACCCAAACCATGGATTATGAAAACATATCTTTCAAATGTAGAAGATGTCATGAGGTGGGACATATTGAGAGATCATGCCCTAAGAAGAGTCCAACATAAACATATATAGAAAATCACAAGAGAAACTTACAAATGGATATGGATGAGGATGGTTTTCAACTTCCAACAAATAGGTTCAAATTTGAAGAGTAGTAAGTAAAGGACATTGGAATAAATACCAATTATTTTGAGGTTTTAGCCTATGAAAAAAAGTAGATCAGAGCGTAAAGGACATGGTACAACAAGATCAAAATATTAACAAGGAACCATCTACTTAGTATGATCCTAATTTAGGGATGAATATTCTTGTTGAACCTAAGAAATGTACCTCATAAAATTTAGAAGAATCTCTTGAATATTCATGCATCATTCAAGAGAAGGAAAGTGGTAGAGAAAATATAATGTTAGATGTTAATGCCTCTACCATTAACAAGGATATACCAAAAAATGAGCAGGATAAGTCAAAATCTTCCTTAGTAAATCCAAGAGAGGATAAATCTAATGAAAAGAAAAGTTGTAAAATAATATTGAGGAATATAATAATAAGACCTACTCTTGATATTGGCAAGGCAAAAAGAGGAAAACCTTCAAATTATCAAGTGAGAGTCAGGGAAGCAAGAGCAAACATAGAGAAAGAAACACAATCTAAGTTAGTTGAACTTCTCTTTACTAAACAACAAATTGATATTGGTAATTCACAAGCGAGACTAGTAGCCCCTAATGAGATATGATTACCATCTCATAGAATATAAGGGGTGCTAATGCCCCCTCAAAGCAAAGGTGTATCAGGGACCTTTGTTTAAATAATAAACCTGATATTCTTTATATCTAGGAAACTAAAATGACAAAGGAAGAAGTTTCCAAAACTATGAAAACAGTATGAGCAAGATGTGAATGGGATGTTGTGGATTCAGAAGAAGTGACAAGGGGAATTATAACATGTTGAAAGCTAGTTAGAAAATCCTATGAAACCATTCATAAAATTAGGTATTGAATAACCTCATTAGTCATATGCTACTTTGCAGATATTTGTTTCATCCTTATCAATGTCTATAGACCTACAACTCAATTAGGTAAATCAAAAGTATGGAGTGGAATTAAAGCCTTTATGAGAAGTAAAGACCAAGAAACTTGATTCATGATCATAGGATATTTTAATGCCATTACCAAGTTGGATGAAAAATTTGGGGGAATTAAGAAAGTAACCCAGAGTATATAAGATTTATCAGCCTTTATTTAAAACAACAATCTATGGCATATTGAGTTTGAATAGGACAACTATACATGGACCAAAAATAGGACAAGCCAAAACCTGATAGCAAAAAAATTATACATATACATACTCTCATATCATTGGCTAGATGAAGGGACTTGTGTTAAAAATTAATACCTTGACAAGGATTGGTTCAAATAACTGATTAATAAGATTTAAAATGGTGGTAATTGAATTAAAAAATATCATATTTAAAATAAGCAGATGTGGGAATATCATCCTCAATTTGTTTATATGATAGCACAGACATGGAATTCTTTAGGAAACGATGGGTTGTATACACTTCCAAAATAAATTAAATCAATGACATAGATTTAAAGAATGAAACAAGAACACTTTTGAGAACTTATTTAGAAGAAAGAACTAAAAGAGAAACTTTCAAATTTTCAAAAAGTTAAGCACAATAGTTCAATTTCAAAGGAAAGGGATTTGCTTAGTGAATATCATAATATTTTGGGTAAGAAAGGGAAAATTTCGAGATTACAATCAACACAGACTTGGTTAAAAGGAGATAAAAACATAAAGTTTTTTCAAAGGATGGCAATAGTACAAAGATCAACATCTAGAACTAGTATACTTAAATTAGTAGAAGTGGTTTAGATTAGAGACTAGAGAAAAAAAAGGAAGCTAGGTTTTTTTACAAAAATATTCTAAGATCATAGGAGATTGAAGTTCTAAATGATAAAAGGTAGTTTTAGCTATAACAAATGAAGACAATATCAAACTCATAGAACCTTACACTGGAAGAAATTTATTCAGCTCTTTTCTATTTTGGTAAGGATAAATCCCGAGGTTTGGATGGGTTTTCTATAACATTCTATTAGCATAACTAGAAAATAGTGAAGGATTATTTATTGGTGGTAGTGGAATAGTCTAGGGTAAAACAATACATACCTTATAAAATAAATGCAACATATCTTACCCTAATTCCAAAAAATAAGGATGCATAATTGTTTGATTCATTTAGGTCCATAATCCTATGTAATATGACATATAAGATAATCTCCAAAGTTATGGAAAATATGTTAAGACCACTTTTACACAAAATTATTTTAGAAGAGCAAGGAGGATTTATGAAAGGAAGACAAATTCTGAATGGGATCATAGTAGCTCATGAAGTAGTGCACTCAACAGGTTCTAGAAAAGAAAGAGAAATGATCTTAAAGTTTAATATGAATAAAGCCTATGATAGGATTAATAGGAATTTTCTTTTTGCAGTATTGATTTGGGAAGACATAGGTCAAATGGATTAAAGCTTGTGTCTCTACAATATCATATTTAGTGTTGGTCAATGGGCTAGTAACAAAATCATTTAAATCCAAGAAGGGTCTTAGATAGGGTGATCCTCTATTACCATGTCTATTCGTTATTATGGCAAAGGTATTGGGAAGGAACTTGGAGAAGGTATACAAAGATGAGATTATAAGAAGATTTAATGCTAGTAATAACATTGACAACATCACCATCAACAATTTGTAGATGATACAACCATTATTGGGATGCCAGAGAAAAGGGAGGCCAAAGCTTTGAATAACTTATTAAAGGAATATGAAAGAGCATCAAGGTAGAAAGTTAATAGGATAAAATCCAAAACTTATGTCCTAAACATTCCAACTATAACCATGGCAAGGATATGCAGGTTACTTTAAATGGAGGAGGCAAATTTACCAACAACATATCTAAGGATGTCCTTATTTGAGGGGATAATGAGGATAGAATTGTGGAATCTAGTTATAAGTAAAGTTTAGAATAAAATACCGACATGGAAAGGCAGATGGTTATTGTTAGTAGGAAGAGTACGACTAATTAAATTAATCTTACAGGCCATTTCGACATATTATATGTCCTTGTATATTATGCCAAAATCGATAGAAATTTTTTTATTCTATATTATGCAGTCAATTTTGTGGTCAAGATTACATAAAAGAAAAATTCCTTTGGTGAAATCGAGCAAGGTGTGTGATGATAAAACTAGGGGAGGTCTCGGTTTAAGAGTTGTTATGGATGCAAACTTAGCTCTAAGATGAAATGTAATTTGGAGATTGTACAAAGGAAGTCAAAGACAATAGATATAAGTCCTTCTAAGTATATTGAGCTCAATGACCCAAGCTTAATCTTTACTACATTCTCACTACCGAATGGTTTCCCAGTATGGAATAGTTTAAAAAATCAATTGATCTAGTGATTAAAGGTCTAAGATGGGTGGTGAGAACTAGAGAAAAAAATTCTATTTGGATGGATACATAGTGTGATAAAAAAACCACTCAATCTAGATCCAATTTTGAAACTATGGATGAGATTACTTCAATATAAATATGACATTATGTATAAGGATCATGAAGGAAGATACAAATTGAAAGAAGATTTTTTACAAGTATATTGGACATTGTTGCTATGAGGCAGTTGAGTAGAAAGATAACAACAATAATTCCAAGGGGAGCCAAGGATAAGTTGATTTGGGTGTTCAATAGCTCAAGATAATAAACAAGAAGTGGATATAATGTAAAGTACCAAAAAAGTAGAAATAACTCAAGAATGTGGAGAAATATTTGGGATTGCTCGAGCTTTATATAAATTTAAAATGTTTGTATGGCTAGTAGGTTAGAGGAAAATTTTATCCTAGGATTACCTAACGAAAAGGGGTTTTCATAGCCCCTCACAATATTTTTTATGTAAAAAGGAGGGGTATACACCATCTCTTGGGACACTGTTCAATAGTTTAAAAACTATGGCAATGGATTCTTAATATATTTGGTAAATGCATGGTGATGAATGGCAAAATTGAATATTGTCTAAAGAAATGACAAAGCATTTTTAAAAATAAGGTATTACAAATAATTTGGGATACATCAAAAGATATAATACTTTAGATTGTATGTCTCAAAAGGAACACAATAATATTTAAAGGAAAGGAAATTCATTTAGAGGTAATGAAAGAAAAATTTGTTTAGCCATAGAGGGGTTTAAACCAACCCTATCAAGTCACCTAATCCCTATTATTGAAGCAAAGAGCCTTGATAGATGGATTCAAGTCATTAAATAGAATTATGATGTTGGATATAAGAGAAACAAAAGAAAGACAAAGAATATAAAGTGGAAACCATGAGAAGTGGATTTGGTCAAATTGAAATTTTAACGAAGCATTTAAAGAAAATCTAAGACCAATAGGAAGAGGAGAAATAATTAGAAATATTAGAGGTGATATTTTGTAACATTAAACTTTCAATAGTGGATTTAAGACAAATAATGAAGTTGAAGCTTATGAAGCTTTGGAAGGGTTAAAAATATATAGACAAATGAAATGGAACGCAGTATGGATGGAAGGTGATTCATTAATAGTAATAGATATGTTTTTTAGGAAAGCAAAGGCTTCATGGAACATATAAGAGATCATTGTGGAAATACAAGACCTTGCTACAGAGTTTGAAGAAATCAGGTTTACACATACGTTAAGGGAAATTAATAAGTGTGCATATATGCTAGCCAATAGAGGGGTTTTACTAGAGGATCTTGAAGTTAAATTCATAACCCAAATAGTATGAGCAAAGGGATGATGAAGAAGTAAATGGTCATATGTTTCTAAATCCTTCTCACACAAGGCACATCTAAAATTTCATGATATTCTCTTCTTTGTAGACTCTCTATTGTAATAAACTTGTTTTGAATTATTAACCAGAGGAATTTTGAGGCCTTAGGGAAATCCTTTAATGACCAAACATTCTTCCAAGGAAAATATTTGGGAGTAGGAAATTTTTATTACTCTAAATCCTCATAGCCCAACTTGACCAAGTATCCACCATTTTTTGATAAATTCTGAATCAACTCATCCATCTTTTGAATCTCATTTGCAATTTGTTTTAGTTTTTCTTCTTCAACCAGATTACTAATAGAAATCCTTGATCTAGATATGTTGGTCACATTGATATAATATTTGACCTTTAAATATTTTGCAAGCTAGTCATGCCTATACCAATTATTCCTATTTTGAATCAGATATAAGAGGATAAGACTTCAAGCAATCATCAAAACAACAATTTATATAATTCCCTTTATTGAATGACCATCTAATATATTTCCTGATCAATTATAAACTATTTGATATGAAGTTCCATGTTGGCAATCCTTTTGATAGGGTTACCTTCCTAAATAATTTAATTTCATCAAGAGAACCTATATACTTTTGAAGTAACATTTTTACCCAATTATTTTCTTAATATTTGCATTATCTCCTTCCAAGTTTTGTCTTTTAAGGCCAAACTCATAAGTGTGCAATTTTGTAAGCATACTCCAATATTTTTTCCTTTGAACATCCTTTATCACTTACAAAGAGGAAACCTAAATTTTTCCTCACATCCCTTTCAAAGAAAGTCTCTTTGAATTTTATCAAATTTTGATTATATACCTACTTGCAAACTTGAAAGTGGCATCATATAAATAGGGATGGATTGCAATGTAGTATTTATGAGTTGTAGCATTTCCATCATGGTTAAGAACTTACCTTTCCAACATGCCAAACAAGTTTTCATTCTATCTAAACATGAGATCCAAAACTCCTTTTCATTTTCTTTATGAGATAAAGGAATATTCAAATAGGTTGATGAAAATTTTTCAATTTTAAATCGTAAAATATTAACAATAATGTGTTGTAAATCTAGGGAAATGTTATTAAAAAAAATCTTGGATTTTGTAGTATTAACCAATTGTCCAGTAGCCTTCTCATAGCAAGATAATATTTGTTTTAAACCCCATGGCCTCACTAACTAGGGGATGGTTCAAAATAAAAGTATCATCAATAAATTGGAAATGAGATTTGAAGGGACCATTTTTTGCAACCTGGATCCCCGTGAGTGTGGTCTACCGGTAAGGATGCCACTTGCATTATTGGTGATGTGACCCGAGTTCAATCCCCATGGTGGTTGTGTATAATAAGTATTACTAAAAAAAAAGAATAATGAATAGATAAGGAGATAGTGGATCTCATTAGAGGATTCCACAAGATGACTTGTAATAACCAATAGGATAATTGTTTATGAATATATAATATTTTAAAGTGTTATAACAAAATTTAATCCATTTATACCAATTATGATCAAAACCAAATATTTTGAGAATATCATGTAGAAAACTCTAGGAAACCCTGTTATATGCTTTGTTCATATTTAATTTCAGAAGCATACCTAGTTGTTTCATAGAATGAAGAGAATGTATAGCCTCTTATGCAATGATTACACCATCAAGATTTTGTTTACCACAAACAAAACCACCTTTTTCCTATGATATACCACAATCCATAATGTCTTTCAACATGTTTGCCATAATTTTTGAAATGATCTTGTAAATCATATTACAAAGGCTTATTTGATGAAAATTATCAAAATATTATGGCTTGCCTTTCTTGAGAACTAATGTAACAAAAGGGGCATTGATATTTCTTATTGTAGCCTTTCTTTTTTGGGCCTCTTCAACCACAACCAACATATCACTCTTCGATAAATACCAAAAAAATCGAAAGAAAATTGTAGGAAATCCATTGAGGTTATGTGCCTTGTTAGAATGGAAAGAGAAAACTACTTCATACATCTCCTCTATAAATTTCATCATCATTAAGCTTTCATTTTGTACTTATGTGATATTTGATGGAATATTTTGCAAAAGCTTATCTTATGCCTCCTTATCTTGCCTAATATCTCACAACATATTTTTGAAATTATTAATCTCTTCCTTCTTTGTATCTTTTTCTTCCTCAACATTTCTTCCACGAGTTAAAATATTATTGATGCGATGAAAATCAAAATTTCTTTTTATTTTTTTTTTTTTTGAAAAAAATGAAAAACTTGTATTAATACAAAGAGCAATTACAAGCGGGAGAGAACACATCCCAACCAAGAACAGCAAACAGCACTACCAGAGAAGAGCACAAAGGCAACCCAGCACAACACAAAGCAAAGAAGTCAACTGGGCGCGAACCAGCGACATGTCGCGAAATCGCGACATGTCGCGAGATCGCGACAGTCAACCCCGGCTCCCCCACTGCGGTGCCAACAGTCGCGAAAACGCGACATGTTGCGAAATCGCGACATGTCGCGAAATCGCGACATGTCGCAAAGTCGCGACGACAGCACCCACCAGCAACCCTTCGACAAAAGTGTCACGAAATCGCGACGAATTCTCCTTAAGGCATCCAGAACGCAAAAGCGTCGCGAAATCGCGACAGTTTTCGCCATTCCGCTGGAAAGCCAAAATTGTCGCGATTTCGCGACGGGTTTTCCCTAAGACACCAGACCGCCAAAAGTGTCGCGATATCGCGACGGTTTTTCCTTTCGGCGCCCAGTTCTCAAAACTGTCACGATATCGCGACGAGTTTTCCTCTCGGCGCCCAGTTCTCAAAACTGTCGCGATATCGCGACGAATTTTCCACTTTGCTCTCCATCTGCAAAAGTGTCGCGATATCGCGACAATTTTACCAGTTAGCCCCAAATTGCCAAAACTGTCACGAAATCGCGACAACTTAACCAAGCGCCTTCCCCAAGGGCCGCGATGGCGCGACATGTCGCGAAATCGTGACAAAAACCCGCCAAAGGCCGAGAGGGCGCAACCTGTCGCGATATCGCGACAAAAACCTGTCGCGATATCGCGACATGTCGCGATATCGCGACATGTCGCGATATCGCGACAGAAACCTTCCTTAGCATAAAAACACTGCACATCATTTCAGAAAACGTTCAAGGCCTTGTCGGATCTCTGCATCCTCCACAGGCATGTCACCGTGCGATTGCATCCCAACCTCCCTTTCGGCACCCATCTTAGCAAGGAAATCGGCCGCCTTATTGAGATCTCGATTCACATAGACAGGTATCACATCATCTAATTCCCTCCAAAGCTCTTTGATTTGGGAAACTAAGATCCGCAACCTCCAAGCTTTCGAGACAAAGTTTCTCATACAATCAAGAGCACCCACCAAGATTTGGGAGTCAGACTCAATAATAATCTTCCTGTGTCCCTGTTTGGCAGCCCAGAAGGAGGCAGATTTAATGGCAAAGGCCTCGGCTTCATTGTTTGTGGCACATCCCAGACCCTACAGTTCCCAATAGAGCAAAGACCCAGCATGATCGCGGCACACAACTCCAATTCCGGCACTTCCCGGATTGCCTTTAGCCGCTCCATCAGTATTGATTTTGATCCATCCTTCAGGAGGAGGTTTCCAACTACCACTCACCTGCCTTTGTTGAAAAACAGCTCCCTCGTCCAAAGGCTCAGAAGCAGACTGAATTTCCCCCTCGGTATGAATGGCAACCGTTTTCGCCACTTTGCTCCAAATGACTTGCCATATTCCTTCTAGAGGGGAGAAGGTTTCACGAAAAATACGGGCATTTCTCTCCAACCAAACCTGCCACCAGATAAAAAATAAACCAAGCTCCCAGCCAATTCGAAGAGCTTTGGATTTAAATCTACCTTTCTTCCGGCTTTCCCATATGTTGTTTCAAGACAAGACCCCATTAGCCTGAAGTTTAAAGTGGGAGAACCGGCGCTTCCAGATCTGTCGTGTGAAAGAACATTCAAACATTAGATGATCCGCCGTTTCCTCCTGCTTGTGGCATAACACACATTGGGAAGGGCCAATGATGCCTCTGAGTCTGAGATTGTCATAGGTGAGAATTCCATTATGCAAAAACTGCCAGGCGAAGAAGTTCACTTTCGGCCAGCCCTAGGGATGCCATATCTTTCTCCGAGTCATGAACCAAAAAAAAGTGTGGAGGGGGCTCCGGGAGGATCTCACCATATCCCTCTTTCACGAGTATAAACCCCAAGGCTCCCATAGCCCCGGGCCGATTCATCCTCCTCATCTCTCCCCGGTAAGAAACCGTTACGCCAAGATTTTTCCCAAAGTAGGTACCAACTCTGGAGGGATTGGTATTGGCCACTCATCCGGCCGCTTAAACTTTATGATCTTGTAGTCCCCCAATTGACTAGTGTTAAAGTAGCTCTCAATTTGGATCCATCCCTTATCTTCTAAAGCAGATTTTATCGGTTGCAATTCGGGAAACACGGCAATAATGGGAGGATTACGGTCCCAGGAATCAGTCCAGAACCGAGCCTTATCCCCTCTCCCCACTTTCCAAAATAGTTGATCTTTGATGAGTTGAGCTCCAAGCTTGAGCGCACTGCCACCACTGGTGATCCAAAACCTTCCAGTGGAAAGCGGCCCACATCATTAGGATGGACAGAACCCAAGTATTTGCTAGAGAGAATTCTGCTGAAGAGGGATGTTGGCTGAGAAATCCACCTCCAGTACAGTTTGCCAGCCAAAGCCTTGTTGTTAAACTTGGAGCTTCTTAGTCCCAACCCCCCTTTTTCCTTGGGTTGGGTAACCTTGTCCCAGCCAACCAAGGCCCATTTCCTCTCTCCCTTGGCACCTTCCCATAGAAATCTTCTAGCCATTTTATCCGGCTCTTTCCAAATAGGCTGGGAGCGACCGGAGACGGAGAATTTATAAATTGGCATGGCCTGAATAATTGACTGCAGAAAAGTTAGACGACCCCCATAACTTAACCATCTATTAGACCAATGGTTCATTCTATCTTTGATGCCATCCAAAAGGTCCTTCCAAACATCTATTTTCAGTTTTTTGAAATGGAGAGGGACCCCCAGGTAGACTACTGGGAGAGAGGTCCGAGTGAAACCTAAAATCTCAATAACTCTGTCCTGTAACCGTTGATCAATATTGAAGAAGATCACTTTGGATTTATTGTCATTGATGACTTGATTAGAGGCCCGAAGGTAGACATTTAGAGTATCTCTGATTCTTCTTGCTTCCCTAAGGCTGGCCACTCCCACCAATCCAGTATCATCTACAAACTGTAAATGAGTCAAAACTTCAGCCCCGACCTTAAAACCTGTTATCTGACCTTGAAGTCTTCTTCTCGAGAAAGAGTCTACCCAATCCTTCGACCAAGATGAGGAAGAGATAAGGAGAGCAAGGGTCTCCTTGCCGCAATCCATGAGAGGCACCAAAAGGAGGCGAGGGAAGTCCCTTGATAAGAACGAGTATGAAGGCGTAGAAATACAGCTCATGACCCAGTCTGTCCAGTCCTGAGAGAAACCAAAGGCAGTCAACATCTTTGCCAAGAAGCCCCACTCCACCCTGTCATAAGCCTTGGACATATCCAGTTTAATGAACATTCCTTTGTTCCCAGATTGGTGCATTGTATGGATAGCCTCCTGAGCAAGAATCACTCCATCCAAAATTTGCCTCCCTTCAACAAAACCCCCCTTGCTTTGGGGAAATTATATTATGCAGGATAGGTTTTAACCTTTCAACCATAATCTTAGTAATTATTTTATAGATCACATTGCATAAGGCAATAGGTCTAAAATCAAATAAATGAACCCCCACTGCTCCTTTTGGAATTAAAGTAATGAAGGTATGATTTAGAGCCTTGAGCATTCTTTTATTGGTTACGGACTCCTCGGTGACTGACGGAACATCTTCCTCCAGGGGTATCCCAAAAGGCCTGGAAGAACTCAATAGGGAAGCCATCAGGACCAGGCGATTTACCAGTACTCATCCCAAAGACCACCTTCTTAAGTTCATCTTTATCTATAGGTCTGAGTAGAGCCTGGTTCTCTTCAGGAGAGATTATAGAAGGAATGACAACAATAACTTCATCTTGGGCTGCCCCATCTTGCTCCATACTTTCCTTAAAGAGTTTTGAGAAATACTCCATTGAGTGGGAGTGCATACCAGGAAGAGTGTCAAAAGAGTATCCATTCTCATCTTGAAGGAAATCCATATTATTCATTTGTCTCCTAGCACAGGCAGAGCGCTGAAAAAATTTTGTATTTCTGTCTCCTTCTAATAACCAAGTATTTCTTGCTCTCTGTTTCCAGTAAATCTCTTCTTGATTATCAATATCCTCAACCGCTTTGCGCAAAGCATCATCCTCGGATTTAAGGTGCTCGAAAATGTTTCCTTCCCTGAAATGTTTTTGCACCTCATCCCATCTGGCCAACAAGGGGGCCCGTTGGTCTTTGGAAGTCCGATTTGTTAGTTTGCCTCCACTGTTTCAATTTACACTTGACAAATTGAAGCTGTTTGTGAAATTTGAACATTGCAGTCCCAAAAGGTGGGCGACCATCTTCCCACCACTGAGGAATTTTTCTTCGGAGGTCTTCTTTTTGCAACCAAAAATTTTCAAATTTAAAAGGTTTATGGTACTGCCCTGTCATAGCCCCTCCCTCCAGTAAAATGGGAAAGTGGTCTGAAACTGGGCCTTCCAAAATCTGAAATTTAATATTCCATTTCACAAATGCTTCCTCCGAGACCGGAAACCGGTCTAGTTTTACCTTCCTACTTGTGTGGCTCTCTTCTCTTATTAGTCCACGTAAAATAAGTACCAGGACCTTTGATATCAACAAGGTGAAAGGCCTGGACTTGAGCAATCGGTAGCCTATCCCCTGGATCCAAAACTGGGAAACCACCTTCCTGATCCCTGGCAGATAATTTGGCATTAAAATCCCCAACAACAATCCAATCGCAATCTTCCCGGGAGGATCTCATTGAATGAACAACATTCCATTGAAGCCGCTGGCCATCAATGCTTTGAGCCCCATAGAAGTTTGTAATTAAAACCTGTTCAGTTGTAACAATATTCTTAAAGAGAGATGTGAGAACACCCCTCCAAGCTGTATGTTCTATTGCTATCCACACCAGAGGATTCCAAAGAGTAACAATTCCCCCGAAGCTCCTTGGGCCGCCACATCCATATATCCGGCGCCCCTCCATATTCTACTAGCAATTTTACACATAAGATCTAAAGACATTTTTGTTTCTGAAGGAGCAAAAAGTCTGTTTTGTGTGTTCCTAAAAGTCTTTGAGCAGCAGATTGATGGGTTCTCTTTGTTTAAACCCCTTACATTCCGGGATTGTATAATCATTGGAAACCTTGGGAGCAATACGAGTCAATTGTTCTCACCGATCCTCCATTGATCAGCTTGTCCCCTTGCGCTACTATTAGATCCTTATTGGATTTTCTACCAGCTCCTTGGGAATTACTATTCTTAGACCTCTTTTCCACCTAGGTAATCCCCAACGCTGGTCTTTCTCTGTTCTTTTCTGCACTTCCCATGTGGACATCCTTAATAACTGGTTGTGCAGGGGAATGAATTACCATAGCCCCTAGGTTCTCTGGCTGCAAAGTCTCAGGGGTTTCAATCACCTGTTCTAAGACAGGAGTAGATGATAGAGGAGCATGAGAGTGGGTGTTAGTATCCTCAGCATTCCCATCCACTCCTTCCATGACTTGGTCTTCTTGGTCTACAAGGGATTTGAAGATTTCATATCGATTGGTTGGCTTGGTTTGGGCCTGCTCTTTGCCATTTCTCTTTTTGTTTTTCCTCCGCTTCTGCTTGTTCAAAGCCATCTTTCTGGGCATCAGAACCCTGGGGGATATTGAGGGGTTCTTTGACCGAAGTGAACTTACCCTCTCTGGGCGATTTGACGCTCCCGACGGAGCTTCCGCTTTTGTGGTCGAGCTATTTGGGCAGAACCTAGCCAAATGGCCATGCTTATGGCAGACTCTGCATCTAAAAGGTAAGGCTTCATAGTCTAGCTGCTGTATCCAGGTTAGTCCTGCCAACTCCAATTCCACCTCGGGTGGAAGTGGCTGGCTAATGTCCATTTCTACACATATTCTAGCAAAGACAACAGTATTTCCTTCCATGGTATCTCTTGAAACTCCCAAAAATCTACCTAGAGAATTACCAATCAACTCAAGGATCTGCTCACCCCAAAACTCCATTGGGAGAGCATACGGCCGTATCCAGACCGGGACAGCCGTGGGCTCAATGCGGGGATCAAAACCCACTCTCCACGGTTGGACAAATAATCCTGTCGGGCCGTGGCTCCTCTTCTCTGATTCAAATGCTCTGTTTCTATCTGCTAGAGAAGAGAAACTAATAATAAAATACCCATTGCTTATAGGCCATAGAGAGTACTCACCAATGGGCTCCCAGTTCTGTCTCACCCAGGTGTGTAGAAAGTTCAGAGTGGGCCGAATACCCATGAATTTGCGAGATCGGATCATGGGTAGCACGGTATATAATCGTATCCTCAACCGACTTTGGTTCTATGACAATCTTAGGCACGGACGCGAGATTGTGGAAGGCAGCCGTTAACTCTGTTTGCAGGTAAACCCTTTCCGACATTCTTAAATAGCATTTGATAAGCACTGCGTTGAGCTTCATCGGAGGAAGATGCAGGGTTTTCTTTTAATTTATCAGCATATGAGCTTTTCTGCCCATCGAAAGATCCTGGAGGAGACCCCATTGGGCCCTCCCAAGGCAACGAACGATCCTTCAAAGAAGTGTAGAATCAATCCGCAGGAGGATCTGGAAGAAACTTCCAACCAGAGACCCTGGAGCTTTGCCCGGTGCTTGCACAGAAGGTTTCCCGCCAAATCGCCAGAGCTCGAAAAACTTTTTCAGAATTTCTTTTTGTTGTGGCATGATTTTTTTTTGTATTTCTATATCCAACAATTTATTCCTTGATTTTTGGAACCAATATGACTCATTTTTCAATGCATTATGATGATAGAAACGTAATTATTTTTCTTTCACATAAGAATCTTGGTCTAATCAATTGATTTCGATTGTCTTGTAAATATTTGAGCTTGGATTCAATATCTTTCTTTTATTTAAAGAGGTTACCAAAATATTTGGCATTCCAAATTTGCATTTTCTCCTTTAGATATTTTCTCTTTTGAACATACTTGTACATACACGATCTTTCAAAATTTGCTTCATCCCATGATAACATAATTGTCTAAAAAAATTAAAATTTTGGAGCCACATAGATTAAAATCATAATGGCTTTAGATGACCATTCTTGGGTAAATCACAAGTCAAAATAATGGGTTTATGATTTGGTCCTGCTCACAATAATATATGTAAAGAGATTGTATACTTTATTTGTAACCATGTGTTGGATAACAAGAATCTATCTAATATTTTTGCTATATGAGTTTGCCTAATTTGTCTATTAACCGATGTATATTGAAAACTTGAAGGAGTAACAATTGAAGCAAAATTTTACATTGATTTAGACCATATTGGAGTACCACTCATTTTTTTTAAAAGAGATAGAACTATGCTGAAGTGAACCCCAAGAATCCATAGATCATAATTATGAGTCATCATTGTCTTTGACAAAAATATGCTAAGGTCTTTCCAACATCTTTCATGAGGAGTAACTATAGTTGGATCATATACATTTATAACCCCAAATTTGATGTTTTTCTCTTTCCTACAAAACAGTCCAACAATTCCATTACTTTTTGCTTCTAACAATTGTCCTTCCCATTTACGTTTGACCCATATGGTTGCAATAACGCCTGAAGCTTCTATAGAAGAAACTACAAGATAATCACCCATATTTTAATTTTTTTAAAGGTATCCTAACATTCCTCACTACTTAATTTATTTCTTGTATTAAAATAAACTCAAGACTATAACAACCTATTAATTCCTCAATAATTTTTTTTTTAGTGGTATTATTCATACCCCTAATATTCTATGATATCACTTTCATCATCATTTTTTATTTTTATTAATGGGCTTAGCCCCACTTCTTGTTAACACTTGTGATATTTTTATTTGGCTTCCCAAATCAATATCCCTTTAGTTTCTTTTTCTCTTCATTCATGCTTTGACGATCTTTCTCTCCTTTTTCCTTTCCCACCAACACTTTCATCTTCATCAATCTCTTCTATTTTTCCATATTGTTTATAATATGACTTATCTTCTAAAGATTTATGTTGCCCTAAAGAATTTGAAATGCAAGGAATAACCTCATAAATACTTTATTCTTTATGTTACCTCCAAAATCCTAAAGTACAAGGATGATCCTCCATTGTAATTATTTTCTTATGCTTCTCTGGAAACTCTAAATTTCTATGGATATCCTCCATATGCATCTCTTTACTATGTTGCTCTTGAAAACCTAAAGTACAATGAATACAATTTGTACCAATTTCCTTTTTATTGCAATAAGTTTTTATGCTACTTGAGAAAAATGAAGATGATTTACCTGCATTAACCTTGACCTCCTTCACCTCATTCACTTTAAAATTTGCTTTCCCATCTTCCTTCACACCTTTAAGTCCTATATTTGAACTTGCACATTGTACTTCTTCATCCATTGTGTCATTTTTTCTTCTAATGGTTGATTCCAGTGAACTATAATGGTGTTTGTCATTTGATGATGTGGATGGATTTTTCCTACTGGTTTCGTAGAAGTAAAAAATTATTGATTTCACCCAACTTCTAGTATGATATGATCTCCTTATTTCATATTGAAGTTTGTCTCATGCCCAAAAAATTCTCTCTTTCTCCATCGTTTTCACTTTGTAATCTCTTGCCATGTGTTCGGTCTCATAATATTTGTGACATTGAAATACAATGTTTTAATAATCCACTTTTTGATTCCATTCTTTTTTTGAAATATCCATGGCAACACAAATTTGAGTCAATACAACATGCCTTGCCTTCTTAGTAATTGGTCCCTCCTAGATGAATTCTCCTAGTTTATTTCTAATATTCTTCAAAACGTCCTTGTTGACGAGTAGATAAGGAAGCTCAAATGTCCTAATCCACATTGAAAGCCTTTTAATAGTTTCTATCTCCATAGAAAAAATTTCACTCCATGGTCTCAAATATAATGCATCTTTGTCCATAAACCAAGGGCCACCATCCATTATTTTCTTCCTAATTTTTGAGTTAGAGAAGACGATGAGGAAAATTTGTTTTAGAAGAAAAGTCATGGAGTAATTTGAATTCAATTTCCACATCCACTTAATCCAATTTTAAATCTCATGAAAACCTAACCAATATCTATAGAACTCACATATTAACCCTCTAGTTTTAAGAACCATTATATCATGCTCAATCATCTCATCCTTGATTATCTTTTGTGGTGTGGTATTTGCTACTTGGATAAGGTTTACCATAGATTTGTTCTTTGTCTAATCCCTAACTAGGACATCCATACTTCCAACTATAAAATCTTTATTTCCAACTAAAGCATCCTTACTTCTAGTAAAAACCTTCAAAAATGACTTTCTTGCCATATAAATCTAAATTTTCTTTACATGAATATTTTAATTTTTAAGTTTTGGAACAAAAAAAATAATACTAGCTCGCTCCTTATTTACACTCACTTTTAACTTTTTAATATAAATAAATTTATTATTTCCCTATTATGTTAAAGCTCTCATTAGTTAGATTTTATTGCTATTAAAATTTCCTATGGAAAATATTTTAAAAATCATAAACATGTTTTTACTATGCAAATAAAGGCTTTGGGAAAAAAAAAAAAAAAACACTTATAATACTGTCTTTAACTTATATTTAGAAAATATGCATATTCATTTTTTTAACTTCTTTCTTTTGGCGCCTCCAAACAAATAGTTTGTAAGGCTAGATTCCATGCAAACTTAGTCACGCTTGTACGACAAAAGTTTACGGCGGATTTTAATTGTATGATTAACCAAAGGACTTGGTCACCTCCTGACAAGGTGTTCTTGTACTATTATTCTCCCTACCAAATATTTAAAAATATAAAATAAGGAAAAAGTTATCCGCCCCAAAGGTAAGCCCCTAATTATTAAAGCTACTTCGCATAACTTTGTTTGACTTTATCACGGGAATTTTTGGGTTTTAGATCATCAGTCTTGTCCACTACTGCATGCTTTTCTCACATAGCCATAGCCATGTTTTTCTTAATGTCCACTCTTTATGCAAGAGCTCGCAACAACCTTAGATTCTCCCCTAACCCACCATGTCAACCCTCTCACGTTTTTACAAAATTTAATTTGACCCTTGATGGGTTCTGCTATTTTCAAAAGTTGACATGGGATTCATGTTCCTCCATATTTCTTTGTTTGCTTAATAGACTAAATCTTCCTTTGCTTTTCTAATACCAAACCCATCCTCAATATCACCATTTGACATCTTCAATGATTAGGTTTCTACACTGTTTGAAAAAGATTGAACAAATAAAAGTATGTAGGTGCTCAATATAAAATATTTAAAATATTTATATAAAATAATAAATATATAATTTTTTTATCAAGTGGTATTATTCAAAATATTTATATGAAATAATAAATATATAATTTGTTTATCAAGTGATATTATTTTAATCGGTTAAATTCCTAATATTTAAGGAGGAGACCAAAGTTTAAATCTTATTAAGAGATACATGGATAATATTCAAGCTTCATTGTAATACCACTATGTGTGGTGATGATGTAATATGGGTGGGTCTCCTTTTAATCTCATATAATCAATTGAAAAAAATAAATATATAATTTTTTAATTTTATCAATCAATTTTAATAGCTAATTAAATGGTATGATTTTAATTAATTAAATTCCTCAAATTTTAAAAAGGAGATCTGGGTTTGAATTTTGTCGAGGAATAAAATTAAATGACATTAGGTGAGTTGATTAAATTCCTTTGACTTTCAATGAGTTCAAGGTTGGAATCTTTGCCCAACCATGCATAAATAATTGTGAAACTGATGTAATGATATTTTGTGGGCATCATTTAATAAATGTGGGGTGGTCTCAATTCCATATAATACATTTAAAAAATAAAAATATAACAATTTTTACAAGGAAGAAACTGAGAAGAGTAATGTAAACATAAAAAACTTAGGAAGAAAGAAGATATATTACCTTATGGAGTTCAACCCCATATATAAATGCCCTCGTCATCTATATGTATATAGAGAGATATAGATGCAAATATTAAATGGAAACTATAGTACTTATACTATGATTGATAACTAATTTATAGTGATACAAATAAACGGAAAATGCCTAAGAAAAAATGTTAAGCAAGTAAGTAGTTTTTTAATTTCTGTAATGCCATAAACCATATGAGAAGATCCTCATGGAGGATAGTGTTATTCAATGTATTTACCAAAGAGATTTTGGTTATCAAAAGATTGTGTACAACTCTACTTTTTGGATTTGAATGTTAGACCTCTTATTTAAAATTCTAAAGTCTTCATTGTTAGGTCCATTTAAGTTATACACCTATTCCATGACAAAGAAAAACACCTTATTATAAAGTGCAAAACTTATCTAAACACTAAAGATAATAAAGTGCCAAGAACTCAAGAGGTGGAGACCATACACAAACTAGTTAAATTTAAACTAAAATAAATATAATCTCATCACTTATCCATTAGATCTAATTAATCTTATAATAATATTTAAATAATTAAAATAACAATAAATTCTATGATATAAATTCAAATTATTTAAAAATACAATAACAAAAAAATAAAATAATAAAAAAAAACTAAAAAATTTATTAACCAAATCAACAACAAAATATTAATTCTAATTAAGCTCCAATGATTAAAATTTCGACCAACATTAAAACTTATCTATTAACCTCTAATGTTCACTTCTATGTTTTTGTGTATAAATACTACCTAACTAAAAAGATAATGATATAAGGGGGCGAAACACACAACGCCACCGAGAAATGGTTTAAGGAGATTAACCAACTATCCTAAATATAATATCTTCTTAAATGTCAAGAACACGCGACTTCTTTCCAAAACCGACCACGCAAGAATAGTTCCGACGGAAACTGGAGCCGATTCGGTCCGCGATCCTCCGGTTTGCCATAAATAGAATCGTCCAAGGTAAACATTTCTTACCGGGCCCTGCCACATTTAAAGCAGCGCGTCCTACGGCCATGCCTAGTCAACGGTAAATACCTAACCACAGGTTACTTCAAAAGTATATATGACAATATACGGCGAGTAAACAAAGGGATACGCAAACCATCCCATCCGGGTGGTGAGGGACGGTAAAACAAGCAAGTAAAAAAATTGAGAATTACTACGGCGGGCCCCACAGGGGAGGGGAAGAAGAAGAAGAGGGGCCTGCCTTGTCAACCCCCACAAATTGTACGAGTGGGACCCACGACCATCTGCAGAGTTGAAAATAGAGCCCTCTGCTGTTTCAGCTTTACGCCTCGAGCACGCAGTCGAAGACCACCCACTGCCGGTCCGTGACTGCTTTCAATGCCTTGGATTCGCAAGTCAACCGAACCGGGGCTTCTTCCAGCCTACGTGGCGGGTTCGGGTTGGGGGATTCGTTTTAAGAGTCTCTCCCTGGTTATCTTGTCCTGTGTTGTAGGGAATAATGGGGTCCACTAGGAAAGAAGAAATTGCGGAACGTGGATCGTTTCAAAAATTTCTCGCTGCACAGTTGGCATTTTACAACCGACAGGTGGCAGGCGTGGGGTATGGGCAGTCCCACCAGTATGTCCGACAAATTTGCGTCGGGTGATACGTTTGTTCCAAAAAGTCAAATAGACCATGTTGTTTATTACTAACATATTAAATATGCCGCCTCCTACGTAGAGCACGGATTAACGGTTCGTAAAAAGCTCCGTGGCCTTCATTAATAACTTTGACGGCCACACAGCGCAGGCGCAGGCACAGGTGCAGGCTTTATATCCTCTGGATCTTCTTCAAATTAATGGACAGTTGAATTTATTTTAACAACAAATTTTTAATTTTGATTTAGGATATTAATGTTCATTAATGGCGAAATACGGCCAACAGAACCCTAGAAAGATATAACATATTGTATATTCAATGAGAGTTCTGAATGCCATTTTTATGGCTACCAAGATGAAATAATGATATGGGGAAATATATTTATTTATTTATTGGTTATACTTAATGAAAGATCATATTAAGACAACTGTAAATATGTTTGTTATTTATGAGTGGTAAGACAAAAAAATTTGTGGGGATAGTAGCCACTTTCTACGCCTATCGAATCAATCGGTTAATTCAAAATTGATCGTATGGGACGCCTAATTAATTATTAAAGGAATATAATTAAAATAAATATTAAATATTTACTAATAAAATAAAATAGTATATTTTATCAAATGATGTGGATTTAAATTTTAGGAAAAAAAAAATACATGTTGTGATAATAGGAATTATTGTAATATCTTATGTTTAATGTTGTGATAATGAAGGTTGTTGTATCATTAATAAATGATATGAATTTAATTTTAGGAAAAAAAAAATGTTTTGATAATAAGAATTATTGTAATATCTTTTATTTAATGATGTGATAATGTAAATTGTTGTATCATTAATTGTAAAGTAGTTTCTATTATCCACATAGTATGTATTATAACATTATGGTTTACTTTTGATATGTTTATCCAACCAAACTTTAGAGCATGGCGTACGAACCTACTACCTTGTATAATATTTGGTTTATTTGATTTATTTTTAATGTTTTTATGCAATCAAACTCCAACTACTACATTATGGTGTACAACCCTTGCATTATAATATTGTGGTTTACTTTTAATATATTTATCTAACAAAAACTTCAATTACTAGAGCATGGTATACAAACCTACCTACCTTGTATCATATTTGGTTTATTTGATTTATTTTTAATATTTTTATCTAATTAAACTCCAATTATTAGAGTATGGTGTACAACCCTTGTATTATAACATTGTGGTTTGCTTTTAATATGTCTATCCAACGAAACTTCAATTACTAGAGCATGGTGTACAAACCTATCTACCTTGTATCATATTCGGTTTATTTGATTTATTTTTAATGTTTTTATCAAATCAAACTCCAATTACTACAATATGGTGTACAACCCTTGCATTATAATATTGTGGTTTACTTTTCATATGTTTATCCAACCAAACTTCAATTACTAGAGCATAGTGTACAAACCTGCCTACCTTGTATCATATTCAATTTATTTTTAATATTTTTATCCAACCAAACTCCAATTAGTACAACCCTATCTTGTATATTTTGTATCATATTTGGTTTATTTTTAATATGTTTACCCAACCAAACTCCAATTACTGAGTATGGTGTCCATACTCAGCTTGCATCATATTCAAACCTTCCACTTCATACGTGAAGTTTCAAACAGTTAGGTCTGACTTATAACAATATCAAAGTTATTTATAGATGTTGTGATAATGTGATTTGTTGTAATGTCTTTAAAAGGTTTATTAAAATATTATAGTAATTATTTTTATTTTATTTTTGGATTCGGGTAGTGTGATAAACCCCTACAACCTACGCATAGGGTTGAGAAATTCCCTCTCAACCATGACCCCTCAAGATCGAGAGGTGTTCCACACACACTGTGGTTTGAACCTTGGACTTACCAAAGAAAGCTAAACCCCAAACCATTGTGTTATCCCCTGGGATAAATACCATGGTAATTATTGTGATGAGTTAATATAGATGAGTTTATTTTATTTTTATTTATTTGGTTAGTGTGAGAAACCCCTACGATCCATGCTTAGGGTTAAGCATTCTCATCCTAGCCACAACCATAACCCCTTGTAAGACCGAGAGTTAAAATTATCAACAAATGTTAACACAACGCCACCCACATGTCGTGGTTTGAATCTTGGACCTAATGAAGAAGAGCCAAACCTTGAACCATTGCATTGTCCCTAGGACTATATGTAAGCTTATTTCAATTTTATATAATAAATAAAATTAAATAAAGATAAAGTTGAAAATTTAAAAGTAAATTAATTGAATACCAATATTCCATATGCATGTTGTGAAATGAGATGTGTTGTAATGTTCTATGTGGTTTATTGAAATACCATGGTAATTACTACGATGATCTAATATAGATGAACCTATTTCAATTTTATATAATCAATAAAAATTAAATGAAATAATCTAATATTTTAATGAAAACTCAAAGGTAAATTATAGTTTCACATAAAATGTGTGTCTGGTCTTGAATAATTTGACGAGATTAATATGCATAAAAACCTAAGAAGATATGAACCCAAGTACAATCTAATATAGATGAACCTATTTCAATTTTATATAATCAATAAAAATTAAATGAAATAATCTAATATTTTAATGAAAACTCAAAGGTAAATTATAATTTCACATAAAATGTGTGTCTGGTCTTGAATAAATTGACGAGATTAATATGCATAAAAACCTAAGAAGATATGAACCCAAGTACAATCTCTTATTATCAAGCAAAATAAAAACTAAGAAGATATAATATTAAATAATTAATAATATAATGTGAAGCTACAAAGCAAAAGGTTTCCCTTTATCATAGCAACTTCGACATGAAAAATTAATTTAACTTTTACTTATTTGTTTTTGTTAATTAAAATGAGCTTTTATTAGGTCTCACTCATGAAAGATAGAAATAAAGATGTACATCTTTAATGCTCATTGGTAGAAGTACAAACAAAAATGAGATAATACATAGATCTCATTATGCTAAATTATCTTATTATGTCCTAACCATGCTAATTTAAAGTTTTATAATTGTGAGTTGGTGACATTGTGAGACAATAGCTCAATCATAACATTTCATAGTTCCATATCATTACTATGAATTGATTTATACAACATATTCAAGTCGATTACTATTTTAGAAAACTTATTGACTACGATACTCTTTCATGCTCAGAGTGTAAATGAGAGAAGTTCTTACTATTTTAGGGACAAAGTAAATGAGAGAAGTTCTTAATTTTTAGTCTATGCTTGGGGCTACGATACTCTTTCATGCTCAGAGAGTATTAACACTACAATTAATAAGATTTTCTTTTCGAAGGTTTCTTTCATGATATTTGAGTCCTCCTCAATAATTAATTCCTCAAAACCTTGCTCAATGGCCACTCTTAGGGCTATAATTATAATAACTACCAATGCCTAATTTGAAGTGGATGACATGAAGCAAAGAGCATACATATAGAGTAACTAATGATTAATATCTCTAAAAATACTTTCTATACCTGCCAGGTCAAAGTTCTCATGGGCACCCCACTCATAAGTTAATTTTCACTATCCTAATTGGTGGGTTCTACTAGTATGTAAGGCTCCTTTATATCCATTTATCATCCTTCCCTTTATCAAGGGCCATTTGAATTAAAGTTCATTTTCTAATAATGTAAAGTGGGTTCCTTTTCATTGGTATTGTAATAAAACCATACCTATTATTAACCACCTACATTACCACTTTAGGCAATGTAGATGGTTGCTACATAGAGTTGGGGAAAGAGTAGGGCTGAAAGCACATTTCATGTCTAGATGGTCCCTCGTAGCCAATCCCATGAAGATGATCCTCCATTAGAATCCTACCCTTTGCCACCAAACATAAGAACATTATTGCTTAAGGCAATGTAGATGGTCACTAAATAGAGTTGGGGGGAAAGTAAGGCTTCTCACATGGTAAAATATTGCATATAACTAACCTCTATCAAATAAACAAGTTTAGTTGCTCCTATCCAAGAGAGGGCATTAGAATGAGGAATGGAAATATAAAAACACATAATTCTGACCATAGTACTTTAGCAACCATCACATGCACATTCAATATTGTGTGAGGATATTTTAGTTGGGAAGACCCTAAGACTATTATAGTTGTGCTCTATAGCCTACTACTTTTTAGCCATAATTTTCCTATAATGGTTTTTGCAACTAATTATACTAATTATTAATCTCCATTGCAATGTTCCCAATCCAAAAATACTCTTATAAGTTCATTGTTTGGTTATATTTGATATTCCATTTCAACCTATTACAAATGACATGTTTGCATCGAGTTCTCTAGCCTTAGGGAGGATTATTGGATGATAGTAACCTTAGAGTTTGGATTCAAAGATTATCACTTTCCTTAAAGCATTTCCACACCAACTTAGCTCTAAGAGCCATGTTAAATGTCTCAATATTCTTTAGTCCTAGACCTCCTTTTTCCTTGGGAATAAAAACATCATTTCAATTCACCAACACATATTTATGAATAGAAGCATTCCCTTTCCATATAAATGTGCAAAATATAGCTATGACTTCCTTGATTATTTATACAAGTGCCTTTAATGTAGATAATACATAGATCTAGGTAACCTAAAAAACACATTGGATGAGTTGCAATCTTACTACAGAAGTTAGACACTTTATATTTCATGATTTCAATCCATATCTTATTCTACCTAGCAGAGAATTTTGTTGGAAATATTGAGCATATTGTGTTGTCATTGATGTCAAAGGATTGATGTCATAGGTTGATGTCAAAGAGAGCTTAGCATGGCAGAAATATTCTCCTATGGTTGGATAATTATGCAAGGCAAGGTTCATCTCAAGGCAAGGAGGTTGGCAAAAAGATATGTTCAAGGTTTGATGATAAAAAGAACATGGTACAAGCTTGGCAAAGGAAAGGTTCATGTGGGTTGATGTTAAAAAGTTAAGGAGTATAATATTTAAATATTATAAAAAGGTTTTAAAAAGGACATGGACCAAGGCTTAAAAGACAAGAAGAAAAATATTTAAAAGCAATGGACCATGGTCTAAAAGGACAAGAGGAGAAAGGAGTTTATTTTCAATAGACCAAGGCTTAAAAATAATAAATATTATAATATTTTTAATATTATAATGCCAAGTTTTAAAAGGAGGATGGCACCAAAAATAAGTTTGAATTTGAGCGCCAACGTAGTCCAAGGCAAAGGAGGGCACACCATGCTATTCGAGCGCCGACGTAGACCAAGGTAAAGGAGGGCACACCATGATTATTTGAGCACCGATGTCATCCAAGTAATGAAGGCAAATGTATATATACCCAAGGTTTTACCTTAGGAAATCATCACTTGCATTTGCGCATTGATTCCCATTCATGGAGTGAACGAGTGAACGACAAAGACAACAAGTATTTCAAGGTATAGAGTTTGGAAGATATTCGTTGGAGCATTGATTGATGTCATGCCTGTTGGTGCAGCATAGTTGGTCATTGGTCGTGTGTTAGAGCATTGGGTAGAGAGAGGTCTTGGGGTCGAGTCCCCTCGATGATGGTTTTGGGTAGAAGAGCTTTCGTTGTTTCAAGGTAGAGTTGAGTTAAAACATGTGGGCCACCTTTTTGTGTCACCAAGCCATGCTAGCATGTTCGGTCATTGAGTGCTTTGGAGAGTACTATCCTACGCATTGGTAGAGTTCGAATCACGATAGCATAAGAGGTATTTGGTTTTTGTTGAGCACAAAAATTAGAGGCATAAAGTTTGATTAATTTAATTTTTGCAAGGTGTAAAGGTGGTTGGGTAGCAAGTTGTTCTAAGAGCTTTGTTAGAGTAAAGTGTTGTTGAGAAATGTGTGTCCAGGAGGTATAAGGGTTGTGCAAGTATTTTAGAATTATTGAAAGTTTAGAAGGGAGTCATAAGGTGTAATAAAATTATTTTATTTTTGTAATGTTTGCATGAAATAAATTAACATTAAGAAGTTTTGGGTATTGTATGAGGATTGAAATATTGCATTATTAGAAAGGAGAGAAAAGGGTGTACTTGTGATCATTGTAATTTGTAATTCATGCACATCATAAGAAAAAGGTTTAAGGGTTCTACATGTTGTATTCTTGTGAAGACGAAAGGAAATAATAAAGTATTATTTTCAAGTTTTACTATGCACATATTTTGAGAAGGTTTTTATGTGGATGACTTGAAAAGTGTTTTGCTATCTAACCCTTGAAGAGGTACAAGAAAGATAAGTTGTTTTTGAGATAGGTTTTTGTGGGCACATCTTCATCAAAGCAATTTTGAGGTATGGTGATATAACTCCTTCTAGGTGGTTGTACTTTGAGGAAATATTTTAAGGTGGAGATAAAAGGTTTTGATTAGTGTGCATTGTTGGAAATATTTGAGCTAGGGTTTGAGAATAAAATTGTGCTTCATTGATTAGTGAAATTGGAGACACATGTGCTAGGGTTTGAGAACAAATTGTGCATCATTGATTAGTGAAATTGGAGACACATGTGCTAGGGTTTGAGAACAAGTTTGTGCATCATTGTGAAGCATTTGGGCATTGATTTGAGTGACATTGAAAGTGATTGTGAAAGTGTTTGAAATCAAGTTTTGTGAAACAATTTGTGCATTAGGTCTTGAGTTACTTTGGAAGAGAACATATTGAGCATTTGCATTGCATATTATTATTTATATGTTCTTGAAAGAATTCTGGGTAGAATATGTCTGAATTGCCTAGTTGAAGAAAGCATTTCTGAAAGAGATACAAGCATTATTTTGAACATCATTTGTGTGCAAGATTTGGGATTGGTTGAGCATGTGCTATGAGTTGTTTTGAGCATGTTTTATGAGCTGTTTTGAGCATGAGTGATGAGCAGTCTTGAGCAGAGTTGAGAATATATTTGTGAGAAGATTTGAAGGCTTGTGAGTAGTTTTGTGCAAAGATAGTAAGTAGATTTGAGAAGGCTTGTGAGTAGTTTTGTGAGGATGGAAGTAGGTTTGAGGTAGATTTGAGCAAGTCTTGTGAGAAGACTTGAAATAGATTTGGGATAGATTTAAGACAAATTTGTGCATGTAATGTGTGCATATTTGGGATAAAGTTGAGATAGATTTGTGCATGTAATGTGTGCAGATTTGGGATAGAGTTGAGATAGATTTGTGCATGTAATGTGTGTAGATTTGGGATAGAGTTAAGATATATTTGTGCATGTAATGTGTGTATATTTGGGATAGAGTTGAGATATATTTGTGCATGTAATGTGTGCAGATTTGGGATAGATTTGAGATAGATTTGTGCATATAGTGTGTGCAGATTTGGGGTAGAGTTGAGAGCAGATTTGTGAGCAGACTTGAGCAAGTCTTGTGAGAAGACTTGAAGTAGGTTTTAGATAGATTTGTGAGCAGACTTGAGTAAGCCTCGTGAGTAGGCTTGGAATAGAGTTAAGCAGAAGTGTGTACCATATTTGGAGGTGACCAAAGTAGATAGGAGAGGTGTCTCCTGTGGATAGAGTTCCATGAACTAGAGTAAAGGAGAGGAGTCTCCTGTGGATAGAGTTCCATGAACTAGACTAGCAAGGGGATAGAGTTCTCTTATGGATAGAGTTCCATGAACTAGAGCAAAGGAGAGGAGTCTCCTATGGATAGAGTTCCACGAACTAGACCAACAAGGGGATAGAGTTCTCCTGTGGATAGAGTTCCACGAACTAGAGCAAAGGAGAGGAGTCTCCTATGGATAGAGTTCCATAAACTAGACCAGCAAGGGGATAGAGTTCTCCTATGAATAGATTTCCATGAACCAGATTTAAGGGGATAGAGTTCTCCTATGGATAGAGGTCCATAAACTTGAGCATAGGGGATTGAGATCTCCTTTGGATAGAGGTCCATAAACATTGTAATAGGGAATTGGTTCCCAAGAGATTTATTGAGAAAATTTAGAAGAAATATTTTCTCCGTGGACGTAGCCCACATTGGGTGAACCACATTAAATCTGTGTCTCTCATTGTGTGTGATGATATGTGCATTGCTTTGTTGCTGCTATTGATGATATTGGTTAACACTGCTTTGGAAAGATATTGCAATTGATAACATTGGATAATATTGTTTGGGAAAGAAAAGTAAAATTTTATCTTATACTGTTCACCCCCCTCTTAGTATAAGCTTGTGTTCTTCAATTGGTATCAGAGCGGGTTCCTTCAAAAAATTCTAACAACTTGAAGGAAGATCTTACAGGAACACAGATGGCTTCTCAAAATGGATCTTCAACAAATAAGGCTCCAATATTTGATGGGAATAATTATGCTTTCTGGAGTATGAGGATGAAGACTTATTTGATGGCACAAGGATATGAAACATGGCAATCTATTGAGGATGGGTTCACACCTACAACTACTCCTCCCACAGATAAGGATGGCAAGCAATTATATGTAAATAATGCCAAGGCTATGAATGGAATCTTAAGTGGATTGTGTGAATCAAAGTTTGTGAAAGTTATGCAATGCAAATCAACAAAAGAAATATGGGATAAATTGAAGCAAACATATGAAGGAGATAGCAAGGTTAAGTTGGCAAAAATTCAAACTCATAGGAGGAGGTTTGAGGAATTGAAGATGAAATATGAGGAAGATATTGCTATGTACTTACTTCATGTTGATGAAGTTGTTAATACCATGCGTGGACTTGGATTTGAAATTGAGGACTCTAGTGTTGCTCAGAAAGTATTAAGATCACTCCCTATGAGGTATGATGCAAAGGTTTCAGCAATAGAAGAGATGAAGGATCTCGATAAGTTGACAATGGATGAGTTACATGGAATTCTCACAGCTTATGAAATGAGGATAGAAAAAGATCAAAATTCCAAGAGAGAGGCATCATTCAAAGTTTCAAAGAAGACAAAAGATAAGGAACCAGAACCAAGTGATGAGTCAAGCAGTAATGAAGAAGCTAACTATGTGAGAAGAAATAAGAAAGACTCAAGAAAACACAAAGATATGAAGACTATGAAATGTTTTAATTGTGGTAATTTTGGTCACTATGCATCTAATTGTCCACAAGCCGGAAGTAGTAGCAGTGAAGAGAAACATGATTATAAGAAAAAGGAAGAAAGAAAATTCAGGCATGAAAAGAAAAATAGGTATGGTCAAGGCAAGCATGAAAAGAAGTTTTTTCAAAGGCACAAGAAGAGTTTCTATGTTGAAAGAGCAAGCAGTGCTTCAAGTGACAGTGATGAAAGACTCTCAGATAGTGAAAAAGAAGAGATTCTATTTTTGGCAATAGAAGAGGAAGAGGACACTCCTATTGAAGACCAAGTAGAAGAAAAATAAGATGCTCCTATAATTGAAGACCTAGAGGAAGGTTCAGAAAAAGAAGAAGAAGCCACAGTTGATCTAGAAGAGGAACTTATTGTTGCTCTCAGAGAGTTGAAAAGAGTTAGAAAGCAGAACTCAAGATTGAAGGCTCAAGTTCAAGAAGATGAGGAAATAAAGGAAAAGCTTCTACAAGATCTCAAAAACTCAAAAGTTAAGGCAAGGAGATTTAAAGAAGTCATGGTTGAAAAGTTAGAGGTAAAAGAGTTAGAATGTGAAAGATTAGAACATGAAGTGGTTTCTCTAAGGATGGAAGTGAAATATTCTAAGGATAAGCTGCACAGGTTTGGGAAAAGTTCAAAATATTTGGATAACATTATCAATGCACAAAGATCTTCATTTATCAAAATAGGACTTGGTTTTGAAGAAGGTCAAGAGATACAAAAAGAGGAGTCAAGCTCAAAAGAAAAGGAAGTTTCAGAGGAAGAGATTGGAGAAGAATCTAAGACCTATGTTGATAAGTTGAAGAGTGGAAGCTTCATTAAGAAAGAAAACAATGCACAAACAAGAAACATGGATCATCACAGAGAAGGCAAAGAAAGAACTAAGAGACCAGATTTTTTAAGACAAGATGAATATTTCTTCCAAGGGCATTATTTTTCATGTAATAATTTTGGGGGGGGGAAGGGGGGGGGGATAAAGGAATTTTAGGTTATTGCTACTCATGTAATCACTTTGGTCATAAAGCTATACATTGTAGGGTTCATGAAATAAATGATTATGGCTTCACCAAGAGGAACTTCAAGTCATTTGCACCTTCCAAGAACTACAACATCAGGTGTTACAATTGCAATAATTTTGGGCATAAGGCTAAGTGGTGTAGAATAGAGTTTCTAGAACTTCTAGAGACAAGCAAGAATAGGGACACTCAAAAGGATCAAAAGGGTATGACTACAAAGGTGTTGAAAAAGAAGGTTGAAAAGGAAGAAGAGCATTGTAAGTTGGGAGTAGATTTACTCCCACCCCAAAATTGATCACCTCAAGGAGAGGAGGTGGTGAGGGGGCTGAGCTAAGAGTCTTATTTTTAGCCCCAAAGGAGCCCTTTGCCATTGATGTCAAAGGGGGAGAGTTTCAGTAAGGGGAAGAGAAATCATTAAGGGGGAGCAGCTTCTTAGGGGAGAAGATTTGGAATCCAATGGTAGTAAAAGAATTATTTTGTGAAAGGGTTACCATCAATGACAAAGGGGGAGATTGTTGGAAATATTGAGCATATTGTGTTGTCATTGATGTCATAGGTTGATGTCAAAGAGATCTTAGCATGGTAGAAATATTCTCCTATGGTTGGATAATTATGCAAGGCAAGGTTCATCTCAAGGCAAGGAAGTTGGAAAAAATATATGTTCAAGGTTTGATGATAAAAAGAACATGGTACAAGCTTGGAAAAGGAAAGGTTCATGTGGGTTGATGTTAAAAAGTTAAGGAGTATAATATTTAAATATTATAAAAAGGTTTTAAAAAGGACATGGACCAAGGCTTAAAAGACAAGAAGAAAAATATTTAAAAGTAATGGACCATGGTCTAAAAGGACAAGAGGAGAAAGGAGTTTATTTTCAATAGACCAAGGCTTAAAAATAATAAACATTATAATATTTTTAATATTATAATGCCAAGTTTTAAAATGAGGATGACGCCAAAAATAAGTTTGAATTTGAGTGCCAACGTAGTCCAAGGCAAAGGAGGGCACACCATGTTATTCGAGCATCGACGTAGACCAAGGAAAAGGAGGGCACACCATGATTATTTGAGCATCGACATCATCCAAGTAATGAAGGCAAATGTATATATACCCAAGGTTTTACCTTAGGAAATCATCACTTGCATTTGTGCATCGATTCCCATTCATGGAGTGAACGAGCGAATGGTAGAGACAATGAGTATTTTGAGGCATAAAGTTTGGAAGATATTCATCGGAGCATTGATTGACGTCATGCTTGCTGGTGTAGCGTAGTTGGTCATTGGTCGTGTGTTAGAGCGTTGGGAAGAGAGAGGTCTTGGGGTCGAGTCCCCTTGATGATGGTTTTGGGTAGAAGAGCTTTTGCTGTTTCGAGGTAGAGTTGAGTTAAAACATGTGGGCCACCTTTTTGTGTCACCAAGTCATGCTAGCATGGCCGGTCATTGAGCGCTTTGGAGAGCGTTGTCCTACGTGTTGGCAGAGTTTGAATCACGACAACATAAGAGGTATTTGGTTTTTGTTGAGCACAAAAATTAGAGGCATAAAGTTTGATTAATTTAATTTTTGCAAGGTGTAAAGGTGGTTGGGTAGCAAGTTGTTCTAAGAGCTTTGTTAGAATAAAAGTGTTGTTGAGAAATGTGTGTCCAGGAGGTATAAGGGTTGTGCAAGTATTTTAGAATTATTGAAAGTTTAGAAGGGAGTCATAAGGTGTAATAAAATTATTCTATTTTGTAATGTTTGCATGAAATAAATTAACATTAAGAAGTTTTGGGTAGTGTATGAGGATTGAAATATTGCATTATTAGAAAGGAGAGAAAAGGGTGTACTTGTGATCATTGTAATTTGTAATTCATGCACATCATAAGAAAAAGGTTTAAGGGTTCTACATGTTGTATTCTTGTGAAGACGAAAGGAAATAATAAAGTATTATTTTCAAGTTTTACTATGCACATCTTTTGAGAAGGTTTTTATGTGGATGACTTGAAAAGTGTTTTGCTATCTAACCCTTGAAGAGGTACAAGAAAGATAAGTTGTTTTTGAGACAGGTTTTTGTGGGCACATCTTCATCAAAGCAATTTTGAGGTATGGTGATATAACTCCTTCTAGGTGGTTGTACTTTGAGGAAACATTTTAAGGTGGAGATAAAAGGTTTTGATTAGTGTGCATTGTTGGAAATATTTGAGCTAGGGTTTGAGAACAAAATTGTGCTTCATTGATTAGTGAAATTGGAGACACATGTGCTAGGGTTTGAGAACAAATTGTGCATCATTGATTAGTGAAATTGGAGACACATGTGCTAGGGTTTGAGAACAAGTTTGTGCATCATTGTGAAGCATTTGGGCATTGATTTGAGTGACATTGAAAGTGATTGTGAAAGTGTTTGAAATCAAGTTTTGTGAAATAATTTGTGCATTAGGTCTTGAGTTACTTTGGAAGAGAACATATTGAGCATTTGCATTGCATATTATTATTTATATGTTCTTGAAAGAATTATGGGTAGAATATGTCTAAATTGCCTAGTTGAAGAAAGCATTTTTGAAAGAGATACAAGCATTATTTTGAACATCATTTGTGTGCAAGATTTGGGATTGGTTGAGCATGTGCTATGAGTTTTTTTGAGCATGTTTTGTGAGCTGTTTTGAGCATGAGTGATGAGCAATCTTGAGAAGAGTTGAGAACAAATTTGTAAGCAGATTTGAAGGCTTGTGAGTAGTTTTGTGCAAAGATAGTAAGCATATTTGAGAAGGCTTATGAGTAGTTTTGTGCAGGATGTGTAAGTAGGTTGGAGGTATATTTGAGAAAGTATTGTGAGAAGACTTGAAATAGATTTGGGATAGAGTTAAGATAGATTTGTGCATGTAATGTGTGTAGATTTGGGATATATTTGAGATAGATTTGTGCATGTAATGTGTGTAGATTTGGGATAGAGTTAAGATATATTTGTGCATGTAATGTGTGCAGATTTGGGATAGAGTTGAGATAGATTTGTGCATGTAATATGTGCATATTTGGGATAGAGTTGAGACAGATTTGTGCATGTAATGTGTGTAGATTTGGGATAGATTTGAGATAGATTTGTGCATATAATGTGTGCAGATTTGGGGTAGAGTTGAGAGCATATTTGTGAGTAGACTTGAGCAAGTCTTGTGAGAAGACTTGAAGTAGGTTTTAGATAGATTTGTGAGCAGACCTGAGTAAGCCTCGTGAGTAGGCTTGGAACAGAGTTAAGCAGAAGTGTGTACCAAATTTGGAGGTGACCAGAGCAGATAGGAGAGGTGTCTCCTGTGGATAGAGTTCCACAAACCAGAGCAAAGGAGAGGAGTCTCCTATGGATAGAGTTCCACAAACCAGACCAAAAAGGGGATAGAGTTCTCATGTGGATAGAGTTCCATGAACCAAATTAAAGGAGAAGAGTTCTCCTGTGGATAGAGTTCCATGAACCATACCAGCAAGGGGATAGAGTTCTCCTATGGATAGAGTTCCACAAACCAAACTAGCAAGGGGATAGAGTTCTCCTATGGATAGAGTTCCATGAACTAGAGTTAAGGGGATAGAGTTCTCCTGTGGATAGAGGTCCATGAACTTGAGCATAGGGGATTGAGATCTCCTTTGGACAGAGGTCCATAAACATTGTAATAGGGAATTGGTTCCCAAGAGATTTGTTGAGAAAATTTAGAAGAAATATTTTCTCCATGGACGTAGCCCACATTGGGTGAACCATGTTAAATCTATGTCTCTCATTGTGTGTGATGATATGTGCATTTCTTTGTTGCTACTATTGATGATATTTTTTTGATTGATAATTGGGTTTTGAAAGGTCCCCAAAACCTTTTAAAAATGGGTTAGGGAGAGGGTCTCCATAGGGATACGGTCTCCACAAAAAGAGCACAAAATAGAATACAGTCTCAGTAAGACAATCTCACAAATCTAACAATGGGACCATCCTACACAACACAAGCAAGGAAGAGCGGCTTATGGGAGCCCAGGATAAAGAAAAATACCAAGACTAAAACCCAGCTAAAGGGAGCCTAAGAAAAAATAAAAAAACTTAAAAAACTTGACTTGTGGTAGCCCAGGATAAAAAATAAGAGGAGACACCCATACGGTACAGGAAAACCTGACAACAGGCTTAAAATTTGAAATTTAAAAAATAACACCCCATCCAAAAAGACTTGAGAAAAGGAAACCAGCTGGCACAATTTGAAAATGACATACCACCTAAAATAAAAAAATCCAAGATGAAACCAGACCCCAGAAACCTGCCTGGGAAAACCAGAACCTACAGAAAAAAAAACCCATCCCGAAAGACACGGGAACAACCAACAAATGAAGAAACCATACAAGAAGGCAAGGGAAAAGCCTGAAAAAGACAAACCAATCTAGGAAGGCATGGAAAAATACTAAAAATGAACAACCCATCTAAGAAGGTCTAGGATTAGCCTGGAGAAGAAGAAACCCATCCAAGAAGGAACGGGTAAACTAGGAAATAAAAAACCCATCCAAGAAGGCATGAGATCAGCCTAGAAAAAGAGCAAGCAGCCATGAGATATCTCTTCAAGAACTAAGGTCTCGTTGTAAAGGATATACAAATCATAGTAGAATGTAAGAAAACCTCGAACATCAATCCACCATGGCATTCCATGATTGGAAGGGATTAAGCCACCGTGACTATCAACAAGAGATCAATAAGCAATAGGTATGCATGCATAGGGGCACCCCCAAGACAAAAAAATGCAAATATGAAATCCAATAGAGATCCCCAAAGCAAGGATACCCACTAGCCCCACCAACTATCCATCTAGAGGAGATATATGGACCCCAACACCCGCAACAACACGAGAAACACAAGGCCCTGCCCTAGAGGCAAAAAATAAGTAGCAAGGAGAGGAACCATAGAAAACCCAAGATAGACACCGAACCCAAATTTAGAGGGCCCAAACTAACCACAATCGAGATCCACTCAACTACGAACAATAAAATTGTGGCCCAACCCTAAGGTCAAGAGAGAAGTAGAGAGCAAACCCCAAGCTGAGACAGTAGGACCAAACAAAGTGGAAATTCCTTTAGATGCTAAATCCAAGAATAGAGCAGAGAAAACAAAATGATAGTAAGCAGGAAAGCACAAGTCCATCCTAAAGCTAAAAGGACCATTAGGACAGTCTTCGAAACTCTAAATCCTGATTTGGACCACCTAAAACCAACCACAAACGAAGGCCACTATGGAAAATGCAGGGATGATCCAGCCAAGCTCCAATAAGTCTGTTGAGAAAGAAACATCACCTGGAATGCCCCAAGATGATCCTGTAATGGATCAGGAAGTGCAACAAGGTTGACACAGGGTCATACCTAGATGGGAATCCGCAATATAGGAGGGAGAAAGTAGAGAATTTGGGATAGGTTCCTCTTTCCCAGAGTGGAAGGCCTCCCCACTCCTTGCTATTGATGATATTGGTTAACACTACTTTGGAAAGATATTGTAATTGATAACATTAGATAATATTGTTTGGGAAAGAAAAGTAAAATTTTATCTTATACTATTCACCCCCTCTCAGTATAAGCTTGTGTTCTTCAATTGGTATCAAAGCGGGTTCCTTCGAAAAGTCTAACAACTTGAAGGGAGATATTAAAGGAACACAAATGGCTTCTCAAAATGGATCTTCAACAAATAAGGCTCCAATATTTGATGGGAATAATTATGCTTTCTGGAGTATGAGGATGAAGACTTATTTGATGGCACAAGGCTATGAAACATGTCAATCTATTGAGGATGGGTTCACACCTACAACTACTCCTCCCATATATAAGGATGGCAAACATTTATATGTAAATAATGCCAAGGTTATGAATGGAATATTAAGTGGATTGCGTGAATCAAAGTTTGTGAAAATTATGCAATGCAAATCAACAAAATAAATATGGTACAAGTTGAAGCAAACATATGAAGGAGATAACAAGGTTAAGTTGGAAAAACTTCAAACTCACAAGAGGAGGTTTGAGGAATTGAAGATGAAATATGAGGAAGATATTGCTATGTACTTACTTCATGTTGATGAAGTTGTTAATACCACGCGTGGACTTGAATTTAAAATTGAGAACTCTAGTGTTGCTCAGAAAGTATTAAGATCACTCCCTATGAGGTATGATGCAAAGGTTTTAACAATAGAAGAGATGAAGGATATCAATAAGTTGACAATGGATGAGTTATATGGAATTCTCATAGTTTATGAAATGAGGATAGAAAAAAATTAAAATTCCAAGAGAGAGGCAGCATTCAAAGGTTCAAATAAGACAAAATATAAGGAACCGAACTAAGTGATGAGTCAAGCAGTAATGAAGAAGATAACTATGTGAGAAGAAATAAGAAAGACTCAAGAAAACACAAAGATATGAAGACTATGAAATGTTTTAATTGTGGTAATTTTGGTCACTATGCATCTAATTGTCCACAAGCTAGAAGTAGTAGCAGTGAAGAGAAACATCATTATAAGAAAAAGGAAGAAAGAAAATTCAAGCATGAAAAGAAAAACAGGTATGATCAAGGCAAGAATGAAAAGAAGTTTTTTCAAAGGTACAAGAAGAGTTTCAATGTTAAAAGATCAAGCAGTGCTTCAAGTGACAGTGATGAAAGACTATTAGATAGTGAAAAGAAGAGATTCTATTTTTGGCAATAGAAGAGGAAGAGGACACTCCTATTGAAGACCAATTAGAAGAAAAATAATATGCTTCTATAGTTGAAGACCTAAAGGAAGGTTCATAAAAAGAAGAAGAAGCCACATTTGATCTAGAAGAGGAACTTATTGTTGCTCTCAGAGAGTTGAAAAGAGTTAGAAAGCAAAACTCAAGACTGAAGGCTCAAGTTCAAGAAGATGAGGAAATAAAGGAAAAGCTTCTACAAGATCTCAAAAACTCAAAAGTTAAGGCAAGAAGATTTAAAGAATTCATGGTTGAAAAGTTAGAGGTCAAAGAGTTAGAATGTGAAAGATTAGAACATGAAGTGGTTTCTCTAAGGATGGAAGTGAAATATTCTAAGGATAAACTGCACAGGTTTGGGAAAAGTTTAAAATCTTTGGATAACATTATCAATGCACAAATATCTTCATTTATCAAAACAAGAATTGTTTTTGAAGAAGGTCAAGAGGTAGAAAAAATGAGTCAAACTCAAAAGAAAAAAAAGTTTCAGAGGAATATATAGGACAAGAACCTAAGACCTATGTTGATAAGTTGAAGAGTGGAAGCTTCATTAACAAAGAAAATAATGCACAAACAAGAAACATGGATCATCACAGAGAAGGCAAAGAAATAACTAAGAGACCAAATTTTAAGACAATATGAATATTTCTTCCAAGGGTATTGTTTTTCATGTTGGTCATAAAGCTATACACTATAGGGTTCATGAAAGAAATGATTATGGCTTCACCAAGAGGAACTTCAAGTCATATGCACCTTCCAAGAACTACAACATCAAGTGTTACAATTGCAATAATTTTGGGCATAAGGCTAAGTGGTGTAGAATAGAGTTTCTGAAACTTCTAGAGACAATCAAGAATAGGGACACTCAAAATGATCAAAAGGGTATGACTATAAAGGTGTTGAAAAAGAAGGTTGAAAAGGAAGAAGAGCATTGTAAGTTGGGAGTAGACTTACTCCCACCCCAAAATTGATCACCTCAAGGATAGGAGGTGGTGAGGAGGCTGAGCTAAGGGTCTTATTTTTAGCCCCAAAGGAACTCTTTGCCATTGATGTCAAAGGGGGAGATAAATCATTAAGAGTGAGAAGCTTCTCAGGGGGAGCAGATTTTGAATCTAGTGGTAGTAAAAGAATTATTCTATGAAAGGATTTCCATCAATGACAAAGGGGGAGATTGATAGAAATATTGAGCATATTGTGTTGTCATTAATGTCAAAGGATTGACGTCATAGGTTGATGTCAAAGAGATCTTAGCATGGCAAAAATATTCTTTGATTGGATAATTATGCAAGGCAAGGTTCATATCAAGGCAAGGAGGTTGGCAAAAATATATGTTCAAGGTTTGATGATAAAAAGAACATGGTACAAGCTTGGCAATGGAAAGTTTCATGTGGGTTGATGTCAAAAATTTAAAAAGTATAATATTTAAATATTATAAAAAGGCTTTAAAAAGGACATGGACAAAGGCTTAAAAGACAAGAAGAAAAATATTTAAAAGTAGTGGACCATGGTCTAAAAGGACAAGAGGAGAAAGGAGTTTATTTTCAATAGACCAAGGTTTAAAAAATAATAAACATTATAATTTTTTTTAATATTATAATGCCAAGTTTTAAAAGGAGGATGACACCAAAAATAAGTTTGAATTTGAGCACCAATGTAGTCCAAGGCAAAGGAGGGGATACCATGTTATTTGAGCGCCAATGTAGACCAAGGCAAAGGAGACCATGTCATGATTATTTTAGCATCGATGTTGTCCAAGTAATGAAGGCAAATGTATATATACCTAAGGTTTTACCTTAGGAAATCATCACTTACATTTTCACATCGATTCCTATTCGTGGTGTAAACGAGAAAAAAAAAGAGACATCGAGTATTTCGAGATGCAGAGTTTGGAAGATATTTAGCGAAGCATTTATTGATATCACCCCTGCTGGTGTAGCATAGTTGGTCACTGGTCGTATGTTAGAGTGTTGGGCAGAGAGATATCTTGGGATCGAGTCCCCTTGACAACAGTTTTGGGCAGAAAAGATTTTGTTGTTTCGAGGTAAAGTTGAGTTAAAACACATGGGTCAACTTTTTGTGTCACCAAGATGTGCTAGCACAGTCGATCGTTGAGCACTTTGGAGAGCGCTATCCTATGTGTTGACAGAGTTTGAATCGTAGCAACATAAGAGGTATTTGGTTTTTGTTGAGCACAAAAATTAGAGGTATAAAGTTTGATTAATTTAATTTTTACAAGGTGTAAATGTGGATGGGTAGCAAGTTGTTCTAAGAGATTTGTTAGAATAAAAGTGTTGTTGAGAAATGTGTGTCATGGAGGTATAAGGGTTGTGCAAGTATTTTAGAATTGTTGAAAGTTTAGAAGGGAGTCATAAGGTGTAATAAAAATATTTTATTTTTGTAATGTTTGCATGAAATAAATTAACATTAAGAAGTTTTGGATAGTGTATGATGATTGAAATATTGCATTATTAGAAAGGAGAAAAAAGGATGTACTTGTGATCATTGTAATTTGTAATTCATGCACAAAGAAAAATGTGTAAGGGTTATACATGTTGTATTCTTGTGAAAACGAAAGGAAATAATAAAGTATTATTTTCAAGATTTACTATGCACATATTTTGAGAAGGTTTTTATGTGGATGACTTGAAAAGTATTTTGCTATCTAACCCTTGAAGAGGTACAAGAAATATAAGTTGTTTTTTAATATAGGTTTTTGTGGGCACATCTTCATCAAAGCAATTTTGAGGTTTGGTGATATAACTCCTTCTAGGTGGTTGTACTTTGAGGAGACATTTTAATGTGGAGATAAAAGGTTTTGATTAGTGTGCATTGTTGGAAATATTTGAGCTAGGGTTTGAGAATAAAATTGTGCTTCATTGATTAGTGAAATTAGAGATACATGTGCTAGGGTTTGAGAACAAATTGTGCATAATTGATTAGTAAAATTGGAGACATGTGCTAGGGTTTGAGGAAAAGTTTATACATCATTGTGAAGCATTTGGGTATTGATTTGAGTGACATTGAAAGTGATTGTGAAAGTGTTTGAAATCAATTTTATGTGAAATAATTTGTGCATTAGGTCTTGAGTTACTTTATAAGAGAATATATTGAGCATTTGCATTGCATATTATTCTTTATGTGTTCTTGAAAGAATTCTGGGTAGAATATGTATGAATTGCCTAGTTGAAGAAAGCATTTCTGAAAGAGATACAAGAATTATTTTGAACATAATTTATGTGCAAGATTTGGGATTGGTTGACCATCTGCTATGAGTTTTTTTAAGCATGTTTTATGAACTGTTTTGAGCATAAGTGATGAGCAGTCTTGAGTAGAGTTGAGAATAAATTTGTAAGCAGGTTTGAAGACTTGTGAGTAGTTTTGTGCAAAGATAGTAAGCAGATTTGAGAAGGCTTGTGAGCAGTTTTGTGCAGGATGTGTAAGTAGGTTGGAGGTATATTTGAGCAAGTCTTGTGAGAAGACTTGAAACATATTTGGGACAAAGTTAAGACATATTTGTGCATGTAATGTGTGCAGATTTGGGACAGAGTTAAGATAGATTTGTGCATGTAATGCGTGTATATTTGGGACATATTTAAGACAAATTTGTGCATATTTGGGATAGAGTTGAGATAGATTTGTACATATAGTGTGTGTAGATTTGGGGCAGAGTTTAGAGAATATTTATGAGCAGATTTGAGCAAGTCTTGTGAGAAGACTTGAAGTAGGTTTTAGATAGATTTGTGATCAGACCTAAGTAAGCCTCGTGAGTAGGCTTGGAATAGTGTTAAGAAGAAGTGTGTACCAGATTTGGATGTGACAAGAGAATATAAGAGAGGTGTCTCCTATGGATAGAGTTCCATGAACCAAAATAAAGGAGAGAAGTCTCCTGTGGATAGAGTTCCACAAACTAGACCAACAAGGGGATAGAGTTCCATGAACCAAAACAACAAGGGGATAGAGTTCCATGAACCAAACCAACAAGGGGATAGAGTTCTCCTATGGATAGATTTCCATGAACTAGAGCAAAGGAGAGGAGTCTCCTATGGATAGAGTTCCACAAACTAGACCAACAAGGGGATAGAGTTCTCCTATGGATAGAGTTCCATGAACTAAAGTTAAGGGGATAGAGTTCTCCTATGGATAAATGTCCATGAACTTGAGCATAGGGGATTGAGATCTCCTTTAGACAGAGGTACATAAACATTGTAATAGGGAATTAGTTCCCAAGAGATTTGTTGAGAAAATTTAGAAGAAATATTTTCTCCATGGACGTAGCCCACATTGGGTGAACCATGTTAAATATGTGTCTCTCATTATGTGTGATGATATGTGCATTGATTTGTTGTTGCTATTGATGATATTGGTTAACATTGCTTTGGAAAGATATTGCAATTGATAACATTGGATAATATTTTTTGGGAAAGAAAAGTAAAAGTTTATCTTATATTGTTCACCCTCCTCTCAGCATAAGCTTGTATTCTTTAGATTCCAATTTTTTTCACTCTTATCAAGAAGACTAAAATGCCAAGATATGGACTAGGGAGGGACCTAATCTAAAATCCTAAAAAAGTTGCAATAGATTGTTGTCTAGTAACCAACACATTGAAGAAAAATACATTGGAATTCTCATTTCTAATGAGATGGCTTGTGGCTTGAGTGTATAACAAGTGTTCTTATGCCACCTACCTCCCTTGTTGAAGCTGCCCTAAATAATAGGGTATCATATACAAACTATATATGAAAGGGCTTCTACTTTGGAAGAGTTTTGTAGGTCCTTTATATGTTTAGGGTTCTAACATTAACAAACAACCTCCCCAAGACTTCAATAGAATAATAAAGAGGTAAGTGGATAGAATTTCCCTTATTTAAGGCCTATTTTTCACTCAAAAAAACCATTGGATTTCCATTCACAAAGACTGAGTATCTAGGAGTAGAGATACCCCTGTGAATAAATATAATTCATTTTGAAGAGAATCCTAATTTCGCTAGGATTACAAGAAGCATGTCCCACTCTACCCTATCATAATATTTATTGATATCAACCTTTATAAGTATTCCTTCCCTTTTCCTTGGAGATTTAAACTAGAATAAGTCATGAGTTAGAATTTCTCCATCAAGTATTTACCTCCCTTTCACAAAATATCCTTGTTCCATGTTACAATACAAATATTATAAGTCATCGACTATAATATTTAAAATAATTTTATTTCATATTTAGATAATTATCTAAGCGTAGTATTATTTTATCTTTCATCAATTATAATTCTTACTTTGCGCTTTCACATTGCTTGTGCCCTTTTATGGCGGGGATCTGCCCTCCTTAAAGAGGCAAGTGATTTATCAATTTATATTTTATTCTTCTGCTGCATCGTTTATTATTTACATTCAAAGTTTATGCATTGTAAGTCATATAATTGAAATTAACTATAAGTATTGAGAAGGAAGGAAGTTCCTTCCAAGTGGTATCACGAGGCAATCGATTCTGAAGGGGAATTTTTTTTTTTTTCACCCAATGCATTTCGTAGCAAATAAACCATACAGGTTGTGATCGTGGAGAGGTAACTATTATCGTGTAGGTTAGCAATAGGAGGATGCATGTGGGGTGGAGAAAAGCTACATGGAAATAGCGGTATGAAACAACATATTCACTTAGGTGGATCACGTAGAAACAACGATATGAAACCACAATAAGGGGCATATCCACACAGGGATTCTAGGAAGAACGTGATGAAACAACACTCAACACAGGTTTTTTTTTTATGTGAACACAAATAGGCAGGTTGATCAGGCATCAAACATCCAAAACTCATGCTAAACACCAGTAGCAATCAACCTTCTCGCACCACAAAGAACACTTGGAATGCGTACTCATCAGTTGGAAGGCATACACCGTGCTTGGTCACCCAATAGTAGTCTAAAACCAAGCAAATCCACCAGATAATATCATGAAACACAGGCAATAAAATTTCAACCAATCAGCTTCATGTATTTAATCACCAAATTATGATAACCTAAGGTACGAGCATCAAATAAATTTTTTTTTTATTGTTTTACGGGGAAATTTATCCCACACATGGTGTGCGAGGAAAGGAATACGATGTATAAGCACCAAGCTGCATCTAACTACATGTGACTTCGGTCACATAACGACCCTCTTCACGCATGTAAGTTGCCTTAGTTCGTAGCCTAACTTTTTTTCTAGTCCTGTGTGTCGTGTAAGTGTCATGTCTGGTCCTCCATGTCGTCTTTCACTAGGTCTAGTATTGAGTGGCATGTCTGGTCCTTCGTGCGTCTTCTATGTTCGGTCCTTCGGGTTGTCTTCCATTGGGTCTAGTCTTGTCGTTTGTCAAGTCTAGGTCATGTGTCTGGTCCTTCATGTCGTCTTCCACATCATTTGTCATGTTTTGAGTCTTTTTTCTAACCAAAATATTAATAGCAGTCAAGCATTAAATCATCATGTCAATTGGTCAAATGGTGTCTCAAATAGTGTGTTAAAATATGGTCACATCAAGTGTAGTCAAAATTGGTGTGTCAAAACATTGTGTCAAAATCGACCAATCGATGTCAAAACAGGGTGTCAAAGTTGTGTCAAATAAGAGTGTCAAAATTGGTTTCAAGTGGTGTGTCAAATTGGTAAAAAGAGTTACTGATTCAAATTCAAAAGCAGTCGAGTGAGGAAGCTCAAAATTTAAATCCGCATCGTAGTTGGAGCGATAGTTGAAGCATAGCACAAAAAATTTTGTCCAAATTTACCAAATTATTTTGTAGAAATTAAAGGTGACTTTGGTTAAGAAAGGCTTCTTGAAATTTTCATGAGCGGAAGGTGGACAAAAGGACCAAACAGCCGATTAACAAGCTCGAAGAATTCAAACGAAGGGAGCCTGAATTCACCAAGAAGACCTCCAAGAAAAAAAGGTACACATAATTCTTCTCCTTTATGAATTAATAGTTTTAACCCTGGTCATCCATTGCTTAACAATATGGCATCCAATCCCTCCCCAAATTCTTCCCATGAGAACCTCACACAAGAGGAAACAGGGAGCCCCAATAACACTGACAAGGCCATACAAAAATTATTGGATAGTATGAACAACTTGAATGACAAGGTGACCCAACTTTTGGATAGACAAATCCAACCAATCCCTCCTATTCCAAATCACTCCCATAGACACTAGAACAATGAGGATCAGGATGGAGAAGAAGTTTATGCACAACAAAGAGGTCATAATAGTAGTCACCAAAATTGCTTCAATGGATAGAGGAATGATGAGGATATCTACAACGAAGAAGTCTATGAGCAACAAAGAGGTCATAATGATAATACCCAAAATCACTTTCATAGACATAGGCATAATGAGGACCAAGATAGAGATGCAGTTTACCAACAACCAAGAGGTCCTAATGGTGTCAATTTTCCATGCATTGATATGCCCACCTTTGAGGGTCATGATCCACATGGATGGATAGCTAAAATGGAAGGCATTTTAGACCTATACCGAATTCGAGATTCAGAAAAAGTTCCTTTTGCTACCTCCAAACTAGGTACTGAAGCTTATCAATGGTTTGTATGGCTCAAATGTGAGAAGGGAAATACCATCTACTGGGATGATTTCACCAAATATTTTCTTAACAGATTTGATGAAGGATCCTCATCTTCTTACATGGTGCGATTGTTATCACTTAAGCAAACATGATCGATAATGGATTATATCTCAGAATTCACTAGCCTACTTTCCTATGCAAAACTACAAACTGATGTGGTGATAGTTGCTTTTAGAAATGGGTTGAAAGAGAATATTAAAGTCAAAGTGGATCTACAAGATCCATCCTCTTTAGATGCCTGTATAAGGATTGCCAAGTTGGCTGAGAAGAAGGTGCAAATGGGGACATCCATACGACATGATTCATATGGTCGACCTCAATACCACAACAACTCTTTTTGCAGAAATGATCAACCATCAAGATATTTTTGCTATAAATGTCGCAATCACCATCCAAAATATCAGGCATGTGTACCACGACAGAACTTTCAAATTGAATATGCTGACAAGGAAGATGAAGAAATAGAGGAGAATAACTCACATGATTTTCCCATAGACGAAGACCAAATTGAACACGAGGAGGTTGTAGTTGAGGAAGATACTATGGAAATTTTAGTACATGCTCTTATGGGGTTATCAACTCACCATACAATCAAAGTAGCAAGATTCATTCGACAAAGGAAGGTAACTGTATTAATTGATTCAGGAAGTACTCACAACTTTATTGACACAAGGCTTGCCAAGGCATTAAACTTGCACATCCACTCCTCCAATCAAGATAAATTTCAAGTTAGAACTACAAGCGGGAGTAGTGCTCAATGTATAGGTAAAACATCTTCAATTTCATTACAAATGGGAAGTTATACTTGGCAGGGTCCTCTTTTTGTTATGAATTTAGGGAATTCAGAAGTTATCTTGGGAGTCGCATGGCTAGAACAAATGGAAACCACGGTCGGTTTTAATTACAAGCAACACTTTATTGAATGGAAAGAAAATGGGAAGACCATTCACCTCCAAGGAATTCCAACACCTCCATCAAAGATAGTAAGTTCGCACAGCATGGAAAAAAATATTAAGAAAAGGTAGTTATGAATTCATTGCTCAAATTAATTGTATGGAAATGCAAGCACAAGATACGCTAAAAATCCAATCAGAAGATCTACAAAACATTGTGGCCAACTATGATGAGGTCTTCCAAGAACCAAAGGGAATACCTCCCAAAAGATCCCATGACCATGCCATACACCTTGTTCTAGGAAGTCTTCCTCCTAATGGTCGTCCTTATCGATATCCCCAACCTCAAAAAATAGAAATTGAGAAAATTATCCAAGAACTATTAGAACATGGAGTCATCCATCATAGTACTAGCCCCTATTCTTCACCAGTAGTTTTGGCCCATCGTAAAGACAATTCTTGGTGTATGTGTCCAGATTTTCATCCTCTTAACAAAATCACCATCAAAGATAAATTCCCTATACCTATCATTGATGATCTATTAGATGAACTACATGGTGCAAATTTTTTACAAAATTGGACTTACATTCAAGGTTTCACCAAATTAGAGTTAGGGAAGAAGATATTCCCAAAATGGCTTTTCAAACCCATGAAGGTCATTATGAATTCTTGGTCATGCCTTTTGGTCTCACTAATGCCCCATCCACATTCCAAAGTCTCATGAACCATGTGTTTCATCCTTTCCTTCATAAATTTGTCCTAGTCTTTTTCGATGACATACTCATCTATAGTAAATCATGGAATGATCATCTGTTGCATGTGGGAAGGGTTCTTCATATACTACACAGGGAAAAATTGTTTGTCAAGCGCTCCAAATGCTCTTTTGGTGTTCAAGAAGTGGAGTACCTGGGTCATATAGTTTCTCAGGAAGGTGTTAAAGTGGATCCCAATAAGATAAAGGTAATTCAGGATTGGCCCTTACCTAAAACCCTCAAGAAACTTCATGGTTTTTTGGGTCTCACTAGCTACTATCACAAATTTGTGCATAACTATGGTAAAATTGTAGCTCCTCTCACAACCCTAACAAATAAGGATGCTTTTCATTGGTCAGAAGTAGCCACTCAAGCCTTCGAGGCTCTCAAAGAAGCAATGTGTACTACTCCACTTTTGGCAACTCTAGATTTTCACAAACCATTCATAATCGAATGTGATGCTTCAGGAATAGGTATTGGGGCTAGTGTTAATGCAGGAAGGTCATCCCTTAGCATTCGAGAGTAAACAAATTTCAGGAAAAAATTGGGAAGATCTACATATGAAAAAGAAATGTTGGCTATTCTACATGTAGTGGAGAAATGGAGACACTACTTAATCAGTAGCTGTTTCATTATAAAAATAGATCATAGCAGTCTCAAGAATTTTCTAGAACAACAATTTTCTTATCCAAAACAAAACAAGTGGTTAACTAAATTTTTGGGATATGATTTCGTTATCGAGTACAAGAAAGGGAAATAAAACGTGGTAGCAGATGCATTATCCAAAAAATATGAAGATGAAGTGGTTATTAATGCTATTTCAGGTCCTTGTTCTCAATGGGTATCTCAATTACAAGAAGAATGGTTGTCCAATAGTGAAACTGCTCAAATAATTCAGGAATTGTCATTGGGTTCATCCAAGCACCCTCTTTTCTCCTATGAAGACAATATATTAAGAAGGAAGAATCACATTTACATTCCACACACTTCAACAATCAAATCAAGGATTCTAGATGAGTCACATGCTTCTCCGTCAGCAGGACATTCAGGTTTTTTGAAAACTTATATGAGGGTTAAAAAATATTTTTGTTGGAAAGGATTAAAAGTAGAGGTCAAACAATGGGTAGCTAAATGTGAAGTATGCCAACACAATAAGGGCGAAATAGTCAAATCACCAGGGTTGCTTCAACCATTACCCATTCCAGATCATCAGTGGGAACACATTTCCATGGATTTTATTGAAGGTCTTCCTAAGTCAGAAGGCAAAACAATAATTTTTGTGGTAGTTGATCGCCTCTCCAAATATGCTCACTTTCAGGCTCTACAACATCCATTTTCAGCAAGCAAAGTGGCTAAGGTATTTATGGACTCAATTTTCAAATTGCATGGAATGCCAAAAAATATTGTAAGTGATCGAGATCCCATATTTACTAGAAATTTTTGGAGGGAATTATTTTGACTTAGTGGTACCAAATTAAATATATCTTCTGCATACCATCCACAAAAAAATGGCCAAATGGAGGTAGTTAACAAATGTTTGGGTACCTACCTAAGATGTTTTGTTCAGGATAAACAATATCAATGGAGTCATTGGCTATCATTGGCAGAATGGTGGTACAACACTTCTTACCATTACTCCATAAAGATGTCTCCTTTTGAAGCATTGTATGGAACTAAGCCACCAACAATAGCAAATTATATACTAGGATCCTCCAAAGTGGCCCAAGTAGATGATTGGTTTCAACAACGACAATCAATGCTCACCATTCTCAAAGATAATTTGATCCAAGCACAAAATCGTATGAAGCAGCAACAAGACACACACTATTCGAAAAAATAATTCAATATTGGTGATATGGTGTTCTTGCATTTGCAGAACCTACAAACAATTATCATTGAAGATCAAGTCCAATCAGAATTTGGCTCCTCGATTTTATGGTCCTTACAAAATTGTGTGTCACATTGGAGAAGTGGCATATCAACTAGAGTTACCTCCCTCATCACGTATACATCTAGTATTTCATGTTTCCTGTCTCAAGAAGGTGATCGGCCAAAAAGTGCAATCTCAGTCAGAATTACCAATACTAGATGAAGAAGGGCGTATATATCTCCAGCCTGAAGCAATTCTACAAAGCAGAACACGCATATTGAGATCTCGTCACATCCAAAAATTTCTCATCAAATGGTAGGACCTACCAGAAGAAGATGCTACATGGGAACTTGAAAGTATTTTCCAGACATTTCCAACTTTGAGGACAAAGCTTTCCGAGGAGGGGAGCCATGTTACAATACAAATATTATAAGTCATCGGCTATAATATTTAAAATCATTTTATTTCATATTTAGATAGTTATCCAAGTGTAGGATTATTTTATTTTTCATCAATTATAATTCTTACTCTACGCTTTCGCATTGCTTGTGCCCTTTTGTGGTGGGGATCTACCCTCCTTAAAGAGGCAAGTGATTTATCAATTTATATTTTATTCTTCTGCTGCATCATTTAGTATTCACATTCAAAGTTTATGCATTGTAAGTCATCTGATTGAAATTAACTATAAGCATTGAGAAGGAAGGAAGTTCATTTCAAATCTTACAAAATCTACACGTATTTAAACTATTAGCTATATACCTTAATATAATATTTATAGGTCATATTACAAAGGGAATGGGCCTATAATCTAAAATTTGTATGTAATCTTCTCTCTTGGAAATTAGAGCAAAAAAGGTTGAGTTTAGTTATTTCAAGAGATTTCCAAATTTTATAGATTTCTTAACTACTTTGGTGATGCCCTTTTTAATCATTTCATAGAAGGTTTACATTTTTTTTTGCAAAAAGCCATCATGTCTCATAGTCTTGTTGTTGCCTATACTAAAAATTGGAAAATTATTTTTCTTTTCTTGAAAAAGGGGTTATTAGAAGTTGATTATGTTCTTCTATGACAAATTTAGGAATTAAATTGAGAATGGTTTTTTGAGCTTGTTCATCCAACAATTCTAAGACAAACACTGATCCAAACAACTTTTTACCTCCATGTTGACTTCCTCCATATTTGTAGTGGTAGATCCATATGCTTTGATTGAATTTTGAATAAAATTAACATTTATATTAGAGGTATTATCTCAATGGAATTTTTTTGATTCTTTATCTCCCTATTTTAACCATGTCTCTTTGGATATTCTACCAATATACCTCCTCAATGTAGATATTTTATGTCTTTTAGAAGCTTTTTTGCCTTTTTATACAATTTCAAAGATAGTACCTCTTCTTTTGTGGCCTCTTATATTGAGGCTATTTTAGCTTCTTTAGTTTGAATGCCTTAAAAAACATTGCCAAAGATGTTGGCATTCCATTCCTTAATAATGTCTTTGGCCCTCTTTATTTTCTAGACTAATTTATACACGGCTATTTCTTTTAGGTCTCTTGGGACATTCCACCACTGTTCCATTAATTCATGGATGCTTTCATATTTAACCACATTATATCAATTTTAAATGGAAATCCCAAGGGTCTCATAGAGTTTTGTATGTCCAATAATATAGGGGCATGGTCAAAGCCAACTACATTAAAATTTTATAATTTAAAAATCAAATCCTCGTGTAACCATGGGCCTTTAAATAAAAATTATGTTTAACCTTTCAACAATATAGTTAAATCTCCTTTGCTTATTCTACCAAACATATATTCACAAATTAGATTTTGGATCCTAAAAGCCTTGATTATTCACAAAATTGTTTAAATCTATTTGAGAGATAAGGGATTTCCATTTTTCCTTTCTCTTAATCATACTGTATAAAATTAAAGTCCCCCCTAAGAGATAATTTTGATTTGTCAGTCTCTAGATACATCATATCATCCAATCATCATCATTTCAATAGATATAATATTGCCCCATAGATATTAAAGCAAAAAATGATATTGCTTAGGCTTTCTCAGTTATCTAACAAAGCATCCAAAATTAAAAGCCAATTATTTACTGTATCTCTAGGCTTATGTTGTTCCATATAAACATGGTTTTTCAAAACATCCCTCCCTATTATGCCAATTTGAGAGTAATCACATCCAATTATTTGGACCAAGATTTGCCTTCCCAAACCACCAACCTTTGTTTCCTATATTAGAGACAACAACCTTATATTAAAAATACCAACAACCTCTTCAATGGTTATTATTTATTAAGGGTACATAATCCTATAAAATTCTATAATAGAATTTTTTAACTTTGGCAAAGGGTTATCCCCCCTCCATTGGGATAATTTTTTTTGTGATTTTTCTTTGCTTTTAATTTTCAAATTGATTTTACTATTCCTACAAAAGAATTTTCTTCTCTCAAACAACCCTTTTTTCTACTGATATAAGATGTAAAGATGTGATATTCTAAAGTGTTAATAATATTTTGCTATACTTTGTCTATCATACAAGGAAAACATTTTTTTGGTTTAAAATTTTCTTTATTGATTGGAGTCTCTTTTGCCCTTCCAAGTTTAAGTGGATCTAATATAACATTTGTCAGGCAAGGGAAATTCCTAGCTGAGACTTAGAATTTTGGCATTGAATCTAACCAAACTCATGATCTTGTTATGTTATTTATACATCCTTAACTTGTAGGTTTGACTTTAGTTTGTTGAGTTTGAATATGGGTATTTCCTATTTTGGGGCCCATTTCTCCCATCAACATATAGATTTTAAAATCCTTTAACTCTTACCTATTCAATGATACTAAGAGAGTCCTCTCAAATTCCCACTAGAGTTTTTAGTTTTATTAAGTGGGCAATAGTGTTGAAGACGTCCAACCACATGAGAAGCTCTATAAAAAAATGGTAAATTTTTATAATTCACTAGTTATATATATTCCAAGCCTTGCCAATATAGGATTTTATTTTTTGGTAAGGGGATACTAAGATCCATGTTATATTCTTCTTTGTAGTTTCTATCTTATAAGATTATTTCTTTGGATTGTTAACCAAAGGAATATTGAGACCTTAGGGAGGGCCCACAGTGACTAAAAAATATTCTAAGGAAAATAATTAGAAGTAAGAAATTATGATTACTCTAAATCCTCATATCCCAACTTGACCAAGTATCCACCATATTTGGATAGATTCAAATCCAATTGATTGTTTTACATAAAATAGGTAGATTAAACTCTTGAAGCATCTTCTGAAGTTTATTTTCCATTTGTTTGAGTTTCTCTTCTTCACCTATGTTACTTATAGAAATCCATGATCTAGAGTCATTTCCCACATTAATATAATCTTGACCTTTGGACCTTTACAATCTAGACATGCTTGAGCTAATGGTTGCTAATTTGTATCATAGATAAGAGGATAAGAATTCAACTAACCATCAGACCAAAAACTTTGTATAATACCCCTCACTAACGAACCATCTAATATGTTTCTTGATAAGTTATAAACTATTTGATATGAAGTTCCATGTTAGAGATCATTTAGGTAGGGTTCATTTTCTAAATAATTTCATTGCATTAAGAGACTATATTTTTGAAGTTACAATTTTACCTAAATCTTTTTTTGATCTTTGAATAATCTCTAGCCAAGTTTTGCCTCTAAGGTTTGAACTCATAGGTCTATAGGTCTACAAGGCTATAGAAAGTTGTATGCACACCTTTATTCATTGATATAATAAAATATATACAAGAGAGATAACATGCCATTAGTAACCATCTTGGTTAAAACTACCTCCAACTAACTATACATAACATTAAAAAATCATAACATTACCCCTTATCACATCAATATATAAGCATACATAACAATTTCAAGTTCTAGATGATGAACTTAGACACACACAAAAGTTCATCCAATACTCCAAAATTCATAGATTAGGACATACACTATCCATGAATGAGCAAGGATACACTCAACTATTCATCGTATGATAAAAAATAAGGACAAACACAATAATCCATGGTTTTACATGAAATATGAATAGGAAAACATACACACACACTATACATAACTTATGTTGCTAATAAGGACAAATATGACCATTGATAACACCTTTATGATTAGGGACACACTCAACTAATCACATGTATGCATTATTCTTATGAATAAGGACACACAACTAATCATAAGTATATTCTTTGTTTCAATTCAAAAATATATTCCCCATCACTATCCTCAAGGGGAGGATATTTAGTATGCACTACAAATCCATGTTCATCATCACTTTCACTATCATCAATAACCATTGTTACCTTGTCTTTATTTAACTCCTCTTTTATGATATCTTTTGCTTAGTGAACAAAGGTCATTATAACATGACCTTTTTTATTTGCAATAAAAACACATGAATCTATTTTTCAAAATTTACTTTGCCTTTGAGGATGACTAATTATCTCTAGAGGTAACATTAATCTTGTTATTCATTAATAATGTGGTTTCTTTTGTAAGTGCATATTGTTTCTTAATTTGATTTTGTTCACTAATTAATGAAGAAATTATATCTTCTAGTCTAGGGTTAATCTTGTTGAATATGATTACTATACTAGCATAACTAGTATACATGTTATTTAATAAAATAAATTTGGCATCATCATTATCCACCATAGTATTAATTCCTACAAGTTGATTCAAAAGAGAATGAAACTTGCTTATGTGTTGATCTACATTTTCATGTTCATTCATCTTATATCTAAATAGTTTTTCTTAAGAACCATCTTTGCACTTGATGCTTGTAATATTTATAGTCTTTAAGATGCCTATGTGATGTACATAGGCATCAAACAACCTAGGTCCAATAAGAGTCATTACCTTATAATATTTATGTTCCATTTGACTATTTCATCAACATGCACTAAACAAAAAAACACCAATTATGAAACAAAATACCTCAATTGTTTGTTGCTAACAAATTTGAAGAGGAAGAATTATTTTCATGGAATTGCATTCAAGGAAAGAATACTCATACATTGCCTAACACTTATTTAATAGAAACATACAACAATTATAAAAAATTTCAATAATGTGCAGCTAACACATTCGACATTTAACTTATTCAAATCAACTAGCCACATGGCCATCCTTAAGAATTACAAATAAGACAATCTACTTAATGCTCTTCCCCTTAATGCTTAAGGGAATAACATCCAATTTTGTTCTAAGCCTCTCAAAAATTTATTTTGGAAACATCTTAGTGAACACATATACAAGTTGCTCCTTGGATGGGAAAAACTTCATTGCTACATATCCTTCAACAAGTTCCTGAATGAAATGATATCTTATATCAATATGCTTTGTACGACTATGAAAATTTGGATTCTTGGACAAAGCAATTATAGAAGTATTATCACAAAATATTGTGATAGAATAATTTTTCTCATGCTTCAACTCTTTCAATATTTGTTTAAACCAAATAGCTTGACATACTGTTAATTTTGTTGCAATATATTTAGATTCTACCATAGATTAACAAAAAATTGCTTACTTTTTGGATGATCAGGAAATAACACTAGTTCCCATGCTGAAAAATTTTCCAAAGACACTCTTACAATCATCAAGACAACCTTCCCAATCACTATTTGTGTATCCAAATAGACAAAGATCATCAAAATTGCTATACCAAATGCCAAAATCACTTGTTTCTTGTACATACCTCAATATTCTCTTTGCTTCCCTAAAGTGCACCTTAATTGGATCTTGCATAAGCCTAGAAACCACACAAGATACATTAAATATTGCCTTTATCTATAAGATACATTAAATTTCCTACTAGCTTTCTATAAAATGTGGAATTCACCTCGTAACTTTCATCATCCTTAATAAGCTTTTTACCAAGAATTAAAGAAGTACTAACATATTTGAACTTGTTAAGTAATTTAGAAGCATATTTACCTTGTGGGATAAAATGGAATCATATAATTGTTTCACTTCAATCCCAAGAAAATATTGCATCAAACCCAAATATGTCATCTCAAATTCATTTTTCATTGCATTTTTAAATTCATTCCTTAATTTTATGCTATTTCTCGTATATATCAAGTCATCAACATATAAGCAAACAATCAATATCTCATCATCATCACCATATTTAAAATTAAGTGTGTTCAATTACACATATTGTAAAACCCTATGGAAATATCCCTTTATCTTGCTATACCATGCTCTTGGCACTTGTTTGAGTCCATAAAGTGATTTCTTTAATTCATAAACCTTGTGCTCTTACCCTTTCACCTCATAACCTGGGACTATTCAACATAGACTTCTTCATCCAAAACACCATTTAAAAAAGTAAAATTGACACCCATTTGAAAATATTCCATTTGCATTGTGTTTCTAGTGCTAAAATAGTTCTAATAGTGTCTAATATAGCAATAAGAGCAAAGGTCTCAAAATAATCAATACTTAGTTGTTGAGAATAACCTTTTACAACCAATCTTGCTTTATGCTTTTCAACTATTTTGTCTGCTTTGTACTTAGTTTTATAGACCCATTTCACTCCAATAGCTTTCTTTCATTTTGGAATATGTACCAACTCCCACGTGTCATTTTTCCTAAATATCTTCAATTCCTCCTCCACGGTATCAATCCAAACCTTTTATTTCACTGCATCTTCATAAGTTGTTGGTTCAATTTTAATATATAAAAATAATGGAAAATTGAGATTTGAAATTACCTCTTCAGTCTTCTCATATATCGCTTGTAAAACCTTATATCTTATTGGAGGTCTTGGAGTAGAAGTTAACACTTGAATTGCTGCTTGTATATCTTCTTGGAGGACTTGGAGTAGAAGCTAAACTCAAAATGTTGCTTGAACTATTATTGGGGTAAGTAAAATATTCTTCTATGACTACTAGTTTTCTTGCTACTCATTTAATTTCCAACCTCTTTCAACCCCAAGCTCTCTAACTTTTGTGAATTAATGACATGTTATAAATATTTTTTGATTAACACTAATTGGATCTTGACTTGCCATGTATGAAAGTCTCATCCTTAAAACTTCTCAAGAAGATTTGTTTCTCCATATCTATTTCAAAGGATTCTCCCCTAGTTAGAATTGGTTAGTCATGTTAGGTTAGAGATATTTTGAATAAGTATATATAGCTGTAGTCACAACATGAATGATCCGTTAAACTATGATACATCATTGAGAAAAAATTGAGGTCTGGGAATTGATTGTATTCTTTCAATGTTCTAGAGTGGTATATATATGATGAATTTCCTTGTATCTCTACAAAACATGGTGATTCTCCTTGTATCTATGTCTACAGTAAAAAAGTATAAAGAAGAAGAATATTTTAAGTGCACATGTATGATCAAATACCTTCAACTTTCAACTCTTCAATTCACAAGCAACAATAGTAAACTCTAATGATCACATCATTGTTTGTACCAATAGTCAAATGACTTGCACATTGAAGTGGTAGAATATTCCATGACACTTCCTCTCATGAGAGAAAATTATTTTATTATTGTAGATGCGAAATCGAACAACACCAAACAATAAACTTAAATAAATGAACAAATAAAGCAGAATAAACACAGATGATTGCACAAAAATAAAATTTTATTCTTATTGTTGGGTGGATCTCTGATATTACAACCAAATGCACCCCAAAGAGGGGTTTACAATGCTTTATTATCCAATACAACAATTTCAATATGCTAGGGTTCTTCGAAACCCTAGCTAACAAATAAGGGTGGTGTCTTCACGCTCAACTTGATCTCAATAGTAAGGTGAGTGGGCTTCAGATATCCATAGGCTAGACCACTCAAATGCTTCAATAACTTCCAATAAACTTGATCTCTAAACCTACAAACAACAAACAACAACAAAAATTCAATAATATTTGTGAGGGCTCCACTATGTGAGGCCCTCAATAAGAAAATTACTAACCCTAGTTGCAGAAATGAAGCTATAAATAGATCTAAAGAATAAAAATACTTGCAATAAATAAATTACCTTGTCACACTAATTCATTGATCTCTATTCTTCGTCATTGTTGTAGGATTTGGTGTGCATATGCCCTAGCGACACTCGAGGGATCGCTAGACTGCAGAACTAGGGTTGTGAATGCCACGGGTACTCGATGATGGTAGGAGGTACCCAGAGGTGCTTGATGATGGAAGGAAGGTACCCAAAGGTGCTTAAGATGGTGAAAGGTGCCTAGAGGTGCTTGGTGGTAATAGGAGATGACTAGAGGTGCTTGAGGAATTGAAATAGAATCTGTAGAAGTAGATCTGGTTTGTGCAAAGTGGACGATGGTGGATGTAGAAGTGATGACAAGTGATGGAATATGAAAAGTGGTGAGGATGCTTGGATGCTTGAGGACTTAGGGCACAAGTGCTCCGGGAACTCAAGAATTATTAGCAAAATTATTTGGGAAAAAGACTTAGGGGTTGAGTCATCAAAATGACTCCTCTTTATAATCTCTCCTAGGGCACATTAGGGTTTCAATGACACAATTTGTGTGGTCAAGATTAAAATGTGATGGAGGGTGGAGATTAAATCTGGGTATGTGGCATGGATTAAGGTGGATGAATGGTTGGGATTAAATCATGATGGATGGCTAGGATTAATTCATATAAATATACATATATTTATTAAATATATATAAATAAAATATATAAAATATTATTATTTAAATATATATTAAATAAATATATATAAATAATGGGTAAATGTGGTGGGAAACTATGGATGGATGATAAGTGGCTAGATTTTGGTGTCTATAGATGCCCCTTTTTGTACCATGTTGCATGAAACACAATATGGTGCAAAAATACAAGACACCTGGTTTTGGCCTGATGCAGAAGCAACTTCTTCTTGTTGAAATGCAAAGATGAACTTGGAGATAAAAGAATTTTGATTATGTAGCTTACCCCCTCAATTGGTGAATGAGTGATGGATGCATCTCATGAGCCAATTGATAGATGAGTGCAAATGGTTGTGTGAAATGCATGGTGTAATTGTGGATGATATGAATGATGTAAATGTGATGTCATTTTTGCCCCAACGATGGAAGGGGGTTGTTGAAATATGCAAGTGATTGATTCTATTTTTGCCCTAACAAAGAAAGGGGTTTTTGCCAAGTGTAGATGCCATGATCATGTAAGATGTATCCCATTGTGGGAAAATCAAAGTCAAATGTGGTTGCCCCAAGTTTGGGGTGATTCCATGTTGTTGAAGAATGTGCCTTCCGACGTCATTGATATGCAATATGATGAAAATGCAAATGAAAAAGAGTCAACTTCGGAGGGCCAGCTAGTGACTATCAGATAATTCCTATGATCGGAACCAATCACCCTAGCTAAGGCCAGTCACCATGATGACTGTCATGAAAAGGAATGATGAGTTATAATTTTGTCCATGTTTCAAGCCCCATGAACTAGGCCATCAATGACAACTAGAGAGCAAATTGGTCTTGGCATAGTTTCACTCGAACGGTGAAGTACCAAAATTGATTTTATTTTTCAATTAATGAGATATTAGATGATGAAGATGGCCAAGTGTCCTTATGGTGATTTACCCATCTTACCGAATTGCATGGATGCAAATCGTTGCAATCGCCAAGGAGATAGAATAGACCACTAGATACGAGGTTCACTTGAAATTTGTGAACTTGGCAAATGTATGAATGTAATGATTGGAATATGATGTGTTAATGAGTGCAATGATGGAATTGATGATGAAAATGATCATTTTGTGAAAATTTGGACCATTTTGGAGCATTTTGTAACTTGTAATGTGATTTTGTGACTTTTGGTTGCAAGCAAAAATTATGACTCCAAATCAATTTTGGTTTTCACAAAACATGATATTATGATGATTTTGATGTATGGATGCAATTTGGAATGATTTGGTGGAGGTAAGCTACCTTTTTGGATTAGTTTGTTCTTTTTGTCAAAGTTGACACCAAATGTTGATGGGCACTTATTGCTTGTGCAAACACTCACCAGAGTTTGGCATTTTCCCAAATGTAGGGAGGCACTTCAATGCACTAGGAAGCACCCATGGGCATTTCAGTGTGCCTAAAATAACTATAAAAGACTTGTAGAGAGGAAATCAAGCTCATTTGTGCATCCATGAATTTTGGAAGTTATGTCTGAGGGAGTGGAGTGAAGTGAGTGGAGTGGAGTGAGTGGTTGGTGAGCTATGAAAGCTATGGTGGTAGAGGGAGTGGATGCAGGAGTAGGTGTGCACTTTTCCAAGGTAAGTGCTTTTGAATTTCTTTTTATTTTTGTGCAAAAAATTTTTTATTTTTTTTAAATAATGCAATGTATTTGACATTAATGCTTTGTGTTGTGTTGTAGTTGAATATTTTGGAGGCTCGACATCGGTTCTCACCTCTCATCCTTGGGGTGAGGAAGGCATTGCGAGAGGATGAGTGGGATTGGTTGGAGGTTGTTGGGTTGGATGGGGCAGCCAAGATAGATGTGGTGAGGGCTGATGAGGGGTATCTCTCTGCCTTGGTAGAGATATGGGATCTAGATAGGGGGATATTTTAGCTCCCTATTGGTGAGGTGACTGTGACACTTGAGGATGTATACCGCATCCTCAAGTTACTAGTGGAGGGCTTGCATGTCGAGGTTGGACATGACAAGAAGTATGAGTTGAGTTGCATGTTTGGGGATGGATGGGAGAGTGTGGAGGTGATTGGTGGAGGGATTACTTACTTGTCCATGTATGTGGACAAGAATTTGGATGCCCTACCCACTTTGGTGATGTTTGTGTTGGCCAACATAGTGGCCCCAAATAGTACTAGCTATCGATTCCCATGGAACCTTATCGGGTTGGTGTGTGATATGATCACTACACCTTAGGTGTATGCATGGGCTCCTACTTTATTGGTGTAGTTGTACTAGGAGCTATATGAGGTGAGGAGGTAAAAGCACTAGGGACTAGGTTGTAGTTTGCTACTACAATGTTAGGGTTGGGAGCACTTTAGTGTGGCTCGACCTATGGGTTTATCAGCTAGGGGATGGGATAGGGAGTAGCCCTATGTGATGAGGTGGCTCATGGTAGAGGAGGTGCAATCGAGTCATCCTATTTGGATGAGTTAGTGGTATAGGGATTTATGGGTTAGATTGATAGTGGCTTAGGTGATATGGAGACCATGGTGAGGTGCCATGTGGATAGGTGATGGAGAGCATCTACGATGGGTGTGGTAGGCTAGATGGGTGGTTGGGAGGCATACGAAGGAGGTGGAGCTGATCCAGTTCTCATAGGTGTTGTAGTAGTTTGGATTGAGGTAGGGGGTTCTTGAGGAGCCAGTACTCTATAGGCATCATCAGGATGAGATAGGTCTATCATGTGTCGAGGCATGGAGGGCCACACTTGAGGATGATGAGGAGATGGATCTCCTCGATTTGGATGATGTAGGGACTATGGAGGAGTATGATGCATGGTTTGTGACTCAACCACCATGGGTACCGAGTCTGGTAGTGGATGGGGATGGTGATGGGGATGAGGTCGAGGATGCTGATGAGGCTCCTAAGCATCGATGGCACCTTCGAGCTAGTAGTTAGAGGAGGTAGACTAGGAGTATAATAGAGTAGGCTCTAGATATTGGAGGAGATGGAGGGGATATGGAGGATAGGGAGGATATTCTGGATGGGCCTCTTGGTTAGAGTGAGGATGATCGGGTGAGGCTGGAGTAGTTGGTGGTAGAGCGAGATGCTATGATAGTAGCTCGGGATATGGAGATAGCTCGGTTGTGAGGTAGGGAGGTGGTTTTAGAGGTGGAGATAGCTCGATTGTAGATGGAGCTAGAGGTATGATTGATAGTAGGTGGAGGTGAGGATAGGATCATGAGGCTCTAGGTAGAGCTGCTAGAGGGGCATCATAGGTAGAGATATGATGTACATCACCTTCGGGCTCAGGATGGATATATCTAGGCATTGGAGGATCGGTTGATGGAGCATGATATTGGGCTTCTAGAACCACCCTCCTCATCCATATCCGGGTCTGCTAGGCCTAGTGAGTCTAGGCATAGTTCTAGGTCTAGGGCTCCTTCAGGGTCACATGGGTCCTCTCATAGGCATTAGCTTAGTGCTTAGATGCACTTTTTGTATATGAGCCTTGGTGCTCCATTGTATGTAGCCTTTGGGCACTCATTGTACATGTGATATATATATATATATATATATATATGGATTTTATTTTTGTGTTAATGCTTTTGTGTGGATGCATGTGTATATGGATGATTAATGCAAGTGGAATGTAATGTATATGGATGATTAATGCAAGTTATGGAATGCAAATGTTCTAATGATCATTCATAGTTTAGATTTTTCTTGGCCATGTTTAGCATTGTTGTTTAATCAAGGGCACCAAACTTGGTGGTAGGTGGGGTGAAAAGACTCATGAAATGACATGGATGTTGACATGGAAGAAGATATGGATGTTGATATGGAAGAAGATATGGATGTTGATATGGAAGAATATATGGATGTTGATATGGAAAATTGACTATTTTGTAGAGACTCAGACATACTAGTGGTATCAAACAAACTCACTAAATACTGCCTAATTCCTCTAAGACCAAATGTGTGTGCAATGAATTCATTTACCGAATCAAGAGCATGGTAATGACTCGAGGTAATCAAGAACCAATGTGTGTGCAAGTGAGTTCATTAACTCATCTTGAGTAAATTGGGTATGACCTGTTATGGATGAGACCAAGAAGCTAGCTTGTCCTTATGTGCGGTCAGAGGTCTCTTTAAAAGAGACGTGTCACCATGCATGAGTATACTCCATTGCTAGTCAAGCATCTATAGCTCTGGTGGAGACTAACTCCATAGTCCAAGATTTTGATCTTTAGGCTTTGGGGATGACTACCTAACTATCTGATTGGAAATGTAGTACTATCCTTACAGCTTGAGGATCTATGGTGTGTGATGTAAAATATTTAGAGCTTTGGGGAATTGGATTCTCAACCTAAGTGTGATGAGAATTTTACCCTATCCTTACTACTCTATCTTTTATATTTGGAAGCAATTGTGATAGTGGTGAAAACCACTATTTTTGTGGACTATGTTGCATGATGGGACAAGCAAGGAGTACCCTTTTCACTTCGAGGTTCAACCCAAGTATGGTGTTATCCCTCTTTGACACAAGATGTTTTTAAGATGTGAAATTGTGTTTGGTTCAAGAATGTTTTGGAGTCAATTCCCAGAACTCAAGATTTTCTTAGTGAAAATTGTGTCTTGGTCCTAAAGAAAATTCGACATGTATTTGAAGGTTTGCTTAAAACACTAGGAGTGGTTGAGTGACCGAAAACACCTAGGAATTATGGACATGTGACTTTGCTAATGATAATTTGGCTTTATGGAATGATGCAATGAAATGGATGATGTTTTGAAGGTGCCCCTGATTAAGGCAACATGACTTTATTGGACCAATTAATATCTTGAACTAAATAAATGATCCCTAATATGAAATGTGAATGTATGGATGCAATGTATGAAATGAATGCAAATTTTGTGAAAATGCAAGTATGTTAATGAAATGTATGCAAATGAAATGTGTGTAATGAAATGTATGAAATGCAATGTTGTTTTTGTGTAATAGCCATGTATATATATATATATATAAATCACATTATGCATAGAATGCTCTCAAGTGTATAACATTAAGTGGTTCAGGCTCTTCAACTCCCTCTAGACTGGCAAGCCTATAAGTACCTTTACCCACTTTTTGAGTAACAATGTATGGACCTAACCAATTAGCCATGAATTTATCATGAAGATGCGGTAATGCATTGGTGTTTTGTTGATTCTCTTTAAGAACAAGATCTCCTACTTGGAATTCATGTAGATGAACTTTGGCATTGTAAGCACGTTTAAGGTGGTCTTGATATACTCGTAAATGCTCTAAAGCATTGACTCACCTTTCATCAAGAAGTGTGAGTTGGTCAAGACGTGCTTGTCTAGCAGTGTCATCATCTATGAATTCTTGCAATGAAATTCACAAGGAGGGGATCTCAAGCTCAAGAGGTATGATTGCTTCGGCTCCATAGACCAATGAAAATGGTGTTGCCCCAGTAGGCGTGCGGATGCTTGTTCGATAAGCCCATAATGCCAAGGGAATTTGTGTATGCCAATCTCTATGATTTTCTTTAACAAGTTTCTTGAGAATAGCAATTAAGGTCTTATTGGTAGCCTCAACTTGTCCATTTTCTTATGGGTAATAAGGAGTCGAGAAACTATGTTGGATATTATATTTCTCGCAAAGTGCTTGAACATCCTTGTTCTTGAAAGACTTACCATTGTCTGAGATGATTTTTGAGGGGATACCAAAATGATAAATGATATGATGAAGTATAAACTCCACAATTCTAGGTCTTGTCGTACTGGTTAGAGGAATTGCCTCAACCCACTTTGTGAAGTATTCTGTGGCTGTGATGATGAATGTATGTTATCCCGAGGAAGAAGGTGAGATTTTTCCAATTAGATCTAGACCCCATTGTGAAAAGGGCCAAAGGCTTTGAATAGGTTGTAATGCTTGTGATGGCACATGAGTTAAATTAGCATGCTCTTGACATTGCTTACAATGTTTGACATATGTGCAACAATATCGTTCCATTGTGGGCCAATAATAACCCATGCATAAAATACACTTTGCAATGGCCATTCCACTAAAATGACCACCACAAGTACCATCATGAGCTTCAACTATGGCTCTTTGTGCTTCATTAGACTCAAGACAATGAAGGAGGATTCCATCATAACCACGTTTATACAACACATCCCCCAAGAGAGTAAAATGAGCTACCTTTTGCTTGAAAGTGCATTTAGCAGTCCGTGACATATCTGATGGGAGTGTTCCAAACTTGAGAAAGGCTATTATTTGGCTTGACCAAGGCTCACATGACTCCAAATGGATAAAGCAAACATCCTTTTCATCCTTAGATTCAACATGAACAATTGCAGATTTAGAGATCATTGAAATTATAAGGGGTTGTACCTCTCCTAAGGTATCCTTTGGAATCAATGATCCAAGAGAGGCCATCGCATATGCAAATCTATTAGTCGAACGTGGCAAACTATCAATTTCATACCAATCAAACTTAGAGAGCAATTTCATTGCTACTTCATGGTATAGCTTAATGGTAGGCTCTTTGCATTGGTATTCTCCTGTTACCTATTTGACAACAAGTTGAGAATCACCAAATATCCTAATACGCTTAATGCCCATAGCTATAGCTACTTGAAGACCTAATATTAAGGCTTCATACTCTACATTGTTGTTTGTGCATTGGAAGTCTAGTTTGAATGATAAGGGGATAGGCACCCCCTAGGGTGTATGAAACACGACTCCAACACCTTGACCTTTCTCACACTTAGAACCATCAAAGAATAGTGTGATATCGATGTCTTCCTTCGAAATGACATCTTCTTCTTGTTCAGTGATAGTGAATACCGAATCATCTAGGAGCTCAATAATCAAAGGATGATCACTAGGTAGTGGAGCTTCCACAAGTTGATCGGCTATAACTTGACCTTTAATGGATTTTTGGCTAATGAACTCAAGATCAAATTCAGTGAGAAGCATTATCCATTTAGCGGTGCGGGTGTTATTATAAGTGTGAGACATCATATAACGCAGAGGATTTTCTCTAGCTATGACATATGTGGTGTGACTAAGCATGTAATGTCAAAGTTTCTTAGTGGCAAAAACCACTTCTAAGCACAATTTTTCCATGTAAGCATATCTAGTTTCATAGCTTACCAATGTTCGACTAATGTAATAGACAACTTGCTCTCGATTATTTTCATTCTTTTGTGCAAGCATTGTCCCTAATGCAAAGTCCATTGCTGAAACATAAAGATGGAAGGGAACCCCCAGAGAGGAGGAGCTAAGACTGGTGGAGAAGCTAGGTATTGCTTAATGTCATCAAAGGCTTTTTGACATTCATCTATCCATGAAAATGGCACCCCCTTTTGTAGCAGGTGATTGAATGGCCTGCATTTGTCAAAAAGTTATGCACAATGAAATGATGGATTGATTGAATCTTTCCTTGTAAACTATGCAATTCCTTTAAATTTGTTGGGGGAGGCATCTCCATGATGGCCTTGACTTTGTTTGGGTCCACCTCAATGCCTCTTTTGGAGATAATGAACCCTAGTAGTTTGCTTGAGGTAACACCAAAGACACATTTCTTGGGGTTCAACCTTACATTATGCTCTAGAAGTCGATCAAAGACTTTTTCCAATACACCAATGTGCTCTTGTCGAGTTTTGGATTTTTCCAAGAGATCATCCACATAATATTCGATGATCTTATGCATGTAATCATGGAAGATGTATGTCATGGCATGTTGATAAGTGGCACCTACATTTTTAAGGCCAAAGGGCATCACCTTGTAACAAAAAGTCCCCCAAGGTGTAGTGAATGTTGTTTTGTGTTGGTCATCAAGATTTATTCGAATTTGGTTGTATCCTAAAAAACCATCCATGAGAGAAAGCATTTCATGGCCAGCACAAGTGTCAACAAGAGTATCAATGTTTGGAAGAGGAAAATCATCCTTAGGACACGCTTTGTTAAGATCTCAAAAATTAGTGCAAATGTGTATCGCCCCGTTAGGCTTGCAAACGGGTACCATGTTTGAGAGCCACTCAGGATAATCGATAGGAACTATGAAGTTCACATCTAAAAGCTTTTGAAGCTCTTCTTTGACCAAGAGGGCAATAGTAGGATGCATCCTTCTAAGTTTTTGTTTGACCGACTTAGCATCAGAGTTTAAGGTGAGATTATGGACAACCAAATTAGAGTCAAGACCAAAAGGCATGTCTTTATAGGACCATGCAAAAATTCCCTTCTTCCTCTTGAGGAGAGCAATTAATTGCTCTTGTTCATCTTTGGATAAGATTTTGCCAAGTTTGACAATTTGGGGATTGTCTGCATCTGAACTAAGGTTCACATCGATAGTATCTTCAATAGACATGTGAGAACCTTCCTCAAGTTGATGGGGAGTTGGGATTAGATGAATGTCATCTATGATGTCATCAAACTCTTCTGACTTATCCTCATCTATGTCTACCTGGAAAACCTTAAGATCTAAAGGTGAAGGTGAAGGTGAAGGTAGGGGTGATGGAGGAATGTAGTTGGCTGAAGCCCTTAACAATTCCTCGAATAAGATAAACTCAAAAAAGGATGGGGGTGAGGAAATCTGATCCATATCAATAAGACTCATGTCAATATGAATTGGCTTTGCCAAATCGTATGGATTATGGAGTGGGGTAAATAAGTCAACAGGATTCATGTTGACTTAAAGGGAAAATGGATGGTGAAGGCAAGGGTAAATGGATGGGTGGATCCTATTTGGCTAGAACTGATGCTAGAACTCTGTTAAACTTGGATAACAATAAGCAACACAAATAAATGCAATGTATATGCAAAATATTTTTATATTTTTTTTTAATTTTTGAAATTTGTTTTTGATTTTTTTTTTTGAATTTTTGAAATTTGTTTTTATGTACATATATTACAAACAAAATGGTTGATGAGATGGATTAATGGAATGGAGGTGGTGGTTCACTGGTTGGGTCGGCTCGCTCTTGTGGAAGAAGCAAGCGAAATATGGGCTGATGGATGGGGAATGTTCTGAGGTAAAACTCATCCTGTTTAGTGTGTGGAATGATGGGGTTTGATTCCTCTTCATATTCATCAAAAATTATTGACATGAGGTTGAATTATTCATAGATTTCATCTTCGGAGTCATCTATGTGATGGATATCTTCTCCTGAATTTAAATTTAAGCTTTGAAAATCTTGTTCAAGAGAAGAGGTGGATGAAAGTGGATGATAACCTAAACTTGAATGGTCATGCATTTCTCGATATGAAACATCGATAATCTCATGCATTCCCTATTCATGTCATCCTAGGCCATGTCCTTGCCAATTAACAATGTGGAAATATCGGGATGGAAAACCCGACATATGTTGTATATTGGCTGGTGTGGGTGATTTGGGTTCATCTGGGGTAACTAGATTGGATGATGAATCAAGTCCCCCATATACAAAATTAATGCTATTAGGCATTGAACCCATGTTATATACCACTCCTATAGATAAGGGTGGGTCACGTGGGTGACCGTAGTCCTTAGCACTTTGAATGTTGAGCGGTGTGACTGTGATGTCTTGGACCACATATTCACCAATACCAGGATTAGTGAGGTGGACCTCGACTTGGGATGATGTGGATGGATTGGATGTGGATGGAACTAACTCATGGTTGGTTGATGGTATCTCACAATCCATCATTTTGACTTGTGAGACATTGGCTGATGTGGATGAATATGGATTTGGTTGGGTGGATTGTTGAATTGGCAATGATGTGGAAGGAGTGGTGGAAGATGTTGATGTTGATGATGTGGCTGATGTTGATTGAGTTTGACCACATGTGCATGTAGTCAATGGTGATGAAGATGGGGGTATGGAAGTGGATGCTTGATGTGAATTGGTGATTGGAAGCTCCTCAGGAATAGGGGCTTTAGATGATGATATGGATGGGGTGGTTGATGAAGTGAGGAATAGATGAGTGGAAGGTAACATGGACTCATAGGGATTTGAGATAAAATTGCAATACTTAAATGGTTCAACATTCATTGGTATGCAATGTACTTGTCCCTCATGTATGTATTTCAAGCATTGATGTAATATGGAAGGGACACATCTCATTTCCCTCATCCAAGGTCATCCAAGGAGTACATTATATGCCATGGACCCTTCCAAGATGTGGAACATAGTATGCAATGTTTTGACCCCCACTTCGATGGGTAAAACAATAGTGCCAACTATGGAATAGAGAGCATCGTTAAATGCTTTCAAGGTGAATGAGGATTTGGTGATGTGATCTAGTGGAAGCTTGAGATGTTGAAGGGTAGATGTGGTGATGATGTTTATGGAGGATCCGATATCAATTAAAACTCTTTTGAAAGGCTTCCTATCAATTTGAGCCATGATATGTAATGGAGGGTCCACTGATTCCGATGATATTGGTTTGATTTCAAAATCATAGAAAGTGATGGAAGGCTCCATACATGTTTGAATATTCCCCATAAAATTGTTAAAAGCATTAGCATCTTGAGATTGAAGTTCAATGGATTTTAGAATATCCATTAATGCTTCATGATGTGGAGGAGATTGTTGAATTAGCTCATATATGGATAGTTTGGCTAAAGCTATTTTTAAGCTTATGGTTAACCGACTACTCAATGAGATGATTGGCCTAGATGGATGATTGATGGGATGACTTGGAATATGAATGGATTGAGATGGATTGGATGAGAGGTATTGGCAAAAAATTGGATGGGAGATGATGATGTGGTAGGTTGAGACACATTTGCCTATGGAGGTATGGGTGGATGACTAGACTATTGTTGAGCATTTTTTTGATTGGAGCATTGTTGTTGACCTCGGGTTACTACATGAATAGCACCCACAAAACCTTGGTACTATTGAACATGATTAACCTGATTAGGAGGAGTCTTGGTATTTGACCCTCCTATTGGTTGTGCTTCCTCATGATGAGGAAGTGGTGTTTGAAAGATCCCAAGATTTTGATTTTGTTGAGCTAGAGGACTGTCAAGCTTGATAGCTCCTAACTCAATAAGGTCTTGCACTCTATCTTTGAATTGATGGTAGTTATTAATGTCATGCCCATTCTGTCTATGATAAGGACAAAATAAATGCTCCCTATAGTGTTTACCATGTTTAGTGGGATCATCAGGTCTGACCTCAGGCAAGGGAAGTTGATTTGTGTCATATAACCTATGGAAAATGGAGGTATAAGATTCAACCAATGGGGTATATTGATGGGGTTGTCAAATAGATTATCGACGTGGTCGGTTGTCCACAATTGGCACTATGTTTTGACTTGATTGAGTAGTTGAGGGAACCACATGATATTCAATTTGTCATGGTTGTTGTTGCATGGGTTGTTGTTGAGCCATTACTGGTTGGCTCATGACCACTTGATTTACTTGATTGGAATTGGTCGGATTGGCTTGATTGGATTTTGATTGGCCAAAATAATTTCCTTTATATTGGCCCTTATTTTGCCATTCTTTCTTCTTAGGCTTAAGCACTCCTTCTTGGATTTTTATCTCCTCAATTGTGCTAGCCTGGGCAAGAGCTTCATCAAATGATCTATGTTGTTGTAATTGTAATAACCAAGAGATGGGTTTTAAGCAACTCTTAGCGAACAATCGGGTCAACTCTTCCATTGGTAGGGCAAATGGCAATTTGGTGATAACGGCCCTCCAACGGTTACCAAAGTCATAGATAGACTCATCATCAAATTGTTTTAGATCATAGATATCAGATAATGAGACTTTCTTTCTTATATTGAGGGAGAATATTTCAAGAAATTGGTCAACCAATTGCTCAAAAGTATAAATACTATGATTGGGAAAATGGTTATACCATTCTACAACATCTCCCCCTAATGTTTGAGGGAAGGTTCTAAGCATGAGAGCATCATTGCTTTGAATTCTAAAGCAAGAATGAATGAATGAGCTCACATGCTCTTTAGGGTTCTCCATCCCTTTAAATTTATCAAACTTTGATATTGTGAAATATGCTAGATATGGTAGTGATGGTACCGAAGGATGAATTGGTTGATTGATTAGTTGACGTAGGGTAGGCTTCTGGTTTATCATGCTAGGAGTATGTTGCATCAAACTATCAATCTATTTTTGCATGGCCTGGATTCTAGGGTCCTCCCCAAGAATGTGGAAGCCTTGAATCACTTGATGATTTTGTGATGGTGAGGTGGAAAGATGTTGAGGTGTGATGAGGTGATGATGACTTGGTAGAGTGGATTGATGTTGATGATGATGTGGTTGATGAAGGAATGATTGTGAATGAAGATATGGAGATGATGTATGAGGGCTTTGGATAGGTTGGCCAATGGGAATAGAATGGGTATGGGTTGATGGTGGTGTTGGAATGGAAACCATAGAATATTGTGGTACCCAAGATGGACTTTGGCTAATGAAGATGGGCTGAGTGGAAATAGGTTGAGGCTTAGGGTTCACCTGAACTTGTTGTTGAGTGTTCTATCACTTCTTAAGCAATTTGTTGAGATGTTCCCATGTCTCATGTATTTCCCTATCAATGGTTGATGGAATGGATGTGGATGGGATTGATGAGGTATGTGGGGAGTAAGTTACAATGGGAATTGCAACTTGATGGGAGACACTAGATGGTATGGATGTGGGCACTTGTGAAGCAGCATTAACATGTGCTTCATACAAGGGGTTATCATGGACTATGGTATATGAGGATGGGATGGATGTGCTTGGAGCACATGATGATTGGGGTATGGAAAAATGTTGGGAAGGTGTAATAGATACCTCAAAAAGAGGGTTATTGTACACCTGGGTAAAGCTTGAAGGTTGGGAGGAGATAAGTTCCTACTGTAAAGAAGGATCATGTCTAGGTGAGTTGGGGACTGACTCTAAGATATAGTTAGTGGATTTCATAAGAGCTTCCACTCGTGCCATGTCTATGTGGGTGATGTGGTGGTCAATGGTTGGTGAAGATGATTCTATTTGGGGTATGGCCATATGAAATGATGTGGATGACATAGTGTGTGAGGGACCTACAGATAAATCTGAATGACTTACCTGTATCACACTAGGGGGATTGATCATGGAAGTGGTGGTGGAAGGTGATGATGAACACTCCATTGCTAAAGTGGTTTGGTTGGTGGATATTTGATTCATTATTTTAGCTTGATTTCTTGTTAATACCATAAAATAATGAACCAAATATGCTAAAAAATAAAATGCGGAATGAAAAACTCACAAAATCAACCAGGCAATCCAATCCTATGTTTATGCAACAAAATGTGTCTTACCTTGTTCTTTGATTATCTCGTGTTAATATTTTTTTTTTTTGGTTTTGTGTGTTTCAATGTTCTAATCTAAATTAAAATGGGTGAACACTATGGCTAGGATGGGCAACGAGATTCTTACTGGTGATGAAATCTAGCAAGTTTTCTCGAGGGTAACCTATGGTGTCTAGGGGTAGAGATTGGTGGATGGAGATGAAACCCACCATCACCAGATCTCAAGCAATGGTTGGTGATGAAATCCAACCATTACTATTAAAAATGAAATATGTAATGTGTGATTCCTTTTAATATTTCTAGTTATTTATGGTGTACATACAATTTTAGAAATAATTGATTTCACTAGTCTAAATTAGAAGCCAACACAAGAAATATTGATTTTCCCAAAATAAGTAGAGTACACCGCTTAAGACCACTCTCTAAATAGAGGAGGGTTCATCTACTCTTCCACCTTGAATCACCAAATGCGAGGGTACTTTCAATTATTCTAATGTTGTTCCTACTTAGACCAACAAAAGGAGAAATCCCTAACCCTAGAATGCAAACTATTTTATGCAATTAATCATTCACATGAAAACAGAAATGCAGGGTTGTAATTTGTAGCACACTAGAAAACAATGAAACCTTTAAATGGAAATGTGTGATTTGTGATTTGAATATGAATGCAAAATTATTCTAATGCCTAAAAATGCATATTAAAATGTTTGTTTTTAACAGATTATTAATGATGTTCTTTTTAGCCATAAATCTATAAAAACATGAAAATACGTAAAATAGAGAAGTTAGGGTTTTAATGTAGACTTATAGGTAAGCCTACGTATTGTTCCTCTTCTCTATGAAATACACCTGCGTGCTTCCTGAATGTCCCACGAGAACCAATCGATGGTAATAGGAGATGCCTAGAGGCGCTCAAGGAATTGAAACATAATTTCTAGAAGTAGATATGGTTCGTGTGAAGTGAAATGCGATGGATGCAAAAGTGATGACAAGTGATGAAAGATGAAAATTAGTGATGGAGGCTCGAGTTCTTGAGGACTAAGGGCACAAGTGCTCTGAGAACTCAAGACTTAGGGAAAACTTAGCAAAATTCTTTGGATTAAAGACTAAGGGGTTGAGTCATCAAAATGAATCCTCTTCATAATCTCTCCTAGGGCACATTAGATTTTCAATGACATAATTTATGTGGTCAAGATTAAAACTATTAGAGTAATATTACCTTGGGTAATTCCTAACAATGCTCCTACGTAGTGAATATATTCCTATATAAATATATTCACTAAATATCTATGATTAGCGAATATCTATTAGTTAGCTATTTTATTAACTAGTTAGTGTAATTTGGGAGATATTAGTTTGATCTCTATTTAGGCTATTCTAAGCATAAGTTGTAATATATATTTGATTAATGAATCATATGCAGTGTATGTTTTACCTAACATGGTATTAGAGCGGGTTTTTCTCTCACTCTATATTTCACTCTGATCAATTTGGTTAGGCATTTGGCTCATTGAATTTGGGCATCTTTGTTTAGCATACGATGGAGCGAACTTGATGTGGGACACAAATCCTAGTGACTCAGATGCAATACTAATTTGGAGGTGGACCGACCTACCATCTAAGATCTGGTTGATCTCAAGAGTGGTGTTTGCACTGATGTGGAGGTAGACCGATCTACCATCTAAGATCTTCTTAATCCCAAGAGTGGTGTCCATGTAGATCCCACATCGATCGACCTTGAAATGAATCAGAATAGTTGGAACTTGGATCGTAGACCTGACACCTAAAAGAGATCAAGATTGTAGTGATCCAGATGCAACAGACTAATATCTAAATATCGATATCTAGATCTGACATGATCTAACTGTAGGTCAGACTGACTCCAATACAGGACTAACATCGATCTAATCCTGGTGACTAAAACCTGATCAATGAGACCTAATTGCTATGCGAAACACCCTATAGATAGATCTAACTACGTGGATTGATGGTGGATCAAACATGGACTCTTGATGTAGTGGAAAAAAATATAACATGGATGCTGACGTGTATGAGATAGTGGTTAGAACCCTATGACCTAAACTGGATACCTAAGTGGTTGAATTGGTGGACCTAGACATGCATGTGATCGATAAAACTTGACAAGGCTAGATCGACGAAGAGAAGCAACCCACAAAGCTAACACATGGTAATGCTAAGGTCTATGCACACGTGGGGAATATTATTGTAAGGTGATCAAACAATACATTATGTATTATTCCTTTTAAACCACTCTGAGACCTGTGACGTCCCACATGTGGGATAAAAGGCCTATAACGGATGATCAACAAGCATATTTGATCACTACGATCGATTCTCAGATAGATTTGTAGATCCCTTACGCAGGATGAGATATGGACTAGATGCTCAGGAGGATTTTTTTTGTGATATTGAGCAGAAGGAGTTATCTATCAAGTAGCATATCGACTATAAAAATGCACCTATAGCAGAACTTTGTGTAGGGTTCAATGACTATGGAGGATCTGATATTTTGCAAATGATTGGATGACATTCACTCTGCATTCAAATTTGATAATTTGCATTACAAGAGCTCACCAAGATTTCTGATGACCTTCAACGCTTCCCGTGATCAGGCAAAAAATTGTGGCTAGGTGAAAAACAACTTTGTTTTCGGATAGTGTTGCATATGAAATCGGTAGGCAGAGGCATCCACAAATATTTTTGATTGACACTTGGTGTGAATTTTAGAATATCGATGCTACAGTTTATAAACATAGCATAAACCTCAGGTGAAGTTTGACCTGTTGCAAGCGATCATCAATTATTTGAATGATTTGAGATCATGATCATTATCAAATGCACAAGTGGAAGAATATTTCGACTGGGCACAGTGAGTATAGCATACCTCTAACTCATGATAATTTTATAGCAACACAGTGACTCATGATATTTTTTGGTGAATCCTGATGTAATTTTTGGTTCATTTTTGGTGACCATCATTAGAATTTTGGCCTTCACAACAGAACGACCAGTGAGGTCTTGGGTGAATTTATCCCACAGTGACTATGGTTTGGCACTATACATGCCATAAAATATCAAAGACTTACATAAGCCTTCGACTACCATGTAGTAGTATTGTTGACCCTACGTTGTAGTCACAATAGCACAAGTTGATTTGGGTGCTCGACAAAATTGACTTTCAAAGCAGTGCACCATGAAACTTAGCTAATAATTTTTTGCACAACATTTATTTAAATTAGCTAAATATTTTTTTTGATTTTCAAAAATTAATTTTTATTGTGCAAATAAAATTTGGAAAAAGCCTTCAAGGCTTAATATTTGTAAATTTCTGTAGGCAACCTTGAAAATTCCCTAAAAGACAACATTGTAAAGGCTCAAGAGGCTCTTTGAAAAAAATATCCTTGAAAATTACCTAGGAAGCAAGATTCGTAAAAAGCCTTTAGAGGCTTTATATTTTTGTAACAAGGGGGATAAACCTTTTCTCCATCAAAGAATATTTTGCAAAAAATGGGGAAACTTGTAAGGGTGCATTTTCGGTAGCGACCGAAACCTTAGCCACCTTAGCAAAGTTTTTACAAAAATTCCATTGTAAAAGGTGCATTTTTAGTAGAGATCAACACCTTAAAAATATGGGAAAATCAAAGAAAAGAATGCCCCAAAACCAATTGAATGTGCAAAATCAGTTAAAGGTCCTTACTTTCCACCAGAGATGGAAGGGCCAAATTTTTATGAGGATGGAAAATTTTTCACACTATGTAGTGGTGTAAGCTCCATTCTTAGTGATTCTGAAGCTTTTGAAGATCTTCAGATCAATGGTGTTCTAATCTCTATTGGTGTTGTAAGGGCAATATACATGTCATTGGTTGCTCTTGACACTGCCTAACGTAAAAAGAAAAGGGATATCAGTGAGGAATCAGAGGTAATGTTTCTAATGGTTGATGCTTGTTGTGACACAAGTGGCCTTCAGTCTATGGTGATGAATGCTTGTTATGACACAAGTGACCTTAAACCCATTGTGGCCAATGCTTGCTATAGCATAAGTGACCTAAAATCCATGGTGGTGAATGCTTGTTGTGATACAAGCAACCTCATACCTTCAATGGTAGATATTAGTTGTAGCACATGTGATCTCATCACAAGAGCAAATTTTTCTTGCGACACCAATGACTTAAAGATTGATAATCCTCAAAAAGAGCTCCATAATCTCATCAATTCTAACAAATACCATATTGTTAAAAGCATTGATGAAGATGAAGAACTTGGGTGTTTTGAAAAACACACCAAAGGCATTGGATCCAAACTCATGAAGAAAATGGGATTCAATGGTGAAATATTAGGTAAACATGGACAAGGCATTAAAACTCTAATAATGCTAAATATCAAGCCAAAGAATGAAGGCCTTGGCTATGATGGACAAGCAAGTACCAGTAAAACCATGTTTGTAAAACCTAAATATCCTACAACTCCTACAAAGCATTGTTGCAGTCATTGTGGAAGAACAAGACATGTAGTAGCTAGGTGTTGGAAACTACATCCTTGTGACTCATGTGGATGTACAAATCATTCCTCTTCAAATTGTTGGTACAAAGAGAAAATGGCCAATAAGGTTCATATCAATTTTGGATGGACAAATCTCACACAATGAACCAAGATTAAATAAATATTGTATGGCTTCTACAGAAAAGGTAAAACCTATGGTGTATCCAGAGGCAGATCTAGTGACAGACCGAGTGGCAGACCCAGAGGCAATGACCTAGAGATAAACCTAAAGACACACCTAGTGACAAAGTTCCAGAGGCAGATCTACAAGAAAATCCAGAGGCAGTTTCATAGGCAGATCCAAAGATAGTTCCAAAGGTACTATTCCATAGGTAACCTTAGAGCCTTGAGCCAGAGCTAGAGCCAGAGCCAGAGCCAGAGCCAGAGCCAGAGCCAGAGCTGAGAGCTAGAGTCAACACAAGAGCATATTTTATGTTTTTCTCCTTCACATTAAGGGAGGAGTTATATACATTACCCAAATAATGTAATAAGATGGGATGTTAGAGTAATATTACCTTACTTGGGTAATTCCTAACAATTCTCCTATGTAGCGAATATATTCCTATGTAAAGATATTCGCTAAATATCTATGATTAGCGAATATCTATTAGTTAGCTATTTTTTTAAGTAGTTAGCGTGATTTGGGAGATATTAGTTTGATCTCTATCTAGGCTATTCTAAGCCTAAGTTGTACTATATATTTGATTAATTAATCATATGCAGTGTATGTTTTATCTAACAAAAGTTGTACTATATATTTAATTAATTAATTAATCATATGCAGTGTATGTTTTATCTAACAAAAATGTGATGGAGGGTGGAGATTAAATCTGGGTAGGTGGCATGGATTAAGGCGGGTGGGATTAAATCATGATGGATGGCTGGGATTAATTCATATAAATATACATATATTTATTAAATATATATAAATAAAATATATAAAATATTATTATTTAAATATATATTAAACAAATATATATAAATATATATAAATAATGGGTAAATGTGGTGAGAAACTATGGATGGATGACAAATGGCTAGATTTTGGTGTCTACATATATGCCATTAAATACTCTCCAAAATGAATGTGGAATTATTTAAAGTTTGATTTTTAAAAATAATGATGTTGAGTAGAGTTAGGTATCATGTTAATTTCTTTGAAACATGAAAAAACATCATGCACACTCAAATGGCATGATACTCTCATCAATCCTCTTTTAAATTCTATTTGATGGAAACTTTATTTAAATGGAGTAAAGGCCAATCCCACCATGCATGTGGGATTAATTCACAAGTATTTCCCTCAAAAACATGTATGTTCATTTGAACAAATGATGTCTATGTGCACATACTTAATTGATCAAACTTTGATCTATGACTATAAATTTTCATCATTCTTTGATTTATGATCATAAACCACATGTAAATTTAAACAAAATCTTTGCTATTTTTCAAACTTCTTAACAACATCATTAAAATGATTCTTTGACCTTACATGCATCCAATAATCTTGTCCTCATTGAATTCATATGTACAGAAACTAATATCCATGTTTGATGGTAATAGCTTAGGGTTTTGAATTTATTTGGAAAATCCTCTAGATGGTGCTAGAGCATGCCCATGCATAACATATTTGGATGATAATTATTCAAATCCAAAATCATTTGTAAACACTCAATAAAATGCTCCCTTCAAATAGATTGTTTGCTTCCTATTATTTTGGCACATAGTTGGCAACAATGCATCAATTTATTTCCTCTTGGTGATGATTATATGAACTATCCTCTATTCAAAAGATGATATGATGATAATTTTAGGGTTTCAAAATGCTTTTTATGCATTCATGCATTACCTTATTTATATCTCGAGGATGTTGTTCATTGCTATGCAGAGTACCTTCACATAATATCTAGCACGATCTCTAGATTCTTTGGTATGTCATATTAAAAATGACATATATTTAAACATGGTGCATCAACTATTTAAATAGTTCCTTTACACACTTGACACTTTGCCTTGCCTTTGCTCTTCTCTTCACACATTCCTCAATGACATTGTGCTTCATTCAAATTAAAAAAATATGTCTTCTTTTTAGCTTGTATGTGATTTGTGAAAAATGAGTTCTACTATCCTTTGTATAATGTGTAATATCCATATTTCCACATGCAACATCTTTGTCAAATAGATAAGAACATCCCCACATTCAATTTATCTTTAAAAAATGCTCTCTCTTCTCTCATCTTAGGTTGGCATGACAACATGTTCACAACTAGTAAAAAATCCCTTGATAATATTCATGATTGTATCATGAATAACTTGAATGAGGCTTCACTTCAAGCAATAGGTAGGTTCTCCAATGTATAAACAAAAAAATCAAACTTCACTTTCAACTACAAAAAATAAAAACATAAACAAACTGGCAATGCCTCCTATAGACACCCAAATTTGAGTATAGGGCTAATCTTCAAGCTTGATAATCCCTTTATCAATTAGTCAAATTGAATCAACCTTCCTTATGCCTAAATTTGGAGCATTTATTAATCCAAGAGAAAATTTCAAAGGCATAAGCAATAGCATCGACGATGATTTTGTGACTCTAGTCACATGTTTACCAAAATTTTGACTTTTGACCTTTCTTGCCCAAATTTGACCTCCAACGGTCATGACAACGAAGGAACTATATCAAAAGCACTGTTGACACTTTTTCTAGCTGATGATTTAGACTATCATACACCAAAATCAAAAAAATTAACTTCCTATACCCTCCAAGCTTCCCATAATTAGTGGACCAAATCCCTAAAATCTGATTAATTACTCCCATTAGAAATCCTAAATCTTAGATTTTCCATTTTCGATCTTGTCCTATTAATGGCTTCTTGATATCTTTTAAAATTATTACCATATCCAATATTGTCATATTCAATTCAATTCTTACCCCAAGGAGCCATGGATTCCTATAAAACCAACACTTAGGGTGACTATTTCATCAAGGGTTTTAGAGCAGCAAAATTATGCCAAAAGTTCTCTAGAGTCATCAATTCATCATTTTCATGGCAAGATTTTGCCAAAATCTTTCCATAACCTTGTGAGGGCTATCCTTTCAAGCATCCAAGCTCTTATTATTACACAAACCAAGATATCAAGCTCTCTTCAAGCAATCAAGCGTCCAAGCACTCAATTAAGCATCCTAACACCAAGCATACCTTCAAGACCAAGTTTTTAAGTGTCAACAAGTAAACTAATATGCTTTCAATAAGATTCTACAAACAAGAGGAAAATAACCTTGAATTTTTAGTTGAGGTCCTTTTTTTTTTGTCACTCTCTTTGTCTTGCAAATCTAAGCTTTTATCTTGTTGTATGTTAACTGATATTACACATTACATTTGCATCTAGTTAGCATCTCATTTTATCATCTTAAGTCTTATTCAAGTAAGAAAATCCTCATTTTTTTTTATCATTTAGTAGGTCTTTATAATATTAAGTTAGAGGCCTCTATCATCTTAAATCATTAACTAAGTTGATCTTGCTCTTACTCTTATTTCTACTCTTAGAAGCAAAAGCACGACTAGATTGTAGGCCTGGTGTTGCTTTTGTTCAGGTTTACATAAAGTGAAAGCACCAACATCTAAAAAACGTATTGGTGATGTTATCACCTAGCATGTGGCACTTTTACCACTTAGAATATATTTTATGTATTTTTTGGAATTTTTTTTGTCTATTTGGGAAGAGGCCTAATTGCTATTCAAGGGAGTTCATTATTCTCTACTAGATTATCTAGAAAAAGTATTGGTGATGTTATCACCTAGCATGTGGCACTTTTGTCACTTAGAATATATTTTATGTATTTGTTATTTTTTGGAATTTTTCTTGTCTATTTGGGAAGAGGCCTAATTTCTATTCAATGGAGTTCAATATTCTCTACTAGATTATATAGGCCCCTTTGTTATTAATCCCATTTTTTTATTTATTTTGTAGAAAAGCAAAAGTGCCATTTACAAGTAAAAGTGCCAACAATGCTTTTGTGGACTAATGATGCTTTTGCATCTATGGTAGAAACAAGTTTTTCTACTCCATAATGTTTGTAATTTGAGTATTAGGACTTAACTTGTTTTTCATAAAATTAAATTAGTCTTTGTTTTCTATTTATTTAGTGAAATAAGAAAAAAGTAACAAAATAACTCGTTTAGTCTTAATCACACAGGGGACCAAATAAATTTTTAAGCTTTAGCTTTAAATCGAAATCACATATAGTCGCATATAGAACTTGTTTGTTGCATATTATTTGCACCCTTGCTTCTTAAAAGAAAACTCATCATTTACTTCATTATTGGAAAGAAAAATTATTTTATATTTAGGCCTTGATTATTGCATTTGTGTATTGCATTAGAGTAAGATTAAGATTAAGCCTAGACAAAGAAGTATATTAGGATAAACACAAGTGTTCTTCAAACTAATTGGTCAAATATTAATCTTTAAGCTCATAAAATACCCCTAATATCAAGGTGAGAAGAGGGAGAATCATGGTGGATCCCCCAAGAGGTCCTTCACAATCTTCTTCTATCATTCTCACATTTTTTTAAGCCTAACATGAACACCACCATGGTTCCCAAGATCTTCCTTGTTCAAGATGAACCCTAAAAAATCGAAACCTCTTCAAAATTAAATAAATATCACTTAATCTTGTTTATTTAGATTAGATCACATTAAATGTATATAATAAGAACATAACCAAGCTAGTTCTACTAAGGGTCTTCATGATCCTTTTAGTATCTTCTATATGATAAAATCGAATATATTCGATATATATCAAGCTTGGACTATTGATTGTGCACATAGGATCTCATGCATACTTACACCTAGTAAGGAGTATACTATAGTGGGCTAGTGGGAGTCATAAGGAGGCATACTGTTACCCCTCACATATAATCTTGTCCATGTATCCAAGTAGTCACTTCCATGTATCATTTGCAACATGTATCAACTTTATCTCATGTACCTACTAGTATATAGAGATGAGTTATGTATATAGGGACCTTCGATATATAGGGAGGTCCTTGAGGTATATATATGTGATTCAATATATAAAGAGAAGGGGTTATAAGTTTTTTAAAACATCTTCT